>OZ037996.1:19538739-19798739 GCA_964035705.1 Porites rus
TACCTGATTCAAATCGCGTTTTTTTAAAAATGATCAAATCGCTAGAAACATTCAAGGACGGAGGTTATCCTCCGTTGAAGAGTCCCAGAGGCATAGGCGGACTAGAAAAAGTTGAAATTCATAGTATGAGAAATGTGCAGATTAAATTAATGAAAACTTGAGAATCAATTTGAACTAGTCAAACACAGATCTAAAAGTTTGGAATAAATACCTTTTAAATAACAGACCATATCGCAAGAATAACACAGAAGAAAGGAAATAAATCTCAATAATAATTTTTTTTCCCCATTTTGAAGCTATCAGCTCCTATTTATTGTACAAATTAAGGCCACCTTTTCTATCTCACACATTGACGCATGTTTTGAAAAACAGCTTCGTCAACGAGTATGTCGCAGGTCTTTGAAAAAGGATTCTTATTACGCAAAACAATGGTAAAAATCAATTGAGTCCCTCAAAGAGCCATGAAATTATTAAACTAAACATTCGTTACAAACGTTAGCCTTGTATGTGAAAGCCAAATTCAATGACCAAAAAATGGAACAAAATAGACCCCCCTAAAAGGAAGTATTAATTTTAAAAAATTCTGGAAACGAAAGAAATGAACAAAAAGTATTCTCGGTTTACCACCATGCCTTAAAGTAGCATCTTTGAAAGTGTAATTCTTTGTGCGGTTTTTCAAGTGGAACCACATTTTCTTTGATAAAATCCATAAACCGCCCTAAACGCAAGTCGTGATAGATTTCCTAGCGGCAACCGAACTAATTTAATGTTATGTAAATTAACGGCAAAAGACACACCTTTCATTTGTCTGTGCAAGTTAAAAAATGCTAAATGTAAGATTCAATTGCAGCGGAAAATGGAAAAGGCAAAAAAATAAGAAGGCGATTGATCCACACAATACTCTTATGATGTATGAACTAATACATTAGCAATCAAAGACCCTATATGATCACGTTAAAATACATACCGAATGAAAAAGAATTTATACAGAAAAAAAATCCACCTTTGTTGGTTGTTTCCCGACATTGATAAATGCAATTACGTTTGGTCAGTAAACTATTCATGGGTAACGCATTTTGTCAAAGCAAATAATTTCTACATGTATCGAGTGATATCCTCCTTTCTAATATAACACCTGTTCTATTCAGATGTATAAGTAATTTTATTCTGCCGGGTTATTTGATTACAAACAGGATGAATAAAAGTCTAAAGCATTCAGTGCCAAAACGCCGGATCAAGAAGTTTTCCTCGACAAGCTGCAACTGACTGAATGATAACTTACCTTACGGAAAACTCGAAGGATTTTCTTTACAGTAATATGACCAATGCAAAGTTGGCAAAACACTATTGGCGTCTACACTCAAACCAAAACAATGAACCAAAGATTTTAAGTACCACGAGGTACCTGAAGCGCTTCGTTGTTACAAAGTGTTAGTATGCAGGCCGAACAGTAAATTGGAACCGAAATATTTAGCCAAAAAGAAAAGAAAGAAAGAGAAACCACACAAAAGTTTGTCGCAAGCTCCCAATAAAAGTAAAATAGATCATGTAGCGAAATCGCGAAACTGAATTCTGAAACAGAAGTTTTCTATTTTGAATTGCCACCTACTGATTTTTTAATAACTGTTCTTCGGCAAAAGACGTAAATAAATTCAAAATTCATGCACATTCAAACAATTCGCGGAACAATGACTGGAAAGGTTGGTTCTTTTACATCAACAGTTAAGCATGTGTTATCCTTTCTCATAAACATTCCAACAAAGTTACTTTTTTTTTCAACTGAAGCTATAGTCATAAACTGAAGTCAAGTTATAAATAATTATTTAGCGATGCTGATTCTCAATTAAACCAAGCTGATTTTGTACAAAATCCATGTACGTAATCAAAAGCTTTACTTTATTAATCGCCCTATAGACATCAAAGTCGATCTAGAGTCTTACCTGTCTCACTCACAATCCATATTTGTCTTTGTCAACGATTCTGTTTTGTACTTTAACATTTTATCACATGTGTTACTTAATAACGCGACGAAATTCTCATGAGATCTTCCTCAAAATATTCGGGAATTCTTTTTTGACTGATTATGCCATAAGTACGTCAATCATGGCCAGTTCAAAAACCATAAAGTAAAACATTGCAAATTATGGCTTCCAGAACTATGTAACAGATTACAACGTCTGTTTACATGTACCTCCAACAAAAGAAGGCTACCGTTCTCCTTTATTACCCCAAATTAGAATGTTCTAGTCAAGTTGATGTGTTTTTAGCATTATTTTGACCTGTTACACTAAATAAACTCAGGACTCAAAGGCATCACCCGGGGAGACAACGCAGGCAGGTGCACACCGAATTACTCACCTAAGCCATTCGTCAAGTAACATATCAAACATGAGATGCAGTGTTTCATCACCAGATGAAACACTGAGAAGAGAGTTGAAAATACGACGCGCAGCGGAGTATTTTTGACGAACTTCGAGGTGTTTCATCAGGTGATGAAACACTGTGTCGAATGTTTGATATTTCTTCTCAAACAAAATCATCTTTGAAGGAGAAATTAAGGATGCAAATACTAAGCAGTGTTTCATCCGATTTCCAAACACTCATTAAACATTAATTTCCTTTGTATTTTCTTAATGAATTATTAATGAGTTTGAGAAATTTTGTTGAAAGACCAGAAGAAAGCTGAGGTTTTTTCATGTCACACCTTCTCAACCTACTGATCTATCTTTTCTCTGTACCACGCTGTGCCAATTGACTCCTTCGCTCCTTTCGCCCACGTAAAGGGATAGGGATTCCGGAATCCGCAAAAATTATTCTTGTGGAATCCGTATTCCGGGAAATTTTTGCTTGCGGAAACCGGTATTCTTGGCTTTGGAATGCGGAATCCCACTAACGATTGGAATCCGGAATCCACTGACAAAGAATCCGCAATCCAGTAACAGGAATCCGAAATCCACCGCGTTGAATCCAGAATCCAAGACAGTCTTGGATACCCTTACATGGGGCGCCTCCTTCCTCAGAGCTGCGATTCGCGTCAGAGTTTGGCAAATGGGCAAAACGTGAATCAACATTGCAGGAAGGGTAACGTGACAAAGGTTTTGACAAATGTGACGACTACTGCAGCTTGAATGACTTCCCTACTACTCAGATAAGAGTCTGAATTGGATATGATCGAAGGACGTCAAAGGCCAGCCACAGAAAAGTCAAGTAAATTCAGCATACATCTGTATTACATTGCTGAAACGAATAAAATAACGCTATAATTTCGATCTTTAGCAAGCACCTCTTCTCAGAAGGTGACTCTAACTTTAACTTAACAATTTTCGAAACTAAAGAATTGTGCTCACAATCTTAACAAGAAGCCGTTTTTTTTGGAAAAGTGGTTTCAAAGCCAAAAATCGCGGCAACTATCAATTCAAGATTAGCGCCATGCGATGGAATTCTCTCCACGGTCTCGGATGGTGTAATTGTATAATTGACCCAAAGAATGAAAAGGGTATTATAAAAGGATCCAATTTAAAGAATACGAAAAACTTTGAAACTAACATAACTGGGCTTATCCCTTCGGGCTCAAGGGTTGTCATAGCCGGGGGTGGTTGCCGGGATAAGCTCCCATTAGCTATAAAGTACTCCCATACGGCGTGAGTACTTATAGCCTCCGACAACCAAGTTCATCTCCTGGCCTGGTCGTGTGGCTCAGTTTCTAAGCCCGGCGAACCTGCCTCTACTGACAGGAGAAAGGGCAAAGGCAGGTTTCTCTTGCTCCTTAAAACCATTTGCACCGCGCAGATGGGACTTGTTAGCCTGAGAAGGCAGCTCATCTAGGAAAAATACAACTGATTTAAAACCTCCCCTGCCTTGCGGCCATACCCAGTCCGGGAAAAGGCTATAGGAGTCGACCCCGAGTACAAATCCGGAGCCGGAATCCCGAACGGCAGCCCGCCGCTGTATACAGTCACGTCCAGGCAACATCCTACGACGGCGCTGGAAGCAACCGTATTGACTATTGCTTTTTCATTGGATCATTTCAGCGACGCAGAGGGGGGATTTGCGGCATGTGTAACAGTTTATCCACCATATCCACTCTACCCAGACTTCGCGCACTGGAAAGGACACTCCAAATTCGCAATGCAGCATCGGCTTAACACGGGAAGCAGGAGTCTACCGGTTTTAAGTCTCCTGTTCGACTGGTGCAGAGCGTGACGCCAGGGGTTGCTTCCGACGGTGGGAGAGGTCATCGCATCCCATTGGGCAGCTACCGCCTGCCTTAAGCTGAGCAGCCCCCAGTAAGTAAGGTGGTGCACCGCCAAGGTCCTTTAACCTCAGGGTGTGTGTGGGGTTTGGGTGAAAATCGACAAACGGATAGACAACTCTGCACCATGCAACAGAAAGAAGAAACCTGCTTAAAGGCTGGGAACTTGGAACAGAAACTAACGATGCACGCAACACTAGGATCATCGATAGAGACGAGGCTGCCAGATTGATGATCTTTCAAGGAAAGAAATTTCACCTTTTTTTAGCAGTGGAAATCACCAGATAAGACAGGGAACATGGCGTGGGTTTTGAGGTCAGGAATACCCTTCTGGGATCCATCACCCAAAGTGCAGATGGAAGTGAAAGAATTTTGTCACTGCAACTTCACTCATCCGTAGGTCCAGTCACTCTGATCACTGCCTATTCTGCGACTCTGTCATCCCAGGAGAAGTGAAGGACAAATTCTATGACCAACTGGCATCCATCATCAAGGGAATCCCTGAGAAAGAGCTGAAGTTCATTCTCGGTGACTTCAACACCAGAGTTGGTGCTGATCAAAGCTTATGGCCCACTTGCTTGGGTCAGTTAGGCATCGGGAAGATGAACGAAATTGGCCAACGCCTGCTGGAGCTATGCTGTCATCACAGCCTCCGTGTCAGTAAAACGTATTTACATACCAAGCCCCAAAACAGAGTCCCCTGGAGACACCCAAGTTCTAAGCACTGGCACGAGCTTGACCCGATTCTCACCAGCCTTTCCAGCATCAAGATCAAACGCGGTTATCAGAGTGCTTATTGCGATACGGACAACTCCTTCGTCTGCAGTAGAGTAAAAGTGCGAACAAAGAAAGTATCGCACAAAAAAGGAGGGAGGGCCTCTCATTGACACCAGCAAAACCCGTGAACAGGGTTAGGTGGAGGAATTTTCAAGTGCGCTTGAGGAATCTTTTCCAGGCCCGCTTGATAGATAAGAACACTTTAAGAAAGTTGTTCACAGCACCGCAGGTCCATTTTTGGCAGGAAGACCAACAAGACCGCTGAATGGCTTGAATCCCACTCTGACGAGATGACACCAGTCATTGTTGAAAAGAGGAGAGCCCTGGCAGCGCACAAAGCCTGTCCCAGCAAACGCAACCTGCAGGCCCTCTGAGCCGCTTACAGCAAAGTTTGGCAGACCGCCAGGAAATGTGCAAAAGACTACTGGCCTCAGCCCTGCTCTCAGATACGGTCAGTGGCTGGTGCAGGCAACATTAAGGGGATGTATGATGGTGTTAAGCAGGCCTTAGGTCCAACAAAGAAAAAAACTCCCCGTCTGAAGTCCGCCACAGGCGGCTCAGATGGAACGCTGGGTGCAACGCTACTCAGAGTTATACTCGAGAGAGAATGTAGTTACAGATGAAACACTGAACGCCATCAAGTGCCTTTCTGTGTTGGAGGAGCTTGACAGTAATTCAACCCTTAAACAATTAAACAGGGCACTTGCCTTTGCCTCTGGCAAAGGACCTGGAAATGACAGCGTTCCTGCCGAAGCCCTGAAGTACTGGAAAGAAAACATCATCTCTGAGCTACATGAAATCCTTTGTCTGTGCTGAAAAGAAGGTGAAGGGAAACAGGACATGAGGGATGCAAACATCGTCACCCTGCACAAGAACAGCCTTTTGAAATTTATGTGAAAAAAAATTCTTTGTTACTGATAAAATAAGCAATATTTTCGGGTTGTGTTTTTCCCCTAGACGTAACCATGGTTACCGCGCTCCCCAGCAGAGGGGGAATGTCTTCCTTCAGTGCATTGTGATTCAAAGCAATAGTACATGTATAATAATAAGTCAATGGCAAGACTGAACTTTTAAAAGAACTTCAATAACATTTGAGGCTGTAAAAAAAAACTAGGCTCGTACTGGAATGGTTTCCTAGCATTTTTGACATTATATTTGCCAAGGATAAGCTTCTGCATAGTCGTTTCACGAATATCCACACATTCTCCTCATCGCTGGGGACGATTGCATGACGAGCCAAAAAAACGTTCTGCCAAAGAAACATACTGGTTGTGGCTCTCTTGAGCTTTCTATTTTATAAATTGCAGTCTTCCTTCTTAAATGAACATGTTCACGGTCCACTTATAAAATAAAACAAGGCAATCATAAAACGTGGTCGCCGTGAGTGCCCTGAATCCAGTCCTTGGCAAAAACTGGAACTTATTTTGCGAGATTTCCTCCGTTGTATGCGCTTGGAGCTATGCGAAAGGTGGTAAGTGATAACTGATTAGTTTGAATTTTCAAAGCTTCACGTCACTTTATGAAAAATAAATGTGGTAGCGCCACATTTGATGAAAAATGATAAGACAGTATACTAAGCGGACATTCTATAGATAATCTTATTCTTACTTGAGACCAAGAGTTAAACTAATTCTTGAGGTTATGAATTTCGTCGCGACATGATAAAAACAACAATTTAGAAAGCCGGTTAATCAATATCTGCAAGCCAGCAGATCAAAGCCCAAATCCCGTTTAATTAGCGATTATGGTGTTGAAAATTGATAGCGGATATGCACAGAATATTAATGCAGGAAAAAATATAGGAAACTTTTAGCGCGAATATAGAGTGCCTCTCTCAAATAAACCCTCACTAAAAGCAACTCCGCAATTTCATTATTGAAATATTCTTAGCTGTCAATTTCCGCAATGGAAGATTTTTAATCATCTTACTTCTTTTAAATCTTAATTGACGACGCTAAAAGCATGAATTCGTGGCTAAGACAACAGGCCGCAATTTATCATGCTTAGACACTTTACTGGGATCTTTCAAAAAGGAAATTGTCCTAACTTATTTTAAACAAAATCGCCTAAACCCATTCACAAGTAAATGCCGTTGTCACAAGAACAGGAAATGAGCGTGCGTTGGAATAAGTTACAAGTATTTAAATCCTGACTCTGTTTACGGAACTGAAAAGGAGTTAATTATTTTCGCAGGTGAATCTTACACGTAAAAACTCACGCTGCTCTTCGTTTGGCGAGAATCGGCGATGATTCTGTTCGTTTATCTGCGGATTGATCGGTTGAACTATACTTTTTAGAATTTACTGCAGAGGAAAGAGGAGCGTTTCACCTACATTGATACAGTTTGGCGTAGAATAAGCGAAGCATCGAGCTAAATTCGATGGATGTTGCTCTGGCGCTTGTCTGTTTGCTTTATTTGCTTCTCGCTATTGATTTGATTTGCGGATTTCAGAAATGGCAAGCAACTACAACCCAAGACGAAAAGAAAACTAGGCCTAGGCGAGACGATAAAGGCGGCGAGTTACGAAGAACACGAAGTGTGAGTAGGACCATGATGCTGTTAAACAGAAGTCTTAAAGGGTGAGAAAAAAGCGGGGGAACATGGCGAATTTACTTATCAAGTCAAACTTCAGATTCAACCTCAGACTCCGAGTGCAGACTACGCGACAATACACAGAGCTGTTACTGTAAAGCTTATGGAATTTTGACGCAATTTGATACAGGATACAAAAATTACAACTAATATCGTCTACTGATGTTTAGAAGTGTGCGAAATATGCATGACTAAAGCTTGGGTGGAAACGCAAAGCAACAGACGGAATATCGAAAGCATTACTGTGCGTGTAATTCACAGGATGCATATCACAAATAAAGTGTCTTAAACTAGATAAGAAAGTGTGTGTATTTTTTGCCTAAGGAGTAAGAGATGACTATCACTAATTAACTTGACGACTACCCTGACAACAATTTTGTTTCTTGCTCGATTAAGCAGTCTGATTTTATTTAATTTTCGCTGTTATCAAAGAAAAAGCCGGTGAGAGAATAAATAAATCCACTCCAGGCGAAAAAAATTCCGGAAAAGTTATTCTTTTAAAATAACTTTCGATTCTCGTAGTGCAGTCACAATACAGTTTTCGTATTGAATATAAAAAAACCAGCAATTATATTTACACTAGGAACATATGGAAAACCCTCTTCAGAACTATATCACGATGTTTAAGAATTGGTGCCGTCTGCAGGAGACAAGAGACTGTCTTTCTTGGGCAGGCAAAGTCTGTCCTTCTTAGGAGGATATCTCACTAAAAAAAACATAGTAAAAAAAGAAAGAAAAAAAGGAAAACAGAAAGTAGAAGAAAAGAACTAGAAAAATAGATTTGCCTGATTTATTTGATGGCTAGTAAAAAGTCACGGCTCACTTGTGTATTTAATATATGAAAACCCTTCTTGCAGAGATGTCGAAGAAGATGAAGAGATGTCAAAGCAACTTTAGCATTAGCTAAAGGCAAATTTAATAGCGGAGCTCATGCGAAAGAGCTCACCGACAGCTAAGCACCATGGGTGATAGAATTCGGTTCAATGCGTTCGAGGAATTTTGGTAATCATGTGACCTTATGTCCGGCCATCCGTCCGCCCGCACCAAGGGACACCAAATCTTCTTATCAGTGTGGGAGCCCTCAACCGACCAGTATGACATGACCGTATCCCGGGTTAAGGTGTAAACCCCTCAAGGTGTACATTCAAGATTGAGGTTTTAATCACATTGAATGAACTAAAATGAAATCGTAAGTTTCGAATTAGTTGGCGAGAAAAACTATCTACCCTTTGCTTAAAAGTGGATGTGCTTTTTAAAGTTAAAGACATTATTAACAATACAGAAAAAGCCAGGAGCGATTTTCTGGACTCAGTTGATGGTTTTAAGAGCTAAATCTCAGGTGAGCTCATGTAATAGGCTAATATCTTTTTGTCTGGCTAAATTCTGGTTTCATAAAGTCTGACTTGGATTATCATTGGATGTTGAATTTATAAGATTCGAAACGGTACCTTGATCTCACGATTATCAGGTTTAAAATACTTAACTTAACCTCTAGTAATTTTCTGAACGCAAGTGGAAAAACATATTTTAAAGAATACTCGGTTATCGTGTTGGTTGTAAAAAGAAAGCTTGAAGCGAAAGTCTTGCTTCGAGATTATGAAACAATACGTACCGAAGCGGGCGCAAACATGAACTCTGCAAGGTTTTTATGATGAAAAAAAGAAAAAAAAAGAATCTTCATAGACACTTTAGTCTCGATCCTGGCTTTCCTTCTGCATGGAATAAAAAATGATCTTGCTGTAATTGTTTCGTTGGATTTGCTATGCCGCTTGTTTTCGCTAGTACATTTTTTGAGTACGTTTCTCACTTATGGGCTCCTGCGTGAATCAAATAAGCCTATTTTTGAGGATAAGCCATGCACTGTGTATTCGATGTAAAGTCTAAAAAAATCTGTCACTTTCTTGTCTAAATTTTTAGGCGATTTTATACTTTACGACGGAATCCATCAGGAAACGGAGTAATGTTAATTTTCAGAGGACAAAAAATTTGTGCAACAGTAATTTAAACGATATTACATTCTTTTTCACTTTTCAAGAGTTATAGATATAATTAGTTATATATAATGACACCAAAGACAATTTCTTATGAGAACCCGAGAAAATAGGGTTTCAAATTTTACAGCAATAGCCCAATTCTGACATGACTGAGACTTTCTGGTCATTTTTCTATACATGGTTTGGTTTTCTTTGGTGTTCTTCCCTTCTGGGAATTGCGAGACAATGGAGTCGTGAAAATTTGCAATTTTGACCCTAAAGCCTCGGAGTCATGTTAGTATGTGTAATCAAATGGTGACGAGTGAAATTAGGGAATAATTTCACGCGCGTTTTGTCCAAATCCTAATAATTTCCCGAGCCTGAAGGATTTGGACAAAATGCAAGTGAAATTATTCCCTAATTTCACGAGTATACCATTTGATTACCTATTAATATCATAGGTGACGAATTACGTTAGCAATCTTGGATTTTTGACATGCGGTTTATCCTGGATCGTATCGATCGAGAACTCCACTCTCTCAAATGTTAAGACCTTAAATTTGGTTTATAAATTTCAGAATTGTTCAGACTCTTTCGGCAAAATACCTCTTAGAATCCTTCTTGATGTTCTCTTGTGTGTTCAGGTTTTTTAAAGCGTCTTTATGTGCCCTGACATCTTCATTCACGGTTGTGCCTAAATCGTAATCCCCAAAGGACAGCCGAGGAGTACCAGGAACGAGTTTCCGATTCGGGCCGACTTCGGAAATTCTCGAAAACATCCAATATGGCGGCTCAAGCGTGGTGAAAAATGACAGCCAAATGAACCGTTTTATCGCCAGAGAAGCGTGATTTACGGTATTGTTGACGCAGTTTGCGTTTATTGTGAGTTTTGAAGTGTTCTTTGTCCTGTATAGTAAGCAATCCTTTAATAAATGTCTTATCAATTTGTCTTTTCTCGCTGGCCGGTATTACCGAAAAAGATAGTACCGTCCAACGGGACATCCTAAATTATAGTAACATTTGTTGGCATGTACATCACCTCTAGCTTTTATTATTAAACTGTGTTGTAGGACTGGATTTCTACAGGTTTCTACAAGCTTAGGATAACTCTATGGGAACATTTTTATTCACAAAAGTGGCCTTGTCCTTTTGGCCGCTATTACGGAAGAAAATAGTACCGTCCAACGGGACATCCTGAATTTTAGCAACATTTGTTAGGAGGTATATCATATCTGGGTTTTTTATTGTTAAACGGTGTTGTAGAACTTGATTTCTGTAGGTTTCTACAAGCTTAGGATAACTGTATAGGAATATTTTTATTCATAAAAGTGGCACTGTCCTTTAGACCGGTATTACCGAAGAGAATAGTAACGTTCAGCGGGACATCCTGAGTTTTAGCAATATTTGTTGGGAGGTACATATCATATCTGGGTTTTTTATTGTTAAACGGTGATTCTTTAGGTTTCCAAAAGGTCAGGGTAACTAAATAGGAGTGTTTTTTTTTCGTAAAAAATACCTTGTCCTTTTGGCCTGTATTATTTAAGGAAATAGTACAGCCTAGCAGGACATCCTAAACTATGTCAGCAGTTGCTTGCGTGTATTACTACATGACATGCAGCTTGTTATTGCTACATTGTAATACATACCTTGCATACATTATTCTCACCCCACCTCCCCCCCCCCCCCCCCCCCGACCTCTCAATACTGAAATTGTGGTCCAATTTTATCCTTGGTCTAACTTTTATTTTCTTTTGTTTCAAACTCATTATCATACATTACCATACCCAAAAACCTACCTACCTTGGCAGGAACCAACCTCGGTTGTTGATTCTGGAGACTCTCTATTTTTAACTTCCCCTCTCTCCTCAACTGTCAACAGCCCCAATAACCTCACAACCGGTCGGATAAATAAATCAAGTAAACAAGATCCTCGCGTTGCTTTGTGCTGCTCACTAGTGTTCAAAAAAAGTTAAAAACTCTGAAGAGGAAGCTAGGCTAACTAGACAGTACATTGTAACTGTCTACCAATTTCATAGCAAGATATGCTTTGTTCTTCGTTCATGGACGAAATTACAGAAATTCATCAGCGACAAGTGTCTTAGTCTGTATGGTAGGTTTTGCTATTTCATCATCTTTGCAATGAAGATTATTGAATGGAAAGTCATTCATTATGCAATTCCATCAAAATAAATATGAACTTTAAGGTATTATCCTTCAAAACAATTTTCATATATCACTACTGTTACTGATTAGTTTGCAGAGTACCTCAGCAGAAGGATAATGCCCAACAGTTGATGAAAAGAAGTTAGTTTCATTGTATTCTACCCCCTTTGAAATACAAGTCTATTTTTACTCTAAGACCTCGAATATTAACTAATACTCTTTTGTCTCTACTCTTTTATCTTTTCAAGATTTCCAAAACATGATCAAGCAACTGCTGTTGCAAACATTTTTGTAATAAACTTAAAGTACCAGGGGCAGATCCAGGATTTTTGAATGGTGGGCTGATGATACCAATCGGCCATCAAACTATACGTTATTAATTTTAAGTTGCTGCACTTTTGTCCCAAAACATGGCGATTTAGGAAGGACAATGGTTGGCTTCACAAGGTTTTTGCCTCCCAAGTATTTCCATTTGTTTCCACAAGTATTATATTTTTTGGTAGACTGCTCTAAAAAAGGGTGGCTAGCTACTCAATCCACCCCTCCTGGATCCAAACACTGACACATGTACTACCAATTCTTGTTGATGAGTGGAAAAAAAGAAGCTTGAAAGCAACTCCAAACTCATTGTGCTCCTTAATAATTAAGTAACACAAGAAATCTAACGAGGAAATTATTTTATGTCAGGTAATTTTTGTTTTCCATTTTCCATTTTCCATTCATTACCATACCTTAAAACAAAAGAACAAAAATTACCTGAGATAACAAACTACCTTTCAAAACACTTTCAAATGAGATAAACCATGAAAAATTAAACACAAGCTTACTGAGCTAATTTAGGACGTCCTGCTGGGTGGTACTATTTTCTTAGCTTATACCATTCAAAAGGGCTAGACAATTTTCAAGAATAAAAACCACTCCTGTTTGGTTATCCTTGGACTTGGACAAATGTCAAACCAGAAAAAGGGTTTTGCAGTTCCCCATCACTGTTATACCTGAGTACTCCATATAGAGTGTCCTCCTGGGTGGACACTCTTAGGTGATTACAACAACAAGGTATGAATTATTAAAACTATCTTTGTTCAGCTGTCCCCGGCTGGTAGGAAAAAGCCTTCAGAGGGCAAGGCATGTATTACAATGTAACCATAACAAGCTGTATGTCATGTAGTAATACATGAAAGCAACTGCTGACATAGTTTAGTATGTCCTGCTAGGCTGTACTATTTCCTTAAATAATACAGGCCAAAATGACAAGGCATTTTTTTACGATAAAAAAACTTTCCTGTTTAGTTACCCTGGCCTTTTGGAAACCTAAAGAATGGCCGTTTAGCAATAAAAAACAGATATGATATGTACCCCCTCAGGATGTCCCGCTGGACGGTACCATTTTATCCGGTAATACCGGCCAAAAGGACAGGGCTACTTTTATGAATAAAATATTCCTATACAGTTATCCTAAGCTTTCTCGATCTTATCTCCAAGCAATCGAGACTTAATGCCGTTGTCAGCGCGTTCTTGTCTTTTATGACGTTAAGGTCTCTAAATAAAGGCCCCGAGGGGGTGTCTCATTTTTTGTCTAGGATTACTCTGGCGCATCGTTTCTGCAAATTGATTACGTCTTGGACGTGCGGCTTCGGTTTGCTTCATGTCCCCAAGACAATAACCCCTGTAGTCAAGTATTATCTGGATAAGTGAGTTGTAAAACAAACTTCTCAGCTTGCAGTCACAGAAATGTACTTGTTCTTTTCAAAAGCGAAGTCGCTTTCCTATATTCGATACCGTTGTTTAAAAACAGTTGTCTATCTTTATGCCAGGTAGTTTAGTATCGGCTACAGAATCAAGCTGAACCTCAACTGTTCTCACATTAAGATTTCTGCCGTTCGAGCAGTTAGCCCCAAACTTATATGCTGTAGACAAACGCTTCCAGGGACGAGAATCATCAGCAAACGCAAACGCAAACGCAAACGCAACTTACATATGAGCTTCTGGGAACGATAACTCGAACTTACCCTATGTGGTAGACGAGCTCAGAGCACTAGCCTAATCACCAATTAACCGACTGCTGCTTCAGCCACGAACACTGAGATACACTTTAGAAAATAGAAGTAGTTGATTATGTACCTGAAAAGGAAGCAGCGTACTTACCACGGAAACAGCGAGATACTGTTCTCTGTGACGCAACCAGCAGTCAAATGAAAGTTATGCTGCTTGTTAGCTCTAACCAATGGTCAATTTTCTGTACGAGTCACAGAACCGTGAAATCTCGACATTTTGACACCTTTCCAATCGTGAGGTAATGAACCGTTCACCCGCTAGATCATTCTTTCAGTTGACATTTGCTTGAAAAAACGATTTTGATCCTAGCGCACTTGTAAAACGGATTAAAGATAAGAAGGCAGTCTGCCAAATCACTGATATCGTATCAGAAGATTATAGTTTTTGTTTGATATTAGTCAAAAGTAAATCAACTGCGGTAAAATGAAGATACAGTCCAGTATCCAGTACAGTCCAAATTTTAGACCAGACGTCACATTCCCATGAGTTTAGAAAAAGACACGCCATCCATGTTCACTGAACTCTGCGGTAGCAGTCACCTGAGTGTGACTTTTGGGAGCCAGTTGAATAAATCTCAACAATTCTTTCGAGAAGCAATATCGTATGATTTCCTGACGATGGCGGATGACCGTCGAGTCAGAAACTCGGGCATTTACGTAGTTGTTCATTATGTAAGCTTAAATGATTTTTATTGAGGGTCGCTGACTGGATTCAGCTGTACGGTGATGCCCTTCAGTCCTTCTCAATTTTCTAAACATCAGCCGAAGCGGGGTAAGTCTGTTTTGGGTTCCTTTGTATCATCTTCAAATGGATACCTATTATTATTTTAGCACAAAAACGTGTTAAGGTCGACACCGATCACTCGATCATTTTATAAATTCTCAATAACTGCTTATTTTGTGAAAGTGTAATGTTCATGGAGAATGTTGATGGAGATCACTATTTCTTAAGCCTGATCGCCCTGAAACAGTTCAGTTCAGTCACAGTTCAGTTTTTAAGTGTTGATCGTTGTGGATATTTTTACACTGATTAAATCTGTGAAGTTAATTGTCTTAAGGGTACGAGGAGTGTAACCACATGAATCAGAGATTTTTAGTAAACAAAGTAATTGCACTTCTCAGCTTTGGTCAAACTCAGGTGGTTGTGAGTTTTAGATTTGATGTTTAGACTATCTTGTTTGTGTTTTTGCGGTGATGCGAATCTCAGTTTGAAATGCCTTGGTTTTTTTTTCTTAAAGTTTAATAATGAGAATTTGTGCTTTAATTGAAATCGATTTTTTTTCTTATGCCATGATTTAAAGGTACTTGAAGTTATTCATAACTTGTGATTAATAATAGATGGTATAATTGTTAAGAACTTCCCTGAATGCATTTTAGTGTTGTTGAGAGAAGATGGTGATGACCAGCCTTTAATTTTACAAACAAAACTAATCCTAAAGGAAACATTGATGATAGTGCATGTCCAGCATTAAGAAAAACAGTTTGGCCTTCCTGATGCAGCAGAGCAGCTTAGCCTTTTTAGGCTGTGGCTCTGTGAGAATTTTATTCTCCAGGTGTCTCGGACGGAAATAAAAAATAGCTTTATTTTTAAGACATTGTTTAAGTGTTTAGTTCCCAGTATTGTATCGTGTTGCTCAAGTGCTCTTTCAAATATTGCAAGTGTTGCGCTTACATTTGAATTTAACCCCATCCAGATCCAGTGAGGCCTTTAAAAGTAACGCGTCAATTTTAAAAGTTTTTGCATAAGTCAGTTTCCGTTTGGCGGTTAGTGTTAGTTCTGGCCTTGAATGAAGATTCCATAAAAAGGTTGTGTTTACATAAAATTATGGAGATCTTGTAAACACGAATTGAAATATATGAAATGATTCAGAAATTTTTTTGAATTGCGGATGAAGGTATGAAAGTGAACATGATCATCGCACACTTAAAAAAAAAAAACACTCCTGTTTAGTTGCCCTGGCCTTTTGAAAACATAAAGAATGACCGTTTAGCAATAAAAAAAAAACAGATATGATATATACCTCCTAACAAATGTTGCTAAAACTCAGGATGTCCCGCTGGTCGGTACCATTTTCTCCGGTACTACCTGCCAAAAGGACAGGGCTACTTTTATGAATAAAATATTCCTATACAGTTATCCTAAGCTTGTAGAAACCTACAGAAATCAAGTTGTGCAACACTGTTTAACAATAAAAAACCCAGATATGATATACCTCCTAACAAATGTTGCTAAAACTCAGGATGTCCCGTTGGACGGTACTATTTTCTTCGGTAATAGCGGCCAAAAGGACAAGGCCACTTTTATGAATAAAAATGTTCCCATAGAGTTATCCTAAGCTTGTAGAAACCTGTAGAAATCCAGTCCTACAACACAGTTTAACAATAAAAGCTAGAGGTGATGTACATGCCAACAAATGTTACTATAATTTAGGATGTCCCGTTGGACGGTGCTATTTTTTTCGGTAATACCGGCCAGCGGGACAAGACAAATTGATAAGACATTTATAACAGGATTGCTTACTATACAGGACAAAGAACACTTCAAAACTCACAATAAACGCAAACTGCGTCAACAATACCGTAAATCACGCTTCTCTGGCGATAAAACGGCTCCTTTGGCTGTCAGTTTTCACCACGCTTGAGCCGCCATATTGGATGTTTTCGAGAATTTCCGAAGTCGGCCCGAATCGGAAACTCGTTCCTAGTACTCCCCGGCTGTCCTTTTGGACGGTATGATTTAGGCACAACCTTCATTCACGGCATTTTAAAACTTCGTCGCCATCTTGACACCGAGACGTACGGAAGGGTTGCCATGGCAATTTTGTAATTTCACATGTGAAATTACAAATTAACGCTGAAATTTCGCGCCAAAATTAGGGAGTAATTCGTAACCTATGATATTAGAATCTTAATATATCGAACGTGGGCTGTAGGCAAAACACAGGTAAATTTTACGTCAACTTCATTCTTGATAATGATGTTCGAAACATCGAAACGTCCAGTAACGTTCTTAAGTTAAATTTTTCCTGTTAAATGCTTCAACAAGCAACTGACTATCAGAGCACTTTATGTATGGCTAAAGGCACTTCGTCATGACTTAAGCGTAGAATTGACCAAAAAAAGCAATATCCTTGTGACAAAGCCCCTTCAAAATGCCTGATAAGATTAATCTTATCTTTTTGCCCATCCTCAGCCGTTTTTCCTCTCGGAAACAGCCAGTCATCAGCAAAATTAGGAAATCGTTTAGAACACAAACCTTGCTACTCTAGTCCAGACTGCACTTCAAGAGGGTCCCCAATAGGGTTTTTCACTCCCGTTATCTCGACCCACAGTTTCGTGTAATCCCGTTATTTTTGGCATCCAACCTCCCGTCCTCATTTTTGATATCGAATCTCGCCCCAATGTCACTTTAAAATTCCGAATCCCGAGCTTCAATTAAGGCAAATCCCATGTTACGAAAAACCTATTGGGGACAAGTGAGATCATTTATAATAATGATTAAAGGGTTATAACATCATTCCACACAAAATTCTTAATATCTGAGATACCGTAATAACGATAATAATAATAATAATAATAATAATTATAATAATAATAATAATAATAATAATAATAATAATAATAATAATAATAATAATAATATTAAAGACCATCAAGCAGTTTTACACACATCATTTGTACCAGGCGATTTGGGATGATAAATTTTAACAAATGTTCCTCTGGTAAAAATAAGAAAAGCGATTAATGAAAATAATTTACACGATCTAAGTATACTCTACAACGCTCATTATTGCTTGACACCACCTTTATATTTTACACACACACGCTTTCATTTAAAAAAAGTACAAAATTAACAACCCTATAGAGAATAAGCATTTGGAAATGAAGGACAAATATCGAGTTCACTACCTCTACTAATTTTTATATATTTGACTGTTTATTTGTTCAATCATTAACATTTTTGCAGGTGCAAAGTATTAGATGGTTAATCCGGTTTGATATCAAACTGTTGAAACGACACGAACTTTAGCAGAAGATAAACGCTGAAGCAACGATTACATTGTAATTGATTATCATAATGCTGACTGGCGTTTGCCAGTGGAAAAATGTAATATTTTGTCGGGTGTCGGATTGCAATAATGTACATTTGGTTCTGATCACCTGAGAAATACGCCTACATATATCTTAAATGAGATAGTACCCACCAATCCCGGGGGGCTGGGAGACTTCCTTATAAGAGGCTAAAGGGGATGTGCCGCTGGATCGCATTTTCACGACTGGAGTCACTACAATGGGGACGCGTTTTTAATTGTTGGTTTTCACATGACGTCACTAAAATTCAAAAGAAAAAAAACTATCGATCCTACCGAGATTTTACTTTTACGATGCATTAGAGCAGCTGAAAACTAATTTTCATACAAATTTTCGCTTCAAAAGGGTTCTTGGTTTTGTGATAGAGTACGCTTGAATTTCTAAGCTTTAGCTTAACGCGGCATTTACATGATTAGTCCATCACCTAGGACCCGAAAATTTGGGTCTAATACTCATTTCAGGAGAATAAGCGAAACCTGTCCAACATGAAAATTTATCTATTAAGCTTTCAAAAAATGTCTTGCCGGACATTCAGAGTGGTAGCTTTCCTGCAGAAATTCGACTTTGAAGAGACGTCCCTGGAAGCTACCGAATGACGCCATTTTACCAAATCCGGCTCTCGATAGGAAGGCGGACTCTTAATAACATGAACCAAAACACGTGCAAAGTTGTTTGAAAGTTGTCTTATCCTTAGTAAATCGTAAATGTGTGTCTTATACTATTTTCTGATACATTCGAAATTTTTTCTTTGATTTTTATCGAAAAGATTTCAGGTATCAATCCCGTCTCAACTTCGGCTGTCAGTCTAAGCGTCATTGTCAAATTCAAATTCTGCGTTTAGTCGAAACTTTGCAGTGATGAAATGTGAATGCGAAAACAGAGCTCATACAATGATGAAGAATTTGACTAGAAACACGTATGTTTTTGGATTGCGCTAAATTTCTAGTGTGGGTGCTTATTTGTAATGAGTTTAGTAAAGCAATAACAACAAGCCGTCGTGTATTAATTTGATTTCGCTGCACGTATACGTACTGCATTCGACAAAACTGAAGTCACGCAACGATCACATTGACTGTGTAAGATTTGCCATTATGAAGCAAGTTTTCAAAGTTTTTAAATTCTTCTTTCAAAATTAACTAGAAAAGGTGTCACTGCAGAGCATCATAAGACAAGCTGCAAAAATAGAAATATTGCAGAATGCGTTAAACTCACGCCACCACTTATAGACCTTATACTGTAGAATATTAAGTTGAGTGTTAAATGAAAATATATCCAGATATGCTATGGATCCGAGTAAAGAAAATAAACGCCCGGCATCAAAGTAAATCATTAATTGCAGATATATTTTTAATGCAGCAACAGTAATCGTGAACGCTTTACATCATTTGCCAAAGATTATATCCTAATACAAAGTACAACTTAAAAAATTTGATTGCACGATACTAACTACGGTAATGTAAACATCTAATTTGATGTTAATGCACGGAAATTAGGTAGATATATTAATAATGTTGGTACAATACATTTTCGCAGATACGACGAGTCATGATAAAGAAAGTTATGCACATGGCTCAGGGTCTTATAATTAAAGAAATAAGGAACTGTAAATGTACTGGCAGAGACGAGACAGAGGCGGAGAATGGGCGTGGATGTAACAAAATTCCAATACAAAAATTTGTTGAGAATGGTATCTAAGGGGAAGGGTAACCCTGGTCCTAGGGTTACCCTAGCTAGAGGGTTCAAGGTACTCTGGTTAAAAGCAAAATTTCCCAGGAAGCCGACACGAGTCAAACGAATCAACCAGCTTAACTGATGTGTTTCGTGATGTGAAGACTAAACTAACATGCCTTGTAACGTCCAAGATTTGGACGAAATCTTGAATTCTCCATTTTAAACACGTTATACGGAAAAAAGGTCAGGTATTATCATCGCATAAAGAAAATACATAATATTGTTCAGATGTTTAAAATCTAGCAAGAAAACTTGGTTAACTCATTCAAATTTTTATTAGTTACTGGTCATGAGTTATCCCTTAGCAGAGCGTTTACAAGGCCGGTACATTTAGGGTAACCCTGTTGCTAGGGCAACCCTATCTGGATGCTTTGTAAACACGTCGCGTAAAAATAATAAGTAGAAATTAGTTACTGGTCATGAGTTATCCCTTAGCAGAGCGTTTACAAGGCCGGTACATTTAGGGTAACCCTGTTGCTAGGGCAACCCTATCTGGATGCTTTGTAAACACGTCGCGTAAAAATAATAAGTAGAAATATGCGAGCGCTAGTTTAACCCCCTTGCTGTTTTGGTTACCCTCCCTTCCTGTTAACAGGCCCTAACAGAATTGGTGTTTTTTAATTATCAGCGAAATAATATCCTTGTATATCCATCCACCTTGTAGATAACTTCGAGTTTAAACGTCAAAAAAAAAAAAAACGCGGCCAACCAAATGTTTTTGAACTGATGAGACAAATCTGTTTTAATTCTAGCGAAACTTCTCAATAACAAAATAAAAAACTCGTTCCATTGAACTGCCATGGCCATCCGAGGAGAAGAATCGCTGCTACAAGTGGCTGACTCCCGAAATTACAAGGTACATACCTTTGAAGGCCTTTTGCAACATTCCTATGCGGATGTCTGACCCAGAAATAAACTTTTGCCCGCAGTTTCCAGAGGTTAGACTGATAGACAACTGAGTTCGGCCATGGGATCAGTTATAACCTGTTCAAGGAGATCGAGACAGAATTTGGGCTGAAAGTAATCAATGAGCAAACTTTAAATCGCGTGCTTATCCCAGACGAATGTAATCAACCCAATAATCCACCCGTGGCACTCATGGAAGTAGAATGCACATTCAGCGGGGCCGGGTGAATTTGATCCTTTTCCCGAAGAAAGACACGAAGAGGGATGACGGAAGAGAACCTTGGAAACAGCGGAGAATCACCTGAACACCCCCCGGCTTAAACGGAGGCGTTAGCGTTTTTAGCGTTTGATCCTTTTCCCGAAGAAAGACACGAAGAGGGATGACGGAAGAGAACCTTGGAAACAGCGGAGAATCACCTGAACACCCCCCGGCTTAAACGGAGGCGTTAGCGTTTTTATTCAACCAAGCGTGGGTAAACGGGGGAGTAACTATGACTCCCTAGTACGATCAACCAGCCTACGAGAGTGGGCCCAATCATGCTACGAGCCTAGGAGTATTTCCTTTGAGGCCCTGGCGTTGAATTGGAGAGGGCCGGCTTCTGGCAGCTAGATCAGCTGCGGCTATATGGCAGTAGGACTGAGCGCCTCGTTCTTAAGTCTTATATGATCTGTGACTCTTGAGTAGGGGATGTGGATAGTCAATAAATTCCGGCGCTCGACCTTGACCATTACGACCAGATGACGGTACCGAGCTACCCGATGTCACCTCTTGGAACGGTCGCTGGCTAAGTGAAAGCTCCATATTAACATCAAAAGAGCGACTATCCTCGATCCTGGAGGGAAAAGTAAGAATGGATAGCGAGACGGGACGTTGTAGTTGTTGCTTGAGAATAGCTTGCTCCATCGCGTCAAGGTAGAAAAGCAACATGACTGAGACTCTCTAGGAGTCGATGATGGAATGGCCAAATGCCTCGTCACCTAATTAGTGACCAGGTGTAATCAAAAAGGACATTCCCGAGTACTGTGGGGATAGGCGCATTGGTTCTGGAATTCTTTCATAAGTGCAGCATCCCGAAATTCATTACCATGTTTGGTTCTAGCTGCAGCCAAATTTCACCGATGATGTAAAATAATGTCTACTCAGTTATTACCCATATATTATGCAATATTATTATAAACTATAAATCAATGAATTAACCTTTTTTCTAATCATGCGTGCAAGCCAGTTTTTAGTTACAGCACCTAAATGAAAATGATAGTTGCTTAGATATTACAAGTTGTGTCGCTAAAATATTAAAATTTTAAAACACCAAGTCAAGTTCTGAAGACTAAACTCAGGACGGAGTGTATATATTGAGGAGTTAAGGACAAGGGAAATCATAAAGAATATTTAAAAGATACAGATAAATAGAGGATATTACACGGTGGCGCGAAGATATGAATTTTATTTTCGAGTGGCAAAACAATATTTTACGAACGAGCGCAGCGAGTGAGTAAAATATTGTTTTTGCCACGAGAAAATAAAATTCATATCTTCAAGCCGCCGTGTAATGTTCTTTTTATTATATAGACATGCTGATGACGGCGTTTTTGATGATTTTCCGAAGATTTCCGACCACCTTCCGAAGATTGCCGAAGATTTTTCCAAAATTTTTCGAAGACCAGGCAAACGTTCCCGAACATTTTCCGAGAATTTCCGAAAATTTCTGAAGATGTCCGAAGATTTCCGAAGACTTTCGAGGAAGACCCGAAGATGTTTCGATGATACACCAACGAATTCAAGTACAATTTAAGAGACAAACTTGATATCAATGAAATCATCGATAAACTCACGTGTGAGATTATGGAAAATAAACCACTCGGGTCCCGGATGTAGTTTTATGAATTTTACGAGTGGTATATTTTCCAGTAAAACACTCGTGTCTATATAATAAATACGGATAAACAAATATAATTTCTGATGTAATTTGTAATGACCTCTACAAATAGCACTTTAAATGTAACTCTCCACAGAACTTTCGTTACAGCTAAATTTTGAGTCTAAATTCTGTCCAAAATCCACCAAAAACCTTCCAAATTACATTTAATATTACAATTCACTCTAAACAAATCAGCTTAAATCTACTTTGAAAAATATTTTGGCTTTTAAAGGTCTTCGAAGTAGTTTATTTGTATGTTTTCATTTTCTTGGGGTTCCCGGCTAAGAAACAAAATGGCGGCCGTCGGCGGTTTCTAATAGCGTATCTTCAAAGTCTAATTTCTACCGGAAAGCTACCACTCAGAATGTCCGGCAAGACATTTTTGGAAAGGTAAATAGATAATCTTTCATTTGGGATCATTCTCGTTTATTCTCCTGAGATGAGTATTAGAACCCCCTCAGGTGATGGACTAGATGGCCAAGAGAGCTGTCATGTAGGTTAAAAAAATGACTTATTTCAGGAAATTTTGCTATCTAAACAGTTCATGTATTAGAAAAAGTATTACTTTAATGTTTATGAGTTTCTCGAAGAATAAATTCGCGCTTTTGTTGCAAAACTCGGTAACAGATGTTTCTGTTGGTTTCCGTCCGCCATGTTGGAGCTCATCCAGCTGAGCACCAGCATGGCGTCTCCATACAAATCTCTATAAGTTTGGGTAAAACATTTCTTCGGATATCTCGTATACGAAATATTCCTCTCACCTGAATCTTGGGGAGGGCCCTTGTATATGTATCTCCTTTCATTTCCCATATTCTGGACGTTATCTATTGAATGGTTTTGATTTTTATTTTGATCCATTTTGAATGGCGTGACACTGATTTTTGGGGTAAGTCGGGATTCAACATGGGAAGATTCTCGGTCAAAAGAATATCAGAAAGTTGTTGTTTATTAAATTTAACAATAAGCTCGCACTGACCGCATTACATTCCGTTCTTGAAACCACATTAATAAGGTAGATGCATAAATAGAAAGGGACTAAGTTGGGATCGCGGAAATTACATTTTCCAAAAAGTGACTATGATGGGGTCTATAATTGGAAAAAAATAGACTACAATGGGGTAGGGGCTCTGAAAGGACAGCGGCACATACCCAGCAAACATTAACCCAAGTACCCCCACCCCCCCCTCCACCCGTCCAGGCCACCAATAGCGCGATCGCATGTTTTAGTCCTATAAGTTGAAAAAACAATTTAAATGGAAATGCTGGATATTTTCCTCTTTCCTCAACCATCAAAGAATAATTCACTGAAGGGTCCATAATCAAGGAAAACTCCTATTAATTTATTCATTTGTACGCTATTCTTGTCGCACTTCACAGGTGCAACCTGTTATTGTACAGTTTGACATTAAACTAAAAAAAGTTAAAAATATATAAACAACAAGTATGATCTAAAGAAAATTATCATTCATAATTAAACGTAAAGCTAACAACATGTATAAACAGCAAGTATAATTCAAGAAAATTTATCATCATTCGTAATTATATGTTATATAAGAAAAAAATTAGCGGTCGAGGAGAACACAATTGGGAAGATTTGTTCCTCTAGCGACCTCGCACATTTTCAAACTGCAACGCTAGGGCAGTTAGCTATCGCTATATTTGAATTTTTCACCAGAGGGACAAGCTATACTTTAGCTTGGGACAAAACAGTTGTAACAGAATTTCCCTGCCTCCAGGGAACGACAGCAACTGCCACAAGACCTGCACCGCTAATTTCTCGTAAATCACCCCAATTTTATCGAATAAATCATGGCTCCACTAACATTAGCAAAATCCTCTACCTACGGAACGACACCTTCAAAATAGAGACACCACTCTTTCAGCTGGCTCTCAAGAAAGCAAACTTTACGCGATCCCTACCTCTATAGTGCGGATATCTCTGCTCCCTTGGCACTGTCTTTCAAGTAAGGAAGTTGGGCTGAGACAGGAACTCATAAGGAATTAGCGAGGTAAAAACATAACACGCTGTCAAATAAGGTGGGCGTATAGATCCGTTGTTCAAATTTGCCTTTGTTTAAAATTACATTTTCCATTGTTTTTTTGGAATGGTAAAGTATTATAATGAGTTTTAAAAAAAGGAAAATAACATTTGAACCAAGAGTAAAATTGAACCACAACATAAATAAAACAAGAAGACATCCTGAGAAGGGAAAGAAGAAACGTAAACATCGGAAACAAAAAATTAAAAATTTTTGATATCAGATGAATTTGCCTTCTTAAAAGAGCAGACATCATTTAGAAGGCGGAACATTAAACCTTACAAAAAGCTTTCACTAGTTAATGCCGAAAAAATGACTGAGAGTACTTCTTTGAAACTGGTTTCTAAATAAACCGTACTTGACTAGCTATCTGGTTGATAAATATTTCACTAGGAACAGTTCAATAAGTTTAAGGATCCGGCTTCTCCGTGAAATAAGTTGCGACAGTCAGGAAAAAATGACGTTACTTTTTTAGTTTTTTTTATGTTTTCGGTATTAATAAACTCTATCCGGCTACACCTCCATTTTTTTTTTCAAAAACTGGCCATTAGATTAACTATACTTCTCTTGCAAATCCCCAATGATAAATAAATCTTAAAGAGAACAATTAAGCTTAGCAATTGTTTATTTAAAAAATGGGCCTTATATTAAAAACGGATATCTGAAAAGCAAAGTTAGGGAAGATTTTTTACAAAGCCGGCTCAGTAGAAGAAAAATGAAACAAGAATGGGAGTCACGCTATTGCAGTTTTTGGATTAATTCACTGTGTTATATCTACTACATAATTAAAGGCAGAATATGTTATATTTTCACGCGGTTACTTATCACATCCGCATCAAAACAATAGCCCTTCCGTTTCAGGAAGAACTAAACGTAGCGAATGAAGGTAGCTCCATACATCATAGTTGTTGAAAATAAATCAAGGGAAAAACATTTATATAAGAAACTAGTATAGTCACAAGTAAGATCATTTAGTTTAGTAAGAAGTTAAAACGGTCTGTCGTAAAATATATTTTATTAATGGTTGTTGGTAACAGTCAATGATGATTGTTTTTGTTGTAATTACAAGAAAAGAATAAATGAGAAATCTTACGTACTTGGTCTAGGAAGACTAAAAGAAGTTACTAAAACTTTTTAAGTACTGTATTGAAAATAGACTGCCTTGTTGGAGGTTGGATAGATTTTTTTTTCTCCGAAAAGGAGTTGCTATCTCACAGCATGGTCTAACGATGAAAGGGCAAGAGGCCATTATACATTCAAGGAATAAAGTAGTTAAGTTTACTTTGAAAAACGTTATTGCCCTTCTTTAAAAATCAATCATATCAGTAGGGAGTGTCTAAAATTTCAAAGCCGGGTGAGTCTGCGAACGAAAGCGGAAACTAAAATTTCTTTCCGTCTCGATCTAATTCTTGTGCTGTCTATTAATGGTTTTAGTTTCAACTGCTAGCTTCTGATCGACAAGAGGGATATAAATTTGATTCTATTCATCTCCAGAAGCCAGAAAACTGTTGAAATATATACACTTCAAACAAAAAAATAATAATAATAATTCTTACATGTAACGTGCCGTTAGTAATATCATGCTTAACGAAGGGTGTTCGTTGAAAGGTATGTTTCTGTAGCTAGAACTGGCCAGTTGGCGTAAAAAAACGACTTCCCAAAATTGAAAACCTCCCACTCTTACATAGACACCTGACGATTATGGGAAAAGCTGTCCAATCGGCTTTTTGCCACCGAAACAGCTTATTATGGAGGAAGTTGGAGGCTATTCATTGTAGGCTTGTGTTCGCGTGGTATAAACTACTGGTTTTTTTCCTTTGTAGACTAAATTGAACGCAATGTGGCAACAGAAACTGTCACTTTCCTCTTGTCATAAAGTGTTAGCTTACAAGCCCGCAATATAAAATTAAAGAATCGCCATATATATGTATAAATTAAGTTCAAAAGTTCAAAGAGCTGATTTAATTGAGCATTTTTTGCAAATTTAAGCTCTTTGCAAGCAATTTATCTAACAAGATACCGCGAAACTGGTAAAAACGTGAATAAGCGACACATCAGTTCTTTGGGTTTTTAAAAGAGGGCTCATATTTTCAGAGATTACTTAGATACTGCTATGCTCTTTCAATATTCAGAGATGTTATTTCAACAGCTTATTTGATCAGAGAATGAGGAGCTAATGGTAATGAGGCAATATCCACCTATAATGCAGACGCGAGGAATTTTATGCAACAACTTCGGTTTTTCGCCTATATTGTACACAAGACGAGTTACTTCAACTGCAACCCAGTTTTAATTAGTTGGTTCATAGTCATGTCCTCTACATTGGCGCGCTAACGCCATAGCAATATTTTTACCTTTCTGGTAAAATTTTGTTACTTTCCACCATTTTTCTCATTTTTTTATCTTTTAATTTTATTCTTTTTTTTTTCTATTCATTTTCATATTTTCACCATTTTTTTCTTTTTTGTTTATATCACCCTTCGAGAATGCGAAGATCTATCGTTTCCGAAGAAGCACACGCTCGCAAAAGTTCGGTGTGATCAAATTCTTATGACAGCGTGCATCGTTCGCTGCTCAGACTCAGAGTTTTCTTTGTGACAAATTTTCTACACCACGGTTAGAGGTCTTACCAAATTTAACACACGCAGAAGTCTTTCAGATGAATACGATGTGGGATTGGATTGACAAGAAGATGGCTGATGAGCATTTGCTCTTCGACTCCGCAAGATCAAGGGGGATTACAAACTCCAGCTTGCTGGAAAGTGATCTGAAAGTGACAAAATATCATGTCATGCTATTCTTAAGAACCTGTATGAGCCAAAAATGGATGTGATTTTAACCATTTAGCTTCAAAATAACAGCGGAAATCAAGATAAAACATATGTTTTGCGTCGTACTTCGCAGACGAGGTGTATCGGCTTTGTAAAGCATAGAATGTGTGTTCTTTCATTCATTCATTGCAATGCGTTTACACTGTTTTTTTGTTTTTGTTTTTTTAACTTTCAATAGCTCTAATGTGTTCGACCCTCCTTGATATTTGGTTTTTTCGAGCCGGGATACTTTGTGTGACTTTGACAGAAAAAGTGTGAAAAACAAAGGAGTATGGAGTTATTCAACCACCGAGTGAAATTCGTGTCAAACAGTGAAAAGTAAACAACAGCAAAGCGTTGAAACATCGAGAGTGATTGTGTAATTGTGTCTGAAATGAGTGTTTCAAACGGAAAGAGAGACCAAACACTGAAGTTATTTCCATCTAGTGAGTCTACCAGGACGTCCAAAGCAAGTAAAAGCTCATTTCTGAGAAAGAAACGTCAAGCGGAGAAACTCGCCCTTGAGTTTAAAATAGCCGAGCAAAAGTGCGAAGAATAAATCAGGTTGCTGCGTGTCGAAGCGAAGCGACATGCCGAACTTCTAGAACTTAAAAGGACAGCTGAAGGAAAAAATTAGAAGTGGCTTACGAAGATGCCCTTACTATTACGGATTCTAATCATATTGACGATAAAGATTTGGCGGGATTACCTATTGATAGTGTAGAGGATCGTGTTTCACGCTTATATCTGAACTCCGATTCCAACACTCAAACTGTTGTTGATGATAAACGTCCCGTTGGTAAAGAATCCTTAACCGTTCCAGGCGGTCAAGAAGGCGATGACAATGGAGAAATTAAGCCTAGTGTAAAACCGGAGACAAAAAAAACCTCCAGGCGAAAATACGATGTTCAATACGCCTGCCACAGGGCCCCCAGGTGAACCACAAGTCAAGTTAGATCAATTTTTTGAGAAAATGCTCCCAGCGTTCATTAAAATTGCCAAACCAAGTGTGCCAACATTTAGCGGAGATCCACCTGAGTACTCGAAGTTTAAAGCAGCATTTAAAGTGAGTTGACAAAAAGGAGGTTTATGATGCTACAGAGAAGCTTAAATTTGACTAATAGATGCAGTCGAAGGAAGTGGAAAGTCCTGTTTGGCAAAATTCACGCCAGGTTCTGATAAATATATGGAGGCATGGACTGCGCTCGATGAGCGTTTTGGTCGCGTGGACACTGTTGTGTCAGCAGCTAAAAGGCGTGCAGATAAGGCAGTATCAAGAAATGGTGTCGGAGTTAATGGGCGTGTATAGGGAACACAACTTTGTTCACTAGTTAAACTCGCAGATACCTGCAGCAAACGTTGCTAAGCTTCCTGTTCGTCTTTGCGGTAGATGGGCTGAGTTTGTGGAAGGAAAATCGAAACGGTCTACCTAGGAGTCATTTGCCAAATGGCTGAAAAAAAAAAAGCGAAAATATGCGAGTCAAAGCAGAGGTGGATGCCGGAGAAGCGAGAATGGAGAAGGTTTGATTCTACTAGGAGTGATTTACCTTAAAGAGGTCACGTAGGTTTGCTGGCAATCCGGTGCCAGGACTGTTTGCGGGAGCAACACAAGAGACTCCTTCAGTTGATGAAAAGATGACAAAGAAGCGTTCAGTTCATAACTTGACGAGTCATGCGTTGGCGGAGTGAAAGAAGTTTAAGGAACTTCCCATTCTCGAGAAGGAGAAACTCGTTGACGAACATAAACTTTGCCTGTTTGTCCGTTGCCGGGCCATCGGCTGAACAAATGCAATGCTAAGAATGGATGCAGAGTTCAGGGCTGCACTATGCGTCACCTTACTCTAGTTCATGAGGTTGATTTGAACATTATTGAGCGATCAAGAGCGAGAAAAGCAGAAACACTAGCAGTGGGTGAGGGAGCCCAGAAACCTTCTGTTCAGTTCAATTGGCTCAGTCACTTGGTCTTAAAGGCAAGGAGATAGAATTGCAAATTCAAGGTATTAATGCAGAGAAGGCGTTTACCTCGCAACATATAAAGAACTGCCAAATTGCTAGAGTTGGAAGAGAAGGGGTGAAGTACGTACTGAGAGATGTAAAAACGTTTTTTAACCTAAGTGTTCCGGATCAGAAGATAAAGTGGTAGGCGATTAAACAGAAATTTAGCCACATGAAATACTTAGACTTGAAGGACACGGAAACGGGACCAGTGCGACTGATAAAAGGAAGCAACAACTCAGATCTGATTCTACCAACGCAGACTATAAAACTTTCAGGACAGTCACATGCTGACGGAGTACCATACGCAGTTGAGACACCTCTCGGTTGGGCAGTCACTAACTGGTTACCCAGTGAACAAAGAGTGGCATCACCATACAATGAGTTTAAAGTGTATCAAACAAGTGCAGGCGCAGAGGTGGAGTTGCAGTGGTTGCTTATTGCTCAGTTGTAGGTAGAGTCATTAGGTGTGGTGAAGCTAGCAGATCCCGTGCGTTCAATTGAGGACAGACGCGCGTTGGCAGTAATGGAGCAGAGGACTAAGATATCGGAGGGTGAAGACGCTTATGTGTCAGGGCTGCTTTGGCGCGAAGAAGTCCCATCGCTTCCTAATAACTATGACATGGCTGTGTGCAGACTTGAGTCGTTAGAGAAGCGGTTTAAAAATGATCCCGAAATTAAGAAAAGATATGCGAAGTCAATCGAGGATGACATTAAGAAGGGTTATGTGAAAAAACTAAGCGAAGAGGAAGTATGCACTGATAGTAAAGTGACTTGGTACTTACCACACCGTTTTGTTATCAATCTCAAGAAACATGATCGTATCAGGAGAGTATATGATGCATCAGCGAAATTCAGGGGTCAACGTTTAAATAAAATTACCAACAGACCGAGCATTGGGCGTTACGTGGGATGCTCAAGAAGATGTATTTAGGTTCAATGCGCTTAGACAAGAATCAGCTACTACAAAGAGATCAATCTTAAGCCAAGCGTCCTCTGTGTGGGATCCTCGATGACATCTCCTCCCGTTTCTAATCAGAGGCAAGATTATCCTTGAAAATCTGAATCGCTTAAAGTACGGATGAGATGATAAGTTGAAAGAAGCTGATCTTCGCGAGTGGCGCGAATGGTTTAAAGAATCAGAACTGCTTGAAACTGTGCAAATTCCGCGAGCACTATTCAGCCGGAACCGGCCATTTCGAGAAACTAACCTGCATTTGTTTTGTGACGCGAGCCAAGATGCTTACGGAGCCTGTGCGACTAGAGAGACTAGTCACTGGGAAAGGTCGAGTTGAGCCTCTTAAGGCACAGTCTATATGTAGACTTGAACTAATGGCAGCTCTTACTGGTGCCCGTTTAGCTGAAACAGTGGCTGCAGAGTTAATGACAAAGATAGAGAAGATAACCTTTTGGAGTGATTCTACCACCGTTCTTCATTGGATTCACCAGACGAGCTCCAACCACAAGGCGTTCGTGGGAAATCGAGTATCAGAGATTCACACAATCATGAGTAACCTGGAGACTACACTAGGGGCGGGAACAGTGAGTTGGACATACATGCCGAAAGGTGATAATAATCCTGCAGATGATATCACCCGTGGACTCCAACATGTAGAACTTAATTTGAATCATCGCTACAGCGCTGGGCCGGAGTTCCTTTACAAAGTAACCAAGTTATGGCCAGAAACAAAGTTGAAGTGCTCCTTGAGGACGACAAGAGAGAAAGGAAAAGGCTAAGATAGGTAGGAGTTTCCCAGGAAAGTGAGCCTGTGTTGGGATGGAAAAGATGTTCATCCCCAGCTAAACTAATGAAAGTGCTGGCGTACGTGATGCGATTTGTAAACAATACACGAGTAAAGAAGGAACTGGGTCAGACGGTACCGCTGACAGCAACAGAAGTAAGAGCTTCTCAGAGCCAGCTAGTGAAGAGCGCGCAAGTAGAGTCTTTTGGCGAGGGGATAAGGTGCCTGGGAAATGGCCAGGAGGTTCATAAGCGGAGCAGAATCAAATCTCTTGATCCGAGAATGGTAGGTGGACTTCTTGTAGTCGGTGGAAGGTTGCAAAACGCACGAGCTTTCCCTTACAAGACACGACACCTGAAGATAATTGACCCACATCATGAACTTGCGCAGCTGATCATTGAGGACAAGGAAATGCATCGTACCTACCACCATCCACCAACCGAACATTTGCTGAATCTAATTAGACAGGATTATTGGATCATCCGTTGTCGTCAAGCTGTAAGGAGCGTGAAATTTAAGTGTAATTACTGTTATCGCCAGACAGTAAAACCCCAGGAGCAGCAAATGGGAAACTTACCTGAGTGTAGACTTGAACCTGGAATGGTATTCAGGAACACTGGGGTTGATTTTTTTGATCCAATGATAGTTAAGGAGAGAGCAGTGAAGTTAAAGTGTACGGTTGTTGGTTTGTTTGCATGGCTACTAGAGCTTGCCATCTTGAACTGGTGGACGATCTATCGACGGATCATTTCATTATCGCTTTGAAGAGGTTCATTGCGCGACGTGGGAGACCACAAAGAATATACGGCGATAATGGAATTAACTTTGTTAATAATGAGCTTTTAAAACGTCTTAAGCAACTGAATGAAGATAAAGTACAAAACTTTTGTGCACCAACGAAGACTGAGTGGAATTTCCAAGCGCCAAGTGCACCCCACTTCGGTGGCGCGTGGGAGAGGTTAGTGCAGTGTACAAGAAAACCTTGAAGTCTGTACTGCAAAACAGGATCGTTGCTAAAGAAGCGCTTAGAACTGCTCTGGTGGAAGCAGAAGGTATACTGAACAGTCGCCTCGTCACATATGTCTCAAGCGATGCGGATGATATAGAAGCGCTGACGCCAAATCATTTTCTGCTTCTGCGACCAAACCCGAGTAATGAGGAGGCTGATGTTGGTGAGAGAGAGATCAACTCAATGAAACTTTGGCGACAGTCTCAAGCGCCTGTCAACTTCATTTGGAAGCGCTTTTCCAAGGAGAATATCCCTAGTCTTACAGAGACGAAGAAGTGGAGAGAGAAGAGAAAAAGTCTGAAGGAAGGAGACGTAGTGCTAGTTGCAGAACCGAACCAGCTACGAGGAATGTGGCCTTTGGGTAGGATTGTGTCTACTCATCCTGGAGATGGGATGGACCGAGCAGTCACAGTGCGTACTCAATACGGGGAGTACAAGAGACCAATCACAAAACTGTGTTTCTTAGAGGAAGCGGGACCTAGGTCTAGAAACTGTAAATCGTCTCAACTTTGTGTCGCGACTAGGGGCGGAAATGTGCCCCGCTTCCGGTTTTAGGGGCGACTTTGATTGACAGTTAAATGAACACGTGACATGGAGGAATGAACACATGTGTTTTGAATGAACACATTTGTTTTGAATAATAATAAGCGCTTAGAACAGCGATGTATAAGCGCTATATAAATTCCATTATTATTATTATTATTATTATGAGTCTTTCGAGTTGAAAACAGTGGCGTTAATATTTCTGTGTTTCATCGTGTCGATTTAGTGTTCGCGTTTAACAGTCGACCCCTCCTCGACATCGCGTTTGCCGGCGGATTTTCCATGGAAAAGGCGTTAAAACTTTTCGCCAAGGTTACATAATCAGCCTTAGTGGTGTAGTGGTAAGGAAAAGTTGCAACGAGCCGAAGGTGCGGGTTCGAGTCCTGCTTAACACCTAAAGGCTCGGGAAATTATAAGGATTTGGACAAAACGCGCGTGAAATTATTCCCTAATTTCACTCGTCACCATTTGATTATTACACATACAAACAGCGTTCCCACGAGTTGACGATAGTCTTTCTTTGATTTGTTCTTTAACAATTTATAATTTGCAAATAAAACAGCAAGAAAAGTATTGAGTTTCCAGAGAAAATATAGTATATTAAACATATGGATAAACAATCTGAATTTCTATCATTTCCTACAATTTACTGTGGGAAAACCAGAGTTGATAACCATTTGATTATTTTCTAAACAACGTTACCACAAGTTGACGATAGTCTTTCTTTGATTTGTTCTTTAACAATTAATAATTTGCAAATAAAAACAATTAAAAAAGAAAAAAAAGAAACGAGAAAAAGGGCGGAGAATATTTAATTTTTCCCAAAAGGTACAAAATTGCTACGGCTTTAGTCAACATAGTCCTGTTCCTCTCTTAACACAAATGTGATCAAGCAACAGTACAAACTGTAATGAAGCCCTTTTTTGGCTTTAGCCGAAGTGCTTATGTCTTTCAGACGAGTTCCCCTTATTGTGAAGGCGCAAATCTGTGAACAGAGTTCACAGCCATGCTACTAAATTTGTCTAGTTTTTTTGTTTCTTAAAGCAACAACTCTTAGATAAAATGACTCAAATACTTTGTGGAAATTTTTCAACAATAAGACTAGCCAGGTGGACTATTGCAATAAAGCCATGAAAATAAAAAAGACAAACACGATAATTGTAGCAATTTGATAATTTACTGAGCTTCCAGCGGTTCTACCGTCCCTCGGTGAAAAATACATAGACAGCACTTGCACGATAACAAAAAAATATATATTTGTATATGAAGTCTGCAGCCTCTGCCCGAAAGTTGAAACAAATAACTTGGTTCTCTTATACCTATAGGGCGGATAATAACATTCAACCAAGCGTATATAAATTGCAGTTTCAACTGAAACTTTTGCGCCGCATCTCTTGTAGAAAAATACTTTATTATTATTTTCATTTTTTTTAGAATATTACTTCTCACTTTTCCCAAACTGGTCGAAAACATCGACAGTTAATTATTGCTAAGTTCAGGTGAATAAAAAGTTGCTACAGGGGTACTCACCAGCTGAATTTACATCGAACTATCATCGAAAAAAATTCTCTTCTTAATTATCTTGCTTTTTCTTTCCATATAAAGCTTTACTTCAAAGGAAGACCTGATACAAATTTCGAGAATGAAAACCAAGAGCTTTTCATTTTTATCCTTCGACGGTACAAATTTTCGATCGGCAATAATTCAACAATTTATAAGACAAGTTACAACTCTTCCAATGGCCATCGATTTTCTAAATGGTATTGTAGAAAAAAAATACACGCCAATGACAGCATGGTATCATTATAAAACGTATAATGACGATAATCAATAGAGTCATGTTGTAACAAAAAAAGCACGTAAACACTGTGAGTCCCAACTCAGAGCAAAATGGAAATGAAGGCGGAAAAAATTAATACCATGCCGCGACCTTAGAAATTAGAAATTGTTCATTTGCTTCAATACTGCTAGAGACCCAGCAGTGGGACGTAGGAGCAAGAAAGTTGCGCAGACTTTGTTGAGACTGGTTGATTGTATTAACAACGAAATCTTCTCATAAAAAATAGGCGGATGATTTTTCCTTTTTAATATGGGGGGCAGGTGTGTTAAATCAAAAAAGAACTAGATTCCTTTTTAAGCTAGGACATCCTTTGGTTTGCGAAGTACAAATAAAATGGCCAAAAAAGTTGCGACCAGATAAGTGTAGGATGATATAGAATTAATAAAAGGGAAAATTGTGGACTCTCAAATTACCTTAATTGAAAATCTTCCTTACGACTTTATACAAGAGCTCTTTAATACACAAAATAATGAAACCTGATCTGGTTTGATTTGGGATGTCCATCTGAAAACAGAAGTTCCTACATATGGCGAAGAAACTATCAGTAATAAATCAACAATAATCACCCACCCAGTCTAAAATAGAAATGAGGGTGCCACAGTCAGAGAAAAAAAATATGATTTCCTATTCAGTTTTTTAGAAAGGTTTTTTTGTACCAGACTAATGAGCTATAAACATTTCCTCCTTCATTTCAAAATATACTTAAGTAATAATTACGTTTTCATCATGGCTAATGAATAAATGTTGAGCAGTTCAAATGTGTTTCGTTCTTAACGATTTTATACCTAACATTAACAAATATTTTACGAGCAGAGAAGCGAAATTGGCCTTCTATAAGCCCCGTTAGAGAAGTTATATTTACTAAAAAATGTCGGCAATGACGCCATTGTAATTTTGACTTTAATTTACTGCTTATTTATTTTGTCGAAACTTAGCTTATGCTATTTCTAGCAAATTCCCAATTTCAGCACAGAACACGAAATCTTTTGTAGAGTAAATCGACGGTTTTTGTCTCGACTTCATGCTAAAAAAAAGGCCTCGGGAATGGGATATTTGCGGGCGCCATTCAGCTTTTGTCTGTAGAAATTGAAAAAAGAGAAAGGAAGTTTGACGCAATTCAAGCAACCTTACTATAGGGGTGAAATAATGCAGGACAGTCCTACAAATAATACCCTAATAAAGGTACTTCTCGATAACCAACGAAATAAAAATAATAGTATATTTTTGTGATGCCAATACGATTGCTCTGTGTGGTTAAAAATGATTAAAATACATTTAGCTTATTGAATACTTCAAACTAAGGATGCCTTGCTTGAAATAGAGAATATAATTATATTACCAACTTTGTTGGGTGAAAATCGGCAAAATAATTATAATGAAATTATTACCTCAAGACCCGATGATTGGTGATACGATGTAAGTTTGGTCGTTGAAAAAAAAAAAAAAAAAATAGGCCATGAGGAACATTAGCGTCTCCTGCTACATTGAGTCAGTTGGTAGCGCCTGCCTTTTTGAGCGCAGAATAAAAAAATCCGGCAAAATGGGGTTAAAAATTAGTTAAAAGTATACTCACTTGCCAAAAAAAGCTTCAAGTTAAATTTTCATCTGTATCTACCTCAAATTTATCTTGTGCGTCCACGTTATTTTAAGCGTCAACGGTTGCCTTCAAGGGAAAGAAAAGCAATTTTCACTTCCAAATTGAAATACATTTAAGAGCATTTTGGAACTGCAGGTGCAAACCTTCGAGTTTCTTAAAGAGACAATTCAGCCAGCTTAAACAGTATATATTAGCAGTGATTTCAAATCACACTTAAGCCGTTAAAACACTGAAGTAACCCTTTCTAAAAGTACCGCTGTCAATCAAATGCTGTGAGAAAATTACCAGAAACATGGTCAATAAAAGGTTTGTTTTCACCGCCAGGATTAGCTAGTGGGCGTAAAATTGTTAAAAAAGAATCAATAACTTGCTAAATCTTCTCACTTTGTGGCAGACACGATATAGATAAAATAATAGGACTGAGCGGGGTAAGATTCAGGGAGTAATCGGGCGAGTAATTTCACAACGCACGAGGCTAATTTGAAATTACAAATCCGATTAAGGCTGTGATTGCAAGACACGAATTCCTATTACCAATAAATTGCTTGAGTAGCAAAATGCGACAATCTCAGTATTGGAATATTTATCAGTGTTGGTAGAAGTTTTTATTAAATTAAGAATTAAGAACCAATCAGATTCGAAAATTTTCACTTAAAACCACTGACAATTAAGGCATCAAGTGAACTTTCCTCCAAAAACCAATCGAAATTCTATTGCAGGTTACATATATTACAATTGCCTTTTGAGATAGACACAATAGAATGGACTAAAGTTTAGCATATAGACTATTAAGCGTAATGAGAAAAGAATCAGCAACTGTCATGAATTCTAAATAGAGTGATTGGATTTTCCATTGGGAATATGTAGTTCAGTATTCCAAATTTTCAATAACGCATGAGAAAGTTCAGACTAGTAGACAACTTAAAACTGAACGCACAGTTCCTAGGGGCTTTTTGTCGAATTTTAAGCGCGATCAGCCAAAAGAATTCGTGCATAAAGTTGGTATTGGGCAGTTGTGACTGAATACTATTATCATATTAAAATCATTCATAAAAAATACTGCCTAGTGATAATGGTAATGGAATAGCTAGGAAAGAAGAAGGCAAATATACAAAGCGAGAAGCTTAAACTTTCCACGATATTGAAAGCAAAACGACAATCAAAGTTTCTTTAAAGCTGATATTAGGTAAAAACAAAACAAAACAAATATATTGACCCTTTATCGAACCAAGTTCCTTAAAGTGAAACTTCCAATTCATCTGACTCAAGAAAACTTTCATGTGTCCTCTACCATTACAAGCCAGTGACCTCATCATAAATGCAAAGCCTGGAGCGTGTTTATCGCCGGGGCATCAAATTTTCCCGAACTCGACAGAGCTTATCATAAAAGCCTTTTCTCTGGGCGCATACAATAATAATCTCCGTTTCCTTTTCACTTTCCCGCGATAAATCTGATATCTTCTCCACAAGTGCAACGGTTTCCGAAAGAATTAGCGGTGATAAATTTATAGATAGCGTAAAACTACAAAAATGAAGATCGAAGGCCAAAGAAGAAGCCGGCATTCTTCCGCGCGGACAATTTCTGTTATTATAAGCTTTTCCTTCAGCTGACCAAGCACGATAATGAGCGAAAACTTATTATATCAGTTAAATAAACTCCTAAAACATTCTTATTAAGTAATTTTGATTTTGCAAAGCGGACGCGCTGAAGATTTTATGATAAACATAATACAATTAAACTAACTGATTTGCATTGCCGAAAAAAAATCGCCGCCACAAAAATCGTTTGAAGAGAATCTTGTTGCTTGTTTTAGACAAAATCAGAGTTATTTCAAACCAGAAGATCTTCATAAGGAAGCGGTCTGCAGAAAGTATTGCTCACTAGAATTGCGTCAACTGATATTGTCGGCTTAAGATATCTAAAGGTGAAAACAAAAACTGGGACCTATGTAAAGGTAAAAACGGACGCATGATTATTTTCAAAAGATCTAAAATTTATTTCATGACTGGCGTCTCTCTCCTCACAATCAAATCTTCTAAGGTAACCAAACTCGTTAACGCAGGTGGACTTGGACTTACAAGGACTTGGCAATCAGTTCCAAACACAAAACAAAGTAAAGCCACTCGAACAGATATTTTCATTGCTCTCCCTTTGTATTTAAATTATGAAAAAATTCCCCTTTTTAATAATATCATCATCATCATCATCATCATCACCATCATCATCATAATAAACACCATTATTATCATTATGGGTGGTCTTGGGATCACAAACCCATGTAATATTGCAGCCTCGGAAAACGAAGCTTCAACTGCGACAACTGAACCACTAGTCGAACAGATAATGGCGCAGAAGAACGAGCTCCCGGACGATCGTGCAGTTAGAACACTGCAGCAATGTAACTGTAGAGAGAAGAATGTGCGCCTTAGAGACAACCTAGAGAGAGCGAAGAATGCCTTTCCTGAACAAACTAAGACACCTGCCGACCTTGCTGCAGAGAAAGGGGCGTCTAGCTGGCTTACGTTCATTCCAGTTAAAGATGTGGACTTTACTCTAACTAAGGGAGAATTCAAAGACGCCATTCATTTGAGATATGATTGGCAAATAAGCGAAACCCCGTCTGCTTGTGCGTGTGGAGTTGTTTTCGATGTACACCACGCCATGGTGTGCAGACAAGGAGGCTTCATCATTCAAAGGCATAACGAGCAACGTGATTTGGAAGCCCAAATGTTAAAAATGGTATGCAATGACGTCCAAATTGAACCGGTACTTCAGGAGATAAAAAGTGAGATACTGAAACCTAGTACGAACTGAGTAGAGGATGCCCGGTCTGACATTTACGCTCGTAGCTTTTGGGAGTGACGTTAGGGTTTGTTACCCGAATGCAGAGTCTTATAAACTCCTCACCACAAAACACTACCACTTGCATTAGAGTGAGAAGAGGAGAATGTACACCAGCAGGGTACTAGAAGTCGAACAAGGCTCCTTTATTCCACTGGTATTTACTACCACTGGAGGAATGGCAGATGAATGCAAGAGATATCACAGTAGACTGGCTGAGCTTTTATCAACCAAGAAACTAAGGAGAGGACTATAGTATTACAATGTCACGGATTTGCGCCAAACTCTCTTTCGCCCTCCTGAGGTCTGCCCTGTTGTGCTTGAGAGGTTCTCGTTGAGCTTGAAGAGCTTCGCTGAACATTACAGATAACGACTTTGAACTCGATAAGGAACGAGCGAGATTTTAGGATTAGAACTTTTAATATTTTTCACATTTAGGATATAATAAAGGCTTTGAAATCGATAAGGAACCAGCGAGATTTAGTACTAATACTTTTAATATTTATCACATTTAGGATTAATATTTTTTTAACTCTTGTCCTATGTTGATTACGAATAAGTCCAAGAAACATTCGGAGCTTTTTAGGAATACATTTCCATAAAAGGCCTCAGTTTTATTATCATCATCATCACCTTCATTCTACAGGATAATCTGGACCACAAATCTAATTGGAGATAAAACAATTCCTAGATATCTGTATCCATCACTAATCGTCGGCTTTTCTTGGATGTTTTGTCTGATACTTCACACCTCTTAGCAATTCCCTTCCAGACGAAATATTTCCTTCTCTTGCTTTCTCTTTTTTGATTCGGAATCGGATTTTCCAACTTGGCTAACTGTTCAAAAAACACAATGAAAATGGAAAAAAAGAAGTCGCGAAAAGAAGAAAGGAAAAGAACGGCGATAACTAATATGAGGGTTGTGCAATGTTTTATCAAGCTGCATAAAAACTCCAAGTATTTTCCTCTAGGTTAAATAAAAAATAAAACTAATGTACATTCTCTCATTCTTCCATTAAATCCTCAGAGTGGATTGTTTAAGCAAAGACGGATGGAGCTAAGACTAGAGATTTCCACATTATATCAGATTAAAGGACGCTAGTACGTTTTGTATCCTCGACGTACACGAAAAAAATAAAACCTCATGTTCTCTTGTGTTGAGAAAAAAAGGAAGAAACGCGGCCTGAGTTCAAAGCACATATTGTCATATATTATACATCGATCAGTTAGCTCGGGTATTGTTCCTGACCAAATGACAAATTGCTCGTGAGAGTTTTTGATATGTTGCAGTATTTCGAAACGATTTTACTTTCAGTGGAAAGCCTTTGATCCTCTTAGCAAGATGAGATATATTTTATGGGTGGTGGCGCTGCTGGAGGCCTGTGACTTCAACAATGGTCGGCCACCTTAGCAGCAATCTTGGATTTTACCAAGAATTATAAAAACGGGTGAAAACCGTGAGAAATGGTGATTTGCTGTGCTTTACATGAAAAATAACACATAAATAAGCACTTTGCATGATTTTAGCCACAACATTTACTTTTATTGTTGAAAAAAGTTGAAAAAACATGTACTTTCACTCAAAAATGGCTCGACTACCGTACTTAAAACGAGGTAGAATTGTTCCTAAGGAGAGATTCGATGCACCCATACCGATATGGTAATTAAGAATCGTAAGTTCTTAAATTTGAAGACATTTATTTCTTGCATCTATGCAATTTATGTATTCTTACAAAAGCAGCTACATGGAATTTCGGGGGAAAGGTGGACCGTTCGACTCGGTTGGACTGGTCTTGTCGAAATTATCGTCGTCACTGTCGCTTAATCTTTAGCCTGCGTAGCATGGCGGTTTTGGTTGGGCGCGCTAAGTACTAAAGGTGGGCGAGGGCAGAGAAACGGCGAGGAGATTGGGGCGGGAGCAACTTGAAAAACATTTTTCTTGCGGCTTTGCCGCTCGTTCTCGCGCGCTTTGCGCGCGAATTTCGCGGCTTCGCCACTCGTGCGCCCGGCTCGACAAACCGCCATGCTACGCAGGCTACTTAATCTTCTAAATTTAAGTGTTAGAGGGTGGTATCCTTGCGGCATCTCGACACAGTGCATGACGGGAAAGGGAGAAGGAAGACATGTTGTTCGAAATAAAGTTGTGTTGGTGAACGTCTGCTGTGTTGTCTCTGATCCGACATCTTATAAAATGGTACCAGTAGTGTAAAGAGCCATGAAACCGCTGCTTGAAGTCCCTAAGACTGCTGTGGGACGTATTTGGAGTCTTAAAGTGAAGAAATTGGGAAAATCTGATCCAAAAATACTGATCGGACATCTTCGCACCAAAACTACAATCGACTGGATCGTGGTAAAACCTGTTTGGCTCTCGGCATTTTTTTTTTGTATTTTCGGGACTCTCTAAACAAAAAAAACTGATAATTTCTGTCTGCTGCTTTTGTGGAAAAACATGTCGGAAGAAGCTGCCGAAGCTGCCCCAGCTCAAAACACAAGATTTTTACTGGAAAACAATTAACTTTGAAAGACCGAAGTTCAACCCTCGCCTAGAAAATCGCCTGGAAGCTATAACAGGCTTTAAGAAAAAGTGTGGTTACATCTTCAAAGGAAGCCTTGTTAACATCTCAAACGAAAGGAAATACATACTGGTACAAGACTGGCTCGGACCTGAAGGCCAAAAAATTTACGATAGTTTAGATTGGTTCGAAGGTGAGGATATAAACGACTATGATCTGATGTGGACTAAGTTGCAGAGAGAGCTAAGTCCGGAAGGTAACGAGATCGTTGCCTCTAAGAAATTTAAGAAAGGAGTGTAAAAACCTGGAGAGGCATTCACCGTTTTTATCACTGATTTGATGCCGTTAGTGAAAGAGTATAACTATGCAGACGAAGACATACAAGTGAGAGATCAATTTTTTGTGGAGTATCTGATGAAGAATTAAAGGTAGAAAAGGTGACAAGAAAAAGGAAATACTCTCACACGAGTTGAAGCTACTGCGATTGGCAAAGCCTATGAAAGCACTAAACTTGAAGTTCAGGGATGCAGTGCAAAACAACCTGCAAAGGAGAATGTAAACGTCGTGTCTAAAGATAAACAAAAGAAAGTTCTCATGCGTAATTAATGTGCCAACAAGAAACGAGCTCATACCTTTTCAGGCAAAAAACTCTGTCCTTCCCAGGGAGCAGTATGCAAAAAATGCAAGATCAAAAATCACGAGCAAGATTCAAAGGCGTGTAAACGGTTAGAAAGAGAGAAACAAAGAAAACAGTCAGATCCAAAGCATTCGAAATCGTCGATAAAAGCGTTTGTCCCGAAAGTAGAAGAAGAAGATGGCGAACACAACTATGAAGTTCTGGAAAAAAATATGTGTACTCAATCAGAACGGTGACCAGAAGAAAGCCTTTGCAAACCTGTTGCTATCAAAGAAACGAATTCCTGTGAAGTTTCAGATAGACTCAGGTTCTACATGTAGTATTCTTACTGTGAATGTATCCAAGGATATAAGTGGAGATAATAATAAAAAGGATCTCAACACTGCGTTCAAGCCTGTTCTGTCTCTGTATGATAAAGAAACAAAAATGCAGACGGTGGGCACCAGAAAAGTCTCTGTATTTAATCCTGCTGCGAGGAAGAAGTGATTATTCAGTTTAGAATTGTTAAGAGAGCTCTGACACCCCTCATTGGTCTTAATGATTTAGAAATTTTAAAACTTGTTGAACTTTTACGAGAGAACATTGCCGTTGTGGGACCAGCTAATCCAAGTGTCCCTCCAACAGCCACTGAGGTGTCGACACTTTATCCCTGGAAACCATTCTGACTAACTACCCTAAGATATTTGATGACGGTGTAGGGAAGTTTGAGAGCACATTGCATCTTTACACAAAGGATGATGTTAAACCACGCAAAACAGCTCTAAGAGAAGTCCCTGTGTCTGTTAAGTAACCTCATTGCTGAAGTGTAAGACCTCCAACAACAAGGTATACTGGAGAAAGTGACTGAGCCCACTGAATGGGTGAGTGCTCCTGCCATTGTAAACAAGCCGTCTGCTAAGAATGGAACAAGGCTATGCATAGATAGCAGACCACTGAACACAGCACTCAGGCGCTCTGAGTGCCCAATTCTAACTGTTGATCATCTGCTCACAGAAATTAGCAACGCTAAAGTATTTTCCTTAGCTGATATCAAGTCTGCCTTTTGGCACATCCTATTAGATAAAGAAAGCTCTCTGTTGGCGACGTTTAATACCCCTCTTGGAAGGATGAGATGGAACAGAATGCCTTTCGGCATTAGTGTAGCTCCTGAAGAATTTCAAAGAAGAATCGACGAGAACTTAGAAGGATTAGACGGTGTTAAAGCAATCGCTGATGACATCCTGATCTAGAGTGATGGTGAAACCGTTGAAGAGGCGACAGCCACTCATGAAAAACGCCTGTTAACTTTGCTAGAACGATGCAAACAGAAGAACATTAAACTTAACAAAGAGAAGTTCCAACCGCGGAAGACTGAATTGTCCTACATGGGTATGGTTCTGACAGACAAAGGTGTTAAACCCGACCCCAAGAAACAAGATTGTATTCAATCAGTGCCTGCTCCAACAAACAAAGATGAAGTCAGACGATTACTTGGTGTAGTAACTTACCTCTCCTGATTTTCTGAGGACTTGTTAACCAAGTCAGAACCGCTACGAACATTGTTCAAAAAAGAAACTGCGTTCATCTGGGAAGCAAATGAACGGAAAGCATTTGAAGAAATTAAGACCCTCATCTCAACGCACCATTATTGAACCACTTCAACCCGGTCGAGGCAGTAAAAATACAAGTTGACGCATCATCAAGTGGATTAGGAACATGCCTCAAGCAAGGTAATCAGCCTATACAGTCTGCTTCGAGAGCATTAACTGAAACTGAAAAACGTTATGGTCAAATTGAGAAAGAGATGCTTAGTATTGTCAATGGCTTCACTAAATCCACACCTACACTGTATGGTCGAAAAGTTCACCATATCTCTAAAGGCTGGAAAAACAAAAAAAGAAACGTCCCATTGAAATTCAACCTACTGGACCATCAAGGACGAACTGTTGGTCAGTGGTGGTATTGTTTACAGGAAAGATCGCATCGTAATTCCGGTGGCTCTCAGGAAGAGACTCATTGCTAAACTACATCAAGGGCATATGGGTACAGAATCAACCCTTAGACGCGCCAGAACATCCTTATGGTGGCCAAGCATGGACAACCAACTAAAGCAGTTTATTGCCACATGTGAAGTCTGCAACACTTCCCAGACCACGAACCAAAAAGAAGCTCTGATGAGTCATGAAATTCCCAACAGACCGTGGTCCAAAGTCGGTTCTAATATTTTCGAGAGGCGGAGAGAACACTATCTAGTATTAGTTTACTATTACAGTGACTGGATTGAATTTGACCTGATGAGAAACAAAACTGCTGCTGAGATCATCAATTTGAAGCAAAAACAGTTTGCAAGATGGGTAATTCCCGAAGAGATCGTCACAGACAGTGGAACGAATTACGACTCCGCTGAATTCTCACAGTTCTGTAAGCGAAAGAACATCAAACACACCAAATTTCCACCTCATCACCACCAGAGCAATGGAAAATCGGAATCTGCTGTGAAGATTGTAAAGACATTGTTGAGGTAGACAGAGAAAATTGTACTAAATCCGTATGAAGCGTTGCTTGACCGTCATAACACACCCACCATTCGTATGACAAACATCTCCGGCACAAAGATTCCTAAACCACGGAACAAGAACATAAATACCCATCAAAGGAACTTTACTTACACTGGAAATTGCAGAGAAAGTGTTAGTGGAGAAAACCAGGAAGCCTAAGAAATCTCAAGTTTATTATAACAAATCTGCCAGAGATCTGAATGAGCTAAAGCCTGGTGAAACTGTTCGAGTAAAGCCAGAAACATTAGTCAAAGGCGAGAGTGGAAGAAAGGGAAGATGTTAGAGGGTGGTATCCCCGTGATATCTCGACATAGTGCATGATGGGAAAGGGAGAGGGAAGACATGTTGTTCGGATAAAGTTGTGTTGGTGAACATCTGCTGTGTTGTCTCTGATCCGACATCTTATGACAATACGATAACTCAACGTTTGTGCATTTTTACCAGTCATAACTGAAAATAGCAGCAGCCAGTTAGTGGTAATACTATTTTGTGTTTGAACTAAACAAAGCGGGTACCAAACGTTTAAGTCGAAAGCATCTCTAAACGTTTTGACATTCGCTTGGTTTGCTTCAAATAATCTTATCAGTCACTATTCCACAAAAGGATTTTTAACAATTGTGATGTTCAAAACAACACTCTTTCGAAATATATAAACTATTTTCTTTCTTTGTTTCCGAGTTGAAAGGTTTAATAAAAAAAAGTTATTCAGCAAAGTCGTTTCAATCAGAAGAAAAAAGAAAACTGTATTACAAAAGAATAGCACAGAGGGCAACAATAGGTCACCAGATGTGACTTCAATATATTAAAGGAAGGGTTTGAAATCTAAGCTACAAACTGAGGAAACACTTTTGAAAACCCATGAAGACTTAAGCGCGAGTAAAGCAAAAAAAAAAAACGGAAAACATCAGCAATATCGTATTTTCCCGTCAAACTAAAATAAAACAGCCTTGGTTTTCTTAACGTGTACTTCTACGAATGGTTCAAAGAAAAAGAAACTTCTGTCAAAAAATCAAGCTATTTTCGTCTATCTAATTGGGTGAGATAACGTACACAACCAGTGTTAAATATGTAAACACATTACTGGTAAAACTATGACTTAATTAATAACACCTTGCGCGTTAAAATAAACCAATAGTGTTTTGATAGGGTAGTTTTTTGGGATTGGCTAGAAGTTGAAGCTTGCTGACTCTGTAATCCAATCGCCATGGGATGCGACGTCACGTGTCAGTCAGATAAAAACCGTATTTTTATAAGAGTTATAAATAACCTGCTTCAAGCTAGCTATTACGAAAGGTAATCTTATCAACAGCCACCGATTAAAAGTTAATAAGTTCACACCACTAAAATGGGTTAGATCATCTACTGCTCATTCCACAAGAGTTCTCGATCGGAGAGGAAGCCTAAAGCACTTTGAAGTAACAGGTTAGTTAAAACCTTTAAACCCTTTACGTGCATTTTAAGTTAAATTAGATAAGAATACTGAATACTTTTCAAAGGCTATTTTCAGTTTACTTTCATGGTGATTTCAATAAGTTATCTTTGTCGTTTTTTAAAAAAATGAGACTTAGTGAAGCATCAGCCTCCGTTTAACCGAAGGTTAGAAATAAAATACGACGATAGTCACTTGATTGAAAGTCAATGGGTATATTTTACCGCGAAAGACTAATTAAGACAAAGCATTTCAAAATTAAGACTCGACGTTTCAATCTACGATAAAATTCAAGTTCAGCAATTACAGAATAAAAAATTGAAGTATAAAAATCTTCAAATGTTAGATTGAAAAACACACTCATTTCACTTGTGATGACAGAAAAAATCAAGGGTTCAACTGATTTTCTTTCAAGAGATACATTTGTACGCGCGTGATCACTCAGATGTTCTTTTACTGATGGATTCTTACTGAACACGGTGTTTTAATTAATACATAAACAGTTAACACCTACTTCTATGACCGAATCGAAGGTGACGAAGATCGAAGATCAGAAATTTGTCACCAAATCTGAACCTCACGTATCCCAGGCTAGACAAACATTTGTGCTGAAACCTTCGTTTTAAAAATACTAGTCTACCTCTTCTCGTTTCATTTCAGATCAATCAAGGCTAGGAGGATACCCAATCAAAATCTTAAGATGAAATACCTTGCGCTAGTTTGTCTTATCTTTGGCATTGCCCTACACATGACACAAGCAGCCCCTGCTCCAGGTAAAAGCATATATTGCCCACATTTGTCTTTATTAATTTTCTCTGTAACCAGCGAGGAGAATTTATCAACAAGGTGATAACTTCCTTAATTCTCATAGATCCTTTTCTTTGACTAAGCAGTGGTATTGTAAGGAGAAACTAGACTCTCATCACTAACGTTAGAGTCACTCAGGGTGTTAAGTTTTTCAAAAGCTGATGGTTCAACATTCTCTTGGAGGTGAAAACGTCAAATTTAACTTACTCTTGAAAACCAAGGAGGAAAAGGCATGAGCTGCACATGTCTTACTCTAATTTCTTGCTTTGAGAACACTGAACAGTTAGTTTAAGCAGAGGCGGACCATTAACCTTCTTATTTTTTCCCTCTTTTTGCGATTCTGACGTTGGCATCGATCAATTGTATCATTTATTGGTTTCAGCACATCATTGGCCATGAAAGAAATTTATTTGCAGTTAATATAATTCGAAACGAAAGATGTGTTTTCTTATCGAAAAGTTTCAAAAGTATCATGTGAAACTGCTCTAAACAATCTGTTGCGTGTTTAAAGTAAAAAAGACGCGACGCCTGTCTGGTTAAGAAAGACACCAGTTAATGTTTTTGCTAACATTACTAATTCAGTAGGAAAACCCTCAAATGCATGCTGTTATGGAACAAGTCAGTGATGAAATTATAACAACAGGGAGAAAACATGTATGACTGTCAAGACCATGTTAATACGTGTTGAAAAGATACCCTGTAATACAATCTTTTGATACTTTGGAAGGACGTTTCCCTAGGGGCTTAAAACACAGCGTTTCGATTTGCCGTTAATGGTTTAAATTATTTATATCAATGCTGTGACACTAAAAAAAACCCTTAGACAAAGTCTTTGAGATTCCTTTGGTAGACAAAGGCCAGCTTCAAAGCCTCGGTTCGCACTAATCGTAAAACCAGGAATCGCCGAGACAAGGCTGTGAGATATTTTCGAAGGTAACATATCTTGTGTTGATTTCGCCCAACGGAATCCGGAATCCGGAATCCGGGAAAATTTGCTTGGAAATTTGGAATCCTGGGCTTTGGAATCCGGAACATAGCTCAAGGAATCCGGAATCCCACTGACGATTGGAATCTAGAATCCAAGTTCCACTGACAAAGACTGGAATCCAGTACATGAATCCGGGATTCAGACTGTCTTGGATACCACTAAACGAGGCAATTGCATCCTGCTTACGAAACCGTAGCGCACAAAATTGGCCTTGCAAAGGCTAGTTCATGTTATGTGAAAAGACGGCCGTTTATTTTGATTAAAATACTAAAGGCGATTTCAACTTTACTGTCTTGATATCAACTTTCCAGTCTTCTTGACTATCACAGGCAGTGGATTGAATGAAATCCATAACTTTTAACTGGTACACGCACATGTAATATAGCTACTTAATTTGAAGAAACTGGACCGAATCTTTTCAGTTTCCCCTAAACAAAACTACTATACCAGTCAAAAATGGCTGCAAAAGAAAACTACAGAAAGAAGGCAAATGGCGCATAACGGCAATTTTTTTTAATAACTGTACTCTATGCTAAAGTTTTCTTTTCTTTCTTGTTTAAATTGCAGAGGAAGAAAAGAAAGAGGCTGAACCGAAAGACAATGGCGACATGGATGATGACATTGACAGCAGTGAAGGTGAGAAAAGTGACGACGATGATGAGGATGAAGAAGATGAGGATGATGAAGACGATGGTGAGGACAGCAGTGAGGGAGCAAAAGAGGATGAAGCCAAGGAAGACAACCCTGATGCTCCAGAGAAGGAGAAAGACGAAAAAGTAGACGATAAAGAAGAAAAGGAAGACAAGGAGGCTGAGAAAGAAGAGGATAAGGCCGCTGACAAAGAGGACAAAGAAGCTGATAAGGAAGACAATGATAAAGATGATGACGAGGACGAGTTAAGCGATCTTGACGATGAGGATGACGAAGATGACGAGGATGATGAAGGCGAGGCAGATGATGAGGACGATGAAGACGATGAGGATGATGGAGATGATGAAGATGATGAAGATGACAGTGAGGACAGCGATGAGGGAGGAAAGAAAGCAGACAAGAAAGAGAAGAAAGTAGAAGAGAAGAAGAGCGATGCCACCAAGAAGGAAGATGATGACGATGATGATGACGATGATAAAGATGATGACGATGATGATGATGATGACGACAAAGATGATGCCAAGAAGCCCGAGAAGAAAGTTGAGGAGAAGAAAGTTGAAGAGAAAAAAGCTGATGCTCCTAAAGAAGAGAAGAAAGAGGCGAAAAAGCAGTAAAGAAATTAATTACTTGACCGACATTTCCGGACAGTTATGACATACAACGTACACGTTACATAAGCAACTACGTCAACAGTTAAGGAGGCATAGTAAATATGCAAAGGACACTTAATCTCATTCTAATTTTAAGGATGTTTTAGAGAGAGAATAGAGAAAAATAATTATCTACTAAACCACTTGATTATAACTTTAAACAAGAGAGGGCAATATATGAAAAGACGGCTCTGTATTCCGTCATTTTCACAATGGCTTCACTTGCTCGAAGTTATGTAATCGTCAAAGGCTTCATAATAAAGTGTTATTTTTGGATTGACTAACACAAAGAGTCCCGTTCCTTAATTCAATAAAACTGCCAAGGTTGACTTCGAAGACGTCACCTTAAAAGGTCTTTGGTCAACATTTGTACCATATTTAAGATTCTTTTTTTAATTCACCTGAAACAGTACTCTTGGCATCACAGATTTTAATTTATCTGATGATATGTTAAGTCTGTAATGATTTACTATTGTATGAAGGGCAAGGTACTCAACAAAACCTTTGAACCAGATGATCAATCATCATGAATCACTGTTCTCCTGAATGCAGTACATTGGTGAGGGTGGGTTGCAGGCGTTGAGGTGAAAAAACCTGAAAACCACTTCTAGATTAAATCGACTCCATTTCTACCCTAAATATAACCCCATTTTGGCACAACGTACCATGGTGGAAATCCAGCATGGTAAAATGAGATGGTTGCCATTTGAAAGAACCAAACATTTTCCCAGATAAGACCTTTTTGTACCCTCCGGCTCTAAAAAGTTATACACCATAAACCATATACTACATACAATGTTAAAGCCTGAGCTCTAAGAAAAATTAGGGGGAGCCCAGTGCCTGAAACCGATGAAATCTACATGCAATAGGAAGGTGCTTTGATAAAATCCATTTTGACTTCTTTAACCCCACCCAACAAACACTAGGGTGTTCATCACCTCTGTGGTTATTTTTTCTACATTATAAAATAATACCTACTGGAGGAAAGGCCACAATCTGCAGATGAACATGTGGTCATCATGGAGACTTGTTAACAAAATTGCAATGAAGCCAGTACCTTTTCCTTACATTTGGGGATTTTTCCAGACCTGATGAATGATCCATCCCTTTAGTTTATCCACCGAGTCCTAGTCAGAAGACTGCATTGTAACAATATACATGTGTATGTACAATGGGTGGGTTGCCAGATGCCCTAAGGGGGAAAGGTATAGAACAGAAACAAGTTTCAGAAACAAGGTTTTTGTTCCTTTGCTTGTTTTTTGCTTTTATCTATCAAAATGCTCCAGCTCCTTTACAGAATAAGAGTTGCATGACATCACAAAACAGCTGCATTCTAAAGTGAGCAGATCTCCTTTAATGGAGAGCTTCCTCTCTCACTTTCAAACAGTCACTGAATGAGTCATTAAAAATTCCATCAGTAAATCTATTTCAATCAATCTACAACCAGATTTTAATCACTTTGGTTTAACTTGAAGATGATTTAAAACAAGTTTCTTTTTTTCTTTCCTTCACTTAGATACAGTTCTTTCGGATTCAACACCAGAATATTTCGACAATATTTGACAAATTGTATAATCCATACTCTCCCCCCCCCCCCAGACAGAGGACACTTTTGCCTTAGATCCCCCATCCACCAGGAATTTCCATTCCAGGGGGTGCTTGTCATACCCCTCTATCCCCTGGAATCTCCAGGATTTGGGACAGAAACCCACGAAAAAAAATTGTTAGCCTGCTGTGCTTTGAAAGGTATCAGTCAGCATTTAAATAGAGTAATCAGAGAGAATGCGATACTTTTTGCTTTTCTGCATTTACTTCCTTTTCTTGTGAGGATCGGCTTGAATCGCAACTTGCTTATTTTTTTAAACAACTTATGTGTGAATTGAATTTTAGTAACACTTCAAGCAGTTGTAGGCAGTTAGAAGTGTTGCCTCAAGCCGGTTACCACCTGATAAGGAGAACACTGAATTACAGAAGAACTGTTATCAATCCTGCTCTTCAAAGGTTTTTTCGCGACAGCTGAAATCATTTTTGGGCCAGGACACACAAGCTACAGCTTGCCCGAACGGCAAGGCAAGCTGTAACACCGACTTTCTTTGCAACAAAGCATCCAGCCAACCGTAATTCTAAACAGTTTCTCAATGAAAATAATTATCTTGTTTTAAAACACCAGTTAATAGTACAAGCTAGAAAGCTTTCTCAACAAAGCAGCTACACCCTACCTCGTTGCCCTCTGTGGGGAGGGTATGGATATTTTCTAGAACTACACATTGATTGAAATTAAATAAGAGCATGAAGTTCAAAAAAGTGTGAATTCACTTTTTATAGTGGCTTTTTCGGTTTTTTGAGATCCAGAAATGTTGCTACCATGGCAACATGATGTGACGACTTCCCCTCTCTTTTCATCAGGCAATGTATTAAGCTCACATGTATGGGAGGAATCAATACTATCATATGTGTTCCAGAGTTAGAGTGATAATTGTTTTCAATTCAAAACGAAAGCAGCAAATCTATTAATTCAGGAGGAGGTAAGCTTATTTAGTTCTAAATTTTCATCCAAATCTTTGAATTTCCCGCCATCTGCCCAGCTGACCCATCATGTGCTCAATGTGAGCCGTTTTAAAACAATAATCGGTTTATTACTGATTAGTGACTTAGCATACTGCGATACTGACTTATAAATCAACCAATAACTGAGCAAATACATATGTAAGTTAACTAATACTCAGGAAAAGACTCACCATTGCATTGTATTATTAGAACGTAGCCAAGAACTTGAGTCGTCAAGTCACAACGATGTTGGCCAGCGGATAACTTCGATAATTTTTCCTTTTTCGATCCCAGTCCTTCATCGGTCATTCCCACGTGCGCTTCCAAACAACATGGCGAAATCGAAGGACAAAAAGAAAGAGGGCGAAAGTGGAGAAGCAAACGATACTACAGTTGACGAATCAAGGGCTGAAGAACCTACCTTAGACTACGATGAGCTTGTTAAGAGAGTCTGTGCGATTGCAAAACCACTTGCTGGAAGAAAACTCACAAAAAGATTGTACAAAACAGTGAAGAGAGGTGAGCGTCATATAATTATCAGAAGGTTTGATTGAACTTCTAAGTAAGAACATTATTATCGGATCATGTAGTCGTGATTCGCTTATAGATCCGACGATGATCATTATATTCAAGACAAATTTTCGGTTACCGTATAAAAGTACGATTTCTCGTGGTTTGTTTAGAAAACAGTGCAAAGTTTATAAGTTGAAAGTTATCCATATCCCTTCCCAGGGTCCATTATGGTATATTGAAGAACAGATGTTTTTTTTATCTTTTTTTTCAATCAAAGTTGATCTTGATATAAAAATTTGAAGCATCAAGCCTTGCAAAAAAATTACAAAATCTGCATAATTTCGCCCAGCTGACATGAAACCGAATAATGTTGTCACTCGTACATGCACGCTTCCGATTATCAATAATATTATAATGCCTCAACCAATATACGGTTGTACAATACTTTGATGAACGTTAGGGTAGCAAAAATATATGGTCATTTAATTTTTTAAACACTTCAACTGTAATTTGCTCTGAATGATTACTTTGCAGCTTCTAAAGTTAAGAGTTTAAGAAGGGGAGTCAAAGAAGTAGCAAAAGCTTTAAGAAAAGGAGAGAAGGGGTAAGATTTTTTAGTGATCTACCTGCACGCTCATTTTTGGTTAAAAGTAAGTGGACACTAATGGTACAGTGAAACCTCGATAATTCAGTAAATAAATAACTACTATTTTTTAACTAAGTCCTTGGTATAATGAACAGTTTCCTTACCCTGTTAATAGTAAACAAGAGTAAGAGCCTCGATATAGTGGACAATTTTTGCCAGTCCCTTGGCCCTTCATCATATCGAGGTTCCACTGTACTGAGTCTTGCTTTAATGCATTGTTTTCATTGCAATCAAAAAATGAGATATAGTGAAGATATACATGAGATATAGTGTCAAGAATTTTAAGAATGACTTGACGTGAACAGATGAAGACAGACCGACAAAACAGTGTGTCCAGTGTTTGATATGCTGTAGTTTATCATTGGTGATTAAAGGAACAGTATCCCATTACTGCGCATGCACCAAACTTTGATTTTTGGACAGGATGTCGTAAAATCAAAAGATGCGAGGAGAGATACAACACTAAAACGTCTCAGGATTACAGATCAATGATATATTGTTCCTGTTGAGTGTTGATTTGGGCGAAATCAGGATTTTTGGGGGTTACTTTTATTGCCGTTGGCCAGAGGACCAAAAGATGGGAAGCGCTTTTATGACGATTGAAGGCTTATTTCTTCTGCCAGCTTCCTTACAAGCTCAGATAATTGTGAAAGGGATATGCAGAAATGAAACAGCAACAATAGAGACTGTAAGAAAGAAACCATTGAGACATGGATGTGACTGAGGAGATCTTGTGGAATTAAGCTTCGTGAAGCAGTATGTTTTGCAATGATGCATTAGTAAACTTTTAAATGAACCTCCCTATGGCTGACAAAATCAAACAAACAGGTGCTACATGTTTAGAAAAACTAGTGCAATAAAATCGTAATATAATTTTTGACTAACCTTTGCGATAATTCATCGCATTGAGATTGCATTTATATATTTATCTTTCAAACGTTTGAGGCTATAATGCGAGCAAATCAAGCAAATGTTACTGGACTTGGAACAATTATTATTGACCTCTAAAACGAGTTTCACATTAGAAAAGCTGTTTTTAAAGCGAGTGGAATGAGATTTTCGGGTCACGAGCAGCCCTGCTAGCGAAAAAATTGCGATGAGTCTTCGTGCCACGAGCGAAATTTTAAATAAGATGAACAACTTCTTCAAAAGTCTAAAATATTACTTGAGGATGTAAACAACAAATCTCCGTCGGCGGTGCAGTCTAGAAGGAAATCTTGTCTAGTCAATATGACAGTGCTATTGTCTTTTGAAGAACAAACAGATCACACTCGCGCGTGCTCACAATCGGGACACTGTGCCTATAATAATAAAAAAGAAATTTCCAGCTAGATTTCACAAATTTTAAGGTACACTGAACTTAATATTCTATAAGTAAACCTGGTAGTGATAGGCTTTGTTTCCTTCCAGCTATGAGTTATTGACATAATCGAGATACAGCTTCTTACATGTATTTGTTTAAGTATTCTGAAATTCGTTTGGATCATAGCTAGACTATTCATATCATTACTTTCGTGCACTGGCAATAAACAAGAGTATAAACAAGGTTTGAAAGAATCTTTCTTTAGTTTCTTCAATTTGGAGAAAAAAATGGCATATTCTGTTTATCACATCACTGCAAGTATTGAAAAGTATCTTAAGCTGTAGTGTTGCTGTTTATGTTATGTATCTGAAAGAACTGTTTGCATAAAACTTACATGTACCTATCTGCTATTATAAGACTGTAGAATGTTTTGTACATTTTACTTGATCAGTAAGTATATTGACAAATAAGTCAGTCAATAAGTTCATGATATTCTTTATAATCCTGATTAAAAAACGTCTCAGGTAAAAGGTATACTGAATAAACCACGATTCTGTTTGCGTTTTAGGTTCGTGGTTATTGCCGGTGATATCTCCCCCATTGATGTCATATCTCACATCCCAGTAGCATGTGAAGACAACAAAGTTCCATATGCATATGTTCCTTCTAAGTTTGTGAGTCATGTTTTTGTGTTTTAACTTTCACTGCAAATTATATAAATTTATCATTAAAGGGACTGGTTCACGATAATGCGCATGCGCGCCGTTTGTCTCTTCAGAATAAATTTGTCGGGTCAACACTAAAATTCGAAATCTCCATTACCGGTACAATCATTGAAAATCCTTCGTTTTATTCGGACATCCGTTGCTTTGGCTGGTCTAGTTATACTTCGGTAGTGGTGATTAACGTGTAGTTGTGTCGTTTGACTGGTTACGTTTTAAGAAGACCCAAAAAATAATGTTTTGATCATGGAGGTTCAGAAGAGCATCGTGGCCGTCCGGCAACAGGACGTTCTCAAGAGTCTTTGGAGATAGAGAAGCTTAGCCTATCGATCTGGTATGGTTCTAGGAGTAGTGTGTGGCTTACGAAAAGTATACACGACACTTGGAAAGTGGTTAAAGGCATGAGTTCGTTCAACTTTGATTTGATTTTTGACCCCGACCTGTAGTTATACCGCAACAGGCCGTGCGATCTTCACCGATCTGGTACACTTGAAATGTTCCTTGTATCTTTGCTTTACGATCGTATATGTTTAAGAATTGATGTTTTTAAAATAAATTATTGCCTGAGTATTCTGTTTATAATCTAGCTTCTTTATGTGTGCTACTCCACAGGGAAATTTTACAAAAAAACATGAGTGGTTTTTTTAATTACAGAATGGTTTTTAACAATTTCCCATTTTGGGAAAAAACCATCAATGTATTTAAAATCAAATTCCCATTTTGGGAATTAAAACCATGAATGTTAATTTAAATACGTAGATGGTTATTATTGATAAACCATCAATGTCATTTAATTTTGTCACAGTGGAAGTTACATGATATCCTTTCAGTTGTAAACATGAATGGTTTTCTCTCAAATACCACGAAAGGTTTTTAAATCTCCCATTCACAGTGAAACAGGCCACATTCTGACCAATAACAACATGAATGTTAATTTAAATACATAGATGTTTATTATAAATAAACCATGAATGTCGTTTGATTTTGTCATAATGGAAGTTACATGATATTTTTTCAGTTGTAAACATAAATGGTTTTCTCATGAATACCATGAAAGGTTTTTAAGTCTCCCATTCACAGTAAAACAGGCCACATTCTGGAAACTAAAAACATGAATGTTAATTTTAATACATAGATGTTTATTATTAATAAACCATCAATGTTGTTTGATTTTGTCATAATGGAACATTTATTGCAAGGGCAGTGTACGTGCCTGTAACTTAACCTAGAACAGTGGCAAATGACAATATCTTGCCGTGACCAAGGCTTCTCAAATCTTCGCCTTTTTGCTCCGAGCATGTTTGAAAACGGTGATATTACAGTGTATTAAGATATTCTCTCGATCTCGATTCCATCAGTTTCCAAACCATTTACAAATTCCCCGCCAAACTTGAGACCGCCCCTGTGTATGCGAGCGAGACTGGACACGACGTTGTCCATATTTGCACATGAGCTTGTCCATATATGGAGATAGCCACGCCAGAGTTCCCGCGCTTTCGTTTCGTTCTTGCACGATGGAGTGGACGGTGGAAGACGTTCGTGGAAAGGTTCAGTCGAAATTCAATGAAGACATCGCAAAAAAGTTCGAAGGTAAGTGTAAATATGAATAAAAGTGACTTACTTCAGTACAGGACAACTTGTGGACAAGATAACCTGTTTTAGTAATCTGTTTGCGATCCCAACGCGCTCCAAGTACTAATTAATAAGTTTACCAGTTTTCGTTTGCATGTTTGTTTGTCAGTTTTTGCGGTGGAAAGAAAGCGCATTACTTCAGGTAGAACTTGAAGCAAGTCCTAATAGGAGTGACTGAAGTGTAAAGTTAAACGAGTGAGGATTTTTGATTGAGTTTCTTTTGGCGATGTGTTCGGGATTAGATGCTCGGGAGTTGACATTCTTCGGATCTCTGATGAGCGCAAACTTAAAGGGCCAGTGTCATTCATTTTTGGTGTCACTATGAATTGCCAAAAACGTATTTGTTTCAACGGAATCCTTAAAAGAATGGTAGAGTCTTGTTAAGAAAAACCCTCCTAGTGCACAGAAACTAATTATGTTTGGCTGTGGATGGCTAGGATGGAAGTAGATTCGCAACTTCGAAAAATTGGCCAATGTTCTTTCTCGATCTGTATTTTAGAGAAGTCGCTAAAAATTGATCATGGTTTGTTCTTCCTTCGAGAAAAACCTTAATATTTTCTTCTTGTTATAAGAGGAATTTCATGTTACAAAACAGGTTTTTTGTCAAGTATTTAAGCAGTTTTTACCAAAATACAGCAACATCACCGTGACAGTGCTCCTTTAAGTTATGTAACATAATTATTAAGACCCCATTCTTAGGTCTAGATCGTTTACCATTTGCGAGAAAAACCAGTCGCTATGGAACAGTCCCAGTGTTTGCAAAATTCCTTGTCGTACATGCTGCACTGATTTTTCAACAGAAAGTTGTGGTTCTCCACAGGGATTTTCTGACCATTTCTGTTGAAATGGACAGTAATTCTGCCCAATTTTCCTCCAGAACAGGAAATAGATGGCAAGGCCCTAATATTCCTTGCAAAAGAGGGATCTGCATCCCAATTTAATGCTTGTGGACTAAGCACAGTCGGTGAACAGATGCGCTTAAAAGAATTAGTGTCTGAACTACCCATTGTTGTTACAAAAGCAGGACACCGAAACAAACCATCTAAAACCAGCATCAAGCAATTGTCAGAAATGAACCAGCGTATTTACAAAGCCAAGTAAGTGCTCCTACCATAGAATTTGTAAAACCTGGAAGTCAATGAATAATAATAATAATGATAATGATAATAATTATAATAATACAAGTCCTTATATAGCACCCATCCCTTTTGTCCAGAGTGCTTCACAATAGTTTAAAGAATAAATCTATCCTACACTATGCACAAGAGACAAAAGCTTGATGGAATCAACTGCACAGAAGCAAGTTTTGCAACCTACATGGCATGAATGGCCTGCATCTTGTTCTCCTTGGGGCTATTACTATATGTTCAAAAGTTATTTCCGGCTTAATACCCTTCTTGATGTGAAGGGGAACTAGCTACTTGGTTTCCATTCTGCTTTCAGCATGTGTGAACTGGACTGAAGTGTAGTTCATCTTCCAGAAACAGTAAATAGTTATCTAGGTAATGTATCCGTAACTTAGGTTTATTGATTTAATTTTAGTTGTTGTTATTTTTTCAGGAGGAAAGCCATCAGGGCTGCAGTCATTAAAACATGGCCTGGAAATGACATACCAACGTTTAAAAACAATCAAGAGAATGAAGAGCAGCTGCAGAACTTGGTAGAAGACCTTATTGAGGAATGTTCTTTTCCAGTTTTGGGGTTTGGAAAAGAAGGTATAAAACAGCATGTTCTTGATATCCTCAACGAACGAAGACGACATGTTAGAAAAGGACATGACTATTCTGTGGTAAGCTGACATAATATTTATTGTACTATCTGAAGTATATATAAAAACAAAAAACTTCACTGCATGAGAAACATAAATTATCAAACTTTCATCAGGATATCCGAACATTGAGAAATGAGTTTAAAAAACAAGGCACAGGCAATTTTTTTTTAATCAACTTCGCCCAAGGTGTTATTCTTGAGGGCCATAAGTTAGAAAACTGTAACAGGTTATTATGCCTCCTCTTTTAAATACAGTTTCTGTGTTGTATTGTAATTTTTCTTCCAAAATTTGCAGCCTGACAAACGGACTCTGAAAAGAAAAGTTGACGGTAACGAAAGTAGTTCATCAGCAGCAGATCTCTCTGACAAGCCTGACAATTGCAACCAGACTCTGAAAAGGAAAGTCAAAAGTTGTGAAATTACCAGTACTAGTAGTGGCAGTGACCAGTCTGGCGATACAGTTTCAGTAATTGACGAGGACTCCAGTAGTACTAGTGATGAGGAGGGTATATGTAGCCAAACTGGAGACTCCAGCAAGAAAATAGGTTTGATATTTTTCATTTTATGCTTATTATGTTTTATATTCATATCTAGTTGTGTTTGTTTTTCTTGGGTGTGGTTGTCTCTGATTATAGTGTTGTGACCTTATCAGGGTATAATAATTTTTACAATAACTGAGCGATTTCTTGCGCGCTCATTGGTCGAGAGCTATGGTCTATGAGAGTATAGACCATGAAAATGACGCAATGATGGCGCAAGTTCGCGTGCGTGATTTTCCAAGAAACCTCGCCGGAAATGGACATTAAGAACTGTCAATATTATTGTAAAAAACTAATAGACAACAATTTTCCATGGTCTATACTCTTATGGACCATAGCAATGACGCCAAAATGTTCAAAACTTTGCAGTGAAACCACTCTCCTGCGGCTCGTGGTTCCACTTGAGTTTTGAACATGCTGACGTCATTTCTATGGTCTATATTAGTGTATAGACGATGGAAAATTGTTGTCTATTTGTTAAATAACGACAAGTCATAACAAGGTAAATATCCCCAACTAGCCACCTCCACTTCAATGAATACTTGTTAATTATGGGCAGGATCGATGTCTGTATTGCTTTGAGACAAAATTAAATTTCTTTATTTTGTTACTTCGTTGTTGAAAAATGCTGTTTTTGTTTTCTCAGTTCCTGTTATAGGCACAGTATTCAACAACACTTTCAGAACTTGGTTATAATCATTATCTTGAATTAGTAATTTTTTTCTTTCAGGTCTCGAAATGATAGTGGCAACAACCATAATATGTGTAATGTACAATGCCATTAAGATAACTGATGTGTCACGAAGCCAATTACAGTCCTCTGGAAGGAAACTTGGGCTAAAAAGCCTTAACAAAGAGGATAAAAATACCTTAGTATGCCTTGTGGCAAAATCCTTACTTGACAGTGGCTATGTTAAGATAGTGCCCGGCAAGTCAACAAACCCTACAAGGGATGATATAATTAAGCTGAAGCCATTCTAGTTATCTGGGCTTACACAAATTGATAAAGAAATCACTTCTTTTCATCATGTTGAGTTTTATTCAGTTTTACAGATAGAGTAAGATGTTCATATTTCACATACTTGGTAGTACCTGTCAAAGAAAAACAGGAATCTTACCTGATTAGTAAAGGTAATATGCTTGTTGTGCAAACTGCTTGCCCACACTACATGATGTGCAAAATGAGAAATTCTATAAGCAGAGGAAAGTTTTTGGGATAAATGTTAATGTGGCTTGTTGCTTCAATTAATCAGGTAAAGCAAAGGAGTTTAAATAAATCTTACCTGTATTAATTTTATAGCATGTTGGTAACGAAAAGGAAGAGAACATTATTAAAGGAAGAATGATTATAATTTTGAAGCATTTGTCTTTTATTCAAGTTGGACACCTCAGTTAACATAAAATCCATCAATGGTTTGGACAATGGGATTTAGTAGTATTCAAAAACACTTATGTTTTTAAGGGAAAAAACATATTGTTTTTCAATTATTAACCATTTGTGGCCTCCATCCAAAAACCATTCATGTTTAAAAATTGGCAACTTCCATCAATGGTTTTTTACAATGGGATTTAGTGGTATTTCCATTCACAAAATCACTCGTGTTTTTATTCTAAAAACCATGACAGTAAATAATGCAAATGTTAATGTTTATTAGCAAATAAACATGATGTTTTTATTTTATTTGCCATTCATGGTTTCTACCTAAAAGCCATTCATGTTAATAATTCACAATTTCCATCAATGGTTTTGTTCAATGTTATTTAGAGGTATTCCCATTCACAAAACCACGCATGTTTTTATTTTAAAAACCATGTTGGTAATTAATATAAACACTAATGTTTTTAAAAGAAAAAACATGGTGTTTTTCAGTTATTACCCATTCATGGCTTATATCCAAAAACCATTCATGTTAAGAGTTCGGCTTTACCATCAATGGTTTTGACAATGGGATTTTACATAATTACCATTGAAAAAACAACTCATGGTTTTTTGTAAAATTTCCCTGTGCTCGATAACATTTGTTTTGCAGAACACTGACCCGATGCAACGCGAATGAATTTGTTCATTTGCTGATAAGCATTTGAAATTTATGCTCAATTAAGGATAATCTTTAGACTCATACGTTGTACGTTTTTGTCACCGGTCAGGTGCCACTTGTAGGTATTTCTGGATTTATATAAGGCAAACTGGGAGAACAGTAGTAAGATGTTTGTTTACAAATTTTGTTTGCCGATCGGTGACTGCTTTGTTAGCGTGGGTAAGACCTCGTAAAAATACACGTTGGTAAATGTTTGTTTCAAAGCAGTACAGGGCTGTAAATCTTACTCTTATCGGCTGCAACATATATCTGAGGAGTAGCAAAGAATAAACTTGAATTATGGCGATAAATAAAATCAAACCAAATGCCCGGAAATACTCTCGCGTCGCGAACAATTAATTTCAATTTTGTAAATTTACTTGCATGCATCTAACTCGCTTCCGATTGGTTGAAAAACAATCAGCTACTGTCAGAACTCACACATGCGCATTATCGTGAACCAGTCCCTTTAAGGGTAAGTACTGTTACAGGACTGGTGTAATTAAATCTTCTACTCTGAATTTATATTCATTGAGTCAACTCCCTCTTAGACAGACACTGTAATAGGAACCACTTAAATTGTCTAAGTCTTTAAGAGGTGTCCATCTTATACAAACATGACTAAAGAACTGCTGAGACCTTGTAAGGTTAGCAAGGTGTCCATCTCAATAATTTTATAGAGGTGTCTGATAAGGTATTAAGTCACTATGTTGATGTACAATATGCCAGAGTGTTTCAACTTGACAAAATCAACAATTCCTCATGAGTGAAGAACACATAATCAAGTAAAGGATACTGACATCTGTCAACTTGACCATGTGATACTCTTTTTCACTTGTTCAGGACTTGAAGAAAATTAGATTTAAAATTATAGTTGCATCTTTGTCTTATTAATTAGCTTATGATTTGGTTAGAAGATGACTTGCCTGAACCCCCTGCCCATCAAGGAAATGAGCATGAAAAGTTATAGCCTGAAATGTCATCAGTCCCTTCCCCTCACCCCCCACCCCCCCACCCCCCTTCCCCCTTGAGGTAGGGCGAAGAGACAGATGACATATCAGACTAGTAAAGTTACATAGTAACCTGACAGGGCTTTTTTTTATCCTCACATCACTTAGAGGAACCTGTCAGAACCAGGTTCTTTTGAATTTTTAGCTTTGCCACTTCTCTGTTGACAGTTAAATGGTGTTTATAATTTCAGGACCTTGGGGCTGCAAGTCAAACTAAACGACCCACAAGTATCGTAATGGTGAAGTCCCATGATGATATCAAGGAACACTATTCAGAGTGTTTATCAGAAGTCAAGAGTCTCCCTCTTCCTTTGTAGATGTCTTTGAAGATTTGCCGCAAGAGCTGTTATTTTTTGTCATGGTGTAATTGAAGGGGATGGGAAATAAGGCTCTAACTGACTCCTGGTCTAATGCCAAATTCTCCCTTGAATTAGCTAGCCTCAAACCAGGAAAACTGAAAGGAGAATCTAGCAGTATTTATCCCAAACATTTTTAATGAACCCTATACTGTAAAAGCCCCTACACATACAAAGTCTCCAGACTGATCCAAATCAATAACTTAAAGAATTATAGTTAACATAACCTCTCTCTTGATGATGTAATGATAAATTGTTGTTTAGGAGAATATTGATGTTGGTCACTCTTAAGATATACTGTACAGGATTTAAGTTCATTTACAGGGCCAAGTTTTGCATAAACTTTTAGCTTTGATTACTTTTGCAGGAAGAAGCAAGAAGTATTTAGTCTAATGCTGACTATGTAGAAAAAAAAATGTTGCACATTAGAAACCAACATGTGTTTTTCTTATATTTCTCTTGTCAATAACCCCTTCCTCCTAAAATTTACTTCTAAGTGAATTTATATTACTGGTACATGTATGCAATTTTAAGTCAGTTTACTTTCCCTTTGTAGGGAAGTGCATTTTTTTATAGCATAGAAAACAGAAAAAAATAAAATACATTTTTCTGAACACGTACATGAACCTGCCAATATTTTTTTGTGTGTATGTGCAACTGTTATATTTTGTTAATTACAGTTGTATATTGTGCATACAATGTACGTCAGCTTGCCCTTCCATCACCGTGTCTGTTACCAGTATGTTCAAATTTGTTCCATATCCTGCATGGCGATTTTTGGTGTGACATTTTTCCATTTTAAGGTGATTTTCCGATCCTTCAACATTGCATCAGACAGGGGGTGCAAAACTTTATATTGGGAGGGTCCGCCCCGAGGTCCATCCTCTTACCCTTTTATATGCCTTTTTGGACAGAAAAGGTACCCCTTTGGTATACCTTTTATTGACAAATGGTACCTCTCATAAACTAGTTTAGAACCCTGCGCTCGTTTTAACTGCTGCAAATGCATCGTCTTTTAAATGTGAATAAATCATGAAACCGGAAAGTTTTCTTGTCTTTTTTACAGCCATAAAATGCCTCCTTTTAGGCCCTTCCACACACCGCAATGACAGATTTCCCCACCCTTTGATATAACCTAAGTGAAAAAGGTACCCCTTTCGGGTACTTTCAAAAATGGTCTATAGGAAGGTTCCAGGCGGAGTGGAATTTCAGCTTCCCAGCAAAGAACTGCAGAGGTGGCGATCCGCAAAGAAAAGAACAGGGAAGATTTTTACATACATGTACAAGCATACAGAAAAACATTGGACGCTCTCTTAAGCTCTGCTTACAGCCGCCATGAAAATAAAACCCCGTTTCAACTCACAAGCTATGTAGGCCAGTTATTTAAACGGAATTTGTAGTCAGTGGTTAACAAAACCGCGCCCTAAGCCATTTTTAGTTTGATCAACGCTTTTATCTAAATGCCATTTAAGGTGAACAGTTTCATTAAAGCGTATAGTGACTAGAAAAGAAGTTTTTTTCATAAAATAACCCACATGCTAAGAAAGAGATCTGGAGGTCCGAAGATTTGCTAAACCGCGGTCTAAGTTAGACATGGTTCAAATAACCGTTCGACCCCGTATTTTTACATGTCCGTAAAAGGACGTCAATAGGACTGGGAAAAACTCGACTTCGCCGAGAATGGGCCGTCATCAGCAGGGAGAGGAAACTGCTAGTAGGTCTTAGGGCCTGTTTACATGAAGTGGGGGACCCCGGTCTAGTGGGGTTGGTTTCTTTTGTTTTCACGTTATGGGGGACACAACACAAAAGAAACCTACCCCACTAGACCGGGGTCCCCCACTCCATGTAAACAGGGTCTTAGTCATTATACAATTGGACAGGGAGAAAACTTCGCACAAGAACAATGCAAGCCGGAATGACACCAAACAACTGTCACCATCCGGAGGAAAAGAGTGTTGTTGCATTCGACGTAAAACGTATTCAGATTGGGTTAATACAGATTGGGTTAAGAGTGTATGGGACAAATGTCTTACCAAGTGCGGCTCTGATATGAGTTTATGCGCTTAACTTTGCGCCTTTTTTGGTCTTTTACACTGACAAAGAGCTTAGTTTTAAACTTACAAAACAATAATAACATAAAGCGACGAACGTGAAGCTGGCGGTTTTGTTTGGGCATCGCGGAAATGGGCGGGACGCGAGCTCATTTACGCGTGGGTCAAACAAAACCACCTCCGATCCCGCCGAAGGCTGAGGCAAACAACTGATCGATCTGCAAGACACTGACAGATCACGATATTTTACGATAACCGAGCTCAATAATTGTTTTTTCATTCGATCACCAAGTTTGTCTTGGGCGATCGAAAGAAGGAGCATTCTCGTCCCCAGAGCCCGTCGTTTCTTCGTCACGTGGTCTTGTAAGCCAAGTTGCTCTGAGGTTGCTCTCGTTTACCCTTGAGCAGAATACTATTTGCAGCCAAATACAGTTGGACGACATTTCGCATGAGCAGAACATTATTTGTAGGCAGTTATTCGCCGGTCACGTGGTGGATTGTCAGCCAATAAAAAGGAAGAAAATTTTACATCGAATGATAATATGTTTTGTTAGTTACATTTTGCATGCAATGCAGGCCAGCGTGCCCTCCCTTCATTGTCTGTTACGACATTCTGGCTGTCATCGTCCTTGCGAAAAGTTTCCCCCTTATCCATTTACTAAGACCTTCTAGCAGTTTCTCCTCCCTGCTAATGAAGACCCAATACGAAGTCGATGTTCCCCCGGCCAGTTTTACGTCCTCGGGCATGCGCCCAGCAAATGCCCTGCTTTACATGACGTCGCGTCCGCCATGTTAGTGTTTTAAAACAATAAAACGGCGGCCACGTTGAACCTTTTTCAGTTATGTAGAAACTTCCTTTTGTTCCGAAAAATTGGCCTGGTGGCTGTCCACGGGAGAGAAAACGCTCTGTTGGCTTTATTTTTCTTTGCGTGCACATGAACATCTCTGTTCTTTTCTGTGCAGAGCGCCACGTCCGCTGTTAATCGCACCTGGAATATCACATGGTAGGCGGGCATCTGAATGTCTTAACAAGTGCACTCTGATATAATTTATGCGATAAAATCTTCGCCTTTTTTGGTTTTTTACAATGTCAAAAAGCCTAAGTCTTAAACTTACAAAACAATAATAACACAAAACGAAAATGCAAAGCTGGCGGTTTTGTTTGGAGAGCGCGGCTGTGAGCTCATTTACGCGATGGGTCGAACAAAGACCACCAAGAAGAAGAGCTTCCCTAAGATAAATCCTTGCGGATATATTTTCAAACATGCGATCGACCCTGGAGAGAAACTGGAAGATCTGTGAAAAGGCTGGAAGAAAGTAATTGATCACAACTTGTGCTTGAATGGTTGCACTGGAAAATTTTAAAACAAAATTAATGAATAACATGAATGTATGAATTATTTGAAAGAATTAACTGTTCCAGTTAGAATTACTTAAAATACAGTAAAATTGACAATGGTATTTTTGATCAGGAACGATTTTTGGAATCGCCATAGACAATTTCTTCAACAGAAAACTAAATATGAGACACATTGATCCACTGCATTGATGGGCCAGACTTATTTCTATTACACGTTATAACGTAGATTAGTTTCACAGTTTCGCGCATTATTATCTCTTTTTAACGAGCTAGAATTTTTGAACAATTGTTACGTAAGACTAGAGTTTTCCAAAGAGGCCTCTTAACTTTTGTAGAGAAGACATATATGCAGTTTGGATTCTTCCAAATTGTTCAGGCTAATACCATCCAAGATTCCCAATTTTATCAGTCGCGAAAGATTCAGCATAAGAGACAACGGGGACGAAATAAATGTCATTCCACACATCGTTAGCATATCAGTAAGAAATTAATTACCGCTAATTGCAGAAATAAAGTCTTTCTCGATTTTTCCAACCCAGCAAAAACCCAGCTCCGAACAATTTTACTGTGCGATTGAAATTTTTTAAATTGATTACACCACCCTTAGATAAACACGTTCTCGCACGTTCTCTACCTCATCCCGCACATAATGATCTATATGGACTCGTCAGTTCCTTAATTCCGCTTTTGCATTTATAATCGTCCAGATGTTTAATAAGTTCCATACAACTAATTTGAGGCTAAAACGTCTCTTAAATATTTCGCAATTTATTTTTTTTCTCTCAGAATAGGCGAGGTTTCGTTGCGATCTGACTCGTTTAGAGAATCAGTGCACGGATACCATACGGATACCCTATGTCGATGGGATCGCCATTCAGAACTAAAATCGAAAGCAGCACTTCTGAACGCTCAGGTTGATGCTTATCTTTTTAGAGAAATAGCCTCTTCAAACTCAAAATATAGCGGTGCAAGGACATTTTGAGTTGCACACCAGTTTTTATTGGTGCTGCATGATGTAAAGGTTTTTCGATGCAGGTATGCCCACTGCACCTACAACGATTCTGGTCTCAGATGTTCCACCAAAAGGTGTTTAACCCTATACAGGGGATAAATGTATATCCACTGGATTGCGCAATTGGTTCCCCGCGTAATACTTATTCGCTGGAGAGTGATTTATCCAGTAAAAAGCACTGGGCCTGAATTGAAGAATACGTGAGAGTCGAGGACTTCGCTTGCGAGTCCCACGTAGAACAGGTGCAGGCAGGAACAAAGGGGGTGGGCAATAAAACAACAAAAATTCCTGCAGGTGTTTGAAAAGGTTTTGCTTGAGTTTCAAAACATTTTTAATTTATCAGGTCTTTGGTCGCCGCTCGTTACCGCTTCGTTACCGCCGTTGTCAAAGTTAATTCATTCGGGAAATGGGATTTGCAGTTGCTTAAAACATGCTATTAAACTGTGATGACTTCTCAAACGTCTCAGAAAGGCAATCAAGCTGACAGATATTATAAATACAGACAAAGTGTTGCAATAGCGGTTATTTTCAGTGACACCATCATTCAAATATTTGTTCCTGTGTGTAAATTTATTCAAATCATCTCAACACTGTCAGGTGTTAAATTCGATGCAGTGATGGACTTCGTTTTCATTTTAAGCAAGGACTGTCTTTAAATTAGTGACTTTAACTTAATGTTATTCTTACTTAAATACAAGTTCAAACATAAGTAAACGAGCTGACTTGTTTGGAAAATGCACAGCTTTAAATCAATTTTTTTTTAAACCAAGGACAACAATTTTTTTGTATATATTTACACAACAAACTCATTCTGCCGTGTCTCTGTAAAGAACAATACTTTCAAAAAATGAAAATCTGCGAAGGGCTAAATGATATTAAGTGAGGCGAATTTATCAAAATAGCGAAAAAAAAAATGAGTACTATATTGATCAAAAGTCGAGTAAGATCCGTTGACGAGGAAGTACTCCGATATATTTTGTTTACTTTGCATAATCTCTTGAAATGCAGAGCATTTAAATTAGTACCCGAGGGACGTTAAGCTCGGCGAATTAACAATTTAAAAGCGTCAACTAATGGAAAACGCTTCACTCCATATATCTCCGCAGCTGCTAGCGAATAAAGGGACAACTTCTCTTTCACTCTGTTAAAATAGACTTCAAGCAAGCACTTTGTATTCGTGGTCAGTTTTCTCCCTTTCCTTTGAATAGTCTCTCAAACGATCCGGCGCTTTGCGATCCTGGCAACCCACTGGCACTTTTTGCACCACTCACTGAAGGCTAATTCCTTGAAGAATGTCTTACAAGTCATTTTAAATCATGTTTATATTCTCCTCGATTACAATTCGCTTGCTCTTCTTTCTATCTCTCCGGATCCGCCAAATGACGTGGATTATTTTTAGCAATAGCATCAAAGAACAAGCGCCTAACAACGAGACATTAAAAATCGAATTTCTCTTGTCCTTATTCCACTTTTCCATATGGGTTCCCGTGAAGCCAACGATCATGGGTGCGTAAGGAGTGACAGTAAAAAGAGTGAACTGCCAAAATACAAAGTTGTCCAAACAAAACCAGAAAAAGAGAGTAGCTGCAAAGCCGGCAAGGACTATGGTACAGGTGATTTCATCTTCTACTTCAGCCGTGTACTTGAGAACGATTGCAACGCCTTGGAAGGCGTTGTAAAGCGCCCAAGATGCAAACAGAGCCACTCCGTTCAAGACGAGCACTTCGACCGCTATCCAGTCGCCGGTTGGAAAGTTTTTCATTCCATCGCGCAGAGTAAATACTCGATAGTAGGCGATACCAAGGGCTACACACAGGAAAGCAACTGTACCAGCGATTAATCCCAGAGCGATATTGATGAGATCTTCGCCCCATGACAATACCCAACCGAGCATGCAACCGAACCCTAGCAGGGTGAAGACGAAGAAAAACGGCGTTAGGACTTCGGGGCCGTTCCAACGGCACATCAAGATCAGCGCATAACACAGCCAAAACAACTGCCAGCCGAACACGGCTGTCCACGTCCAAAGAGTCCATTCTGCTGGTGTGATTTCAACGGGATATTTCGCGAACAGTTCCGATGTAAGATTATAGACGTGGAAATCGAAGACGCTCTCGTCCGCGAACTGGCCGAAGTAAAAGAAAACAGCAGCTCCCGCAAAGACCAGAAAAGTTGCAATGGTAAGAAAAACTAAGGCGCATTTCTTCATGGAGCACATGATGAAGGATGGTTCGCTGCACGTAGAGCAGTGTTTTCTTCGGTCCTCACTTTAAATATGGAAACAACAAGTTAACGGACACGTGCAGTGAACTGTGAACGAATCTAAATATCTGGGAGTAACAGGAGTTTCTTAAACCTTTATTTGCCTCGAACATTTTTTATGCAAATTTGACAAGTTCTCGAGCGAATGAACCAGAAAACACGATGATGTAAACACGGGCGTTGATTGGTGGAGGGCTTAAAGCACCAGGTGCGTCGTGACGGGGCGCCAATTTGAAAGGCTTTCAATCATACATTAGAGCCACAGGATTCCCAATCACAATAAACAAAGGAAACAAAAAAGAAACTTTTTTATTTTTATTTCTTCTAATTCTTAAATCAGGATTTACTTGTCCTTTCGTCCCAAAAAAGGGTTATTTCAATGTTTGCAGCGTGAAAACCTTGCTATAGGAACTGTATTATGTACTATCAATATTTTTGGTGACACTTTCTATGTAGGAGAATTCGGCGAATATCGGCAAAGAATGAAAGGTGTTTGGGAACAATAAGGTGTTTAGCCGATTGTTGGTCATGTAAGCTAACATATGTTATGAATAACTGTATTATATTAATGTTGTACTTCTGACTGTGTGAACTGAATTTAGAAAGGGCCTCCATTACATAGTAGGCGCAAGGACCTATGATAAGCTTACGGACTCAGGAAAGCAGTATAAATTGTTATCTAAATTCAAAGAGATGTTGAGGGCTTTCATTATGTAATTTTCTTGTATGGTTCATTTTACAAATTTCTGCACTTTCACTCTTTGTAATATTCTTAAAGATAATTTTAATCCATCTGGTCTATATTCATAACTAGTGATAGCCATAAACAGCTAACAACCTGCACTGGACTGTAAGTTTTTCAGCTTTATACCTGACCACCATAATACTGGATCTTGTGTAATTTGGGCACCTCCACTCGGTCGGCATATCGGCCAAGTTGTCGACAGACACTCGGCAGAATGATTTCGACCGACATATCGACTGATAGAAGGCCGACATGTCGACTCCTAGTCGAGCGACAAGTGACCGAGTGTCGGCTGATAGCTTGTCTAGTCCCTAGGCCTCATTATTGTGCGTGGCTGATGCGTTTCGGGTCGCGTGGTCCGAGGGGTGCCCAAATTACACTATTAGCCCTTATCCAGTTTTTTCACGCCTCGTGCTGCGCTTATTCGAGGGCGGCGCTTATTTGAAGGAGGCCTTTATTTGGAAGCCGGAAGCGACAAAGAATTGTATTAACATTAGTATTTTTACTTTCCGTATTAAACTAACAGAATTGACGTCTTTGATTACACCAGGGCCGCGGCGCTTATTCGCGGGCGGCGCTTAATGGGGAGCGGTGCTTATTCGAGTAAAATAATTTGTTTTCATGAATTAGTTAAAGAAGCTAAACAACGACTGCCATTGTAACATGACCCTTTTTACAATACAATTCTACAGTTTTGAGAAATTAACCATTTCTGTGACCTATCTTTACGTTCACTACTTTCTTATCTTTCGAAACCTTGGCTTGCCCGTCCTCTAGGTTAATGGAGTTTGAGGATAGGAAATCAAACACAAATTTTAGACTGCTAATTTTGTGTCCAGAACATAAACTCTTCACTCCTAATTTTAAATCTACATTTTTGTCCCTTCTAAACATTAGCTAGCCTGCGAAAACATCCGTTTCTCCTCGCTCTTCGCCGCTGGCACGTTTCGTGCGGAACTAAACATTAGCCTTCCATCAAGAGAGGATAAAGGGGACAGAGAAGGCATGCCCCAAGCACACCTATTCCATAGGTAATTCGTCTCGAGTTATTTTTAGAATTGGGATAAAGTTACCTCGCACGCTCCGTGGATGTTTCGTGGAGGTTTCGCATGACTAAACGCCGTGCAAAACATGTTGGGCGAAAGGCAGTGAAAGCGTAAAGAGATCGAGAGCATTCCTGAATATTAAAGCGAAATGAATCGGCACTCACCTGGGAAAAGGGAATCGCTCGACTCTTTGTTCTCTTTGACAACCCGTGAAATCAGTTTAACTCGAAGTTGTCGTAACCTCAGTGCTTTAATAAAATGAGAAATTTCGCCGGTGTATTGAAACCGGTCGTTTGTATAATAAAGCAAGTAGGACGCCAAGTGTTATTTTTGTTGAATAATAAAAGACAAATAAAAGAATAAATATCAAACCAGAAATTGCTCTCTTCAAACTGTAAATTATAAATGATCCTGAGAGAATATTCAGTCTGTTAACGATCTCCCTGCTGTACTGTTAGCTCTAAACAAGAGAGGAAGGGCGATTCTTTTTAATTTCCGTTTCGCTGACCCAGCTTTAGCAGAAATCTCTCTTTAGTCGTTTTCGTCGACAAAACAAATAGGAAAATCGCGCTATGCGTCTTCCACCATTTTTTTCTGCGTCAATTCGTGAAGGACGCGTGGCTCTGAGCGTGGGTCATCCGCGTGGAACACATTCGCGCTATGTGATTGGCTGTTGTCTAATCTCCCTTGGGATCTATGGTCTTAAAAATAACTCGAGACGAATTACCTATGGAATAGGATGAGTATGGGGGATGCCTTCTCTGTCCCCTTTATCCTCTCTTGCCTTCCATGTATTGTCCCCGGTATGCAAATAGTTCCTTCTATGATGAACAATTCCTTATTCACTTTTGTCCAACACGCTCATATCAGGTTTGTTAGCACCGTTTCTAGGGCATTTTTCCAGATGCCATGGAATATCCTACAAGATTTTCGCTCTATCATTTGGCTTTGCTTATACCACGGTTGAGAATGTCGAGATTCACTAAATTCGTATTTTTCCAATACACTGAGGTATAGTGATCGTAGCATTAGATCAAGCCTGTTCTTGTTAATTGTCTGTTTCATTTGATTAAGCAACCACATGGTATGTGAGGTCGTACTGTTTCTTGAGCATTCGGACACGCATACTCGGCTACTAGTTTCATTGACGCTCTCTTACAACTTTTGTTGCTTTCTTATAGATGTGTCTATAGGAGAGGGTGATGGAGGGAGACCAGCCTTCTGATAAAAACGAAGAATCTCGGTGCCTCGGCAATACGCCTTTCGGTTTAGATAAGAAAAAACGAGGGTCCCTTCCCTATATCTACTACTGCTGACGTATCAACATCAGTCAAGAGCCTTCTTATACTCAAACGATATATATGTATATATATATTTGTTTATTACTGAGTACTGTATTATTCCTTTGCTGATATATTGACAGACATGATTTTGTGTCGTCCACGTATGATTCCATTTCACAGTACTTTATTACCTTTGAGAGATCGTTAACGTTAAGGTTAAATAACACAGGACCTAATATAGACCCCTACGGTACCACATGGGTGACCGTGAACGGAATGGAGGGCGAGGACCCAACAGAGTCGTCTGCCGCCTTAAACTACGCCAATGCTCTCTTAAAATTTCCTTAGAGTGTGGAGCCTGGAGAAAAACGTGGAATGACTCTTGACGTTTGCGTTTATTTCTGCCAAAATGAGTGAATGTAGTCGGTATTCCCATTTGCTTCTAGATCTAGCTGGCCAAGGTTGCGTAGCTTTTCTGGTATTCGCTGAGGTTCTGTCGCACTAAGTGCGCCCATGTTAACTCGGTGATCATAGTATTGAGTCGCTTGTTAGACACACGCAAACTAATTAATGGTGCAGTGAATTAAAAAAGACCGATCAAATTAATATCATAGAGTATTCTCTTATGCGCTCCAGCCAATTTAATGCCCCTGTGTACTTTTTAGACACAGACAAATTAGAGCCTCAGTGTAATATTGTTTAAGACTGCGGATCAAGCAATGCAAGCAAGCAGTTGAAATCTACGTAAATAAGGAGTCAAAAATATTATATATAAAAAGAAAATTTCATTCATTGCAACTGATATCTTAAAGCACGTTTTCCTTCAGAGTGCAACTTCTCATTCAATAACGTCAAAAAGTAATTTTTTCGTTCTTTTCTCCTAATTATTGATTATTTTTGTTTGTCTGTGCATCCATGCCTAGTCCCTGTACGGCCTCTTCTCAGGCCTTCTCGGTCAATGCGTTTCGGTGGCGTATCCGAGCGGACCACGTGACCCGAAACGCTTCGGCCGCGCGAAATAGTTAGGCCTGAGGACTAGGTAATGTACATACTATGTTATCTTCCACTCAGTTACAATTGTAAACGTTACCATGTTGGGTCCCTTACAAAACGTTAAGTTCAAATACATAATGCATTTTGTTAGAATGTTTCTACCATTTTTCCTAGAGTAAGTTAGGCGAGACTTTATCGCCATAATTCTGACTTTTGCATTTGAGGACGAAATACTAAGCTGTTACCAATCAAATGAAATCACTTCAGCAGTACTATCACATGGTACTATTTATTTACTATGTAGTTCTAACTTTTGAGTCTGTGGACGAAATCCTATGGTGTTACCATTCAAATGAAACCTCTTCAGTAGTACTATAACACTGTACTATTCATTTAGTATGTAGTTCTAACTTTTGAGTCTGTGGACGAAATCCTATGGTGTTAACATTCAAATGAAACCTCTTCAGCAGTACTTTCACATGGTACTATTTATTTACTATGTAGTTCTAACTTTTGAGTCTGTGGACGAAATCCTATGGTGTTACCATTCAAATGAAACCTCTTCAGCAGTACTATCACATGGTACTATTTATTTACTATGTAGTTCTAACTTTTGAGTCTGTGGACGAAATCCTATGGTGTTACCATTCAAATGAAACCTCTTCAGCAGTACTATCACATGGTACTATTTATTTACTATGTAGTTCTAACTTTTGAGTCTGTGGATGAAATCCTATGGTGTTACCATTCAAATGAAACCGCTTTGGCGGTTCTTTCACATGGAACTATTTATTTAGTACGTAGTTCAAACTTTTGAGTCTGTAGATGAAATCCTATGGTGCTACCATTCAAATGAAACCGCTTTGGCAGTACTTTCACATGGTGCTATGCTTTTCAGCGGTAAATTAACGTTCAATTAGAAAATTATCTTATTCTTCTAAATGGTTTTCTGTGTTAATCAGTTCACAAATGCAACTCCGAAAAAACCGACAGGACCTTACCCTCTGGTTACTAATCTAGACGTTTATTCACTTATTCATGTTTCTTCCCCTTGGGTACCGTTTTTTCAAGGAGCTGTTGCGTATAAAGAATAAAACTGACAATGGCCTGCACTCCAGTTGGCTAGATTAGCTCAACGGATGGAGCGTTGTGTCCAGTTATCGCAAAGGTCAGCGTTCGATTCCCTGTCAAGCCTTCATTTTTTCAGGTTCTTTTTAACTACTTAGGTTTTTCATTCTACTGCGAAGATCATGTTCAATTTGATATCTTTATCCGCAGTTTTGTGGTACATTCAACTGTAGCAAGATTTAAGAAAGTCTTAATACAGGTGAAGAAGATAAGAATTGCGTGCTAGCGTGTAGGCCTGCATGGCCGGGGTGGGGTAAATCATCATTCCTTGTTCTATGGAAATGGCAGGTCAAACAAAAATTCGGGATATTTGGTCACTTGCATGGTGTACCCCAGACAAGGAATCTTGTTGTACCATTTACAATTGAAAATTCATAATCCTCTGTTTTCGTTTGTTTGGCGCCTTGTTCTTGTTGCTGATGCTGTTGTTGTTTTAATCAGTCTCGACTGGTAGAAGCAAAAGTTAGAGACTTTAAGGAAGTTAGGATCACATATCCAACATTTCTTGGCAGTGATTCCCTTTGTTTTCCCTTCAAAAATATCATCATAGTTTTTTGAATTCAAATCCTGCAGGAGTTGATAGAAAATGCAGAACGCAAATCACCCATCTCCCGACACTGATGAATACACAGGGTGGTCTATAAAATAAGTTGAGTTACTTATTAAACGTGATTCAAGCGATTACAATAGAAAAATATCGTTGTTTGGCAAATTACTGCACATTATTTACTTTTTTAAAAAAAGGAAATTAAGCTAAACCTTTAGTCTAGAAACGTACTGTACAAAAATAACTAACTGGTGTAATTGTTTGAAAATTCTATATTTTTCACTTATTATTATCATTATCATCATTATTATTATCATTATTCTTATTAGTTTAATCATTTGATTATGAAAGATTACGGCTTTTGTCAACTAGTCAACTATGTCAAAGATTAGACATTCTATTTCATTAAAATCTAATATTATCTTTGCCTGAAAGATACTATGAACAGATATATACTAGTAAGATTTGGTTTTCATCAGGGTCGCCTCAACTGATTAAACAAAACTGAACACGTGACAATAGAATTATTCGCGATACCCGCCAGCTTTGCTCGCGCTTAAGGACTGATGTCACGTGGTTCTTCAGGTGGCAAACAACTGATAAAATCTGCCAATACAAGAAATCGCGGACGAGTTTGTTTAAACTAGACCACAGAATGAAAAACTTTGTATCTTAAAGGCGATAATGGAGCCTGACTTTTTGGTGGAAATGATCTTTTTTGATAGAGTAGCGACTGTAGATGTCCTCACAGCAAGCAATAATGACGTAAAACTTGTAGAAATCCGAACTGTACATTGCGCAAGGATAAAATCGTCGTGAAAGTTTGAGAGAATAAACAAACACGACCGCTATCACCCGTATTGGCAAATTTACCACTTATTTGGCTTCGGAGACGCTAAGTGACGTTACTTTTATCTCATCAATCCTACAGTGCGTGCAAAGAGGGCGGCGGGTGCCGTGAATAAGGTCTTTCGATAAACACCAAAAGTCACATTGGGAAAGTGAATTTGACTATGACTGGTTGAAAGGGCATATAACACTGTAAATGGTGCCAAGCGTGGAAAAACAACGAGCTTGTTTTTTAAGACAAAAGCGTTGCACAAATTAAACCAAACTTAATCAAGACTGAGCAGAATACAACACTGTGTTGAAACATACTTGAAAGCATGCGCTAGGTGTATCTACAAAATTCCGTTTATGTCTGCTAACATTTAGTAAACTGCTCCGTATAACGGATTGTTATTAAAACTCAATAAAAATCTCTTTCAATCATGAACCGCTGCGACATTATGCACAAATGCCTTTAGAATTCCCACCTCAAAACAAAGGAAAATTACCAAAAGTATTCGTATTCAGGATAAGAAATTTCTTCAAATAGAAGATTACATGTATATAGACGAATGTACCAGTGCCAGTTATGAGAGGAAAAATTTTTCTCTTTTCGCGTCTTCTTTTTCACCGGTGCTTTGGGGGAACTGGGGGCGAATCTTTTGGTTTTGCCATTGTGGACGTGCGCGGTGGGAGAGCTGGTGTCTAGGGAATAAATAGATAAATAAAAATAAATAAATAAAGCGACGGCAGCGAGGTCAGGAATAATTGTCGCAACGTTGATTAGCAAGAAGTAAGAGTATAGAGTAGGCTAGAAGAGCAAAGATGCCTTCACTTAAAATAACATGAACTATCACTTGCGACTATCACGAAGAACAACACCAAAAAAACTATCATCGACTATCATGAAGAGCAACACCAAACTCAAAAAGAATAACATAGCGTGTGATAGATGACATACCATGTCGTTTTTACAGCAGATTATTAACCACTTTCAAGATTTCGTGTTTTCTGACTGGCTTAATTCCTCAGCTAATTTTACATAAAGAAAACGCGATAACGCTGCCCAAATTTGGAAAAACTGAAACGGTCCAATAATGAATATTATGATTCATTCAAAATATTGCACCGTTTCTGATTGGCTCAAAGCCCTCGGCGAATTCTTTATAAACAAGGTTGCTTGGGAATTAGACCATCAAACAACCTCGTTTCCAGGCGCGGTGGCCCAGCTGTTTACTCACGATTGAACCAAAAAAAAATGGCGTTCACGGCCATCCGAAGACAAAATAGCTGGATTTCTGACTAAAACGGAAAGGAAGGAACGCAAGAATACGCAAAACATATTGCTCGATGGATGTTATCTACTTTTTTAGGAGTATCTGCAAGAAAAAACTTGTGTTTATATCCTGAAACTGTGCCGAAAAATAGGCCAAAGTTTTGAAGAAAGTCTACGAGGAGGTAAGCTTGTTAAGAACTTAAAAATATCTTGAACGAATAACAAAACATTTATTGCATTCGGCTTTCGTATGATGTGAAGAATTATGCATGAATTATGCTACTCGATCTGCATAATTGTTCACATCCTACTCAGCTATATTCAATAATCGCTAAGTATTGGACGAATGACATTATGTAACCGTCAGCTAGTGATTAATTTGGTAGTGGAAAGCTAGAAGGAGCGAGATAGCTAGCAAATTTCGAAAGCTTCACGAAGCAAAAACAGCGAAATGATACAGAGCCAGACTACGCTAAAAGCCACTGGAAGGATCTACAGCACTTCGCATAACACCATACGTCCTCAATAAAATAAATTAATCATTACCGGCTCTACTGGTTCAGTGCCATCTGATCCACTTGACTCGGTGCTGAAACGATGCTGGACCTCCGAGGACTTTTTCTGGCTGGCTTTCTGTGGCAGCTCTGGAAGCTGGTGTGCCTGTGGTGCTGGTCTAGGTGGTTTCGGAGGGGCAATCTCGGACGTTGGAGTATTCGGGGTCATAAACTGGAATAGAAGCAAAATCTCTTAGTCCTACTGTTAGCCCTACATTCATTAGAAAAATGAGAACCATTTTCTGTCCTAAGCAGACTTTACGTCAGGAAAACAATACATATTTTTCAGCTGGCTTCAAAGTTTTCTTGCATCCTTGCGCAACCTTTTTTTCTAACTTCTTTGAGGCCTTAACCAGTCGCGTGTCTGTTTTCCTACAAGTTTAGGTACTAAATACCGGACATTTTTTCGGGATTTTTAGAGCTTCACAGGATTTCTGAGAGAAAACCAGGGAATTATCTTACAGATTTTGGTTAATATTTTTAAGGTTTTGTTTTAATTTGTTGCAAAAAAAGAATGAAATTCGGAATATTTTTTCTGTTTTGTTTCTTTTTCATTTTTTTTTTTGCAACGTTTTGATGCCCACTCTCAGAAAGCGGCCACTGACAGAGAGTGTGAATAAAATCGAATTGAATTGAATTGAATCTGTCAGCGCTTTACTCTCAATCTAGCATTCCTGTATCATTTCTGTGGGCTCCTCGTCTTCACCACAGATCACCCAGTGTTTTTAATATTAATATATTTTTAGAGAAGTTAGGAATTTTTCATGGGCTTTTTGAGGCAAACCAGATATTCCGGAAAGATTTTTAGGCCTTTTCTCGGGATTTTTGTCGCTAAGGCTATACTCTCAATGTAACAGGTAACGGTCATCATAAAGCTCTTAGTGTTCATCGCATGGTAAAAAAACAATCGTAGGATATATACCTCCTCTGTCAGCTGTGTCATAGATATCTCGACGGTTGCTCGTCTTTGTGCTCGGGACCGTACCCCTGATGGGAGAGTTTTCGTAGGGAGTGGGGGAGGATTGCCAATAGGGCTGCTGTTAAAAGAGAAAATAAAGCGGCTTTAGGTAAAAAGAAGGGAAAAGCCCTATCCACGCTAGGCAATAAAAAAAAAAGACTTTGTTTCAGTTGCATCATTTGTGCGCTACGTGAAAAGATATACATAGTATCAACGAAAGCTTCCCATTCAACTTATTTGTTTTTCTCGTAACAAAGTTCCCTCCAATAGTACAGCTTCAATGGCGGATTCAGACCTTCAGACATTTTCGCTAAAACTCGTAGTAGAATGACGACGGCTACCAAGTTTTCCCGCCAAAATGACGCTATCTAAAGCTCTCTATTCTAAGACGAGGACGACTACGAGGACGAGATTTTCTTAATACTAAGTAGTGCGCGCGCGTGAGCCAGCGTCATTTTGGCGGGAAAATGTGATAGCGGTCGTCATTCTACTACGAGCTTTAGCGAGAATGTCAACAATTTATCAACGGTTAGTAATTTTCATATCATTTTCCGATCGGGGGAGGGCTTATCCTCTTTCAATACAAATAACCCTGCTAACTTTGATGAAAAAAGTTAAGTGAAGCTTTCCGGTGTAATTGAATTTTGGGAATACGCGAAAAAGTTCAAGCTCGTCCTCGAATCCAAAGCTCTCTAGTTTGTTTGTTAGTGTTAGGGGGAGGGGGGGTCATCCAGATCCTGAGACAAGGGGGGGGGGGGGCTCCCCCGGATCTGCCAATGAGCTTCAACATTTGTTATATAAACCACACAAAACCCACACTGCCCTGTTTTTCTCTAACGAGACGGTTAGCACTCGAAACTTAGCTTCTTAATCTCCCGACGGTGGCCAATTTACTTTTTAGATTTAGTTGATAAAACCAAAGTTTTGCACTCCAGCCCCCGCCGATTTTCTCACCGACGCAACACCATGGTTTCTTAAAAACTAACCTCCTTTAAAGGACAAAAGGTAAGGTAGGGGTGGGAAGGGAGGGAGGGAGAGTCTACGTTTTCTTCCTCACTCTAGCCCTTATTTCCTGTTACTTTCACATCCTAAGAGAGTTTCCGGTGGCGGTTTGATCAGTCCATACTTCCACTACTTACTCGCTCCAGTCACTGTACGACTGATGCATCTTATCCAAGCTGTCTCGCACAGACAACACAGGTCTCTCGCTTGTTCTTCGGACAGTTGTCATTGACCTGCCTGTGATCGCTGGAGATCCGTCGGCTGCTCGAGGTTTGGATATGGTGCTTATTCGAGCCTGTTAAATAAATGCAGTGCTCAAATTATAAGCGATTATTGAAAGAATTTAAAGCGAGAGGTCGCAAAAGTTTGTAATATAGATAGGATCCTGTTTTCAAAACTCCGTTGCGCTAGTTAATAAAGAAGAGTGCTATCATTTTTCCCTATAGAAATGAAAAGAATAGAATAAAGGTTGAGAAACACTGGGGTCGTGTCTCAGGGGAAAGCCAAGGGGACGTTTTACAGCCATAACCAGCAGTTCACACATCGATATGTCAAAGGGACGTAAAGCGGAGACCAAAGCAGGGACAAAATCACAATTGCCGGCCGCTTTAGTTTAGTAGTCTTTCCTTATGGACCAGCCAAAAGAATTTTAGTTGTTGTCTCTGAACCGAAAACACATATTGAAGACCCGTACTCAGGAAGTTTCATGGTTTACCAGCAGCATTTTGCCGCCTTAAAAATATGAGGTAAAGCGTTCCCCAAGTTCGGATTCGTGCAATATTGTGCGGGAACAAATTTGTTTTGCACGAATGAAAATTATTAGGGCACACAAGGAGACCTCTTGTTTTCATCCTCTTCACTGCAATTGGTCATTTCCGAGTTCCCAAAACTCTCAATTCCAAAAAGAGGCTAAGTGTAAAACTTCTTGTGACAATGAGTTTTAAATGCATGAGAAGAAAAAAACATCATTTTCATGTCAATGGCTTCGCTCTTAGCCTCGCTTTGAAACAGAGGCTTGTGGTAACTTGGAAATGACCTATTGACTGAAGTTAATCTGAATCACCCTTTTAAAAGGCGCAGTCTTGCTCTTCATCTCCTTGAAGCGTTTCTCCAGGTTTTCGTGCAATGGTTTTAGGGAAGCAGTGATGCGATTTCCATGGACAGCCATTCCTTCTTCCAAGATTTCAACCTGTTTTTCACAAAAAGTACACAAGACCCATTTAAACGGTCCTATCGGTTTGGAAAGAGTCGTTAATTCAAGGTTGAGCAAATGCTGTTTCTAGACCTAAACTTCTACATTTAATGGTTTCAGCATCATTCCAACACGGCAACATGTATTGGTGTTATATCTATAAATTCAATTATTGTTTTATTGTTCATTAAAAAATATTTCTTTTGTTCTTTTGCTTTGTGTTTGCGTATTTTTGTATTTCTTCCGTTCACTTTTAGTCCGAAATTTAGCTATTTCGTCTTCGGAGATTCGCGAACGCCATTATTTTTTGGTTCACTCGGGAATAAACGGAAAGGTTAAAATTTGTTCGTTTAGGTGTTCAGTTCACGCGAAACCACGTTACTGCGCCTTTAAAAAACACGCGAACTCAGAAGTTCAAAGGCCGCTTTCACAATTGCGTTTTCCGCTGCTGTCAATCATATTTCCGTTCACAAGCAACTGGCTTTTGACTTCAGAATTCGCTTTCTTTTTTCACAGCGCAGTAACCATACGGAAATCTATACGCCAGACCGTTCAAACATTTTTGTGAACAGAGCGAAACTATTTAACGGTCCCTTGTGAACAAAGTGTCCGGCCACACTTAGACTACTAAGACTACTACTACTTTTCCAACCGGTCGTAAATTTGTCCGGTACCGCCGTGAGAGCGTAGCCTTCAAGTAGAGTTGACTGTATACAATACATAAATCCATTGGTGTTGTGGATAAAGTTTAGCACTTCCAGCGATTAGTATTGCAATTACAACTAAGCATGGCTATTGTGCCCAAAACTGGGCATTAGTAGTAGTATGTGTAAATCACCCTTCAATTCTCACCTGTTCAACAAGTGAACTCTTAAGCCTCTCCACGTAATCCGCACTATCAGGATTCTCTTTGACAAACGCTGGGGTTAGAAAAGCCTGCGATAAAATCAAAACATGCGTGAGATAGTGTACACTTACAAGTGTACGAATAAATAGCTAACAAACCTTGATCAACTTTGAAATGATATACTGCTACGAAGGTAATTTTGCCTTTGCAAGGGGAAGAGCATACAACAGCATACCATGATGAGGTTTCGAACAGAATTGCAGTGCAATTAACTTTTATGCAGTCTTACAATTCAACCGTAGAAAAAAATTGCCAACATTCGACAAATTCAACGAGATGGAATAAGCGCGATAAAGTTTGAAGCAGCGCGAGTTCACTTTTTAGTGACGTTTTCGATCGTAACCGTCGCTGTCGTTGTTGCTTAAAGCTCCCTAATCACCATCAACACCACCATCCCAAAACAAGAAGAGGAAAAGAAAAAGAAGATAAAGAAAGTCGTTGTCTTGGGTTCACGTCCTCCATTAAAGGTGAAATTAGGCATTTTCTCGTCGTAGTAGGGCAGTGACAGCAAAGAAAAATGCGTGCTGCACGTGCAGACGTACAGAGTTGTTGTTTCGCCATTCTAAACCTATCGCTTTTTTGCCGTTTTCGTTGACGTCGGTTGCAAATGATTCCCCGGGAGGGATGGTAGGGGCACACGTACGTATCTCACCTTTTCATAGTTACTGACTCCTCCCATGACAGCAGCGTCAATTATTCCTTGCAGCTTCATGCTCAGCGGGTTCACGTTTAAATTTGGATCAACCTTGTGTCGAGCGATTATCGCTCGAAGCTGTTTATTGGTTGACTCCATGGTCTCTAAAGCATTCTGCACGGGGCTGAGTTCCTCCTAAAAATTCACATGAGGATTTTTTTCAGCAAGCAGTATCTAATTCCTCCTTTAAATAATTATTGCTTAGCACAACACAAAGGTCTTGAAAAAAAAAGAAAAGAAAAGATCACTTGTAAAAACAGTAAAAACTCGCCAGTAAAAGTCAGCATTCTCAAAAGCACTCAAAAGCTTTCCATTAAAACCTTTTACTCAGACTCAAATAATTTCAAACCGGCCAACCTTACTTCCTATTCATAAACAAACGAGCTACACGGTACAATGAATCACTTTACTTAAACTAAGAACGTTTAAATATGTTTAAGGCCTCGTCTTAAAGAGCCTATATAGACTTTCAATAATGATCAGGTTAAACTAACCGTGTCGATCGCGGTTGCTTCGAACCAGCATAGAATCCCTGGGAATGTGAACTTGGTGTATATTGTTGTCCTCTCTAGCCACAACGTCTTCAAGAAATCGTAAAAAAAAAACCTTCACCAAAAACACATTCACCACACTAAAACGAACAATTGTTCTAGCAGTGTACTAGTATTTTAGTAATGTTCAATTAACAAGCAGAATTGTATGTCACGCTTAACAAGGGGAGCAGTCTTGTAGTTATGTGATTAAAGGGATGAAGTCAAAGATTTTTTTTACTGATTTCGCCCTTTTTCGTTCACGGCGAGTTTTAAGCTACAAATTCGTGAAAGAAAAACGACAAAATTATCATCACATAAATAATATTAATATTCCTAAGCATTAGGGCACAGTGACCTGCAAACAAATTGAGAACTTTGAAAACAGGTAGGCCGCTTTTCAGGTTTGGCCTTACAAGCTTCCTTTTTGAATTCCGTTAGTTTTCTTCTACTATTCGAAACAATTACTTTTACAATGACTTTGATATTTCAACCTATTCACCATTTTCACATTGCTTATAATACACTTTGTTTACCGCCATCGTCTTCAGTTTCTCTTGGGGACGACTGTAATACTCAAAAGAATTTGAAAACAATGGTTATCAGATGCGAATTTTTTAGGGGACAAACAATGTATATTATGGGCAATGTAAAGACGGTAAATAATAACTCGGCGTTTTTGCTAAATCCCAATCATTCTATGTTCACAAACCTCGCTTCCAGGGTTGTCCTTTTACTAACCTCCCAACCCTCCCCCTTCCCCCCCGCCCCCGAAGGGGGCAGCGAAAGGGGTAAAAAGAGGAAAGATTCTGGGAATAAAGAGATTAAGAGTCACGTTTACGCCAAACAGTAAACGTGAAGTTGTCCCACGTGACTGTGAATCTGACGTTTGCCGTCTGTCGTAAACGTGACTCTTAATCTCTTTAACGAGGTTGAAAATACGGCTACACCGCAAATAACAAGAAAACGGGAAGTAACACTTCAGTCGAAGATAAACTGAAGATGAACGGTTTTACTTACTTTTTGTTGTTTTTTTCAAAACCAAGGCTGTTGAGAATCAAATAGTTAACTATCTCACGAGAAATTGCAATGGAAAACGCCTCACCGAGAATTCATTTTCCTTGTTCACTTCTCCTTTATGCACTGCTCTCGAAAACTGGAATTTATTCACGTTGTTTACTTCATAGAATCTATAATAAAAGCAAGAAAATGCAATGAACCCCCTTAAAAAAAATTTCATAGGACTGGAAACACATGTAGGCAAAATAAAGAAAAAAACAAAAATACTTTGTTATCTGTTCCAGAACGTTCTTCCCTTGAAACTTTCGTCTTTCAACAGGGACCGGCTCAACCCTGTTTATTTGGAGGACTTAAATGCGTCAAGAAGAATACAAGTGAAAAACTGAAAGCTGCTGCTAGGAATGAAAATAAAGATCGACAAACGCTTATTCAGTATTTTAAAAAATGATAATAATGAGAATGATAGTGACAGGACTAAATTTAATTGTAACTCTGACAAATGCACAGAACGTTGTCAACATTCAACAAAGATCGTGTGTTTTTATGAGAATTTTAGTTTACAGTCATAGAAGTTATTGTGATTGGCCAGTACACAATCAACATTCCTGAAATTTTTCAGGGGTTCACGGTTTCCTAAGTTTGACAGTAACATATTTAACCCGTAGCTTGTATAAGTTAAGTTTTTAGTTCTTTACTTTTTACTTATTATTACTATTACGTATTCATTTATCTAAGATCATTTATTTTTCAGTTGTTTTCCAGGGCCTCACTGAATATCACTCTTTGTGAAGTGAGCTCCGTGTGTAAAGATAGTTAATAAAATCCAACTAGTGGTCCATTAACAATGCTGCGTTCTCATTGGTTAAGCCACTACTAGGCTATATGTTATAGCCCACTAGTAGCGAAAAGCGCCGGCTTTGAAAACCAAAACAATGGCGGCTTAATCACGTTTTGCTAGCTAAAGTTGTTTTGTCTCGATATTTTTGACCAACTAGTTGGATTTCACTAAGACAATTATTCCTCTCGCCCTCATGGCCTCTGAGTCAATAGCCCGTTCGGCCTTCGGCCTCATGGGCCATTGACTCAGAGCCCATTCGGGCTCGAGGAATAATTGTTTATTATTATTATTATGGCCTGTCCCCGGCGTTCAGGTAGTGGGGACGGTACTAAGAGAAGTGACCAGGAAAAAGGAGCGATTCGGGGAAGGGGGCGGGGCTCCACTATCAGATTGCTTGTAACAGGCTATCATATTCTACGATCACAATGCAAGGATACACTGTTGCTGAGAATGCTTGATGTCGTTGGTAATTGCATCCTTCATCTTGAGAATCTAACACCATAAAACAAAACACTGTTATGGTGAGCAAAAAAATACCAACAAACAGATGATAACATTAGATAACAGTATAGTCACTACCTGCGGCGAGGAAGTGAAGGAGCGTTCATCAACATTCGTTAGAGCTTTAGGTACCTTTCGTTAAGTTACATTGTACAGTTATATTCTGTACACCTTGGGCAATAAAAAAGGGAAAAAGTTGAAGAGCTGGTTTATACAGCAAACACCCGCATTTTCAAAACAAGTGGACTAACACGATCCGGCAGAAAGTTGGCCAACAAAAAAAAGCACCAAATACATATTATAGAACTAATTCAGCATGACAAAGAAAACATGTTACGACGCAGCTAGAATATACGCCTAATAAAATGCAATAGCGCGAGCGTGATATTCCCATCGAGCATGCTGATGACGTCAATAAACTAAACTGCCGGAGTTCTTGCGAGCTTAGCAATCCTCCCGAGTGCAACTATAACTCAATAGTACACTCTTAAGCATTTACAATGAGTTGTATAATGTAATCTTTAAAGAAAAGTCTTTGAATTTGTTAACAAATAGTAGGGAAAGGGGGTGAGTGTTGTTGTCATCTGCGCGAGCTATAACGTGCGGAAACTCATGATCACTCTTTGATCGAAGCCCTATGCGCTGATCAATCGGCCACATTGCCTCCAAGCCCCTCCCCCCACCCCCCCTTGCAAACAGGTCCTCACAAGACTAAAGAGCCTAAGGATGTTGGGCAGGTAAGTTGTTTGCCCATCAAAAAACGCCAGCATTTTACAACAATTCCAAGAGATGAAGGCTGAAAATAAAGCGGGCTAGAAAGATCAGACCTTCCATGTTCTAATGGATATTTATTTACCACTAGAACGGCCGGGAGTTTTCAAAACCAGACAGCATAACTTAACTTTCAGTTGCTCAGTTTGAATTTCATTCCCTACCTGTGCACTAGGATACTGGCTTTGGAGGCGAACAATAAATTCAGCAATTTTCTCGTACTCTTTGCCACGGTACACGAAGACTTTGTTCTACAAAGCAACAAGAGCGCACTTATGCTAGTACCAAATTTAAAAGCTTTGGAGCAGGCGTTTGTACGACAATGGTGTTAAGTTAAGTGAAGGATAAAAAATAATTCGTGAAAAACACAAAGCTGTGAATAGCAAACGCAGTAACCGATGTTCACTTGCTGTAGTACAAGAGTAACTGCTGTTTACTTACTGTGGTTCAAGATTTAAGACTTTTGATATAGTCAATAATACCTGACCATTTGACGGTTTTATGTTTTAAGATTTTCGTATCCGAAGTAAAGAAGATAACGAAAATATGAGGTAGGGAAAGCTCGATATAAGAGGAACCTAACTCTTTATGAAATACTCAAGGCCAATCGAAGGAACTTTAAATAAATAAATAAACAAATAAATAACCAATAAATACATAACGGCCACTTGGTTCTCTATATTAGCGTTGAGGTAAGATTTTACTGTTCACTGAAACGTACCCAGTCGTCTCTTATCATTTGTACGCGGTTGCGGATTGGTCGCGGGAGACTAGCACGTTATCGTTGCCTGCGCGCACCTCCTATCCGCTTCCCTCGTGAATATTTCAAATGAAAATCAAGAGAGGCGACTGGGGGCGAGTCATTTTTTTTTTCATACTTACTCTGAGGAATGTCGGGAAGCCAAGTCCATAAAAGGCAGCTTTGAAGTACTCAGGCTCTCCGCGGATAACCTTGATGATATTGTCATAAAACCCGGCTTGTTTTTCCTGTAAATATAGAAAAAAAAAATGATTGAGAAATAATTCAAAGTAGACAGACTGCAAATTATCTTAGTTGCTAAAAATATATATATCTACGTGCCGCAACTGTTCATCAGTAGGATGTCTAAAATGCGTGCAATTCCACAATTGGTTTCGGCTCCATTAAATCCTATACCAATTGCAGAACATTTTAGGAGGAGCCACCCACCATGTGAGCACAGTCACGGACAATGTATAAGTGAGGAAAATAACGCAACGTAAAATTAAGACGTTAATAAACGAACTAAATGTACACGTCAATTAAATAAATAAACAAATGATGCGCGCGCTCAAAATAAAATTGTACGCGCACACGATTTTGACATGATTTTGGGAATTTGATAGACGGTCAGCAGAAAAGTTAATCCAGTCCATATCACGTCTAAAACAGGGGGGGGGGTGATGAACTCGCCAATCGCTCCTATAGGGATCGCGCGGCGGATGATCTTGGCCATCGTGACGTCACGAGAAATTTATCCCGGGAACTTTAAATGGTTTCAGCGAGCGAAATTGTTTCGTGGTTTCAAGAGGTAAAAGTCGAGACGTTGCGATGAAACGACCGAAGGTATGTGTTTATCTATTAATGCTATATAGTAAAATTGCAATTTATCCTAGGAAAGAGCATTTCCATCGTAAAAAATCAAGAACTTCCCGAGATCGACCAGATGGTACAACTCATACCGGTGCGTCTTTAGAGGCGCATAACTAAAAAGCCCTGCAGAATTTAGTCTCGAGAAAAACAAATGACATTAATATGGTATAGGTCTATCAATTAGTGATAGAAGTGAGTCATCTAATAAGTTAGCAAAAATGATCAGTGGGATAAAAGTCGCAAACCTCAGGGATGTTTACAAAAATTGCGAAAGTGGCGTGGACAGGTCACGAAACATAGCGTCATGATGTTCATACTAGGCTATTAAATTATGTAAACAATTTATTAAAACTAAACATATGTAAGAAGCAAGTGATTTTTTTTTTTTTTATAGAATATGGGCTATAATCTTCAAGGCTTTTGAAAGGATTTCCTGTTTGAGTCAACCGTATCAAAATGTTAATAAAGCGTACTGAATCTAATCGTCGCGCGATAACCAAGGATATTATTATAGCTTATTACATTGCAACTTTTCACTATAAATTACGATCATTTTGCCAAACATTCATTGCTCATGATGGAGATAAGTTCACATTACCTTTCTCTTTGCTTCTTCGCCCCACAAACAAAGGAGAACATGGTTTTTATCCAGTAAATAGTCAAACAGAATCTATCACTAGGGTAAAGTGCCGTAAGCTAAAGTTTTTGATCAACATCAACATTTTTAGGGTTTTATGCAGAGAATCCAAGAGGAGGAGCCGTAGAAAGGATGGGTATGTAGCTTTGCCTTAATCGCTTTACAGAGTTAATAGGAAAAAAACTAGAAAAAGCCAAGAAAACGGACACTAGTAAGCGTTTCAATGGTGTAATATTGAAAATATGTTTCCTCGGGCGTCCGCATCTAAAAATGAGGGGAAAAAAATTTCTAAGGATATAAAAAATTGCAGGATTTTCATGCGGTGAATATCATCACCCTTCTCACACTTTTACAATATAAAAAGAGACTTTTTTATGCTACATTTTTTCGGTTTTCCTTTTTGTGTAGTTCAGTAAAGACACCAAAGTTCAAGAATGACAATATAGTTCAATAACTACACGAGTTCATTCGTCTATGCTTTTTAACTTTCTTGGACTCCATGCTATTGTCAGTTACATCAAGTGACACTGTCCAGTTCCATTAATTCGGGGCCTGCTTGTACAGTTTTATCACCCAGCTTGTACAGTTTTATCACTCAGCTGATGTAGCTTTGTGGTAATTTCTTGGTAGGCGTAACTTAGTAAAGACAATCATTCCATGACTATAGGTGTTCCATTATAATAGCTCTAAAGCCTTTCTTTAAAATTTGTTGTTGTACTGCCTCTGCTAATATATTTCACATAGCCTTGCCATTGCTATGGTATGATTACAGTTAGGTTGACAGGTATTCATTTCGCTATTGGTTTAAGATTAGAAACCAGTCTTTGGATTATCTTGATAGGTTGCTTGAAGTTACAAAAATTTATAATTCAAGGGAGAAATATTTTTTGACCGTTGCTTGGGGGGAGGGGGTGGTGGTGTTTGTGGTTTAACTCACCTATATTAATGTGAAGTTTAGGGAGTAGGTGAGGAAAACCATTATAATATATGATTTAAGAGATGCTTAACAAATAATTAGGGAATTTAAGTGATAATATTGCCTTTATTGATTTATTTTGTTTTGACTTTTGTATATATAATAATCTCTTTTTATCTGACTGATTTTATAATTAGGTGCTTCATTGGCTGGGAATACTTTGTAGATGATGAGAAAAAACATGCAGTGTATGAGAGAGGAGGTGCTGCTTGCTGGATGTCTGTAAAGATCTAGTATAATAGATTCCACGAAGAGAGTAGTGCGGTGCGGGAAGTGGAGGATGTTAGATGGAGTGGATTCCATGGAGCAAGAAGAGACCATACAGGATACAAGAAATTAGAAGAACCAGTTTCCTTTTATTTTTTATATACTGAACAAAATATGTTATCTTTCTTGCATAACAGGTCTGACTAAGACTTGTTTACATTTAAAAACTTTGCACATTGACTGATTAAAAGAAACGGTTTGTTATCAATAAAATGTTCTTACACTGGTGTTTTTCTTTTACTTCTTCTTTAACTTTTTGGTCTCTTCAAGAATTTGGTTAGGCAAGCAGTCTAGCTGCCCTGCCATTAGTTGCAGTTGGGCAGCTACCCGCTTCGCCTCTGTTACTGTGTTTTTAATTTCTTTTGCTTTTTGTTTTAACCTTTCTTCTTTTCCTTTCGACTCTTTCTCTTCTCTTTCAATTTCCTTTCTCCTCAGCTCAATCTCAGTGGCTGCCAGTCAGCTCCTTACTTCCATTTCTTCTTCCAGGGATAACTGTAAAAATGAGTAACCCACCTATAATAATCTGTCTATTATTGTTAACTTATCTTACCCTATCCTCGGAGACCCAGGGGCAGATAGTGGGGGCAAGGGAAAGTCTAAACAGGCGGAAAAATATGGCACAAAGAAAAGTAAAGAACGGCGAGAAGAGCCCCTGGGGACAATGTCTTACCAGACCAGTTCCAAACGGTCGCTGCCGTTCTGAATTCTGATTGGTGCCAGAAAACTTTTGTGTTTTTCTGCCCAATCAGAAGGCAGAACGGCAGCGACCGTCTTGCCCTTCAGCGATTGGCTGGTGTCACCAGGGGACTTCTGTAAATTACATAAGTGAGTTACAGTACTTTCTCATTTCATTTTTGTTTGTATAAAGCTGGTTTCACTCATTTGATATCTTAAAATTTGAGGTACAATCTAGGTTTAATTAATTGCTCCGGACAAATAAAGATATTAATGCAAATGTATTTCATCATATCTCTGGAAGTATTCCAAATGTTTCTGCCTTTTATTTGAATGGTACTTAGCTCCTCATACAGACCTGCCAACCCCTGATAAGGAAAATCTGTAGACTCATAAAAAAAATCGGGAGATTCTACAAAAAGTAGTGAGATTCTATTTTTTCCCGATCAAAATTAAACGACCCCTTTTCCATTTGGGGAATCAACTGTTTATTTTAATATACCCTTGCTTTAGTGTGGTCCCTTATGTAACAAATTAGATGCCGCTTTTTCGCTTTTTCACTGTGACGAAACATACAGCAGAGTCATTTCTTTGGGCTAAGACAACTTCATGGCTAAAATAGTCAAAGCTTATCCAGGCACAAGAATTTCCCCACAAAATTTATGTTTTTATTCAACAAGGCAATATTTCAATTTAGAATGTTTCCCAGAAAACCATGAGATTGGGAGTCTGGTCGTGAGACTGTGAGAAAAGTTAAAAAATCGTGAGACTCACGGCAGAATTGTGAGAGTTGGTAGGTCTGCCTCATATGACATTTTCTATCGAAACCTGTATGTAGTAGGAAGAAACTTTGTATTAAGTGGGCACTACAGCATTCTCTGAGGTGTCTGCTTAAATTATACAAGTTTCACTGTACATGTTTGACTCCATTTGCACTAACTATTGATATGAAACGATATGAAATTGCTTCATGCATAACAGATGTACATGTTTGGAGCTGTATGTAAATCTTATTAATTTGTTTTGCTATTTATGAAAGCTTAATGTAAGCTTATAGGTATTACAGAGAAATAGCCTTTGCTTCAACAAGATGGTACAACCTTCAAGTGTTAAAAATATATATATTCCTGGTGTAATTATTATAGATACATAGTGTTGAGGGAAGTCTTTGGTTTACTTTTTCTTAGAACCGAAAAATAATTGACTTACATTGTGCCGGAGTAACCGAGTCGAGGTCATCTGTTTATATCAATATTGAGCGCACTCGATTGACTGATCATTTTTACTGCTAATTTCTCGCATTAAACATCAACGACAATGTTTTCCACTATTGCTGACCTACCCTTCTGCCAAGTTTCGAATTTCCACACCGAACCGATTTTCTAAAACATGCGATGTTAATATGCGATCATGCAAATTTCTGCGACAAATAAAATTGGCTTAAACTGTTTACGAGGTAATTATCAACAGAATATAATACAATTAACTCTCCTTCTCGGAAAGAGCTGTTGCAACTATACTTTCCCTCTATCAGAAACTACTTTAAAATTTACTTATCCCGAAAAGACAGCTTGAATAGGTGATACTATTGGCATTATTGGAGATAACAACAATGGCATCAGTTCTCCCTCTACCTTAGCGGCTACGCTGGCACACTCGAATGGACTGATCATTTTTTCTGCCAGTTTATCTCAATTAACTTCAGAGACAATGTTTTCCAATAGAAGTAACCCACCCTTATGCCAAGTTTCGAAGTTCAAAACCTCACCGATTTCGAGAAAATGCGATATTACTGAGCGAACATGCAAACTTTTGCGGCACATTATTGCACTCGAGGAAATTGACCGAAACTGTCTACAGCTCTCATACGCGTTATTTTTCGGATTAATACACATTTCACTCACCTTCTCGGAAAGAGATGTTGGAACTGCACTATCCTACCGTGACAAAAACCATTTTGGAGCGTCAATATCCAGGAAAACCAACTTTAAAAGTAGCATTTGGAAATGGCAACGGCGCCATTTTCGAAAACTCCTCGAAGTTGCGCGCTTCTCTCTTCGTGACGTCACGATGGCCAAGATCGTCCGGACAAACAAACTACCAAGTTCACCACCCCCCCCTGGTCTAAAACCTCCACGAGCGCTGTTTTGAGGTGGCGTTTGAGACTGGGTGAGCGGTCGGTATTGTATTGAATCGCAGTATGGGATAACTACGTACTATTTGAACGATTGATAATAATAACTGACACCATATGTTCCGCGCTAAGATCATTGTGGCTGCTAGAATCCCGCCGCGGGACAGAGATAAAGTTCAGCACAGTATCGATTAAAAGGAAAAACTTTTCAACGATCGAGTGGATCACAGTCATCACTGAAATGGACTTCAGTTCTAAAAGAAGAATGGCTAAGTCATTCATATCTGTTTTGAGTCCGGTGATCATAATAATTCTAGCGATTATATCGAATCCAGGGTTAAAGAATCAATAGAACAGTATAAACAGACCAATCGGTAAACTCACCAAAATCTTGCTTAGTTGAATAAAATCAAACGTGTCATACTCATATTGGTTGGCGAGGTCTTTGCACAGCTTGATTGCGTATTCCCAGCACTAAGAAGAACGTTGTGATAACATTATTATAACTCTTTACATCTAAAACATCTAAAATATACCTTTTAGAGTCTCTTTCTTTTTTACAAAAAAGGATCCAAGCACTTTATTTGACTTTTCTAACAAGCAACATTTACCACTTGCTTGCTCATCCTCCTTGAATCACTGTAATTATTTTGTTCTTACTTTTTAAACGAGAAGTTTTTTCTTATTTTTCTAAGATAACATGCAGAGCGAGCGACACACGACAGCGCGGGAAGACACCCAAGCTACGAGGAGATGCGACGCGTGGCTAAGGATAAGAAATTTATGACGACAGACGCAGACTCGTTCAACTCGCAGATGAGACTAGAAAGAAGAATTTTCACAAATTATGTGGATAGAAGTGTTGTGGTTCAAATTTTATCTGGGCATGAAATTATATACCGTGAGAGGATTATTAACAGTTTGCACACAAGAGAATGGGGGTGGGTATATGAGGGTAAAAAAGGGAATGTGGACAGGCTACAGTGACAAAAGTGCTTACTTTTCCTTTATCAAAGTAATCAATACAGTCCTTGTAAAGCATTTCTTTCAGTTGGCGCTGGGTGCTGGCCCGGTACTTTTGTTGGCTTGAAAAAACTGTCTCATCAGTCCACTGAAACAACAAATGCAACAGAAGATGTATAAACTAAGGGAACGGCAACGTTGCTTTCAGTAAGTGGAGGACCGTCCATGTTTGTATTAGGCAGTCTATTCTTCAGAGTTCTCTCCCACTGGTTAGTAGGAGTGAGAGAGGGCAGCGAGGAGGACAGTACTCTGAAGGGAGGTTGTGATTCGAGAAAGCAGTAACCGATGCATGAACAAAATAAGAATAAACTTTGGTTTGGTAAACGGCCAGTTGTTTAGGCCCGCTTCAATCTTCGTGCTACTACTGCCTTGCTAAGCTGTCTCGACTTCTTCCCGACTTCAGCAAGACTGTAACACTACCTGGTTTCAGAAGTCGAATTAAGTTCAGTCGAATAAAATATCTATAACGGGACAAAACTTAAAATCCGGTTTCACGAACTGTTAAAATGTATTAGAAGGTATTTACAGTTTGTTAGTTACTATTAACATGACAGTAGCACGACGTTTGAAACCAGTTGTGGTACTGCCTTGAGCACGGCAAAGCTTGCCATGCTACTCGGCGGTAGTAAGAGTTGGAAATAGGAAGTAGTGCTGCGAACGTCGTACTACTGCCGTGTTAATAGAGACCTTGAGATTCTAAGACGAGAACGACTACGAGTACGAGATTTTCTCAGTAGTAAGTAGTGATCGCGCGAGAACAAGCGTCATTTTGGCGGGAAAGCGTGGTAGCAGTCGTCATTCTACTACGAGTTTTAGCGAGAATGTCGTAGTGGCGGGAACAAGTTTTAGCATTTTGCAATCGGGAGAGGTCTTAACCTCCTCAAGAGCCATAATAGGACAGTGTCCTATTATGGCTCTTGGCCTCCTTCAATAACGATGACAGTGTTAACTTTTCTGGTGAAAAAAAGTACAATGAAGAATTTCGGGATGTCTATTTTTTGACAATACGCGAAAAAACTTTGAATTAAATCTCGTACTCCTAGTCGTTCTCGTCCTCGAATCTACAGGTCTCTAATATCTAATTCAAATCGACCAATTGAATTTGTCACGGGAATAGTGCGACGTTTGCGCAGGCTCGCGTGCGCAAAAAGTCACATGTTCGTCACTTTCATAACGTAAAATGTTCTCTCACCTGAAGATCATCTGCTCTTCTCAGAAGCGTGAAGGCAGCTTCAGTGTAGTTCTCGACACTTAGATGAAGGTCACACAATTTGTAAACGTACCTGGTCAACAAAACAGTGGTTACTATGTACACCGAAGGAGATGTAGACTTTCAAAAAAGTCCTTCAACCCATTAAATATGGCGCGGGACGAAGGACGACTGTTCGTGACTCCGTCGCTCGCTCCGCTTGCAAGGAACTTGTGAGGTCGACTTGTAGTAAGACTAAGAGAGAGGGATGGTCAAGCGACTCTAGGCACCGTTGAAGTTTGTGTTTTTTTGCTTGTTTTATTTATTTATTTATTATTTATTTTTTGGCTGAGACTGCGGTAAGACGATTAGTACTAGTTGTATTATTTTATAAAATGTTATCATAACAAATTTTGCGATTTCTGTTTTAACGCGCTCTTATTTTCGCATGTAGTAAATTTCGTGATTTACTCAGGAAAAGTAGTGCGAAACAATAAGAGTGATTATGTAAAGTGGATTAGAAAGTTTCGTTTTCTATCCTTTGCTACACGTGTAAGCCTTCTTAACCCTGTTCACAAAAAAAATGTTCGGATGTTATGGTTTGCCCAATTCAACAAGCCTTGCACGTGGTTCCTCAGTTTTAATAAGGATCCCTAACTCTCTCATTCTATAGGTAAATGTGAGGACTTACCTATCATACATTTCGTCCTTTTTGATCTCGTTGTAAAAATTCTGTAATAGAAAAAGAGATAGTTTAGTGTGTGTCAATAAATTTCGACAAAGAAAAGTTAAAGTACACAAACAGTCCTACCATTCAATGTATTATGCTTATTTACACCTAATTGCAATAACGTTGTCATAGAAAAAAAAAAACAAAAAGCACGTTTGAAATTCGCTAGATGATTCAGCCTTGAATTGCATGAGAATGACAGTAAGAAACTGATGCAAATGATTTCTCTCATATTACGTGATTAATATTCAGCTGTAAGCGTGTGTGTTGTGAATGTTGCAAGCTATGATAATTACATGCTAATTAATTCCTATTTAACTTTTTGCTTTTTGCTTTTTGCTTTTTTCTATGACAACCTTATTGCAATTAGGTGTATATTATTATAAGTCTGTTTTTGCCCTTCCATTGCTCAATTTGTGGTCCATATCTTACAGTGCGGACCAAAATTTCAAGAGCAAATGTTCCTTTTGCAGCACTAACTTTGTTTATCTCAATAGAAAAAAAAAATATTTAAAGAAAGTGCTCATATCACTATTCGGTGTCTGTAAACCCTGACGACTTAGTCGTCCTTTCAGCGGACAAAACAAAAAAAAACTGAATCGCAATCTTACCAAAGAAAGAGATTATAGTTCCAACAAATTGAGTCTGTATGAAATCCTACGATGTGACTATAAACGAATTTTTTTCTGCAGTACTTTCGCATTTCAGCGTCACTTGTAAGACTTCAGTACAATAATTCGCAAAATTAAATTTTGGTTCCTTGAATTTTGACGTAGGAACTGACTTTTTTTGGGTGGATTGATGCCCTGGTTGCAATATATTCCTATTAACGGGTGTCCAAGGAAGAATAACGACTTGCTTACCAACACGTTAACAGTGCAACTCATCCGATTGTCGATGTTGTCATCGCCAAGTACCACGGTCCTATAGTCCAGCAGTCTCTCCATGAGTTTAGTGATGAGGCCCACAAATCTGACACCATCCTCTTTGAACTGCGGGGACATGGGATTGAACATCTCCGAAAGACTAAAGGGATGCAACAAAGGAGCTTGTTAATGAGAACTGCGTGATGTGCAAGGGAAAGCTATAATCGGAGAAGGTGGGTGAGATCCCTGTATAAACAGTGAGCTCACGCAACATGACGGCAAGACGACGAGAACGGCAAAACGTTCATGTGCGACAAACGTGCCAGGACAATTACTTGCGTGTTTTGTCGCGATCTCACCTAACATAAATACAGTCTTCTAGACGTTTACAAAAAGATCTGTTTAAAGGATCGAGATGACGTTTGGCGAAAACTTTCATTGCTTCAAACATAATTACTGTCACACACGTCGCACAAGTCTTTTGTTGTCTTTTTTCCTCTGCCTTCCTATTGCGTAATTTCTCTCTCGGGGGTGCTCGTCTGAAAGATATCCGGGTGTCTTTTAATAGATGTGGTTGATTTTCAAATCTTACTTCTATCAATTCTGGCGGCAAACAAACAACTTAAAAGAAAACAGAGAGTTCCCGTCTTTTTCCGCCTTGTTACTCTAATAGGTCCCAGGACGGTCAGCAAACAGCATTCTGCTATAACCAGTCTGCAACGCTTTAATTAGGCACCAAAAAAGATGACGAAAGGCTGTAACTAAACGCACAAGAAAACATCTTACAAATGGCCCCCAATAAAGTGATGAAAATTGGTCTTGACTAGTGGTCAGGGGAATGAAGGCGAGGTTGTGGTTGCTGACTCCTCTCAAGAAATCGGGAAAACCATTTGGGCTACCTCAGCACAAGTTGGATCAGGGGCACCCAACGAAGGTTTCCTCTAAAATATATTGAAAAGTAACACTTTTTTATGTCCCCTAGAGTGTACTCTAGAAAATACTCTAGAAATGCATTTTAAGCGGGGTTATAAAATTTTTATCTGTTTGGTCATCCTGGGGGAACTTGAGTCTTTAAGAAATTACAAGTGCTTTAGTATTATTTTCCCGAAAATTTTAGTTGCAATTTAACGTATTACGAAAGAGAGAATTTTTCAGATTTCTCTCCCCGTCACATTTTGGAATCTGAAAATTTTAGGTTTGTTTTTTTCTACGAAAAATAGCTTAACCTGGGGAGCGAAATGTGAAAAATTCAACTTAGAAAATCGTAGGGGATTTAAAGATACACCTCGAAAATTGTACATAAACGAAACGGTCATCCAGAAATGTTTAGCCGTCTTCAAGCTACAGAAAATTCGAAGCAATATTTGCTTCTCCGAACAGATATTTTGCAGAAAACAGTCGTTGAGTGCCCTTGGTGGATGATCTAAATGCAGTAGTTTCAAGAGTATATGCGGAATATGCAAGGGGTTAAGTAGCTGATGTACTAGTGCAATGACTTACATCTTATAGAAGAGATCCTTGTATTGTGCGTCACCTTTGCCACCCTCGACAAGCACATCCAATTTGCTTATGATCTCACTTTCAACCTGTTTAAGGTAACACACACTCGCTAGTTTACAAGCCAATCCACTTAGTCCGATGGTCTAAACAATGCTAAACACGGGCGCCCAGGTTAAGGGGTTTGGGGTGGGGGAAAGTTAAAATTGCTGATTAGGAAACGCAGAACCATCTTTATCACAAAACTAATTGAGAAGCAACTTAAAGCTATCCTGTTTGGGCTTGAGAAGTTCCAGAGCTATGATTAGAGAAGCTGATTCAAGGTAAACTCTGGTCTCCCAGTGGAGGCGTGGGTTCGAATCACACTTCTGACAACATGAAATGTTCTGTGGTTAAGAGAGCAAAGAAAACTAACAAAAAAAGCAAACTGTAAAACGGCGACGCAAGCAAAACACAACTAACTCGCTCGAAGCTCACATCTTTAATGAATCAAACGCACGTGTTCACATCCGGGCAATATGAAACGTTTCATAATACGCCACAGCTGGAAGCTTACAACTGAAAAAAAAATTGTTTAAGGCTATACTTGTTCACACTTTGCTAGCAACAGCGTTACCGCCCTCAGATTGACTGTGTTCTTTTCGACATGTGATAAAACGCTTATTCAACAAAGGGTGATTCTATAAGGAAACTGAAAAACCAGACGAGACCAATAGTAAATACTTACCGAGGTGAAATTTCCTTTGTTAGCATATTCGCACTGGATCATGTCAAAGAAAATGGGAATTGTGGCACGACGAAGCTCTGTATCAGGGAAAACGGACAGTAGGATAGGTTGGTATGAATATAGACTCACAAGACAACATTCGGATCGATTTACGGGAGGTTTCTGGGAAACTACCCACCTACCCCTCCCCTAAGCCAACATTAACACTTACTTCTCACTTCGGGCAAAATGTTGGCTTAGCGGAGGGGTAGGTGGGCAGTTTCCCAGAAACCTAAACTGATCCCAATATTTTTTGTCCAAACAATTCGGAAGGACAAGCGGACGGTAGAGGTGCACAACGGCCAAGGAGGCCTTCACGGTCGGAGCGGATAAAATAGTACTGAGTTCAAGGTAACACGATGGCAAGGCTTCAATAGGCCACTTGCACTAAGAGGTCACGAGACCAATGCTTCCTTTAAATAGTGACTTGGAATCCTGTTGATGACAGAAATTGACACGGCGCACAAAAATTATCTTACACCCGAAATTTGAGAGGAAACGCGTTAAAGGGAGATATTATATGGCAATCTGATTTTTCAACAAAGTAGTATGATTTGTATTGTTCGCCATGTTGGAGGGTATACTCTTGCCCTCCAACATGGCCGCCAAAACTAATTTTTGCTTGTATCTTGTTAAACTTTTTATAGTTACGCTCAGATCTGCTGTAAACGTTACCACATCATCTTTTCAACAATTTCCTTGAAGTTTAAGTGCAAAATTTCTGTTCAGAAAGAGGTAATTCATAGTTTTAAAAAGTGACCAGCTACTAACTTACTCATTTTAAGAAAATGACACGGGTTTGAAAATCTAAATCACTATCATTTTGTTTAAGATATGACCCACTAGTCATTTTTTTAAAGCAAAATCATATGACTTTCATTTTCATAAAAGTGATGCCACATGACCTTTTGGCGGAAATGGCCTATTCAGACTTACAGATCCGAAGTTAGAACAATAGCCTGATGGTATAATGAGGTTAAATCAACAGTATAACAGTATTATGGGGGTAAAATCTATAGTAAGACAGTAATATGAGGTTACATCAAGAGTATGACAGCATAATCGCGCTATTGACCAAGCGTGAGGTCAAGGTGGTTGGATATTGGTCGAGGTCTTCTGCGCGTTTTTATGGACAAAGACGTAGTCGAAGGTCCCCAATTCAATCTTCCATCCCGTAATCCCGACCCAACATTTCGTGCAATCCCGTAATCCCGGGGGTTATTTTTGGCATCCCACCTCATGGGCATACTTTCAATCCCGATTCTTGCCCGATCTTGTTTTATAATCCCGAATCCCGAGAAACCTACTGGGGACCCTCGTAGTCGAGGTTAATAAAAACACAAAAAAAGAACGAAGTCAACATCCAGCCATTTTGACATTTTGATTATTGTATGGCCAAAAAGATAGCCTTTTCTTTCGGGACTAACGCGAAAAATCACAAGCGGGAAAGACGGGCCGGGCCCATCTTCTCCGCTCGGGTAGCCAATCAGGACGCAGGATTCGCTTCATCTTGCCCGCTCGCGGATTCAGCCATATTATGATAATTAAAAGCTTTAGCAATAGAAAGACAACACTGTGAGTTTTACATCAACAGTTTGGCTCACCGCTGTGTGGAATCAACGTCATCTCTAGAAACGGTCCAACTAAGCCAGGGATGAAATATGACTTGTGGTCACCTGAGACATAGAACAAAGACCTGTTTAACAATTTTCATCTGACTATCGGAGAAAGATAGAGCAATCAGTGTGAATTCTAAAGCGAAAAAAAAAAAACTTCGCCACGCGAAGTCTGTTTTCATCAACTGAGTTGATAAATAAGTTGCTCAAGAGCTAGTGCTTGAAGCAAAATCCCGGACTCAGATTTAAGGGCTTGTAGACTGCGAGTAGTCTCTATTTTCTTCAAAGTCACTGGGCTAAAAGCGCTGGCTGCGAAGCCACGAGCCGCGAGAAACGAGGGCGCAAACCCGAGGAGGACGGCTACAAGCGTTTTTTGTCCCTGCAGTCTAAGAACTCAACGGATCTCAACCCAAAAGAGGGACTTCAAGCAGTCTAAAAGGATTGTACTTGAAACGCTAACTTTTGAAACTTTGTGGTAGACAAATCAATGAATTCGTCTTTCCTTAGAAAAAGTGCTTTTTGGAATTTCGACAGAAAAAAAGTTTCTCCTCATCTTGGAGATCAGAGTGCCCGAACCGAATAATGTTCAAAAATTGTAATTTGTTTACCCACCAAGTATTTAGGAGTTCTTAGAAACTCGTTTAAACGCGTCTGTGCGTTCCAGATCGAATTAGAATTTGCAAGTGTTGGTTTTTGAGGAGAGGGGAAAACCGGCGTACCCGGAGAAAAACCTCTCGGTGCAAGGGAATGATCCAACACCCCGGATCAAATTGGTGGGAGGAGAGTACTCTCACCACTCCGCCACCCTTTTTCGCCTAATAGTAGAGGCAATGGGATTCAGATTCTATTTTGTACAACGCTCCTGACAAGATAATCATTACATCATTGGCCACATGTAAAACGAAAATATACACAAGCGACTCACCCAACAAATGCCACATCTCGCTGATCTTAAGTCCAATAATCATACGCATGTCAGCATACCTATAATAATCATGAAATGTTATTTGCAATAGGTCTGTTTCGAATCATGAAAATTCATACTTGGTTCCGAAGCTATAAGGTGTCCACAAAACAAAACAAAAAAGAAAACGAAAACGAAAACGAAATCACTTTGCCATTCAGGGATTAAAACTCATCAGCTTTTCTTGTCCCCCCCCCCCCCCCCCCTCTGTTTTTTTTTTACTTTGCGCGGTGCTCTCCACTACCTACTCGCCTGGAACAGGCTTATAATTCGTTTCTTTTTTGTATTGTTTTGTACTTCTTTTGTTTTTGTACTTTTTTTATTCCCTTTCCCTGGGAGCTAAGTATGAATTTGATCACTCGAAACTGGCCAATTGTATTCCTTCGTGAGCCTGGTTTTCATACAGTAGATAGTCTCTGTTGCCTGGCCCGTCCCAAAAGTATGGTCATCAATGGGTCAAAAAAAATTGGCCGTATTACCGAGGTGGCCGTAAGGCGGGGTGCCACTGTAAATTCATCGAATTAATACATTTGATCCTTCTGACTTTTGTCTATTGTCTGTCATTCGTAAATAACAGCTTATAATTACAATGTCGACCAATCTTCGCTCGTTGACCACATTCAGGCCCAATCTAAGTCATCAATATGGAAGTTTTGGGGCCGAAGCACAAACGCCCCTCCCCCCTAGCGGCAAGGAGCGAGGAGAGATGACTGTATCGCAAAGCTACTTCTCGTCAGATCAAAATGTTCTTTGTTGATACGGAAATTATCATTTGTTCAAGATAAATTTTTGTCATCTGTTTAACAAATAGATTCCATTTTTCCGTGCGTTTGGCATCTACGCCACTTACTTTTCCAAGATTTTGTCTTGCTTGGTGGTGCTGAAGTTTTCCAGCTGTAAAGATTCTTGCGTCACAAATGCCACTGCCAGATGGAAAAAATTGTTCCACAACTGGTTCATAAAGAAAGACAAAGTCAAGAATAACGATTTAAAAACCCACATACAATACAAGAACAGAATGGGTAGGTCAATTCAATTCAAATTTGTATTTCTTGTGTTAGTAAAACTTTAACCGTAGCTTCATGTTTTCTTCAAACGTCTTTACGTGGCAAGACTCAGACGAACAAATCAGCTCCAAGTGAATAAATGATAAATGTAATAAAAAAAAGGTGCACAGCTACAACACTCGTCAACTTTCGTTGTAACACTAGACTGAAACTGAGGATTTTCCATCTGACGCCTTCTCAACCAATTTATTTAACTTTTTTCCGAGTGTACTTCTTCTCTCCTTCTCCAGTGTTGAGGTTCGCATATATTTGCAAATGGGTGATATGTGAATCAACATTGGGGAGGGCTTAACTTGGCAAGTGTTTCAACAAGTGTGACGAGTATTGTTTTTGTAGATCTTAGTTACCCGCCAAGAAGAGCAAGAACTGTTGGTGTTGGAAATAAGTCCACCTTATGGAGGGTTCAGTGGCAACAAGTGAGGACTAGCCAACTACAACATGGAAAAATTGATACGGAAAATTGTTCCCACTACACAGCAAGTGAAAGAAGGAGAGCGGCCGCTTACAGGAAAGGACAGCAACTGACCTGCGTTTCGAAAGTTCCACCAGCGCCAAAGTGCTCCTGCATCGCCTCAGAAAAATACTGGATGGCATTCAATATCACGCTACAAAACAAGAGAAAAAACAGATATCACAACCCAATGTGTACACAAACTGCTCCTAAGCACTCCGCGGATCAGTCTAGTAGACCCTTTCAGTTATTCCCTGCAGTAGCTAAGCGTGACCTACTCCATAACAAAGGGGCTACGTCGTACATCACAAGGATATTGGCAGTTGATATAAGAATATACCATTTGATATAACCGCATCTAACCTGTTTTGAACCATTGTCATCACCATCCAGTCCTTTGGAAAAATATTATCGCTGACAAACTCACGGAAGAGCAAGAAAATCTCCATAAGGAAATCCTGTAAATAAATAACAATAAAAAAGGGATTTCCTTAGAACGACACGATTGGTTCATAAGAGGTTTTTTTTTTTTTTTTTTATTGTTGTTGTTTTGAGAAAATAATCAAACCTTAAAAAAGGAGACCAGTACCAAGTACGTATTCTCACAAATTCACCAGGCTTAAAATTCATCATCAATTTTCTATCACACCAAGGCTTAAGAAAGTCAGGGACAATAGTACAGATGCCCATATACATTTAGTTATATACCACTGCATATAACCATTTTGCTATGAAAGCGGTCTTAACCAACCCCTCCGTCCTTCATCCCAAACCAAGGCGCGCCTTCCTTGAGTACAAATGTTATGAGCATTTTCCTTAAGACGAACTTTAAAACAATGTATACGAAGCGATCACTGATCATTCAGCAGATGTAATTCCAAAACTAACCAACTTCCAAGAATTAAAACTCACCAGCAATTCTTGGTCTGTTGGGAAGTGGGCCACGTACTTTTGGTAATGCTTCTCGTCCATCAGCTGGAGCATGGCTATTAAACATGCTACGTAATTCCCCTTGTACGAAACAAACAAATAAACTCATATCAGATTGGCAACTGAGTACTGCACAGGTAACCTAAGCGAGTAGCAAAAGCCCATGCACCACAAGACACCTATCAAATTCAAATATCATTTATTTGTTTATTTTTTCTTATTTTTTGGACAATCATTAAGGACACTTGCTACACTTTGACACAAACGACAAGCTTTTAACCCGAAAGCAAGCACAGATGACGTATTTTGCGTCGTTCACCAGCAACAACATTCATTGGTGGTTACCGGTGCTATCGTAAATCGAAATAATTAATCAGCGTTTAGATCCCTCTGATTCAGCCCGAACAGCTCTATTTAACCATTTGAATAGGCCATTTCCTAGTTCTTCATTTTCGAGCCTCTGTATCAAAACGAGGTTAAGTGCTCAGCCTGAATGATTTTTCATTCTCATGGAAAAATAAACTATTTTTCACAAGAAAGGTTGGGCACTTGGCCTCATTTTGAAAGTGAGGGTTTTTGGAACTCGAAAGTGGCCTATGAGTTTTCACAATAACATTTTACAACTAGAAATACGTGAATCGCAGCACCTCGCGTAGCACTTCGGAGGAACGGCAAGCAGTAGAAAGAAAGGGACTTAAGGCAATAGGGAAGAAAATTTATAAATTAAAAAAACTTACGCTATATAAAGAAACACAACAAAACTACAATAACTTAAAACAAAAACTAAACAAAAAGAGAAAAGAAAAAAAGTCCGCAATCGAACTCAGGACCCTCTACGTGCAGGGCCGTTTCATTACCACTACACCACATGCTCATTATAAGCCAGAGGAACCTGAAGAAGGGTTAGGGAGAAAATCAATCAAATGTCCCTAGTTGCATTTTTTTTATATATTTGTAGTTTGTTAGTAGTTTTACCTCACATTTAGGTTTGTGCTGAAAAAAAAAAAAAGAGAGAGAGAGAGAGAAGAACGTTGCTTACCACAACAGCCAATGATCGGTCCATCGTAATGACAGCTTTGACCACAACACGCAGCAGTGACGTCACCAATAAAAGAACATCGTCATGAGTATCACCCTAAAGAAAAAGCACGCTCCGATTAAGGTACCTTTTCAGTATTCTCGTATAACTTAAGCTAGTGTCACACGGTTTAACATATGTAGATCCGAAGGTAGTGTAATTTCATTCGAATGCAACTTTTTGACACAGCTGCGATTCTTTTCCAAGACCTTAGTGTTTTATTGTAGGGAATTAATAGGTTCATATGTATCAGTGACAGTGACAGCGACAGGAACAGCACACTGCAATTTACACAAAGGGTTCGTCTTAGGCAGGGGTCAGCGTAGAGGTTACCCTGACTCCAGAGGTCCGTTCTCGAAATTTGTGTGTGTGTTCTGCCCACAGGCAGGCCCTTCCTTATAGTTCCCGATCTAAGACGCGCCTCTTGACCGCTACGTGAGGGCCGCCATCCTTCTTTCTCTCCAGCATTCCCAGCTGGCCTCTTTCTTATCATTCTCCCTCAATAACTACGATGAAATAATCGTGTGCACTGTTTGATAAAGCTCAGAATTTGCAAAAAAAAAAAACCCTCTGGCGCCCAGGGTACATAGAGATGTTATAGAGAGTCAAAGAGTGACTCATGGACCAACACTATGTTTCCATTTAAGGAATGTGTCTGTCTGACAGGGTTGTCAATTGTGGTTTGGCGACGCCCTAAGAGTATCTGAAAACAAAGTTAAATAGAGGGAAACGGTTGCAGGGTCCGTGTAGCCCCAAAGGACATCATGACAACGGGATAGATGCAAGTGAAAGTGCTGTCTGATATAGGTGTCCTGTGAAGGGACGGACCATAGGGAAATAAAAGATCTGACGACAGATAAGATAAAAACAACAAAGATACACTCTGACAAACCGTAGGGATGAACAGTTTAAAAAAACAAACAAACAAACAAACAAATAAACAAAAAGCAATCACCTTCGTGTGTTTAAGGCCCGTAAACGTCGTGCTACTGCCGTGCCGAACTCAATTGATCGAATTAAATTCGACTTTAGCACGGCAGTAGCGCGACATTTGAAACCAAGTCGTGCTACCTTTGTGCCGAACTCAATTCATAAATTGCAAATGCATTAGAATACATTTAAAAGTTTGCTGAACCGTTTCTTTATTATTGTATTTTGTTTTCGGCAACAGCCGTTCTATTCGACTGAATTAAATTCGACGTCTGAAATCAAGTCGTGCTAGTGTCGTGCTGCAGTCGAGCTAGCTTAGTACGGCAGTAGCACGACGTTTGAAAAAGGCCTAAGATTCTATTTACTTTGTTGTGCAAATTTTCCGTCTCTGTTTTAAGCGGTTATTTCTATATTTCTCTCATTTGGTGGCCAGTACACAGTGCTTAAACGTAACTTATTTGCCGTCGTGATGAAGCCCCAATCACCACAGTCATAATATCACATACGAATTCTCCCCACTTATTTCCCGAAACTTCCTTAGAGAACTAGTAGCGAGAGTTTGTTAAAAGATCGGAGTATTTTCCCTTTTGCAATCATTTTCATGGTTGTCACAAACTTTTACCTTGATCATGTGGTTAGTCGACAGTCAACCGTGTTTTAAAAGTGTCTGCGTCAGGAAAACTGTCGCTATTATTAACGTGAAACTTGTTTTGCAACATTGCTGTAAAACGAGTTGAGATGCGATGTTGCGCGTTTTACCACCCAAAAGTCAAACGTGTCTTGCAACAAATCAGGTTGTTGCAAGTTGCGAAACGTTTTTGCAGAAAGTAGAGAGTAGTTCTTCTTTTGCATCAAAGTTGGTACATACTACGCGTTCTACTAGCCTCCCAAGCAGACATTCTTACGGGTTCGTTACGCGTTCCTGCCCCACGCGCGACGAACCCCTAAGAACGTCTGCGTGGGAGGCTAGCGTTCTACCAACACAAGGCAAACTTAATTCCCGTGTTTGGCGTGACTCCCGCGTAATTTTATGCATTAGGAGTCTGTATTCACGCAACTTGAAACCTGATTTGTTGCAAGACAGGCTTTGAACATGGTTGGTAAAACGTACAACATTACTGTCCAACTCGTTTTGAAGCAATGTTGCAAGACAAGGTCCACGTTTTTGTCTACGTTTTACCGTAGCTTAAATTCACTCACCACGTCATTCCTTGTCAGCGTAATCAGGATATCGTTCAGTATGTCAATGCACACTTTCATTTCATCGACTTCAGTCATCTTATTTTTGAGCTGTTCAACAACCATCGGAAGCAAAACATATCTTGATTCTGCAGTTTAAGGTAAAACAGTATTAGTAAGAGATATCAAGAAACTAGATTCAGAAATGACCTTGATTAACCCTTTTATCCAGACAACGTTACAGCTACAACTCTAACTTTTTAATCTTTTGACGAAATCCTATGGTGTTACCATACAAATGAAACCTCTTCAGCAGTACTTTCACATGGTAACATTTATTTACTAAGTAGTTCTAACTCTTGAGTCTGTGGACGTAATCCTATGGCGTTACCATTCAAATGAAACCTCTTCAACAGTACTTTCTCATGGTACTATTTATTTAGTATGTAGTTCTGACTTTTGAGTCTGTGGACGAAATCCAATGATGTGACCATTGAAATTAAACCTCTTCAGCAGTACTTTCACATGGTACTAATTATTTCTCAGTGTTACACTTTTTTTTGTGAGTTTTTTCTTCGGCTGTATCATTTGTAGTGAAACCATTGAAGTAGCCAGCTTAAGTGAATGCCTACCTTGATCTTCAAACAACTTGGTTTTCACCATGTGGTGAATGCAGTCCATTTTCTGAGAAGTCAATCTCTTCTCTGGGATTCTCTCAATGAATTCCCTGGCATAGTAGCTAAATAAAAAGAACAATTGAAGCAATTTAATCCTAAGAAATAAGCTACCTTCTGTTGGTCTGCTGTTGGTAATGAAGTACAAGGTAATTCTATCAATAAAATTTAAGTCCACGCAAAATAAATAAATAAATAAATAGAATAAAATATATTATGCATTCAAATAAAAGTTGCTGAGAGGACGTTTTCACAGCTGTTAATCAGAGAGTTTCAGCGTTAAAAAAAAAATCCATTATGGCCATTTGAATTATGTCTGGGTTAAAAAGGGCGAAATGAAGCGGATCCTGCGTTCTGATTGGCTACCCTGACCAGGCAAGATGGGAGTATTCCTGCTCGGGATCTCCCGCTTCATATTGCAAGAAAAGATTTTGTTTTCGCTATTAATATAATAAATCCTTTATAGGCCAATCTTGTCGTTCAAGATGGTTTTTGACGTTTTTATGAAGGTGGACTTCGTCTCGGTCCATAATAACGAAAAACAAAACAAAACAAAAAGTTGCCCAACATCTGTTCATCTTGGCCTCACGCTTAATCACTTATATGCACATGTCAATTACGCAACTTCCAACTGCCATGTACTATTTTTGTAAATTTTCAGCCAGAGCTCATTTAGTTTTACCTTAGTGTCACTAGCTAACATTAACATGCAATTTCAGGACAAACTTAAAACAGCCTCATTAAAGTTAACTTCAAATTTACCAAGTATATTCTCCACCGTGAAACATGTTTTCCCTCTGTTCTTGAGTGACCAAATTGTCGACCGATTCTTTTCAGTTTTATGTCCTCTTACAACCAGGCATCGTTTGTTACCAAACCTTGCGAAGTGGATATTTAACCAACAGCGATTCCAATTACAAATCTCTTACAAACTCCAGTAAACTGAATACATCCAAAAAGCTGATATTGTGCAAGAATACATCGACTGGATTCAATAAAATGACATCTCACAACAAGAGTCCAAATTTCGCGAGACGTGATCGTGACTTCGAGGACCGTCGATAATCATCTGCCCATAATTTGGCCAAAAAGATCACCACTTCTTATAAAACTATTTTAAAAACGGCCGCATCGAAATTGTTTTCGACAAATAAAACGGGCATTTTACTTTGCTCCGAGGAGTTTCTTAGGATTCTGCAACTGTTCATAGTGGCGAAAGTGGAGTGGTGATACGCACGTGAAGCTAAAGAAACACGTGTGTGAGAACTGAGAAGCGCTGGAAACGACCTATAAGTTTCTACTGCATTTACTTTCTTGCTTGGATAACTCGGTGTCGTTGATTTAGTGGAAAAATAATAGGTAATAATAAAAGTAGGTGCTAAATTAATTTAATTAAGTAAAAGATCTCGTATAAACTATTTCTGCTCTTAACTAAGTACAAGCCCGTTCATAGTCACTGGGTCATCCGTCACTTACGTTTCTCGTATTAGCGCATTATGCGTCTAACAGGGTCTTTGAATCTTGAAATTTTTTTATTTAACCTTTCAAGTTATTTGAAGGTAATACTTTCGGTCTCGTAAAACTCATTGATCCCAAGAAACACTTAATCCTTAAGTCTAACTCACCGGATTATTACTTGAAGGTTTCCTTCAATTTTAAAGTAATTGTATACGTTCAGGGGCACCCAACGTGAACTTTCGGAAAATATCTGTTCGGAAGACGATCTGAGATCTAAAATTTTCGGAACATTTTGTGTAAAATTTCTTGCTTGCCTGCCTCTCCTAGGATTTTCGAACATCTAAAACGGATTTTTTACCCTAAAAAGGTGGCCTAGAATTTTCGAGAGCCTTTTTTCTGGCTGGAATTTTCGCAAAGGTAAGGTGTGATCCCTATAATGTTGGGATCACCAGACTTTCAGCTAGGAAATCCGAAAAATCAACGATTTAGGGGATAAAAATATGCCCATATCTACTGTTTAGATACTAAAATACGTTTAACAATGCTATGTTTAAGTGGTTTTGAACTATATTCTCGTTGGGTCCCCCTGTACATTGTAAAATCAAAAGTAAAATCAAAGTATCGAGACAGCGATCTACGTATGATAACACTTTCACTTTTAAAACTTATCGCTTGTATAGCCCCTTAGCTGAGAACGAATAAAGAAAAACCAATAAAATAAGCAAATCTATAAGATAGGTTTAAGGTCAAGGTCAAGAGCTCGAAACCCGTTCACGCCTGAAATTTATCAGGCTTTCTTTTCGCAACTGTGAAGTTACGTTGTACTTTTAGCCGCTATCAATTGGAACATTTTTTTTTTTTTACAAAAAGGAGGTGCAGAAGCAAGTGTGGAGGTCACAACCGACATGTTGACGGAAAGTAAGTCGATGTTTGCTTATCAACTTTCTGTTATTTCGTATTTTTTTACTTGAAGTTGTTGACGATCTTGGGTTAGCTAAGTTCATCATCTTATGAATATCCACGATTGTTTAGGAAAACTTTTAAAAATGACTGCAGTTTTCTCAAGTTGTTAAACACAGAGAAATTAAAAAATCCAATCAAAAGAGGACTAACACCCTTTCCGTTGAGCCAAATTTACAACAGCAACCCCCGTTTACGGAAAATCTCCCCCCCCCCCCCTCTCTCTGCTAACCTGAGTTCCTTTATGTCAAACACCTGCATCAAGTCCACAAATGTTGCGGGGAAGTACTTCAAGGCAGCACCCTATGGAAAGAACGAAAACTAGTCGTTGTGAGTTTACACTCCCATAAAACAACGCAAAAAGGATTTTCACGTCGTTGATAACCAGCGTACGGCAACGAAAATGTACCAAAAAGTGCAATTCACTTGAATCGTACGTGTATTATGGTCAGCTATTATGGTCATCTATAAAACTATATCTGACTTAACTTCTCGTTGCTGTTACCGCCGTATTTAGTTAAGCTCCCGGTTGGTTAGCAACAGATTTTATAAGCAATCTCTTATTTTCACAAATCACAAAGACGAGCGAAGTCGGGCACCCAGGGGGTATTCTGTCTTCTCGCAAAAAAAGGAAATTTCATGGCCCCTCGTGGGTTTTGCACCCCCTATAATAATTTTAAGATCTTAAGGTGATGTTACAGTGGACGACTTTGCAACGACGACTTTTAGCACAACACAGCGTTGCAATACTGGAACAATGTTGTAACCATTGGAAACAATGTCGCAACGATGTTGCAACGCTGTGTTGCGCTAAAAATCGTCGATGCGAATCGTCTCGTGTAACGTCACCTTTAAGTACCTGAGTTAAGAGGGTTTCATTCTTAACGTCAGCCATTAACTGAACTAGAGCCTGGAAAAGCTTTCTCAAACGTTCCTCGAATTCTGCCTGACCCTTGTCACCCACAGCTCTAAAACAAGATCAAAAAGTAATGAATTTAGTGTCCTGGATTAGTATGTGTAATCAAATGGTGACGAGTGAAATTAGGGAATAATTTCACGCGCGTTTTGTCCAAATCTTTTAGGCTCGGGAAATTATTAGGATTTGGACAAAACCCAAGTGAAATTATGGAATAATTTCACGAGTATACCATTTAATTACCTATTAATATCATGGGTGACGAATTACGTTAGCAATCTTGGATTTTTGACATGTTTATCCTGGATCGTATCGATCGAGAACTCCACTCCTCCTCCAGTGTCATTTTGGCTGGAAAACACGATAGCCGTTTCGTCATTCTACTACGTAGTGGCGCAAAGTGCGGAAAGTTAGAAGTTTTATCATTTTGCGATCGATCGTGGGAAGGCTTCACTTTTTTCCAAAAGAAAAAAAAATGATAACTTTTCTGGCGAAAAAAGTAAAACGAAGTTTCCAGGGTGTATATGTTTTTTTAAAAATATGGGGAAAAAAATTATAACCTAAGTCTCGTCCTAGTAGGTAACTAATTATGATACAAAACTGATTAACGATAAATTTGCAAAGTTTCGTTCAAGATAACGACTGCGTTCATGCTAGGCGTAAAAACAAATATTGCACACGTTACCTTTGAAACAGAATTCTTGACTGGACAATGAACTTAATAATGTACTCCATTGCCTAACAAATAAATAAGAACAAGCAATAGTTGTCAAAGTGCATATCATAAATCTAGTGATTTAAATTGTGACTGGAAAAAAACAGTTGAAGAGGGAGACATGTTGAGTTCGACAAAAATGTTAGCCCTGTGTAGAGGGATGAAAAGCGGAAATTGGCGTTTGTTTGGACGGGAGTTGGGGTGTTGAGGCGGCAACCTTTGTCATCACAGACTTCATACTGAAAAGACTGAGAGATGCTGAATAATGAAAATTACAACACGAAAGCTAACCAAGGCGAGTCAGCTGAGTAACAGAATGGCTGAGTGACTGCCGACTATTTGTGAACAGACCGAAAGACAGACACAGGCCGACAGTAAGACAAAACAGTTACAGGCAGACGGACAGACAAAGCGGCAAACAGACAGTTAAAAGGACTGACACACACACAAACACAGACTCGAAGAAATCGACCAGCGTACAGGGGAGACAAAAAAGGCATCCATACCTTCATAGCCTTGAGAAGGAGATCCATTCGTATTCTATCTGGCTGCTGTTCTGTGGTAGCGTAAGAAATATACTCCAGAAATACCAAAATCAGAATACTAGAAATGCACAAGAAAAACAAGTAACGTAAGCGCTCCTGATCATTTAGCTTCAAGGGTTTATTTACAACTTAGCAATGACGATAATCGCGATGAACCGTATTTTTCAAGGTTTCATTCAATGAGAAGAACTTTTTGTACGAAATGACTCAAGGTAACGAAACAGGATCTTAAAACAGTGCGACTGTGTAGCCAAAGATAGGCAATGATTTATATTGAATAACCTTGCAGATTATTCTTGAGAATGCCCCCCTTAAAAAGGCTTACAAGTTCTATTCAGTGGCAGCACCGAGATTAACTTACTGATCGGCTTTAGTGGCTCCAAAGAGCTCCTCTATGTAGGCGTCCAGCACAGGTCTAAAGTGGTGATACTTTTTGTCCGCCAGCAAGCTGATTGTAAATACCTGAGGTTGACAGAAAAACGGCTCACTCACCATGGTATTATGGTAACCACCTCATCGGTGGCGGCTATAACTGAACAGATGCTTTGTAACGCTTTGGTAAAATAGAAGTTTAATTCACTTACTAGGGCATCAAAAACAAGCCGGTCATACTTGTTGGCATGCTCCATCAAAATTGCAAATAACGCATCAAATGTATCGGTCAAGAACTACACAGAAATAAAAAAAAAAATGTTTGTAAATAATGCTTTTGTACATTATCTTTTGCTTTCAAAGTTAAGGCATAATAGATTTAGTGAAAACTTAATTTGGAAGGAATTTGAGGGTGTAATTGCCAATGCCATTTAGCAATGACAAAAATTGAAGCATTGAGCATTTGGGTGAACATGTCATACCTCACGCCTGTGGTGGGTAACCTAAGGCGAGCGATAGCCACAGGGAGTCCTCTCAACCAAGGCTGAAACCCTCCCCCCCCCACCTCCCTGTCTCTGTAGCATAAAGCACTTGGAATCATTGCTTATCCCCTCCCCCGCCTATATGGGATGCTAGTCTACCGAAAGGTACACTTGGATGGCAGCATAACTGTAAGGGACTACAAACCTTAACGATTTCTTCGCCACTGACTTTCATGACGGTTACTAAAATATCTTTCAACTTTCCAACCATAGAGTTCCACTTTAGCAGTCCAAGAAGATCAACTGCAATGGAGGACAAAAAAAAAATAGATAAAAAGACGATTAACAAAAAACACACCTCCAGCCAACGTATGGGCTGTCGATCATTGAGTCACGTTCACGTATAATACATGAAAACAAAAAATAATTCGATACAGTAGTACATTAATGAAGGAAGAAAACAGAGTATGTAAGGTTTGAACCCACATCATTACTCGGTTGCCTGTGGCAGACCAGTCATGAATCCCGTTTGGGTCGTCTTCACTAAAAAATGAACACTGTTTAAAATTATTAACCCAGTAGCCCAGAAGGCGTTACAAGTTTTCATAAAGCATGTTTTCCCATCTTTGTAGCTTCTCTTTGATAAGAGGCTTTTCATTTTCATATTTCCTTCTGTTTAACGCAACACAGGCCTTCTTGGAGGTCTAAATTTCGGATAAGGACGAAGAAGATTCGTCTCTGTGCAGTCGCTTTAATGAGGCCCGTGGATCGGGATGGGTTTAGTGGGTTGTATCCTTTTGTAAGCTGTTGGCTGTCTGTTCTAGTAAACTTCTCGTTTTGTTGCAAAACAATATTTCTGTCTAGTCTAGGTTTTATGTCTGCCCAGTGAAGTCAGTCGCCTTACGGTGTCTAGTTTGTTTTACAATCCACATCCGTATCCACTACACCATCAAGCGCAAACTGTAGACACCGGTTATTTTTCACGTACTTTGCGTGGCATTAATTTGAAAGCTAACCATTTTTGCAACGGTGCATTGCCTTAATCACTGTACTTCGGTGCTAAACCCTATACCCAACTCTTGCACAAGTGGCTCTCTCCTAGTTTCACACTGATTTTGGTAGTCTGGAAATGTGGTCGCAGAGAAGGTTCGATAGTATTAAAAGGGAGATTTAGAGTCACTTTGCGGGCTACAGTAAACGTCAATTCGTACCACGTGACCAACATATCTGCACAAATAGGAGGTTTCATGTCCAGTCCAACGATTAGAATCATTTTGGACAGTTTTTACCTGCTCATTCTTTTATTGAAAAGTTGTCAACCTGAATCTGTCATTTGCCGTTTGCCGTAAAGATGATTCTAAATCTCTCAGGTATTGTGGTCCGTTTTGTAATATGCGCTAGATGATGACGGAAAATTTGAATTTATCAATTACCTCACATAATTATGAACTAGGTGTGAAGCAAGTGAATAATAAGTTAACGTGACCCTGTCAGTAGTGTGATTAACCTGACCAGTTACAAATTTAGCCTAGGCCAAAAGCGATGCTCTCGAGTGATCTTTTAAGAACTGTCTTTCTGAAGTAATTCACCTTTTGCCGTAAGCGGAAAGCAAACTGAATTCCACCTTAAAAAAAATGAACCTAAGCCCGCGACCAAAATGAAAACCAATAACTGGTCAGCGGATAACTTTAAAAGTTACGTCAGCTCGATGAGTTGTATACGTAAGCGCGCGATACAGTCATGTAACACTGATCATCGGATACCTTTTTTGACAGGTGTCAATTGACCATAACATGAATGTCCAATACAAAGATAAACACAGTATATCCTCTCCTAGCGAGTAAGTGTGACATTTCACATCCGCTAACATGAATGAGCGGACGTAGGGACGTACGTAAGGACGATTTTGTTAAACCTAAACAAAATTAAAAAAAATGAAAATGACACGGGTCATAAAATGAAATAGCTTACCGTTTTGAGTTAGCTTGGTTGAGCAAAGAAGAGTATCAATCCGTATTCGGTCATTTGTTGGTGTGTGCGCGCTTGCTTTTGCTGGAGGAACCTCGTCTTTTTTGGAAGGAAGATGTAGATAAGACGAAGGATGAGGAACTTTTCCATGATCATTCTGTCGAAAGAGTACAAAGTACAAAAAGGCATTTTTAAACGAATCTAAGCAACAGAATTACTTGGTATTAGTAGTTCGAAGTCTGTTTGCTGATTTCCTGTCTTAAAGCTAAGAGAGATCTAAAAATATAGTTATTTTCAACAGCCGCTGGATACTTAACGTGTAATTCCATAGAATATCAGCTTTTCACCCTGTTAAATGTCTGCATTTAAACTATTTTGCGACCGTATTGTCCCTTTTCGCTGTATTTTTGTGTGTTCTTTTGAATTCCATTACTATAAACATCTTCTGGGCATAGCACCACAGTTTACTTCTTTTTTGACACCATTAAAACTGTAATGGAACTGCCTTATTCTTTAAGTCGCATAGTTTCTCTTAACGCTTTTTTCTCTAGTTTCTGGTTTGCATCTTTCATTTTTCCTCTTATGTGGGGCAAATAAAAATAATGATAACGAAAAAGTTAGAGAAACGTAACAAAAATAGACACCCAGTGGGGTGAAAAATGAAAAATTTGAAATTGAAGGAAAGCCCAAATAATTTTCCGAACACTCTAGAACTAAACCTTAAAAATTCTAGAAAGCTCTATCCACCCCTTTCGTGGCCAACCCCTGGGAAGGGGGGGGGGGGGAAGGAAGGCGCTGATTTAAGGCCTCTTCGAAAAACAAAACGTCGAAGAAACACTTGGAAACGGAAACGTCTGCGGCCCTTGCGTAGAGTTGACCGGTTAGAGGAAGAACAACTACATACCTTGTAGACATGAAGTTCGTGAGTACCATCCTGCAGCGTGGTTCCATCATTGTACATGAGTTTGGTGTGCGAAAAGGCAAAGATCTTTTGGGTTCTGTCTTTTTCTGTTTTGGAGAAAGACAGTCACATACTTTGTTTAGGAAGTTACGGACGCAAAGTTAACTGTATTAAGCTGGGAACTCATGGGTATTTCCCAAAGCACAGGCGAATTATTTCCTGATGACAGCGAGAAATTGCGGGGACTGTTAATGAAGATGAAAAAAACGTAGGGACGCTACGGGCTATTGCTCGATGCATCGCGTTCTCTTCAAGTCCTTTTTTAGAATTAGCATCCATTTTTTAATAGCAATGCTCTACATATCGAGGGTTATTGGTCACTTTACTGAGCAAACTTGATTTTCTACTTTCTCTGGCCACCATTTCAAGAGAAACATTAAGCATCCCATTCCAGAACTGGAACATAACGAAACAATGTCCATACAATTTGTAAAATTGTGGAGAAAGTGAGTCGAGATGAGTGGGTGTTGTAAGAGATTTCATCCAATGCAGCGAGTGTCCAATTTCGCGCCATCTTTTTTAACCAATCAGAAGCAATTAAGTCAAAAGAAATGCTGACCCACTCGGAATGTTTTTTTTCCCACGTACTCCGCCCGCTACAAGTTCCTACTTTGAGCTTTGATTAGTCTGCATGTATTGTGATTGACAGGAATATTACTTAGCGAAAACCGCTTCAAAGTAAATGTGTTCCGTACTGAAGGAGGTGTGTCACGAAACCTAGCTCAATTCAGTCATTAGGAACTGGCAACCAGACTGAGTGAAATATAAAAATACCCATTTAAACAAAAAATACATAAAATAGTGCGGATGGACAAAACTGGAGAATACAGTTCGGATTTGAAAATTGTTCAGCCTATCAGTTTTCCAGTTATCTCTGCTGTTTATGAACTTACGCAAAAAAACAGGAGAGGAAAGAAAACGGTAAACCTTGTGTGACAAGCGTGACAATAATAATGTTTAAAAAAAAAAATTAACCAAACTTCACCTTCCTTTACGCAAATCACGACAAAACACGTAAGTAATAGCCCTGTCACGTTTGTCGCACATAAACGCTTTGCCGTCCTCTCCTTTCTGCCGTCCTGTTCCGTAAACTCACTAATATAACGCTAGACACCAAGTTTCTAAGCTGATAATACTAACTGGTTAAGCCACAGAAAATGGACTAAACTGTATTGACAACGACCCTTTAAACATATAAATAAATGAATAATATACCTTCATTTGCAGATCTGTGTTTAAACAGAAACCTAACGTGTGATCCTTGGAACTGCTCGATTGGAATGACTAACTGAAAACCAAAACGAAGAAACAAGTGTGAAATATAAGCGGGAGAACTGGAAGCACGTGCAGAGGTAGGGAAAAGGGGGAGAGGGAGAGGAAACGTGGCTCCCCACGCCCACCCACTCGCGTTTGGTTCGCTCCGGTGTCGCTGAGGCTTTATGCCGTTCCTCTCTTTTGCAATTAGAGACAAAGAAAAAGACTGCGCCCGTGAACCAGCGTCATTTTGACGGCTGAATGTGATAGTCGTCGTCATTCTAGTACGGGTTTTAGCGAGAATGTGGAAAAATGTTATCAAATGTTACAAGTTTCATCATTTTGTGATTGGGAGAGGGCTTAAACTCCGTCAATATAAAATAACCGTGCTAACTTTTTTGGGGAAAAAAAATGAACAATGAAGCTTTCTGGGGTTAATATTTTTTGAAAAAATGCGAAAAAACTTAAAAGTTAAATTTCGTCCCGGTAGTTGTCCTCGTCCTCGAATCTAAACATTTTTAATAGACTGATGGTGAAGGGGTGAACACGTAAGTGACTTGTGTAAACTCTGAATTTTCAGGCATACACTTACGTACAGTGTTGTAAACAATTTTGGCCGACAAAAGTTGTTATTTCATTTTAAGCAACATGTCTGCGAAAAACCACCCTGAAATCTCTAACTGTTTACCCGCGAGATTTGGGGTGGCAATCAAATCGCCTCTTTTGTCGCGCGATAAATTGTGAGAGAAGAATCGACCCTGGCCATAAATGATCCGCTCAAACTTTTCGGTGTTGGCTTTCAAACAATACTCGAGAACACTAAGTGTATAACTCACTTTAATGGTTTCCACCCATTCTGGTTTGCCGCTATGGTAGAAAATAACCGAACGATACTGACTGACAAGTTCCTCTCCTGCCCCAACACTGATAACATTCTGTAACACAATAATTAAAAAAAAAACATTACCTTGACATCATTAACTACATTGGAGGAGAACATTAATACCTTTTCCATAGTATTACTGACGAGGTTCATCATGTATAGATTTCACTGACTGACTACTAAATACCCACAAGTATTATAACCATAAATATTCTTTTATACAGTGATGTGAATACTACGCACGCTGTGATTGGTGGTTGTCCATGATTCATTAGGGTACAGATACATGGATGACATCACGAGAAACTTATTTCTTTATTTTGTTCAACTTGGCGAGTAGTTTGGAAATTGTTTGTGGGATTATTTTCAGTGACACACTCGCCTGGGGCTTGTGTGTCACCAAGAGCCATTATGGCTCTTGGTGCCACTTCTTTGTTTTTACCGCATTTTGACGTCATCTGTGATCTATTACTGAAGAAATGCACAGCAACATGGAATCTATTCTGGAGAGTGCCATGAAATGGACCCCCCCTCGCTGGTTTTCCCAGTTACTTTTCTTTGCGCCGTTCCCTCTGTCTTAACGCCTGGGACGGGCTGGTACAATGCAAGAAAAGACTTTGGACACACAACATGATAAGAATCAAACGGACTCCACCCTCCCTTCCTCCCCCACCATCATCTTCTAAGCCCTGTTCGGAAATTTAATCCCTCGTTTCTTGGATGGTTTGTTTATTGGTTTGTTCGTTCGTTTACTCTCTAAACCGGGTTAAAACATCCCATAGGGATGAGTATTTACAAAATTGTACAAAACCGGATGAACTCCCTCTAAATAATACCGAAAATAAGAACGTGAAACTGAACTTCTCTTACTTCAAGAATCTTGCCATCATCAGACAAAACTTCCATTGTGACCTCGATGTTTTTATTTGCTGTTTTCCTGCCTGTAAAACAAATATAACTAGTAATAACCAAAGGTTACGGAGGGAGGGCGACAACCATCGAAGGTCAAAACGCTTTCGCTCCAGCGCTGTGCTCTGCGTAAGTTTCACGTGACAGATGGTCAAAACACACGTGATCAGGTTACGAGTGAAAGAAGGTCCAAATGCGGGTGATCAAAGTGCGTTCTGTGTAATCCATACATTCTTAGTGGAAGTCCAATCGAATGCTGGCTACATACATGCGATGCATGCGTAATAAAAACCTGGAGATTAGGATTGCGGGCTCCTCTTGTCGCCCGCAATTACCTTAGTAACATATTACTTACTACCTGCAAACCGCACTTAACGTACAAAAATCGCATCTGTGGAGGAAAATTTTTCTTGGTTGTATTATAGCGGATATCAATGAATGGTACACTGTGTGTAATGTCCCAAGGAGGAAGGAGCTGTGTCCTTTTTATAGTGGGTATTCGTCTTTGCACGCATCCTAAGAAACCACTTAGAACAATTTGCTTATGTTATTCTTACCTCTTTCAAATTCGCCTGAGTGTAGAGTCAGATAAAGATCATTCCTGAGATCACCTAGTAAAAGATGTTATAAAATAAGTAAAAAAATTGTTAAGTCCGACATTTTGCCGAGCCATGAGTTTCAGAATCCCCTTTGATGTCTTCACTCCTAACAGTCGCAAAATTTATACAAAGAGAAACCGAGGGTTTCGCCTATCTAGACTTCTAAGCAGAGGTTCTTTTCGCTCTAATCGTTGCGTGAAAGGCCGTTATGTGACAGAACATTAACCTCCAGTTCAGGGTTATTTTTCGAGCAAGCGAGAGAACGCTCAGTATTTATTACACTCGCCACCTTTGTTTCTGAAAGCAGAGAAATCATTCGGGTGGGCATAAAAATGGACAAAAGTCTATGTGGGAAAGGGGGAGGAGGAGGAGAAAGAGCGGTCAAGCACAACTAATGGCTGTTACTCGTTCACGCGTTTTCTCTTTTGGCCTACCCCAATCTCCTGCCCCCTGTGACTCGCGCGTGCACAAAAACTGACTTTAAAACGCGAATTCTGGGTCCTTTTTCTGCCCCCTACTGCCCATTCCCTTCCCCCTTAAAAAAGCAGAGGGGGCAAGGTGTAAAAAAGCCAAAATCAGCAGGTCTTAAATGTCCCCTATTTAAAACTATTCGATCTGGGACATTTTGCTAAAAACTTCCGCTTGTAGCTAAGAGAAGCGCTATCTGGACACGATTAGTTCTAGTAAAGAAGAAGAATAAGTACCAAACACGTTTTTTTTTTTCAAGTTTAATTCAAAGTTTAACTAACATCGATAAGTAGTCTCATTTTACTGAAAGGCTTACGAAATTACTAACGTGATACTTACCTGGCATGATGACTTCAGGAAAGCCAAGTTTGCGTGCAATACATGTCTGCTTTGTTATCAGAAGGGGATGTTCCTCTCGTATCTGTCAAAAGAGACAAATACGCTTGAGAAGAGAAGGAGGAGCCGCAGCGTGGGCTCATTTTCCGAACTGCGGCTGATAATCGAGCCTAAAATGCAGTACAATCCCGATTTCTTTAACCTTCGGATTTTCAAAGCTAACGATAATTCGAACAAAACCGTCTTCTCTCAATACCAGGATGAAACACTTTAATCCCGATTTTGGAGCCTCCCAATAATCGGCTGAATCAATCGTCTTTTCGCTATAAAAAAACAGCATTCCACTATATCCGCACTAACCCATACCTTCAAGGTGAAATGTAACTTTCCCATTTTTTCATTCAACGACAGAGGAGTTTGCGAAAAGACTGGCGCAGTTATTTCAAGTTGCCATCCATTCTCATCTTGGTTATCGAAACCATCAAAAAACACGCACTTGCAATTTACTTAGAGTAGTAAAGTAATTTTAACCAAACTGTCTCGTTATTAAGGGTTTCGTTATAACCACCAAAAATGCAGACATAAAAACCTCACCTGCTCAACATCTCCCGAAAGAAGCTTTAATGAAATATGAATGCCTATGAGTAGAAAAGAGATGGTAAAACATAACAAAAGTAAAACGCGCGCTCTGATTGTCCCGTTACCTTTCCTCATGATGGGGTGGACAATGACGAAAGATAGCGTGGACTAAAAGTAGACCGTTTTAATTTTAGGCCACTATGATTTGTTTTTACAAAAGCCTTTGTTAGTGTCTCTTTCTCAATATTGATAGAGAGTGTACAAAAATCAAACAAAACACGTCTTACAACCCACTTTGTGACAGCACACCACTCATTCAGTCGCCTGCGTGCAGACGTCTCCTACCTCCTTTGTCACTTCTATTTTCATTGTTGCATAGTTCCTTTGTTGCAAAAGTCTATTTTAAACTTTCAAACGTTCAGACATGTTTAACAAGGAACAACAGGTCAAATAGCCGACGAGGCAAATCAACTTTCAACATGACAAGTTACACTATGATGAACAAGGCATGCAGCATTTGTTTGTCAACAAATGAAACAGTGTGACCACACCCCTAAAGGTGGTTTTGCCCCTCACCCCCTTTACCTTGTCCAGATTTATTTCCCTCTGACGGCTGTGCAATCATCCTCTTTATCCAAGAGTCAAATGACTGATTTTCTGGAATTCTGAAATACGAGAAGGCTGGTTCATGACAATGCCATGTTACCCCTGACATCGTTGCCTGCAGTTTGTTTTTTTTTTTAAACATTTGCCAGACTGTTTCTCGGCAATTTCAGAATATGAGCGCATGTTTTTCGCCTGCAAATATGCTATTGATATGCGATGCTATTTCATCTTCGCATAACGGTAGCTGTTAACTCTTTCGCCTTTTTCTTGAGTCCCGCAATCATGCCAAAGCAATTAAGCTGTCGCGCGATTGTACTTGCGTGACGTAAATCGTGAATAATTTTTAATATACAATCATTGATGTAAGAGTGCTGACGTCAATGACAGTGTAATCTAAGCATTTTCCAAATTTGCTCAGCGCCAGCTGGTTATGAAGAATTAGAGAGGGATAGTGTACAGTTGAGGTGTGCTAAACTCTGCTATTTGATGAACAGATATACTGTATCGAGGTATTGGCGTCTCGGGACAGCAAAATTCAAATACAAGGTACTTGTAGTGGCTTAAGCGCTCTGAGGAAACTATACCTTGGACAGTTTTGCGCCAACATTTATGCGTTCCACCATTTAGTCGTACTTATTTACGTCGACAACCAAGGTGATCAACGTGCATAATTTTGTTTGAGGGGAGGGCACAGCTGAACACAGGCTATCGCGCCGTTGAATGAGATTACGTAAATTTTCAATCTAAATTAAAAAATTCACATTAAATTTCCGGAGTTAATCATCGTTTTTACTTACGGTAGAAGTTGAAGAAAATGTTCCTTGTCCTCGTCATACTGAGCAGTGCCATTAAACAAGTCGCCAATGGAAAACACTGAAAATCAGAAAATTCAGTTTTATAACAATACTGAAGACAGGAGAAAAAGAGGTAAAATTCTTAGCAGTTCCTTTGGGGTTTTAATCAATTCCATTGCTTAAGTTACCTTGTGACAAAATTACCGATACTAAAAGCTTTGCTAAAGGTGGTATTACACGGGACGATTCGCAAGGACGATTTTTTTGCGCAACACAGCATTGCAGTGTTGGAACAATGTTGCAACGCTGTGTTTCGCTTAAAGTCGTTGTTGCGAATTGTCCCGTGTAACATCACCTTAAAGGACACTTCTAATAGGTGGACACTCATTCATGATCCCAGTCACATAAGAACGCTGTCTTTTTAAACTCCCTCAACCAGACATCTCTCGTATTGGTCAATTGAAGTATACCGTAAAGACTTGGTCGGTGTTGTGTTGAATTGTTTTGGGGGATGGAATTTTGATCCAGTTTCCCGCGCAATTAGCGAGGTGATAGCGTCCTGGCCCCAGTTGTTCAAATGGTGGATAGCACTATCCAGTTGATAAATCTCTATCCAGTGGATAGTGCAATTGGTTTCCCTTATACTTAAACACTGGATAGGGATTTATCCGCTGGATAGCGCTATTCAGCTTTTGAACAACTGGGGCCTGGCCAGTGGCTGACAGGCACGTCCCCATAAACGATCTCAAAAACAAATGCGTAACCATTTCGGCTCCATTTCCCTCCTCGTTTCCAAAGTGGCAAGTGCGGTCACATTTTTTATCTCAAATATGTCTAATATAGTTGAAGAACGTCATAATGTAATTGGAGGAGTAGCCGTTGCTCTGTTACTTACAGCCGATTCCAAATGGTCTCCGAAGATTATGAGTCAATTTTTTGCTGTCCGTCTCCTTTATATCCATTCGGCCTAAAAAAATTTAAAGAGTTTAATGACCATACAAGCTCTGCTGAGATCCCACAATCTTCAAAGACAAAAGAATGCTTTGTCTTACTATAAAATCCAATAACAAAACAGGAAACGTCAACAAGTGATAAAAAAAAGACTGACCAACTCTAACGATCTGGCAAACGATATATACTTGTTCTCTTTTCAGGTCCTTTGCTCCAAGATCCTGAGGTCAAAGGTGAAAAAAACAATAAATGGGTTTTAAAGAAAACGAATCAACAGTCGTCATTGTCCTAGTTTTCGCATGATATCTACACGAAGTAAATTGACTTAAAGCGTTTTTTGAATTTGTTTTAAACATTGGACATCTCTACTAAATCGTGTTGTAGTCTGTAGAGTGTTGTCTGTCATCAAGTAGCCTGCAAAGTAGGCTGGGTAAGTAGGTTGATGGGTTTAAAATAGAGAAGGGGAAGGGGAGGGAAAATACGGCGTTTTTATTCTCTCCCACCCGCCCCTCCTCCCTCAGTCCTTTTTTTTCAGTCTTTCAAGATGGCGGCCGCCATCAGTGTACCTGTGAGTTTCCGTTAAGAAACGCCAGTCATCGGAAGAGTCGACTTAGGTCCGAGCGAAACGTAGCCGGTGAGAGCAGATGCCTTTTTAAGCCCTTGTTTCACCCGCCGACAGCGGAAAAAAGAAGTCTGCTCTCGAAGGCTAGGCGGAACGCCCTCGGGCAAATCGACTTCCAGACGAGACAACCACAACTCTAACAAAACACTTACAGTAAACAGAACTGTGAGATTGTTGAGTCTGTCAATATCTTTTGGCATCCCTTTTCTATCCCATGCAACAAGATACTGCTCACTGCCAGTAGAAAATTGCAAACACAAAGACATCATCAAATGTTTCATACATAATAAATTATGAAGGCCCCTTCCACAAGCATACGGATATTTATGAAATGGGAGGGATTTTTTTTCTCTCCGTTGTAGCCTTTCGTCCAAACGTAAACAATAAACGGCGATTTTGGTCACCAAAACCCAGGTTTTTGAAAAGGGAACTCAGAGTGGATATTTTTGAAAACACCGCAGATTGCCGTAAAGTTCCATAGCATTTTTTTAGCGTGCACAACCAGCTTTGCAAGGATGAAATTATGGTTGATAGTGTCAAAGCCGCTTTAGAGAGGTGGACTGCAATGGCTGTAGCGTGTTCCTTTGAGTCTACTCTTGTTCTGATGCCTTCACAAGTTTTGAGAAGGGCTTTTCAAAGCTTTTCTAATCAGGTGTAAAGTTTTAAGAAGCCCAAGATATCCAGTCGCCTTACCAAAGACTTTTTTTTCACCAGAAAGTAAATGGCGAAGTTGCTGTCCAGACTGCTTCCATGTGCACTGAAAGAACACTGTTTACAGAGTATGTGCATGCACCTGGATCAAGCTCCTTTTTCACGACAATTCCGCATCCAAGACTATTGTTATCTCTATCCCTTATTCCCACAATGTTTATAGAGGATGTGCATAGACCAGGGTTTGTAAGAGGGGTCCTCCTAATCCCGCATTCCCACTGCTTTTTCAGGGCAATCCCGCATCAAGAACTTCCGAATACCGCGTTCTTTCCCAATACAGCATCCTGTGCCTAGATTTTGGTGAATCCCGCATTTCGCATTTTTCCGAATCCGCGCCATATTTAGGTCAAATCCCGGATCACGAAAATATCCTTTCAGACCCTGATAACATGTATTGGTACCTTATAAAGCGTTCTTCCTTGGCATCGTAAAGTGACAGGAACACTTGAGCATCATCTGTTGTATTGCACACTACAAGTTTGATGTTTGCATAAACACTGTGTGTTGTATAAAATGCAACTTCTTTCTTGGGGGTTTCAATTCTTGACTGGAAGAAAAAAATATATTACGAAGTATTTAGCATACCCTATCTTTAACGAGCGTGAACAACCCGTTCAAAACTGGACACTTTGCCGAAAGAAAACTAGAAATTTGAGCAATTTTCTGGTCACTATCTGCAGCCAAACAGTGTTTACAAATAGAAGAGCACTACGCTAAATATTGTTCCTAATACTAAATTACAGCTTTAAAAGTTTCAAGTTCAACGAAAACTTTTTGAAAGATGAATGAGGATTATATACAGTATCTACACTATAAAGTGGTAAACAAGAATTTTATTGGCATTTTTTCGTCAAACTTAGAAAAATTCTTTTTTGGTATTTCCTTATGACCAGGTTGAATGAAGATGCCAAACATGTGGGTGTAGATTGAAAGATCTCGTCCCCCTGCATAAGTCAGTAATCAAAGTAATCTATGGCCAACAAAATTGGAGATGACAGAAGAGATACATGGGGGATACATCATTGGAGGTTGTGTAAGATGGAAATGTATTAATGTCAAAGAATTAAACATCGGCTTTTTAAGCCCAAACTCTTGAATTGGTTGAGGGGTCCAAAACTGAGTACAGTAAATGTATTGACAGTAATTTTGCCAATACGGAAAACAAAACCTCCTTGTGGAATATGAAATGCAGTGGTCATTTTAGTCCGACATTTTATTTTTATTTTTTTACTTTCTTTTTTTCTTTCTCTTATCTCTAGAGAGCAAATAACTAAAAACCTCCTAAATAATTAATATAACTTATCATTATATTATTATTTAACATTTAATGAATGAGGCTGAGTACCTTATGAAGAATTACGGAGATCGAGGAGGGTGTTATCCGTCGAGGCCGTAGGCCGAGGCGGATAACACCCTCCGAGATCTCCATAATTCTTCAAAAGATACGAAAGCTGAATTCAATAATTGTTTTCTTATTTATTCATAATAATTCCTAGTTTAAAAACATAGCTAAAACATGCTTACCTCCATCGATGTTAAGTTCATCTTCGATAGTTCACGTTTAGGGTTGTTCAACTCCGCAAATATTCTCCAAATAGAAGAAGTCGCCCTTCGAGTTGTCTTCTTGCTGTTCTTGCCATGTTTTTAACTATTATTTCGCCTAGTTCTTACTCTTGAAACGAGTGAAATGTCCGCCATTTTTGTTTTCACAACCAAAACAACTCAACCTCGTCCCCAGGTCTTCTCGGTTAACGGTGCATTAACCTCCATGAAGGCTGCACTTTTGACGTCATCAGTTCATTAATCGCAAAATTCTTCCAAATTTGGTCATAAAAGTAGCTGGTTATGGTGAATTATGCGTGTACTTTTAGCCAATCAGAATCGGGGAAATATTTTGAATGTATAATAACCCTTGATAATGCATTGTAAATGATGTAAACTGTGGTAAATTCACAAATACATAAATTTATTAATTCATTTATTTACTTATTTATTTATTTATTTATTCATTTATTTATTTTTATCATCCTTAAACATGCAGTGGTATTGAAGAGAGATTTTCTCTTTACTTAGCATACGTGTTTAAAAAATCACTTACTGTTGTCTTTATTCTATTGGAAGTTGTAACATGCTGGGAAAAAATGGAAAACATAATTTTAAATGAAGTACCTAGAAATGATGACAGTACTTTACTATAAATTAATAGTTCTAGAAGAGATGAAAGATGGTAGTACTATTGCAAGCATGCACATCATGGTACATGCAAAACACAAATTGCACTGTCTCCTTTCTTACACTGTTGTGCAGTGTGCTGTTGCAAGCCAAACCAAACCAGTTTCAGAGAACCTACAGTTGTTGTCAGTAGTCTTGAAATTACAAACTATTGCACCCTTACTGGAAATTTATTTGCAGTAACTTTCACTACTTCTTCTAATACCATGAGGGACCACAGCACGAAGCTAGTGCCATACAATATAAGTCCATTACAGCTGTGAGCCCAAGGCTAGTGAATTTAGCTACTGGACTACTGGATTCTGTTCTTACCTAGCTCAATAGGCAAAAGACTGATTTTGGGGAGGAGTTCAAATTACAGAAGAAATGCTATCAATCTTGCTTGTCAAAAAATTTTGGGGGTTACTCAAAAGACGTTTGGGCTAGTACAATGTACATGCTAGCTACAGCTTGCCCGTAGGACAAGCAGTTAAAGTGACTTTGGTCACACAGGTTTTTTATGACAATGTAAAGGTACAGATAGTTTTCATTATTTATATTAAGCTTACCCTTCTATACAGTTCTATTACGCCTGTTGAATCAGGGTCTATGATGTTGGCCTCAGGGTCCCGAACAACAAGATCCAAGCCTAATGTCCTATAAGTATAAATACACACACCCACAAGGCATTGACTCATTTAATTCCCCATGGTCCAAAATTAGCAAAACTTACCTTGTTCAAACAAAAAATCATATCTCAGCAGGTTTTACAGCAGCATGGAAAGCTACATGTATACCTCTTTTGAAAGGGCAGGATATATACTTTCCAGAAAAAAGATATTTTACTTCATAGCAACCCATAATATTTTACGAAAAAATTAATTAAAAATTGTGTTTTTATCAAAATTATGCAATTGTTTTGATTGAAAAAGCAATTTTTGCAGAGTAATGTTTAGCTTGAGAAAAAAGCTAAGAAGAGATGTTTTTCTTTCTTGTCTGATCAAAACAATCTGCTTATGTGCCGTAGATAGTGGGACACACAGAATTTACTACAATTTTTTCGCGACACCATCAGGTTATCCAAATTAGCTTAACACTCATTTGCATATTAGCTCATACTGTAAATGTTAGGTTTCTTGTGCACCATGCCCAGTCTGCGCCGCGGTTTTGTCATTCGACACTAGGTTAAAGCTCGGCGTACATGTGCTTTTTATCGCTTGTTATTTTCACCTTTATTTTTCGGATAAGGATCGTTTAACTAGACTCACATCCAAAGGAATAGAACATTTTATATGGAATCATTACGGATATTGCAGCAGATTTCAAGGTTATGGACACGGACACTTGTTTGTTTGTAAGGATTTATTGTACGGTATTGTATTCGAATAATGTGCTGAGCGTAGTTGATCGGATCGAATAAAAGGTGGAACTGACATCGAATTGACGGCGGTTACAGATTGACCTACAAACGAATCACATGGAAGGAGACAAGGAAGAAGATTCACAAAGGAAAACGGGGTTCCCTGATGAAGAGAAGCTTTGCACTTGGCGCGAAGTTGATATGGATCTCGATACAATCTGCTCGTCACCTCGTGCGATATCGCCGCTGACCGGTGTGTTGGCTCAAGAAACTCACATGGAGGTGCGAAAACGGATTCCTACAGAAAAGGGTACGCAATTTGAGACTCAAAAGGTGAAGGAAAATCGGAAAACTGCACTTGCTAATTTAACTAGGCAGATGAACTTAATCTCACCTTTGTTAACGGATTTTGAGAACGAAAAACAAGTGCGTACGGAAGTTGTTCATTTAGATCAGCTATTTGTTAAAGTGCAAGAAGCACATGAGGCATGTCTCAAGGCCGTAGAGGATGATAATGAAATTAAATTAGCTCTTGAATGGTTTGGCACTCGTGATAAGGATGTGCTCCGGATAAAGCAAAGGATTATTGGCTTTTTGAATAGGGAGTTTAAGCAAATCGCTACGGCGACCTCTACTACGGCGGTCGTGGATGCGGTGTCCTGGGGAGAGTACGTCTCGTAGCTCGCCAAATTCCAAGCTCGGTTCTTGCTCACTTGCTTTCGCTATGATTTATCAACAACAGAATTCAATGGTGCTCAAATAAGAAAAAGGCCAATTTAAAAATTTCGTTTGCCAAGAAGAATATTGATAGTAAACATCACCAGAGGGCGATTCGTACACAAAACAGAAAACTACAGATGAAGATCGGAGTAAGCTGCTGGTGATGTTTCTTTTTGTGTACCGCATTTAACAACAAATCAACAAATTCAACGTTTTAGATTCTATTCTATTCTTGTTTAAACAACCTTCAGTGACATTTAGCTTTATTGCTAACAGTCGTGCTTACGGTTTTCGTCTAGCCTTTGTTTGTACTGGCGGATTTTCTGCGGCCATGGCGCGGCAGAACTCATGGCACACTCGCTTGAGGATCGAAATCTGAAACTGAGAAAACGCAAGGAAAATGTATTCACTGGAAAACCAGAAGCCTCGAATACTTTCTTCATAAAGTGAAAAACAATCTATGATAGCTTTTAAAAGCAGTGATCGTAAAAAATAGGAGAAGAGTCGACTTTTATACTCACGTAGTGGCGACTACGCCAGAAGACAGCTCTTCACGTCGTAGGATTTGGCGCTACGGCGAAAGGTCATTTTCAAGCATGCGCACTGCGTCACTTCGGGGCTTTTTTACTTCCGGCCGCCGTAGTAGAGGTCGCCGTAGCGATTTGCTTAAACTCCCTAATGATGCAGATAAGCTACGTGGTGGCTTACGTGATACACACTCAGTGAAATGTCAGCCATCTCGTCGCTCAAGGCACTTCCTCTCCTCGGTAACGTCTGCTAAGTTTAAGTTAGTTGAAGCGAAAGCTAAAGCTGCAGCGTTAGAGGTTAACGAATCGTTTCTAAAACAGAAACCAGCACTAAGAATGGCTACTGAAGAGCTTGAACTTAGGCAGCAAATCGAAGAGGCAAAGGCAGAAGAAAAGACTTATGAGAAATTCGAGGAGGAACAAAATATTGACGGAATGAATGAAAATTTGGAAGATGTTAAGGTTAAACACACTTCTATTCCCATCTCACCTAGGGTACAACCTAACGATCAGGCTACACTAAAGGTGCCTTCTGTGAAATTCCAAAGTTCAGCTATTGTTAGTAACAGTTCAACAACTACTCCTGTAAGCACGCCAGCCTTAGTGGTGCTAGCATGAACCCAACTGCCCGACCCTTTGTTTCAAGGAGTGTCCCCATTAAAGCAGAAGAGTATAGAGACAAGTACGAAACCCCCACTGATTATAAGCTGTCACATGTCAAAAATGAATGTACGTGCAGTTTAGGAAAGGATTCAAGCTGTGTGGAAGGTACAAGGCTAGATCAAGACTATCTTGACATTCAAAGGAAACAGGCAGAACTGTCAGAAATGATTGTTACCCAACAGGCTAGGAGTCTCATACCTAGTCACAAGCCACCAACGTTCTCTAGAGATGTTATGGCATTCGTAACAGCCTTTGAAACTCTCATAGAATCTAAGGTAGATGATTCTAATGAGCGCTTGTATTTCTTGGATCAGGACATAGTGGAAAGGCGAAGAATGACTTTTGCCAATTTGTATCAGAGCAAGCCGATTTAGCGACAGACCCGATCCACTCAGAGGAATGCATTAGTAAACCGATGGACGCAGTTGAGAAGTACCATAAACAGAGCGAACGCAAAACTAAAAGAGGAAGAGGTACCAACTTCGCAACAGGCTTGTGAGGAAAGAATGGCAGTGGAGGAAACTCTCATTCCATCAGCGGTACATTGTGCTCTAAGGAGCATCACCTAGACGAATGTGCTGAGTTTCTTTAAAAAAAAAACCCTAGTGGAGCGGAGCGACTTTATCAAACAGAAAGGTTTATGCTTTGGTTGCTACAGTTCTGAACACATCGCCAAGCTTTGCAAAAGTAAAAGAACCTGTCAGAAAGAAACACCCAACGTCACTCCGTGATTACAGTTGGAAATCAGAAGAGGTGAAAACGGAAAGTGGAGACTGCCAACATGAGAAATCGGAAGCCAGTGAAAAGAAAACGGAAGAGCGAGTCGTTAACGTCTGTACTGCAATCTGCAATGTGACAGATGCCGGTGATGTACCAGTTGCTAGGGGTATAATCCCAGTATGGTTGTACCTCAAGAACAATCAAAACAATAAGATATGCGTTTACGCCCTCCTTGATAATGCCAGTGGTGGAACATTCATTAAAGAAGACTCGTTAAGAAGGCTTGGTGTTGGAGGAAGTAAAACCAAACTTTTGCTCACTACTATGCGTGGTACCCAAAAAGTCGATACTAAAGCGGTAGATGAGTTAATGGCTTCCCACTTTAAGGAAAACGAGGTTATCGTGCCCCTACCGAGAACCTACGTCAGACAACGGATTCCAGCAGATCGTGATAAGATTCCGCGTCCCGAAGAGCTGCAAGGATGGTCCTATTTGCAGATAATTAGAAAACACGTACCTCCTCACATGGAAGACGTAGAAATAGAACTCCTGCTCGGACTAAATTGCCCTAGTGCAGTGCGACCAAGAGACATTGATTGCGGAAATGAGAATGAACACTATGCAGTACGATCATTACTGGGATGGCACGTAAACGGCCCTGTTAAGCAAAAGAGCAGTAAACAAGTACATTGTAACCGTATTCAGATTCTTAAGAGCAAAACAGAAAATAACATGAATGGGTACATCGTTGCTAAGACAGAGATTAAGGAGCCACTAACCCCTGAAGTGATTTCTCGAACGTTTGAGGTGGACTTTGCCGAGAGGGAATACGGAGTCACATTATCAAGAGAAGACCGTCAGTTCCTGAAGTTTGTTGAAGATGGAATCCATCATAGAGATGACATGCATTACGAGATGCCTCTGCCCTTTAGAGAAAAGAACGTCCAGCTACTCAATAACCGGCCTCAAGCAGAGCAACGCCTGCATGGCCTTAAGAAGGAACTCCAAGGTGACGCAAAGTATCGCGCTGACTACGTCAGATTCATGACTGAAATCATAGAGAGGGGATATGCTCCAAAGGTCATGGTTGAAGAGCTACCCCATCAAGAACGAAAGTTCTGGCACTTACCTCACCACGGAGTTTACTATCCCCAAAAAACAGGGAGCATACGAGTAGTACTTGATTGTTCAGCTTGTTACCAGGGTGAATCTTTCAATGGCCACCTATTGCAAGGGCCCGATCTAACAACCAAGCTCACAGGGGTGCTTACAAGATTCAGAGAGGAGAAGGTAGCCTTCATGGCTGACATAGAGAAAATGTTTTTTCAATTCAAGGCTCCAAAGGAAGATCCGAAAGATCAGAACTTCCTTCGCTTCTCATGGTGGCCAAACGGACATTTAACTCACGAACCTCAAGAGTACTGCATGACAGTGCACCTCTTTGGAGCTGGTTCATCTCCAAGGTGTTCTAACTTCGCCTTGAAACGTACAGCCGAAGACGATGAAAGAGAGTTAGGTACAAGAGCTGCCGAGACATTAAGGAAGAACTGTTTTTTTTTTTTTGACGCTCTGAGATCGGTACCGACAGAGAAGGACGCTGTAGAACTAGTACAAACTGTTAAAGAGATGTGTGCGATTCAAACTAACAACATTTGTTAGCAACAGTAGAAAGGTGATGATGTCAGTACCTGCTGAAGACAGAGCAAACCAGATCAAGGGCCTAGAGCTAGGCAAGTTACCAATAGAGAGAATACTGGGTGTAGAATGGTGTATTGAATCGGACGCATTCAAATTCAGGATGGAGTTGAAAGACAAGCCGTTCACCCGTAGGGGTATACTGGTAACTAGAAGCTCCATCTCTGATCCTCTGGGGCTAATCGCACCCGTCGTCCTTGTTGGAAAGCAGATACTTCAAGAGATCTGTCACGGAAAGGACTGGTACGGGCCAATCGAGGGAGAAGGTCACGCCAAATGGGAAAGATGGAGAAATCAGTTACCGCTATTAGAGCAGCAAAACATCCCAAGAAACTTTCAGCCTCCCGAGTTTGGAAGCATTGCCACGCTCAGTTACATAATATGTCAGAAGCGTCTCAAGTCGGGTACGGACAATGTTCTTATCTCAGACTGGTTGATGAAAACGGAAGAATTCATTGTTCTAGAGCTTGTTATAGGGAAAGCTCGTGTTGCACCGTTCAAGACAGTCACTATTTCAAGACTTGAACTAACTGCCGCTACCGTTCCAGTAAAGGTTGTAAGCATGCTAAAAGAAGAGTTGGACTATGATGGACTCCAAAACTTCTTCTGGACCGATCGTAAGGTTGTCCTCGGGTTCATCAGCAATGAGTCTCGAAGATTCCCAGTGTATGTTGCAAATAGAGGGCAGTTGATACGAGACCACACTTCACCAGACCAGTGGCGCTACGTGGAGTCTGGATCCAACCCAGCAGATGAAGCATCAAGGAGTTTATGCAAAAGTCGCAGTGGATTAAGGGCCCAGATTTCTTGTAGCAGACAGAAGATCACTGGCCTCAACAAGACTCATACAAAAACGAGGTCCATCACAACTCTCCTGACTTTAGAAAGGTCACCGCTAACAAGACAGTGATTGAAGAACACGAAAAAATGTTAAGCAGATTCGAAAGATTCTCCAAGTGGCAAGTCTTAAGGCCAGGAGTTGCCTGTTGTTCTTAAGATGACAGTCAGTATAGCAGACAAGGGAGCTCTAGCTGTTGACGGTCCTCAAGTTAATGGACGGAGCCGTAAATGTGAAAGTTGCCCGGCTACTTCCTTTATGGTCAGAGACCTTGAACAAGCAGAAACAGAGATTCTTAAGCTCGTGTAAGCGAATTATTTCGATAAAGAAATCAAGATTCTGAAAGATTTCCAAACCCAGACCGAAAGTGTGCCTAAAGATCGTCATCATGATAAAGAAAGGAAACCAGTTTTGAAGAAAAGTAGCAGCCTTAACGCCCTTTACCCATACCTGGATTCCAGCGGATTGTTGAGAGTCGGAGGACGGATAAAGAAGGCTAACCTCTCACACAGTCTTAAGAACCCTGTCATCTTACCGCAGACTGGTCATATTACAGAGCTGGTCCTCCGCCACGCCCATGAGAAAACTCACCACAGCGGAAGAGGTCTCTCCTTAAACGAAGTTCGTTCGAACGGTTACTGGATTATCAATGGGAATGAGGGGTCAGACACTTCATATCAAGGTGTGTCACGTGTAGACATCTCCGTGGTACTTTAGGAGAACAGAAAATGGCCGAACTCTTACGTTCCCGTGTCGAACCCGCGCCACAGTTTTCATATTGTGCGGTGGACTACTTCGGTCCGTGGCATATTAAAGAAGGCAGGAAAGAAGTTAAAAAGTACGGAGCCTTATTTACTTGTTTGGCCAGGCGAGCGATACATATCGAAGTAGCCCACTCCATGGAAACAGAATTCATTCTTACAAGCATTACGGCGCTTTATCTGTCGGAGAGGACCCATAAGAGAACTTTGCCGTGACCAAGGGTCTAATTTTGTTGGGGCTGAAACCGAGTTAAAGGTAGCGCTCCACGAAATGGATGATGAGAAAATTATGGCAGAGCTACTTGAGGAGAACATTGATTAGATCAGAAACCCTGCTACAGCAAGTAATTTCGGAGGTGATTCGGTCCGTGCGGAACATTATGGCAGCACCTATGAAGCAGCATGGTCACAGCGTAAACGACGAATCATTGCGAACTCTGTTGTGTGAACTGAGAGGAAGCTGTTGTCAACAGTTGTGCTCTTACTACCGAGACCTTAAGTGTTCCGCTCTCACCGTTGCCACTATTCTCAAGGCCCTTCTTACTGGTAAAACCAAGGTCATTCTCTCCCCTCCAGGAAAGTTCCAACGAGAGGATACTTACTGCAAACGTCGCTGGAGGAGCGTACAGCATATTGCTAACGATCTCTGGAATAGATGGAGTAGAGAATATCTTCAGATCCTACAGTTGAGACAAAAGTGGATACGCAAGAGAAGAAACTTCAAGGAAGGCTACATTGTTCTATTAAAGGACAACAATTCTTGCAGGAATAAGTGGCCTATGGCTTAAGTGCTTACCACATCACTGTCACACGACATGATGATGAAGGCCAAGTCAGATCGGAGACTGTTCAAACCGGAATTGGATCAGTATTGGATCGTCAGTCAATAAACTTGTGCTGTTGCTAGAGTCGCCTGAGGATAGACCGAGAATCCTCGACGAGAGCCTGAGGAACCGTGATGTGTCAGAAACATGATACCTAGAGCGCTTAGCAATTTTATTATTTTGAACGAGTTAGAGTAAGATTCGTTTTGGTCAAAATGATGAACATTTTAGGCGAGCCATGTAAATGTTAGGTTTCCTCTGCAGTAGGCCCAGTCTGCGCCGAGGTTTTGTCATTCGACACTAGCTCTAACCTCGGCAAACATGTGCTTTTAGAGCTTGTTATTTTCGCCGTTATATTTCGAATAAGGATCGTTTAACTAGACTCACATCGAAGGAATCGAACGTTTATGCGGAATCATTACGGATATTGCAGCAATTTTCAAGGTTACGGACACGGACACTTGCTTGTTTATAAGAATTTCTTGTACGGTATTGTATTCGAACCGTGTGCTGAGCATAGTTGATCGGATCGAACAGATCGAATAAAACGTAGAATTGACACTGAATTGACGGCTGTTACACAAACTGCAATTCTACAGTCTTAGCGTTAAAAAGATTAATTCTAGTGACTTTTTTTGCAAATTTCAAACTCTGAACTCAGGAACATCAAGATAGATTTCAGGAATAACAGGCTTTTTAGGATTTAAATCCACACTGCGAAGAGAGACGCTAAGATTTTCACCAATCGTTTGCTTCAAAACAAAACAAAAAAATGGACACTCTAGCAAACTTAAAAAAAAAAGTTTACTCGTGAGCACCATTTCAATAAAATGATGAAGGATCTGCTTTAATACAAGGCATAGAAAAACCATAACTTGAATGAAACACTGACACGTCAACCAAGTAAAATAAATTGTAAAATATTGTGCAACTGTACAACTGTACCTGTTTCCATAGTCTATTGTTTGAGTAACTTTCTGCTTTAGTTGCTTCAACTGGTCCTAAAAAGACAAATTTTAATACGATAATTGACCCAATTAACAGCAGCGACAATCAGCGACAAAATTAGTTACCACAGATGACCTAAAATGAGGAAAACAAAGCTTTCCCTTCCACACGTCCTTGACACAATGACGTGCCACACCCCAACATCCCAACTTTGAATGGAGGGGAGGGGTATCAGGGAGAGGGGTTGTGGCCATGGATTGTATTGTTCTCTGTAGTTAACCCATTTGATGATAATGTCTCAACAATTTTGTCGCCAATTGTAGTTGTCACTGGCGGTGAATTTTAGGTTATTATTCCAACACCACAGTACTGATGATCAAAACAGGGTGCAAAGAAAGTCAGTTTTACAGCCCGCCATTCGGGCAAGTTGTAGCTAGCATGTACTAGGTGACGAGTCATTTCAACTAGACCCAAAACCCTTTTTGATTAGCAGGATTGATTACAATCCTTCTGTAACTTGAATTTCCCCCGAACAACAGCACTGTCGGGCAAGCTTAAGTTAAGAACAAAAATCACTGGCCTGATAACAAAATCCACTAGTCCTGGTCTATCAGACACGGCTTTCTTTGCACGCCGTCAAAAGCAAGTTGACACATTTACAAACCAATAATGACAGGTGCAGGCTTTACAAACTGTATGTATATGATATAATCCACCCTGCTGGCTGGCAGAGCCTTTCTTTTGCTTGCTTGATATTGGCATACTCAAGAAAAACTCTGTGTGAATCGAGTAAGATCTCGGTTGACCATGCACTTCTTGTTGCTAGGATGCAGTTTTGAACTCAGGCTTAATAGTGGTGTGCGCTTGGTACAGCAGGCTCAGTTACCACCATCAGTTTATCAGTAAGAGTTAATAATAATAAAAATAATAACAATAATAATTTTATTTACATATACGTAGCGCTCATATCCTGAGCTAATGGCGCTTATGTAAAAAAGGGAAAGAAAAGAGTTAATCACACCAGTGCAGACTGTGTTAAAAAGGGTCAACGTTCACTTGATTAAACACACTGCACTGTACTAAATAAAACCATTATTGTGACCCTTATTTATTTATTTATCATTAAAAAAAGTCCTTTAAATTAATCTACATGTACTTACAACAGGAAGTGCCTTAGCCAGGATTTGCCGCCGCCAATCCATTAATTCCAGCATCAGTTTTTTTACATCATGAAACAGGGCCTCCTCTCTCCTCTATAAGAAAATCACTTGAAACTGTTAAGTTAAGGTCATGGTGTACAAAGCAAATTTTCTTGCACTTTTGCACAACTTCATTTAATATTGCACTCATGTATACCACTTGCTGCATCTTGACTGATTCCCATAATTTTTTTGTCTTGCAATGTATAAAAATTTGTTATGGCATTACCACTCATTTAGAAAAAGATGATTCTACTCTCTTCAATATCTGCTGCAATGATATGTTCAAAACACTGCAAGATATGTTCTATGTTCGATTTCTATGGTATGTTAGAACCCTGTGGGGATGTCACTTAGAGCTGTGGGCCAGGGATTTACCATAAGCATGACCCCTGCCCAATAAAAATACACTCCCGGAAAATAAATTAAGAAAAAAAGGAAAGGGACTTACATGTACTAACATTCCAATTCCTACAAACCAACTACACCTACCTAACTTAAACTCTTAGTGACACCCTTAATTACTGTGTAACAGGGACAAGGTTAAGACCCCATTTAACTTTTAAAGGTTCAAAACAGTAAAATTTGTCACAAGTACCAGGGCTGTGCTCTAGCAGAGCCCGGTGGCCCCTGGCACCTAACTTTTGCCCCCGGGTGACTAGAAAATCTCAGATTTTTCATACCAATCATATGCTAGGCACACTAGATTTTACAGTTTCAGAGCACTGGGCTCCCTTCAATTTTCCTTAGAGCACAGCCTTGAGTACTGTACAATTATGTAGCAATAATTTAAAATAGTCGTACCAGATACACTTGCTTCCACATGGCCCCCCATTCCCTGAGGACAGAAGTAAGTTCTTCAACAAGGGCCTCTTCCTTGAAAACACTTTCTGCCTCACTGAAAACAACAAATCCATGGATCAAGGTTTGAAATCATATGTCATCTTAATCACAACCATGTTGCAAATGCAATCATGTTATGGCTTCATCTTTGTAAGTTGTTTTAACATTTGACACAGGATTTTGTATTAATTGTCGCCTGAGAAAAAAAGGCAACACTTTGCAACCCCACCAATGGGCTCCCTGCAAAATGACGTCCGAGGAGCAATAGCAAAAATTCCATACTGATGATGTATCACTTCCCGTATCTGGGTAGTGCTTCTGATTGGTTGAAGCAAACTTTCACCCAGTCCGCAGCACTACCCAGACCTGGGTGGCTACACCTCATCAGAATGGATTATTTCTTTGATTGTTCCTCAGAAGTCATTTTGCAGAGAAACCCATGGTTGCATTGTGAAATGATATCTGCTTTCTCAAAGGTTAAAAAGTGAGAGTAACAAATAATCTTGCCACATCTCAGTCGAAAAGAGAAAAGGTTAAAAAAAGGTTGCAAATTCAACTCTCTTTGCCTGTGATCCCTATTCATTAGCAATCACCTCCAATACTGTCATCAAGATCAAGTGAAAAAATACCAGTATGTTCTAAAGCTTGTACAAGTGACAAGACAGTATTTGTGTCAACTCAGTGATATAATGATATCTTTGACTCCCAACTCCTAACCTATTATGAATATTAGGGCTAGTCAATTTTGATCCATTTTAGGTAATTAAACTTGAATTTCATTCTGAATTAAAAAAAAAATTATTTATAACAAAGTAATAAGTGGTCTACGCCCAAATCTACTCTTGACAAATCAAATAACTCCAAATTGCTGCATAATACACCTACTGAAAATCACGTAAAATTTACCAATATATATTACACACTTTCTCAAAAGACTTGGTCATAAGTATTGAGGGTTCATAACGTATTCCCAAAGTAACAAATTGATACCTTGAGGACTCATCCTTGTCATTCTTGACATAGATATATGTCTTTGGAAATATACCCTGAAAATGAACAGAACATTACTAGATAGATCAGACTAACACTTAATGTAATAAATTCAGTTATACCCTGAAATTTTAAATATACTGTATATCACAACGGCAGAGTTGCAACTGAAGCTTGTACTTTTGACAAGGATAGGAAGGGAATTTTGTCAAGTGTCAGTTTAAACTGCAACATGTTGCACAGTATATATACCTTTTTAGCTTGAATGTTTTGTTTTCCCAATTCAAGTTACATGATTCTCCAGGGAATTTGCCTTTTGTCTTTTCAGAAAAAAATATTATACATATATTCATATGAACGTGGATGCACATACATGGGATAACATTTGACAGAAACAATTCTCTGGAGGGGACCATCATGTGGTCTGAAATGGGAAAACAAAATATACAGGCTAAAAAGGTCTACTGGTTATCAACACAATGCACCACAGAGTGACCTCAACACTCTCTTCTTATGGTTATGATAAAATTATGGATTGAGTTACACACACTGCTCAATAAAGTAGTACAAACCTTGTTAGCTTTTTTTCTCAATGAAAATCCTCTGTACCATCCTAAATCAATGTGAAATGGCATAAAACAGAGCAGGTTCACAATGAAAGGAACAGTTCAATAGTAAGTACTAGCAAATTAGCTGACCTTTCCGTGACACATCAAGAGACATTCCAACCCCCTTTGAAGGAAAATAGGGAGACTCTTTTAGCTCAGGAAGAGCTACATTTAATAACAGCGCTAAAGGCTAGTTGCCCTAGAAGTTTGCAAAGTTAGGTTCTCTCAAGTTGAGAATTGTTCTGTGACCTTTATACAAGAGGAAAGCGTAGTATGTAATGTTTGGCCCTCAGATTGCAAAAAAGACAAAGATTGTCAATCAGAAATTCATGACCAATCGGGAGAATCTGATAAATATCAGGAGAGTGGGAGACAACACGACAATTCGGGAGACTCCTGATCAAATCGAGACAGTTGGAATGTCTACATCAATCACCTCCAAATGTAGAGCCGATTTTACAGGCAATAAATTTCAGGTATTACTCTAACAACCCCCCACTCACCCTTCCACTCTCTACCCCAAAATCTTTATATGCTCAAACCAATTTTGTGACTATTCAACTGAAACCTTTCTACACTGAGCTGGAAGTAGCGTTGATTTTTTGTTGCTTGTTATTATTGACGATGCTGTTGTTGTTTTGTTTCTTAAAGCTTAGTTTTTACAATCCTCCTCATTCATAAGGATTCAGAGTACTTTGACCTACTCCTCCCCTCGAAAGAGGTTTGGTATGACGCCCCACCCCCAATGGGCAAAATGCAAAACAAGGTCATTCAGGAAGTCTGTTGATTGAATTTCTTCAATAAGATCTCAGTGGGTTTCTTTTTCAGAAGCAAAATGATGAGAATTTAAGTTCCCTCATGCACGGACAGACCGGATGCGGATGTGCTTTTCCTGCAGAAATGTACGATGATCATCGTTAGAGCTACAAATACAGAAAACTTTCAGTTTTCATGCCACAATCAAATTAAATCATATTCGTACCTGAGCTCTCCTCGAGTATCTGGACAGTCTCACCAAGCTGAAGTTGTAGTTGATACATCCCTTTGCCATGATAGTTGTAGATAACTAAAGAAATGACCAAGTATTACAAGTAGAAATGACATAGCGCCGTGTAACACTTTCCTCGATCGATGATCGTGACATGAGAAAAGATTTCCGAAACTAATAAAAAATATTTCGTTATACGCACCTACTCCAAGCTGAGGAGTCTTGAGTGCTTTCCAGACTGTCATCTCTGATTGTGTCAATGCGATCCGTTCGAGTTTATAGAAGTGAAAACATCGAAATCACAACACGCTTAGCAAGCCCTTCCCTCCATGATGGCCTCTGGAATTTCCGGGTGGTACACCGCTGACATAGCAAATTATAGGCACGCATCGGCACGCATTACGTGCAAATGTTTCGAACCAGCGGGTGCGAAACTTTAAAGTTTCCTATGCAAATTTTCTAATTCTGTTGCTTCCCATTGCCGCTGTAGATTTTAAACCCAAAAGGACCACGACGGGTATATTCAATGTTATGTTATTTTAAAGAGTGGGCAGATTAAAATGAGAAAAATAAATAATTACGTGGACAGTGGTTGAACGCGTAAACGATTGCGTGTCGCACACCAGGAGGAAGTAGCCAAACTGGATAAATAATCAAAATATAGTGTATGGTTATTTGTAAATCAGAAATGTATATTTTGTAGTTACATTGAACACTCGGCATAAGACCAATGTTTACTGCATTCAACTCTTTCTTGCCATAAAGCAGGAGCATACTGCCTGAGTTCAGTTACAGTTTCTTCCCCATTCAGCACATTCTACAAACTCGTAAGTATAGTACAACCACCTTGTAAAGTTATTACGCTCAACGAAACTACAGCCTTTTATTGGACCTTAAGTTGCACTGAAACCAATTCGTTTGTTAAATTCTTCATTTTGCTCAGCTGGTGCGGCTGTTTCTCAGTTTAAAAGTGCTTCAAAAGGAATAATTTCGGCAATTCAACTCGAGTATTTCGAACTGACTTAATACCAGAGTAGGCAACGCGGAAATCGTACAAGTTGTTGGTTTATGTAAGGCTAGATTGAATATAAGCCACAAACAGGAGCCCTACAGCGCCTCGTAAAATCTAACACAAGGTGCTATGTACTCCAGACACTAAAAACCGGTCGTTTCCTTTCAAACTGAGTTTCGATACGAACTTACGAGCACTGAGATTCATACGCATAAACTAGAAAAACATTTTGGGTGAATATTCTTCGTTCTTTAAGCCAAGGACGAACTATTTACATTTCGACTGAATAAACCTGTATCGAAATGATCGTATCAAAACATTTTTGTATCGTTACCGGGAAGGAGCAAGGAAGGAATCGAGAGACTCGGGGAGACAAAAGGCAAAGACGAAAGAAAAGAAGGATGGGAAAGTCGATCGCGCAATAAATCGTTCCAGCCCTATCAGTTTTCCTTTGGACACTTGCTGAGCAAGGACAATGAACTCAACCGTTTGATTATCCGACTTCATCGGATTCTGGACTTTTTAGCGGAAAAAGATTTAGATTTAGAACACTTTAACCGCATTGACGTATTTTAGACCAACACATGAGCTGGGTCCAGTCTGAGTTTTGCCGGGAAATAAGGGTCTAAAGCAACGAAGTCGAAGAAGGCAGCGAGCCGAACGGCAAACACGTACATTTCTTTACCGTCGTTGTTCGACTACGACGTTAAACTTCGTAATCATTTCATGTATTATGGGGAACGTGAATGCGAGATCACTATCTTCCTTTTTTCTTTATATAAACTTACTGTAGGTACAGACCTTCAGAACTAAACTCCAGAAAAATTCGCTAACATTTGACAAATTGAGACGAGATGGTTTCATAGCAATGAAGTTTAAGACAGTGCGAATGCACTGTTTGGGTGACGTTTTTGCAGCAATACGGGCGGGTGAATCACAGCCAGAGATTGCTATGTCCCATTGTAAAGTTTTCACCCCGGAGTTAAATCAGTAAAAGTGCTGTGACACGGAGCCTACATATGTTTCTCTTTTCGGAGAATATTAGAAGATTGTGACAATGAAAGTGGATCTGAATTAGAAACTGAAAACTTAACAGCAGTTGTTTAAAGTCTGAGACACGTTATCAGAAGACTAGCATTTTCAGTCCTTACAACTTTCGTCTAAACAGGGATACATTTTGATAGTCAAAATAACATTAAAAGCTTGTAGGGTAGTATCAGTAATGTATATAAGATAAGAAATTAGTTTAGACGCAATACACAGCTATGAATTCTCCTAGACTTTAAAAGAATTGAAAGAATTATCACATCAATCTTAACTGTGTATTGCATCTATTAAAATGTTTTATACACTGCTATAAGAAATTGGCAATAACACTATTGCAAGATGTAAATGCAATATTAACCGCTTCTTTGCGTTTAAATTCAACATTCCCTCTTTTGAATGAAAGTGGTCTAAACGTAAACTTTTAACCCTGGAGAAAGCGTGTGCATGATAGGAAATGTTTTACCCGAATGTGAAACCTTTCAGATTTCAAAGAAGATCTTTCTGCATGCTGCGGTTACGACTCATGCTGATGTGACTGCAGAAAACGCTTTTCACAATTTCACAAAGGCAACAATTAAACCGTCATTTTTACAATCGACAATAAAAAACCTTGTAAAGCACAGCACGTTAATGTAAACACATGGAAAGAACAGAGCAATAGCTTTTTGATTGACTATTCCAAAGGATGCTGTGGGCTGTTTAATAACTCTGCTGAATTAATATAAAACCTAACGGTCGTTCAGAAAACAACAAATGGGCTTCAACAGAACCACAATAAACCGGGTGACCGTATAGAATGATTTTACCACGTGGTAAAGAAACAATAGATTATGGTAGATTTGACAAGAAATAATAAAATTAATGAGGTTCGGCGTAACCACTAAACGTTTTCTCCTGCCGATGCAGAGTATGCATGGCAAGTGCACACACGAGCCTTTTTTGAAAAAAGCTTCTTGCGCACCCCAAAATCGTAGCATTGCAGGCGGCAGCAGGCGGCAGCGTTGAGTCTATAAACAGATTTGCAGCTGACTTACAGAGGCGTAGCCATGATATTTTTTGCCAAATCAAATCTATCCTAACCTCTCAGTTCTCCGACATCATTTTCACATCCCTTGCTTAACTTTTGCTTTCTCATCAGTATAGTGAGGTTATATACGAATGAATGGACTGGTAATTTGTCTGTAATCTTGTTTGTAGCCCTGCTTTTGAATGTACTGAACGGTAAAGCAGGAACATACAACTGGGGTCAGGGGGCATGCTCCCCCGGGAAAGTTTGAAATTCAGGTCATCTAAAACGGCTGGAAAGGCGCTAAAACTCGCATCTTTCTAATACTGAGCCTCTCTATGGGCATGCACCCGTATTCTGGTATAAAAAGTCGTGTTGTAAGGGGTGCACGCGGCTAATGATTGGCTCTGTACGCAAGAGATCTTGTCGAGTTCTGCCATACTCTGCAGAAGGACGTTTTCTATTCTTGTCTCAGAGAATTTGTTCACTAGATGTGCATGAAAAAACGGAGGCATTTTAATTTTTCCCCGGTTAAAATTGAATATTGTCGCATTTTAATAGAGCAAAAAAATGACACCCATCGACCGGAAGGGTCGTTACAAAAATTGAACGAAAACAACAGGTGCATGTTTGAAAATACTGGCCGCCGTCATTTTAATAACTATTTCCTGATCAACAAACTTTTTAAACATCAATCAAGAATGTGACGGCCTACTAAGTTTGTATTATTATAAAAAAAGTACAGTCTATAAGAGATAGTTTATTCCGGCTATACAGACGTTGGTCTTGCTTTTTCAGCGTGCCATTAATTTAAATAACTCTTAACGTCCCGGTCACTCATTGCAAGTTCATTAGTCGCCCAGCAAGCAAATGGATCTCTCTCAGCAAGAAGCATTCTAGTCTTCGATAACGAGATCGTTTTTTCTCAGCATAGACCACTTCTTCTTTCAAGACACAAAATCAAACAAAATTTACCCAGAACTTTAATTACATCCTGTAATTCAGAAAAATGTCATGTTCTGCAATGATTAGAGCAAACTTTTGAAGAAAACTGACAAGTTTTGCAACATTTGATCCGGCCGACGAAAAGCCGAAGGGACGAAAACAGTTTTGCTCCATCCAAAGGAAGTTCTAGTGGGAGATTAAAACTGACCCCGCTTCGAGCAAAATTAAAAACTACCACCAAGAAAGTATCAATAATCAAGCACGTAGTAACACTACAGGTAGTTAGTTACAATGAAAAGTCGTTGTAAAAAGCATAATGACAGAAATATAAGACACTACATCACTGGCAAACGACTTGTTTACCGGCCCACGCGCACGGTTGTTCCAAGTATTGAATAGGAGATTTAATTTATTAGAGGCAGCAAATATTCGAGACTTCCGGCAAACAGCCTTATTAATCTTGATTTAACGCAAGGAAATGTAAGTAAATTTGTAATAGCTTAGAATCCTAGCTCAGACTAACTAACATGCACATCTTTCGCCTTCGATTGTTCATGGACAGCTATTTGCACTTTAAAAGAACAACGTGCTAACTGGTGGAAATGCGTTTATTAGTTCTTGATCTGCTCAAAATAGAGTTTCCGACAGAACATTGATTTTAACTTCATTTTGACTCGAAGCGCGAGTTAGGAGGAGCCAGGAAACATCATTTTAAGTCGAATCACGTACCTAGAGTCACGGTAAGTATGATAACTGACCTAAATTAAGTTACTGAGTAACAAGCAAGAAACGTATTCGTAGCGATGTTGTTCTCCTAGCCAGCGTGTGTGTGACTTGCTCAAATGACCTAAATTTCTTAGCATTTCTTTAAGTGGGTCTGTCTAATCAACCCATAACTCTAAACCGCGTTTAGGAACTGCCATGATTTTGAGGTAAAAGGTCGCCGAAAGGTTTGAAATTATAATGCAGTCCCCTCGAAAATGTCGAAACTTCAAAAAAAAATTTGCAAGAAATGAAGTGTTTCCAGTTGACCGAAGCAGATAACTACTCGGATGAGCAATTATAAGGAAACGTTACGCTTCTTTGCCGGAGAGAATCCACGACGCATTTCGATTGCCCTTCAAAGTTTATTGTAAAGTTTAGCGATTCAGACCTCTTCTACGGTAACCGTCGCAAGAAAACCGTAATAAGTCGAACGATAAAGGCGTCACTACTTGATAAAACGGTAACTGCAAAATTAAAATTTTAGAAAGGCCCTTATTAAGCGATGGCTATTTACTAGTCATTTTACAGAGTCCATAAAGGAACAGAAAAAAGGATATACACATGCAAACGAGACTGTATTTCCATCCGTGCAGGTTCCATGAAAGAAGAAAATAATATTTTACATTTTTCTTCGACACAGTACTGTGAATAAAAGAAAACGTTGTCGAATTTACCACATCAGAAATACGGATCCTTGGAAGAAATTGCTGGTATTTGCTTGAAATGATAAACATGATAAACACCTTTTTTTGTCACTTCCTTAGGTAACATGTAGATTCGTTAAGTTTCGTCCTGGTCATAATTATTTTTGATGTAAGACAAAATAAATTATGAACGGAGGAAGTTTGCCTGAACATTCGTTATGAAAAAAAAAGGAGTTACTAACCGAGCGGTGTGTGACACTGCGAGCAGTCTCTTTTTTCTTCAGATTTTACTGAGGGGACTGAGTGCACGCGCGCGCAAGCGTCGAACCGCGTGGCCGCGAAACTCGTGAAACGAGGCGTGCCTCTACCGTTTAGAGCCTTCAGGTTTCGCGCTGGTCATTTTCTAAATAACTGAGAAATGAAGGTACTGCCCCTGCCTCTACCCCGCAAACACACCTAGACCTTTGAGTGGCACACAGTAGTATAAATCAGTTGAATTTAGCTGACTTTTCTTTCGAAATTAATAAACGTCGCGAAAAAAGTGTAAAATAATTTTTAAAAATGCTAAAGAATCAAAAGTTGCCGAGAATTTTAAAAAATGCCGAAAATCTCAAAAGATGCCCAGCAACTTGTGGCTAAGCCTAGGTCCTGCCTCCTGGAGAAGAATACCAAAAAAGTGTCCTCAATTCGAGCTCTTTTGTGCTAAATACATTGACACTCAAATAAAGTGCCTTTTTCGTTTACCTCCCAAGCTTGTTTACTAACAACAACGCTAATATGGTCTGGAATTTTCTTGCAACAGCGCGCGCTGTCACTGCTTACTTCGAAATCACATGACATACAACAATGCAGGAGCCCATAACCCGGAGCGAGCAAGCTCCATGCGCTCGCGTCAGGACATTTTCATTGCCAGTTTATTTTTAAAACGGTTTTTGGTGCGAATTTTGAATATCTTTTAAATTCCATAAAACAGTCAGCAAATTCCTACAGACCTAAAAATGATATTTTTGCCTTTTAATAACGTTTAGTTTTCTTTTTTGATATCTTGTACTTCGAATGGGCTCATAAATGTGGTGGAGATTTTATTTTCGCGGGAAAAAGTGCCCTAAAATGTGTCTAAAAATAAGCTCGTTCATAAAAACGCCGTGACATATGCCTAATATGGGAGTTGCTCGCTCCAGGTTATGGGCTCCTTACATTGAAAGTGTTTCCCGCCAAAATCTCTGAGCGGGCAACATTGCAAAATCTATATGACGTCAGAGGGTAACAGTGCACTTTTACCAGCGAATATTGACCGACGACCGCCGTTACAGCAAAAGGTTTAATGAATTTCCAGCTTCGAATCTCATATTTCTCATATTATATATTTTTTTTTAATTTTATTAATGCTCGAATTGGGGCCCGACTTAACTTTACTCGGAGCGGCTCCCCTTCAAAATAGATCCTCTAAACTGCCGAAAAATACTGAATAAACGCCAAGGGAGAAATCCTCTCTTAACTGCTGATAACATTCCACTTCAAAAAAGTGCCACCAAACACCCAATGGTTAAAATAATTAGTTTTGTAAAATTTATTTCAAACCTCGCTAAAATCTGTTCAGACCTTCAACTTACTTTGCCACATGCAGGACTGAGCCTATAACCTGGCGCATGACTGTAGGATAAACCTTACCAGCCATAATCTTACACTTTGTTTGTATAGTCATTGTCAGTACTTGGGCCGGAGAAAATCGAGTTCTACTTAACAATTGTAAGCTGAACTTACATTTAGCCAAGCAAAAACGGAATTAGTTCAATTTATCCCGAAACTGAAGTCGAACTAATGAAGTACTGTTCTGGAAAGAATATTACTCATGTGTTGATTTACACCTGCTGAAGTTAAAACCAAATAATCTTTGAAACCCATCTAGTAAATATTGTTCTCTCATCATGCGATTTGAATCTTCTCATTGAGTCGTCGCTCAGATGCTTAAAAGAATTCAGCATATCCCTTTTAATAAAAAAAGTCTGACCATTAGAACTTACTTAAAAATGCCTCTTAATTTAACAAAAAAGGGATTGCACTTTTGGTGATTAAATTAAACCAAGATATCTTCCTATTTTTCAATTTTTCTAATTGTTTAATATTAGGCCATTGTATTGTACGGTTTTGTGGGCACGTCACTGTGACGGCCACAGATAAGCACATTTTTCGTTATCGTTAAATGATAAAGTGTTTAGCGACTATTTCCTTCTTTGGTAGGTGTTTCTATGGGGCCAATTTCCTCTTTATCGGCCGATATTCAGGCAATCAGCTTGATATAGGTTTTGATAAAGAGAGAACAGAACGCAGGGGACGTTAATTTCATTTCTTTCATCAATTGCGTTTTCCACCAATTCGAACTCATCAGCTTCGGTACAAACCGACATCTTTTAAAAAGTTCGTTGTTTAGGAACAGGAAACAATAAGGCACAGCTTCAAACTCGAAAAAAGCCTTGCCTTTTAGCGTATTATATTGTGAAGGAGTTTCTAATAATAACTGCGTTGAGGGACTCCTGGCGACTCAAAATCACAAACAGTCCTTCTGATCGATTCCCCGTCTTAGTTCAAATGGACGGTAAATACGACTGGTAAAGTACTGATTTTTTTTTCCATTATATACGTACGTGTTTAAGGAAAATCCTTCAATGACCGAGACCAAGTTTTATGAGCCTGCGAGTCCGAGAGCATCCCACCCAAACCCTTGTTTTCACTAAAACCGCTGGACACCACAACGTGGTTGAGGTCATCGCTACCTAGGGTCCTCCGTGTTTAAGGGAATTATTTGCAATACTGTAAAACAAGTGAGGTAACTATACAACGTCACCTGGCCCGGGGGTGGGGGGATACTTCCATAAGAAAGGCCAAGAAAGGGGTGTTCGCCGAAAAATGAGAATTCAGAAAACCCAAAAGGACACCAATTTAGGCGTGGCCCAGCAAGCTTTGTTTGGCCCTAAAAAGGAGACTTAAAACAAACAACCAAGTGCGAGCTATACAGTCACAGGAGCTCCACAGTAATCTTAATTGCCAACGTAACCTCGTTTCCAGGGCTTCTTCCCTAAGGACTAGGTTGACATCGAATACTATTACCTCAATACAATTCGTGACAGTGTTTGTTTGCCACAAGAACAAGAAGTCCGAAGACTAGAGCAAAGCTGATTTAAAACAACGTGTATTGTTTTTTATATATGTTTGCCAGTCCACTTTTGTTTTTTGGTTAGTTTGTTTGTTTTTTGTATTGTTAATAGCTTTAATTAGTGTTTTTACCGATTAGTGACGAGAAGAGCTACTGGGATGGCATCCATGTTGAGTTACAAAAATTCTAGTTATCGGGGTAGTTTAATCAAGGGAAACGAACAAAGTTCAGTTGAGTCAGTGGTCAGTGGGGAATTCGAGTTAACCGAAATTCGAGTCATCCGAGTAAAAGTAACGAAAAAGCAGGGTCAAATTCAACGGAGAAAAGACAGGAAGTTCGAGTTACCTTCCTGTGTAGATTGACAAATGGGTTGCGTCTCAAAGTGAGACATGTAAGACCAAAATCTGCAATTTACACCCCCGAGAGAGGCGAAGCGATGAACCATTCCCTTTAGATATGGGGTCCCCTGGGGACGAGGTCAGCTGACAATAAAAAAACGAAAGGGTGTTTTTTTTGAGAATTTGATTCGCTAAACAGGTGGAGCAGGTATTCCTGTTTATAATTTATCCTTTGCAATTAAAATGAAGTAGTAAGCTGTACGACTACGTTCCGGCAAATTTGACTTAACAGACCTCTTGGTTTTAGTTTTATTTTTTCTTATATAAGTCGCTAGGTCGTAGCTTGGAAAGGTGAAAGCATGAAATGTAGTTCTAACATAAAGTAATATACTTGAAAGAACCTAAAATTAAACGTTTTGGATGACAAAAACAAAGCGATTAGGTTTATCGACGCCGTAAAATTGCATATCACATTACTGACCCTTAGTTAATTTTTCGTTCTTGAATTTAATTTGCCGAGTCGTACAAAACATTATGCAAATTTTGAGGAATTTGTTTTCCGACCATCTGAAATCTACTTTCACGTCGCCAATAAATAAAAATTGATTCATTTTTACCGTGAATGTGTTTCATGACAGCCTGACCCATACTGCAGAAAAATGATGGACTTAACTGAGAGAACTTTAAACTCATTGTGTATTTTTCACACCTAATAGCGGACCCATGTATTTTTTGACAGCATATTTTCTCTTTTTTCGTACAACCTCTATCTAAATGTTTTAAGTTCAGCCAATCAGAGGAATGCGGTTATAACCCAACAATTTAGATAGTCAAAATACACAGACAAAAAGGCAGAAAAAAAAGCATTTTGCGTAAACAAAGAAAGCAATTCACATAGTTGAAACGACGTCGTTTTCATCTTCATTTAGGCAGTGCGGATTTTAGTAAACGCAAACCTCAGAACCCTAACGTTGCTACAAAACCGAAACGTGGCTTGCGTGTTTGGACCTCAGAATATCGCCCAAAGATCAAACCTATGAGGGTCGGTTTCCGGATGGACGCAGTATTGCTAGGTAAAATTTTAAAACCATAATACACAGGTCACGAATGTCACGAGAGAGCCACGAAAACAAGGGACCGCAAAGTACGAATTTCAAACAAATGGCTTAAAGGTAGATATCACCACGCAACAGAGTACCGTTTAGAAAGATTGTCTGCCTGCGAAATCAGTCGACGGGTGGTACGTACTGTCGTAGTTCAGATACACATCTCGCCGATGATACCGATAAAATTCAGCTAGAAACATACCTATTTCAAATGTGTAGCTACTGCAATTTTCCACAAACAGCAACTGGTAAGCAATTTAGTAACATTATACGTGAATCGCCAATGATTTTACTGCATAGACAGCACCAAGTCTAATTCAATAGGTTTCTCTTTAGTTTAACTCAAGAGTCAAAGTAGTGTACTGATAATAGAACCAGCCAAGATTCACGACGTTTTGTGTTGTTTACTATTGAAGAATATCTTTCTAAAGGCGCTATAAAGGCTGTTTCATTATTTGCAGCAGTCGGGTGCAAATGTTGTTTCAGCAAGAGGAACGACAACCAATTTACCTTCCCTACTGCCAGAAGCTCGAAGAAGCGCCATAACAATTTTGTTTATCTTGAACAAAACTAGTTGTGGAAAAAAAAGTTTATCATTGTCTTTAATGCAAGAGTCTTGATAAAAAAAACCTGACACCTGTTTAGATTAGATTATAGGGAAGGTATAAAATTATATAGCCTTCCAAAAACTAGGGTATATTTCCTCAATTATCCGACACTTCACTTATACGGTTCGGTTAATGAGTGCATGACAGGAAGTTAAAGCCAGAAAAACCCACAAAAGGAAGGAAAGAGTCGGTCTTCTAATCAAGGGGTTGGATACGAAGAATATTATGAATTGCCTACAATTAAAGCCGAGACTGTTTAGAAATGTCATTTTCGAGAATCGCAAAATTAATAGAGGCTACGACCGTTTTTTAAGCAATTTTTCTATTTGCGAGGCTTTCACATTGTCGAGTTTGTACATCTTCAAAGGTTTGTAAAACACAGAAATAGACTCCGAGTCGCTGGCGATCATTGGATGCCAAACGTTAATTGAACTAGTCTGACCGGCTATTTTAGCAGTATCATTCTTAAGCAAAACTGGTCTGGAAAAAACGTACTGAAGAAAAAAGTCAACGTTAAACAAAACAACATAGACAAATGCAAGCACTGAATTGGTGCATTTCAAAGTTCAACGAATTGATATTAATTAGGAGAAGAACGTCCGTTATAATTATTGAATACTTTCTTCGGGTGTCTGACCGCAATAATCCAGTAACCTATACCAGTATGTTTAAGGCCGGTCCTAAAACGTTCGAAAACGAATATTGAAGTGCACGTTGTCAAGCGAGTAAAACTCTATGCACATGCTACAAACACAATCGCCTGTGATATTTTCGGTCATCGTTTTCATTTTGATGTGTTTTCGACCTTTTTCGACGGTTCACACTTACACGATATGTCGCGCATTCGTTTTGATCCACTTTCAAGAGAGTTTTCAAATCGACGCGTTTTCGTTGAAAACGCTCAGCGTATTAGTGTGGACGGAAGGCCTAAGCGCATCGAAATGTATGCGGCGTTTTCAAACGAAAACGCATTAGGTTTGACGCGGCCTAAGTTAAACACCCAGTTTCAATGCTAAATTCGGAAATATGCCAAATTTAGCAACTGGTTATTGAGCAGGAACTATATTTGGGATCACTTGAATAGTTTATACATAAAACGACAGGGTTTGTCATTTATTATTTATTTACTGGCAAGGAAACTTGATCCGTACGATTCACTTAGACTGTTGGTAGTATAGCGAAACTCCAGCTTAAGTGTTCAGTGCAATATTTGACGATCACCCATGGTCTTCACAACGACCCCACATCGCTTACAAAACTACTGCCTTAAACGTGAGGGTAATGTTTTTCATTATCTAGGCGGAATTTATCAGAATCATTAAGTTGAGGGAGAGTATACGTATGGATCACAACAAATTTTATTGTTTCAACAGGCTAGCTACTTCTCAGGCTAGTAATGAGTTTATTCACGTTGACAAAAAAAAAAAACGTCCTGCAAGCCCGATCAAAACCTGAAAACTGTTGACAAATAGCGCCGACTGGTTATTGCCTAGTTTAAACACTTAGAATTTTCTTCATCATTATTGACGGGTACGGATCAATCTTTGAACAGTGAAAATGACAATCAGTCATTAAGTCTTTGCTTTGTTTTTCTAAAAATACAGTTTTCCAACCTGTTTTCACTTCGTTTGAACTAAAGATTCCCTTCTAGTTTCAGGCCTGATCGGGACTAGCCGCATTCTGGAACATTCTGTAAACGAACATAACACGGCAACGTAACTTACTAAGAAGTATTAGATTTGCTCCTTGAAGTAGTAATTCTTACGTACATTAACCGGTTTAACGGCTAGAGTCAAAAAAAGCATGAAATAAAAAGACTGAAAGAAAAGAAGTAGAAGTATAGAAGCGGCGAAACATTTGTTAAAAGAAGAGTACCATGGTTAAATTTCGTTTTCATTTTCCTTTTGTTTTTTGGCAAATCTTTGGACGGCTACTCGAGTAATTTGATGAACAAACAGAAAGAAAACAAAATATAAAAGATGTAACTAAAAGGAATCACGTCAGCGAGAGGGGAAGCCCCGGCCTCACAGACCTACAAGGCGAAGCTAACAAAACATGCAAAACAAAGATAAAGGAGAAAAAGAAAATTGGACAGCAAAAAAATTTAACAAGTCAGTTTTGAGTCACCAACGGACCGAGTTACTTCACTTAGGTAATTCTTAGTTGCCGGCAGGGCTGGCTGGTGCCTTTCCTGTGTTTTGAGTTGCTATAAATCATTTTAAAGGTTCCAGGGCTAAAATCATCAGTTCTAGATCTCTTGATCTGTTGAAGTGGGAATATATTACGGTTTTGTCTCCTGATTTTGGAAAAGAAAAAAGGAAAACAGTCAAAATTTGAAAGCCTTTCCGACCTCGGCAGTATACCTTTTTCGTTCAAAACGTAGCTTTTCAAGTCATAGTCTACATCGACTAGTGATACAAATTTTGAATTGTTAGTATTTGCGGCTCCGATTGTTCCCGTGCCCTTCGGCCTTAGTTTGGGAATGGAAAGGAAATGAAAGCACACTGTTTTGTTTAGCGATATTATTGATAACTCCTCTAACGGGAACATTGCCTGCTTAATTACTTTGAACCGGGGGCGGCCAAACTCTCGCGACATGCAATGTAGCTCAATGTTAGACCGCGAGCAGTAAGTTCTTCTTATCTTTTCAAAGATATTGGGGTAGCAAGCGTTACACGTACACGCAAGAGGCTGGAAAAATAACGCGTTACGCCTGGGATTGCTCGAGATCTCGGCGGATTTTAAGAGAAAAAGGTAAGCTGCGCGCAATTCGAGAGCAGTCTATTCATTGTTTGTATAAACAGAAGGCCACTTAAAACCCATAGACTTCAGCTTTGAAACGTTTATGTTGATCTAAAGGGTAAGTTTAATATCTGGTGACAGATCATCAGAGATCAAATGTTTAGCGTTCTCGCCTCCTCGTCCGGTTTTTCTCCTTCCTGCTTTTTCCTTTTTTTATATTTATTCCTTTGTTTGTTTATTGCTTGTTGTTTTTATTGCTGTTTTGTTTTTGTTCAGTGCAAATCTATAGCAGCATCAGTTAAGTGACATTGTTATTAATATATTTTAAACTCTTTTAACATCTTGGAGGGGATTGAGTGACTTCAAATTGGGAGAGGATCGGGCTACACTTTCTCATTGTTTAACACGCATGTGCACCGTTTTATGGCTTTTAAAAATAGTTCATTCATAAAAAAAAGGCAGTCCCCGCGTAAACATCCTATTCACCCACTACATATGTTTTCAACCCCCAGTTTTAAAGATCGTGCGCGGACCTTCTTAAAACTGAGAACTTGAGAAAATTTGAATGGAGTGCTCGACGCCCATGTACCGGTGGCACTTTGCGTTCTAAGATTTGATTACAAAAATATGTCTCTACATCATATTGGACTGAGCGAGAGTCCTTTAAAAGTCATCCGGTACTTTCCTCTTCTGGTTCCATTTGGGACATTTAGTGTCGGATGTGGTTGTTGGACCGACGCATCAATTGTTATGGATTTTCAATTCCGGCTAGATTTCTTAGTTATCAGTTTAAAAGTTTGTCATTCTGTCGATCATTGTATTCATTGGTTATAAATTTTAGTCATCAATTTGATTAAAAAAGTTCATTCGTTATCCGAAAGTTAAATTTTGACCAATTCAGTGCTATAAAACTTCATCCACAGTTTTTGCAATTCTGATATTATTTTCTATTCTTTCCGTAGTTATATTCATTTTTTTATATGCAAAGACATATATATTTCTTCTTTAACAAATTAAATATTTCATTTGGCAAAACTCAATTCAGGTAATTATTGGAGGCTGCGAGTTCGATGGTCGCTGTATTAAAATTCAAATTCCGTTTTAACTATATGCCAAAATAAATATCGATAAGTCTGTGATGAAAACCGTGTGCTAAAAGCCCGCCTGTTGACAGCTACAGATGTTTCGATCAAATAACCACTTTAAGAAATAGTTTGGAACGTCAATAGCTTTTTACGTCAAACCTCTTGATTGGGTGCCGTCGGCTTCGCAGTTATAATTTTGCATCGCATCGGCGGAAGAACAGATACACTGAGTTTTCGCAGTAAGTTAGACTTCGTCTGAGGCCAAATTGATGCCTATCTCTGATGCCAGTGAGGTCAGTGAAAGTATTGCTGGTTTAATTCTAGAAGAACAAATAGTTAAGGTGACTCTTTGTGTTTTCAGGACCTAACATTTTTAAAGTGATTTCTGTATGCAGTGGAAACTCTGACCTGTCCGTCCGAGAATCAAACTAATCATTTTTATTAAAATTTTAATACTTGTAGTTTAAACTAGCTTCATTCACCCGAAAGTATTTTTTGGTGACAGTCGTTTCCGGTGACAATATGCATCCCGTTTCTAGTTTCTAGCTTTGGTTCGTTTCGTTATAGCTTTTAAATTCAGGGTCTCGAGGCCCGGTTGATACATTGAAAATCTGTCTTTTAAAACTCTGTTTCAGTTTGGGTTAATTGACTTTTTGACACCTTCATTTGCAAACTACGCAATGTCGTATAATTTCCTGTTTGGTTCAGCCAAATTAAAATAGAGGGAATATGATAAGGGCTTGTATATATTAAATTCGGAAACGAAAACAAACTTCATCCACAATCTTAGTAGTTTCTGGTAGACTCAGGATCAGCAGACTTTTTCGATAAGGACCCATTTCCCCATAATTTACTATAACAACTTCACTTAGGTATGGTAATAATTGTCTTTATTTAACCCCCCGTGAGCGTTTCACAAAGTTTTTCCGCTTCTATAAAACGCCGTTTCTACAGACTTTTCATCTACTGTTAAAAGTAAACAGTTTCGATAAAAGTTGCTGGAACGCGGTTGGACATATAAATAGAACCGTCTAAGCTCGACAGTGCTTTAGAGATTTTTTCGTGATGCACTCACGTTGCGAGACGGCGCGGGCACGTTCGAAGAAAGTTTAGCCCCTACGTCACGGAGGCGACAGTGATTACGCGACTCTTCTGTTTCTTGTAAGTTACGGATCCGCCGGTATGACATGTCTGAGCGAAGCGCGACGGCTATCTATTTTCATCGTAGTTTGTTCTGCATTAATATTGTTGATGATTTCTCAACTGAGATTAACTATTTTGAATTATTAACTTTGCTCATTCTTCGTTTAATTTCTGTATACAGGCCCCGTACTTCCCAGATGTCATGGAGAATCATTCTGAAGCTGTGATCGTATCGTAAGGCGCTCAGTGATCCGATTATGACGAATGCTACAGAGAATTCGACAGCGTATCCATGCTCCAATCCTCCTCTCAATGCTTCTCTCTGGGCCTCCTTGATATTTTTATTCCTAATCGGTGCGTTCGCGATTTTCGGAAACGCGCTGGTGTGTGCGGCCTTCGCAACGAACAAGCGTCTTCGTATTTTGACCAACTACTTCGTGGTATCACTAGCGGTTTCTGATATTTTGGTTGGCAGTATCAATATTCCTCTCTGGATGTACATCAGGAGCTCCGAGTAAGTGGAAATTTGTGTTGTTATCTATGCACCCCAAGCTAAAAGCAATTTAGAAACAAAGCCCTTGTCGCTCTATCGCCGTTGTAAATAACCTCTTCATTAAATCATTCAAATGTCCCCTTGGGACCTATCACGACATTCCATCTTTAAAAGAATATTCCGTGCTAAAGCGAGATAAATATAAGCTTCCTTTTTAAGCACCGGATGGAACCAATTTGAACTGGCATAGCTTCAGGATGAAAATCGAAGCAAGGGAGTAAGATCATTGTTATTATTTGACACAACAACAACAACAGTCACGTCAAGAGAAAAATCGCTCTTTTTCGCTAAATCCACCTTTGAAACAGTTTATTTTAATGGTATTTTACTACTTAATCCTTCAATATCTGCAATTGCTCTTAGAATGATATAATGGTGAATAGTGCCCGCGACTGAACACGAATACATTACAACGCTTCAAGACCTCAAAATAATAAAATTCTGCGGGGGATTAGGAATCAATTTTCAGCCCGTGTTATTTTTAGTGAGGTTTACATGCAGCTAGCACGGTCAGAGATATTTGCGAGAAATCCTAAGTATGTGGCCCGTAATTCCAAAGATTAGAAATTTTATCTCTTTGCATTCAGTACTTTATTTTTTGTTTACATGTCTTAATTTCTAAGCAAGCTCTTATTTAAGGATGCAAATGAAGTTAACTGACCCAACAAAGGTCTTTTTTAATCTTTTACGTTGCCTTTTTCGATAGATTTCAAGGGTGTATGCCTTCTGTTGCTTTTAAATGTCTACTTTTACTACGTACCAAGCCTAACAACTCGAAGTTTGACGAATATTTCATATAGTTTAGTATGTAAAGATAATTTAGTCAAAACAGTACGGATACCCCCCACTAAACAAACAACGTCTGCAAACGTCAAACGGTTTGACTTGTATTTCTTTCTTTTCAATTTATACTTCAACCTTGATCTCGCCACTTGTCGTGAGCCCGTATTTTTACCCAAACTTAATAAATTACAGGGTAACAGCCCAAAAGATTTTCGCCAAGGTAGATACGCTGTTAGTCAGCTTGGCCGAGTGAAAACAAGGGTACATTTTTGTCGAATATTTTTGAAACTTGACTTTTAATGATCATAGTGGCATAAAATTACTTTCTGGGCTTTTCCCCTTACGAGGTTCTAATTCCAGAATTTAACAAAAAAAATATAGCTGGACAAGGCTTGGCGGTGACATAAACAGTTTACTAGTTTTAACAGCAGTTTCCGCTATTTTTCTGATCGAAACTGCTCTAAGAGTCCCTTTTTGAAAAAGTTACCTCCATCGGCAAATCTACCGTTAGGTAGTCTATAACTTCGGTGTTTTAGATATAAGAAAGATCGGAGAGAATTTTTAACCGGCCCCAGAAGATAGGATGAGCACCTTCGTCAATTTTCAGGGTACTCCCGCTCCCGATTTATTTACTCAAGTGATCGAACGTTATCATCCCGCACAATTTCTCAACGCAAAATGAAAAACTTAGTTTCAAAATGATACAATTTTTTTGGCGAAATGTCCGAGATATGTCCAGGATTGATTGTAGTTTTTGCAAGGTCATCGCGAAAAATCGTTCATTTGTAAATTTCGTAGCAGAGTTCAATCCTGGACATAAGGGAAATATCCACCACTGAAAAAAATTTCCACTTTTAGTTTATGGATAAGCCATGTTATTACAGTCAACTATCTTTATAGCTGACACTGTTGGGACCTCGAGTTAGTGTCCTCACTAACAAGAGTCCAAAATAGCGGGAGTTTGTTTCAGTCAAACGTCTGTAATTTGTTTTTGCCAGGGATTTAGCTACTGTCCTTTTTATCGGGGTGACCGTTATAGCGAGGTGTCCGTAGGGGCGAGGGTCCCAATGGTCTATACGGGGAGGCTCCGGCCGAAACGGGTACCTTTATCAAGCTTCAGGTATATGAAAGGGTTGGGATTTTACTCATTGAGCTATACGAAAGGGTAGGGAAATCTGTCAGCACTTAAAAGGGATGCAAAGTTCTAAACAAGGTATGTGGAAAAGGGGTATACCTTGGTCTTAAAAAATGGTATATAAACGGGCAAGGGGTTGGACCTCGTGGTGGAACCTCCCCGTATGAAAAAAATTGTTTATTACCCCCCCCCCCCCCCCCCGGGCAAGAGTTGACTGTATATGGCGGAATCCGCGAACGGCCATGATCAGAAGCGAATCCTGCGTTCTCACTGGCCACCCTAGCATCTTGTCCTCTCGGGATTTCCCGCAAGAAAGAGTTCTCTTCTCAGTGTAACTTCTTGGCCAGATAATGCATCCCTACCAGTGTCCGCTATAAAGGGAGTTGACTGTAGTTCGGTCAAGATAGCCTGATGTTATGTTTTTTGCGTCAGTTTTCATTGACCTCGACTTCGTCGCGGTTCCTAAAGAACTTGGCCAAAATCCAACTATTTTGACTTCCCACAACCGCTCAAAAACGGACATTTCTCAATGGGGTTAATCCTGACCAACCGTACATACTAACACTGCGTTGGTAGTATCAACCTTGAATTTCCCCTCGGTATAGCTGGTCAATAGGATAGGTGAATTGTCACTCACACTGCGTTCAAATACCTGACACATTTTTAATGGGATTTCATTTTAAAAAAAAAAATTCGTGAAAAAATCACGGCCTGGGGCCACCACAGTGTGGGCAAAGGCGAGAATAGAGTGTAACAGCAAAGAAAAACGACTTGAAAAAAAAAACAACAAAAATTGGCGAGAGAAGAGAGCCGAGGGAAGGACTGGGAAGGAGGAAAGGTCGGTGTCACCCTTTCCCTTTCCCAGACTATCGCTCGGCTTGCTTCGCTCGCCAAATTTTTTGTTTCGCCCTCTCCAATTTTCCTTTTTCACTTTTTTCTCCCAGTGAGCCTGGTCCCAGGCTATTGGAAAGAGGGCAAGGATTATTTGTAACTATCTTTTAACTTTCCTAAAACTGTGTAGTAGGTTTATCTTAACGCGGGACTAGAAGCCTTATGAGATCTGCTCCCAACTCCACTGTGATTAAATAGTTTAGTTGATAATTATTAAAAGTATTGAAAATGCCAGATGTGTAACTGTTTCTTTTTCTTCTCAGTTGGTGTATAAGAAACCGGCCATTGTACGAGTCTTATGTTATCTTTGACATCTTATGTGGTACAGCGTCGATTTGGAACATGACTGCCATAAGTATCGACAGGTTACGTATAACTTTTCTTCTTAATACCCAGAGTAGTTAGTTTTGCCCCATGTAAGAAAATCAGGAAATGTTGCCTTCTGGAATCTGGAATCTGGAATCTGGAATCCTGGGTTTTGGGATCCAGGATACAGCTCAAGGAATCCGGAATCCAACTAAAGATTGGAATCCAGAATCCACTGACAGAGAATCTGGAATCTACTACATAGAATTCGGAATCCACGGCGTGGAATCCAGGATCCAACACTATCTTAGATTTCCTTACATGGGGCCATTAGTCAATACGTAATAACCATAGTGACAGTGGTATCCTGTTTTTAGAAAATGACTGTAGAGGGGTTGACGTCACAATTAAAGTATGCAGGCCAACTCCGACGTATTATGGGTCTGTTTGCACCTTTTTGCCAAAAAATCGTGTTAATAAAGTCTTAATGCCGTATTTTTAACGTTCATATCCCTTGTTGGACAGGTGCTTAGAATAGATTTCGTTGCTAAATGTTATCTAGTGACTAAATCATGACTAACTGACTAACGGACTGGCTTAATTTATTGACTAGACTAACTCACATCCAACTCACTTGAATAGTGTAACTATAGCGAAGAATTTCGTTTGGTTTGCCGGCCAATATGTGAGCGTCATGTGAGCGCTCTACTGCATAAGGTAGAAATGCATTTACGATATACCCTATACAAGTAAACATGGTATTATATACTACGCAGTCACTCCCTCACTTATCAACACTGAGTAACTTGGCTCCGATTGAGACTAATTATTGACCCATGAATAGGCTGACTAAATGACTGATTGACGGACTGGCTGACTGTCGTACTGACTGACTAACTGACTGAGAATCTATCTGACTGAGTGTCTGACTGACTGACTAACTGAAGGAATGAATGACTGACTAATTGTCTGACTGACTGCTGACTGACTGACTGACTGATTAGCTGACTGTCGTACTGATTGTCTGTCTGACTGAACTGCTGACTACTTACTGACTAAATGAGTGATTGCTTGACTGACTGACTGAACTGCTGACTGATTGACTGACTAACGGATTGCAGTGATTATTGACTATTTGACTGACTGCTATCTGACTGATTAACTAACAGAGTGACTGCTGTCTGACTAAAGGACTGACTGACCGACCGACCGACTGGCTAACTGACTAACTCTTTGACTTATTATCAGAATTTCGTTTTTATCAAGCCAAAGAAATTGACAAGTTGTCTCCAAACATTATCGAATGTATTCTGTTCATTTACAGATTCGCAGCGGTAGTTTACCCTACAGTTTACAAACATCGCATGAAAAACACGAAAGTCGCGGGCTGGACAGTCTTAGGCGTATGGACCTTTTCTATGTTCATCGCCGCATTTCGAGTGGAACATAAAAAATTCAACTACGCTTTATTTGTTGTGGTCCTCGGTTTCTTGATTCCCCTTCTCATAATACTTCTCTCCTACGGAAACATTTACCGCGTGGTGAGCTATCGAGCAAAATGGACTGGGTCGGTTTTGATTGAGATAAAACTGGCGCGAACACTCTCGATTGTGATTGGCGCGTTCATTGTCTGCTGGGCGCCATTTTTTATCACCATTGTAGTGTCGTACTATTGTAGGGTTTCATGCAATTGGGAGGATACCATACAGTGGATAAAGTGGCTGCAGTATGTAAGCTCTTGCATTAACCCTGTTATATACACTTTACGGAATCGCGAGTTTCGTTTCACCTTCCATAAACTGATTTTCCGGTGTAGCTACAGAAACGGCAAGTATGTGTTCAATCCGCATGCAAAGCGGGGTACGAGGTGTGGTTGCTGTCAACTTGGAGACACGTTTGACGAGGAGTACGGCGAGCGTCGTTCACGATATCCTACTTATACTGAGGATTCTACGTGGCATAGCTCGCATGTTCGACATTCATCGACACCCACCAAGCAACAGTCAACGCCGTTGGCATTTGATAATTTGTCTACTACTAAATAATTAGGATCCATGGGTGTCATGTCAGATTATTTTAGTCAAATAACAAGAAAGACAACATGTCTGAAAATAACTGAGTCCAAATCTGAAATCCGGGGAGGGGGGGGGGGGGGTGGGTATTCCAGGGAATTCTTGGTGGGGCGCATGGTTCTCCAAATCCTGATCCAATTTCAGACCAAAGAATTTTCATTTTCCACACTCGTTTTCAGACCTGGCAAAAAAACCATACTTGTCTTCAGACCTGGCGCAGGCAGAAATTATGTTATCATTACTTAGATTTGAACGCCAACTAAAAGATTTCTTAAAGCTATGTCGAATTCGCATATTACTCTTTCTTTTTTATTCATTTGGAATTGAATCGGCAAATACGTTCATGCTTTCCCGTATTCCCTAGAAAACCATTACCGATTTCAGACCAAACTAGAAGCCTATATTCGTTTTCAGACCAAACCTGCGCAAAAACCATACCCTTTGGGGCGGCACATACCTATAAGGCAAATACAGGGAGTACCTCCCCCCGGGTTTTGAAATGAAACATCACTGACTGTAGAAATACATATTGATGAGCCTACAGGAACGCCAAGTACTTAACTCCTGTGATGTGAAAATAGCTGCAAGGCGTGCAGACAAAACACAGTGCGCCAGCGTGCTGTGTTAAAAAATGCCGAAGTGTTTAAAACAGTCGAACTTAGAGTCGAACCTTTACTAACGTCCACCCAAGCAAAGATAATAGGCTGATTTAGCCACAGAACGGGAACGTCAGTTGACGACGGCGCAAGCAGATCCATCAACTGGCTTTCCTGGCTTGACCAATGGCAGAGTGGCAAATTGGGCACCGGAAGTCGAGTCTAGTCCTTTCCTCGCGCTTTCCCGTCATCAAATGACGTTCCCGTTCTGTTGCTAAATCAGCTGAATGAGACATTGTAGAGTTCTAGGATGACGTTTACAACAAACTGCAGACGTCACATTATACCATCTGACCAAGTTTTTTACTTGTCGTATACTGTTTATTATCATGTATTATGATTATAAAATATTTAGTTTCCTGTAAATTTCAGTCTTAAGAATTAATTTGGATAGTTTTTGTTTGCCAATTTCAAAATTTGAGACACTAACAAGAATCTCTGCCATAATCCCCTCTTGCGGCTTAAAACACGGTCGAACCCCTACTTCCGGTCACCAAGAGAGGATAGTGGAACGTAACATGGATCTTAAACGAAGGTGTATTTGAGCGACGCACGCCAAGCGGAAGTAAGGCATTTTCTCTTTTATAAATATCCCTTTTGTATTTTTATGACGTGTCTTAACTCTATATAGGGACGATTTGTCCGAAAGTTTGGGTAAAACCGTTGCCTAAGAAGGCAAAAATTCTACTTCGATTGACGTGCTTCGTTCAAAAACGCTTAAGTTCACTAATGTCTGATTATCCCTCTCCACAACGGCTACTGTTTTGGTTCTAGCGGATATAGTCACTTTTGTTGTAACCTGATTACAAACTAAAACGGCCATCTCCCTACAACAGACATTGAATTCAGTCTCTAAGGTGACCCGTTGTGGAAAGGTGTGACTCTAGTTTCAAGGTAATCTTGTTTGCCAAGGACTGCGAGTTATATAAAAAGGAGCTGAAGCAACGACGACGGTGACGGCGACGGCAACGGCAACGAGAACGGTAAAAAAAGCAATAGGGTTAGATAACAAGACAACAACTCTGCACGCGCATCATGCATTTTTCTTTTGTACATTTCTTTGCCGTCAGTGCACGACTACGACGTGAAAATGCCTAATTTCACGTTTTATTAAGGACGTGAACACAACACAACGACTTTTTTTTACTTAATTTCCTTAACTTCGATACAAACATTTTAGAATTCAAATCCCAAAACAATTTGAACGAGATGAATTAAGCTCCCTAATGATGGTCACAGGAGAACCCCCTCTTACTAAAATTACGTTCGTAATTTATTTCGTCTGTGCGTAATAAGAACTCGAAACCCTTAGTACATTTTCTGGGTGCCTGTATTTTTCTATGCAGCCCAATCCAGGGGTAACCTGGAACTCTCGGGTTCAAGTCCAGCTGTCACTGGTTTCCCGGTGCTTCAGAGTTCAACTCCTTGGCCACAGTTGTAAGTACAGTTTTATTATGGCTGAGCCATGTATATGTAGAAGAGTTGAAAACGAATCATAGATACATAGGGAAGTTGTCGCCAAGAGATGAAAATATATATTATTTAGTCTAGGAAATATATGTTTATTCATCCAGGATAATTTTTTTATGATATAAGATAGGTAGCTACATATTTTAAAGAGTTAGGATAGCTTAGAAAATATTTGGAATTTTATTTGTTCGCTTTATTTGCTGCTGTTAAAAAAATCCCTGGCGATCGCTGTACCCTCGGGGAAGGTCCCCTTTTAAATATCCCTTCAGCATAACTTCGTTCGCGCCTGTTCAGTCCGCAGGCTTTATCTCACCTAATAAAGCTAAAACAACAACGAATCAGTGAGAAGTGGTGTATCTAGTGCAGCCCCGAACTTTAGAAAAAATCTTGAATGCTAATGAAAAAGAGATTAACTGATCCTTACGGCCAGACAATTAAGAAAACGTGGAAGAAATGAAATGGCATTCAGTAAAACCTGTAATTATTGCTTGACCTTCCATGCAGATTTTCTTAGAGCTTCCTCACATGTTCATTCATGTTCAAAGGAACAGCTGACCTTTACTGGTGTCCTCTTTATCTATATGTCCGCTAAATACAGGCTTGTTATACAGGAGAGAAGGAGGGGGGGAGGAGGGCAGTGTTTCGTATCTCTGGCAGACAGTTAAGCTGCATCCAGTGTTGCAATTAGGTCGCCAACAGAACAAGTAGCTATGGGAGCGGTATACATGTATACTATAGAAATGCTTCCACCTTACGCTTTCCTTGTTAATCTCGTCCCAGAACTCACTCTTATTGACTTGAAATCTGGAAAAGAGATTATTACCCCGTTTATCCGACCACGTCCCTATTAGGCGAGCCTTTGTCTACATTTATTGCCTTATTTATATACAAAGTTGATCAAGCTATTAAGGTAACATATCTGAATATTATAAAAGCACCGGCGCCCCAAGCACTTTTTCCCTTGAAGATGAATTAATTTTTAACATGCCCTCACATATAACTTAGTTTGGGACGCCTGTTTTTTAATGATCATCATCTTATTCAGACAAGGATACGAACTGAAAGAAAAAGAATATCTTTTACTTTAAAACAAATAAATAGGGAAAAAAATCTTCCTTGTGCAAAAAAATTGCTATTAGGTAAGACCAAAGCATTCGAGAATCTTACGTCCTAAAGATTTGATTCAGGTACCTCCATTCCAATAATTAATAAAGATAACATTAACTACTTTAAAAAAACTTGAGTTTAGTCTGGTATCAATTACTACTAAGTTTGCCTGAAAATGTTCCAGAAAGAATTAAAATACATTTTACAAAATGCTGAAAAATTAATAACGAAGATAAACTTGCATGGCAACATATGCAAACGGCAAATGCGCTTCAAGTCAATGCTCATGCACACGCATATGGCGATTCAGGTTTCCTGACTGCGAAAACTTGAGCTGGCAAATCTTACACTTGTACGGCTTCTCTCCAGTGTGAGTCCGCAGGTGTTTGGTCAGCGTGGAGCTGTCAGCAAATCCACGGGAACACATTTTACAGCGGTATGGACGCTCTCCAGTATGCGTACGCATGTGGGTGGTCACTGAAGAGGACTGGGCAAACCTAAAGATGGTGCAGAAGTAAAAATTATAGTTTAACCTCTATCTTTCCTAATTTTTTTTAAGTATAGGGCCAAGAATGCCTGACTATGACTGATTTTTAAATTGTAACGCGTATTTACTCCCTTAACTCAAAAAGGTCCAGTTCCTTGACGTAATTCGCTTTGCGAATGAACAATACTCTCGCGTCATTACAAGACGAAATTCCCAATAAAAAGAAATGTATCAACTTTCTAATTTCTACAGTGTGTCTCGAAATGACGGATAATTTATTTCTGAAAACTATTCTTCTTTTCATGGCAACGTTACACTTCATGGAATAAAACTACACAACCTGTTTTTGATGCACTAGTCACTGAGTTCTGCTGGTGCAATCAAGGTGAAAGAGTTAAATTGTAATAAGCTTACCAGAGTTCTATTTTAGCCTGCATTGCACGGGGTGTTTATATTTTTTATTTAATTTAATATTTCTTCTCTTTAATATTTAGTACTGAGAAAAGGTCTTTCGAATCGTTTCAATTACTTTTTCATTTTTATTGTAGCCCGAGCGCTCATTTGCGATAACAACCTGAATTTCTGCCGTCTCCTTGCGTCGCAAACTTCCAAGAGAGATGATGTCTCTCTTGGGAGTTTGCGACTTGAGGAGACGGCTGAAATTCGGGCTAACTGCGATAAACGCGCGTGTTAGCTACTTCTATTTGGTCACTTCTGCATTAATTTTTACTTACCTGCGATCGCAAACCAAACATTTGAATGGCTTTTCACCCGAATGGATTCGCAGATGGGCTGTTAGATTAGCATCTTGAGAGAAGGACTTTAAACAGATGTGGCACTGATATGGCTTCTCCCCAGAGTGGGTGCGCATGTGCGTTCGCAAGGTGGACGGCCGGGCGTACACTTTATCACACAGGCGACACTTGTTAGGCTTGGACCCTAATTGGCTGGAGCTATGACCGTGAGCTGGAAAAGTCTCCTCCTGAAAGACTTCCCCCGAATAGAAATCCTGAGGACACTCGGAATCGCTTTGGCTACCTATCGCACTTGACAGGAACGCTGCAGTATCAGTTGGAGAGGAAAATCCATTCAATGATAGATGACTGATCTAACGAAAATATAAAACAAATGAGAAATACAGCGTTCACTGCATGTGACGAATATAGTTTCCTGGCTGCCTTATCCTATTAAAGATCATATGTGATGATATTACAGGGACACCCAACGAGAATATAGTTCAAAACCACTTAATTATAGCATTGTTAAACGTATTTTAGTATTTAAACGGTAGATATAGACATATTTTTATCCCCTAAAAGTTTTTCATCTGTTCGGATTTCCTAGCTGAAAGTCCAGTGATCCGAAAATTATAGGGATCAAAACTTACCTTTTCGAAAGTTTCAGCCAGAAAAAAGGCTCCCGAAAATTCTAGCTGACCTTTTTAGGGTAAAAATCCGTTAAAAATGGGCAATTATACTATTTTTTAGACGTTCGAAAATCCTAGGAGAGGTAGGCAAGCAAGAAATTTTACAACAAATGTTCCGAAAATTCTAGATCTCAAATCGTCTTCCAAACAGATATTTTCCGAAAATTGACGTTGGGTGCCACTGATATTAAAGCTTCCTGAATTGGAAATATTCCATACGTCGTAGGCAATTTATCTTTCCAACAAAATAATACTCGTTTTCTGAGAAGACCACGTAATCGACGAAGGCCTTAGAAAAAAGGGCAATTAATGTCTAAGAGAAAGCCAAAACGAAGCACCTTCAGGCAAAAAGGAAGAAAGTTAAAAAGGACAGCATTAAGGTCAGATTCGTTTTTAATTTTGTCTCAGTTACATAAATTATGACTTGTCTCTTTGCTTTGAGTCGATGGTTTTGCCATTCGGAGTGATAAAGAAGAATTTATAATAAATGATTAGATTTAACTCACCGTTGGGCAAATAAATGACAAACCTGTTGCTGCGTTATTGAAGGATCACTTCCAGGAGGGGTCCACTGTACCACTTCCATTGGGGCCCCCATCCTAGCGCTCCTTTCCGCCGCCGCGTGTTTTAGGGACAAAAGGATCCCAGCTGCGTTAAACCAAGTATCTGCAGGGTCCTCCGAAGAGGGTGGTTGTTCTGGAGGGGGAGGACTGGGGAAAAAGGGTAAGTCAATTAATAACCTACGCGTCAGGTGTTTGGGAGAGACGGGATAGGAGTGATTCAAGATACATGAATTAAGAGCGTGTGAGGGGGAGAGGGGAGGAGGAGGGAGAGAGAGAAGGGAAGAACGTGCACTATTTTGTGGTTCTTTTCCCTTCTTCCTCGAGTGTCCATTGCGTTCCCCCGGGCCATGGCTATGTCACGAAGATAATGCTCTTTTAGGTGAATTAAAAACATTAAAAAGAAAAGAAAAGAAACTTGGCCCCGGCAAATGATAGTGAATATTTTCCGCCAAGAGACAATTGAGTTTCCTAAGAACAGGGTATTTTTCGTAATTAATAACACTGGTGTTTTAGTCACGGAGACCATGCATGTATTCCTAATTTCTGGCAGTAGAATATCAGTAAACTAGGGCATAGTCGGGCGCGTGAGTACTTTCGCTGTAAGATGAAATAAATTAAAAACGTAGCCTATAGTGTCAGGCTTCGTTACATTACAAACTGAACTTTATTGGAAAGTAGTGTCAGTGGTAAAAAACAAACAAACAAGCAAACAAATGACTGAAATATAGCAGGAATGCAGGTGTCATTTCAGTTTACTGGAGTGACTCCCGTATTCACACAATTCAGTAGCAAGCCGAGTTATGCTCCTACTAGCAAAATAAATAAAATACTTTGCCCAATTTGTGGTTTACTTCTTTTCTATCTCCGATTGGCGCTTATTACAGAGCCTGTTATTAGGCAGTTGTTACTGATAATAAGACTTCTTCCTGAAACGTAGACTGTTGACCGCGAGTGCTCGTTCTTGTTAATTTCTTTAGAGCCACGCGCGCCTCGGGAAAAGTAAAATTACGCATGTATATGGTAAAAAAGAGCAGAGATTGGGGCGGGAGAGGAAAAAGTCAATTAAGGAGGCGTGAAGAGCGGCAGATAGCCAGATCAAAGACCCTATCGCAGCCTCTTATTTTTTCTTTGTTTGGACTTCCGCCCTCGCGTTCCTCGCGCTCGGCTGTGTCGCCAGCCCCTCCATCACTCGTGCTCTCGATCAATTGTGACTCAAAAGATAAACAAGAGACTGCTTGCAACCTAGTATTTCCTGGACGTTTTTTCAATTTTGGTTCATGTCTCGAATAATTAAATTCTCTTTAAAGAAATGAAGCCAATGACTCTTTACACAGTAGTTGGGGATCTAGAAAATAAATCGTTGAAACACGCAGTTCCTTACACCTCACCCCCCCGTCCCCCCTAACCCCCTCCCTCCAAAAGTTAAATGGTTCGCACCTTAGAGAACGATCTGCGGCCTCAGTCGTACTTTCTTAATTTTAAATCAATCATATGACTGGATGGTTTTGATTGATAGTCCTATCATAATGATTGCCCGGCCCTCTCGGTTGCTCACACTGCAATGAGCACATCGCTTGGCCGAGCTCTCACTCAATTCCGCCTTTCCTTTCCTCAGCCTACGAAGCATTTTTTCTTTTGCTCCACAGTTACTTAACTTTTCCCCACCTAACTGCCGAGGAGATAGTACGTAATTGCAAGGCCTACAAAATATCACCAAAAAAATGTGTAGCCATTTTATTCACAGGAAACTTCAAATTAATTATTATTCCTGCGACTACCTCGTTTTGCTATCAAACTGGCCAGAGACATACAGTATGGCACGTTAAATGGTTAAAAAAAATCATCCAGGGTGGCCAACCAATTTACTACAACCAAATATCTCTGATTACGGAACTCTTCAGTGAAATGAAATGCGGTAGTCGTCGGTGCCTTCATTCCCATTTTCATACTAGACATACCTCAACGTAAAGTGGTTTAGTATCACAAGCGTAAATAATATAAGATAGAATGTAGAAATACATCGCGATTTTCAAGAGGAATCAGAGGAAAGCGGAGAGCGTTTTTCGTTTGGCGTTTACGCACTTTTATACGTTTTTCCTCAGTTAATCTCACAGTTGCTCGAGATGATAATTGATCTTGATTAATATTAAATTTGAAATTTATTCTCGAGAAAAGACATGTTATTTGAAGCCATCGATATGTGACCGAGGCCATGTAAGGATGGAAGAAACAGCATAACCAAAATCACAACAATTTTAAAGTCATACCTTTTAAATTTGCCAATTATTCAATCAAAAAGAAATTGCAGCTGGGAAATAAGAAAATGAACGGAATTACTTCTTTGATTCGAAAAGGAGATATTGAATGAAAAGTAAAATTAACTAAAATAAAACAAAAATACGGGCATAACTCGGATGTAATTCGATTTATTTATTCTCATAGTTCACATGATTTTTTTCATCATTAATTATTATTTTATTTGGCGAAGAAAAAAATAGGAGCAGTGTATTCGAATTTACTGTTTACTATTTACGCTTTCCTTTTCATTTCATTTCATGATCAAGATCAAGTTTTATGAGAAAATAACTTTCACGTTTGACTGAAGATCATTAAAAAACAAAACGAAACAACAAATATAATGGGCGAATTGTGTATAATTGTATTAAGGGTGGTAAATAAATCTATATTTTAGTTACAATCATTTTAAGAGAGGAGGACCGAACCAAAAGATCGTGTTTTAATAATGCATAAATTTTAAGTAACCCTCGGTCCATCCCTGCTCTGTTTTCATGAATTTGGCAAGAGAAAAAGAATTACTGTTGTACCTTGTTTTCTTTTAATGAAGGGTGTCACTTGAGCAGAATGAAAAGTTGCCTTACGTTCTCGTGAAATGAGAAATCACAATCATCAAAAAGACAAAATTCCTAAAGGCACCGACGTTAGCAATTCAAAAATTCATATTCGGAAAAAAATTAATCTGTAGAAGTAGCAAAAAAAGCTCATGAAATTTGTTGAACGGCACTTAAACAAAAATATACACAGGATAACAGATTGTTCAAGATTTGAAAAACGTTGAATTGCGAGTAACCAAAATCGATCGATATATAAAATGGGTATCATTAAACGGGCTGGCGGTGTTCTTTGTTTAAGAGAAACATGTTTTTCTTGACTCACCCGCCATTTGTACTTTCCCCTTGAGTCAGCTGATTTTCGGATGGTTGTATTAGTTGCTGCGATACACACTCTGCATCGTTCATCGATCCTCCCCAGATAGAGACGCAAGGAACTGAGCTGAAAATGGCTCTGGGCAGAATGCTGTTATTTGAAGCCATCGATATGTAACTGAGGCCTTGTAAGGTTGAACCTTCCATACCTGGGTGGTTGACAGCCAACGACGGAGGAAAATACTTTGAAGTCTTATTTGTCAAAATCAGTGGAGAATTGGCCGAGAACACAGCCTACTTTCTGTGCGAAAAGATTGCAAGTTGCTCTAAGGAAATAACTGGACAGGGTCTGGCAAGAGGAGTGAAAATTTTGCACTCTGTTGAATATATTTCAGTGTGTCGGTAGACTTTGATCAGCTTCTGAGAGAATAAGCGAGTGATCTGATTGGTTACCTGCTAGAGAGGTACCGGCCGATTGGACATCCTGTATCGGAAGACGCCTTCTAGCAGCAAAGGGGATTTGCGTATATTTTGTTCTCCGTTACTGACAATGCTTGTAAATGTCGAGTCCGTAATTTATTCTACCCGGTGCCCCAAGAGGCTAGCCTCAGAAATTGAAATGAGCAATAGAGGACGAGATTTCCATCTGATGGAATTTTCTCTTCTTGAACTTGACATAATTATCAAAGAGGTAAGCATAATATTTCAAGTTTCTAGTTCACCTTAAAAAAACAAAACAAAACAAAACAAGTTTAGAAAAAAACAGCCAGCGTCGTTCGGTGTTTTTGATCTTTTAGTACAAAACATCCAAGGTCCTCGTTCTAGTTTGCCCGCTCAGATGAACACTGTCAGATAAGTAGAGCAAGCGAACAGTTATTACATTATTTACATACACTTTAAAGCGATTGAAGTAATTATCAAGTTGTTGACATAATTATAAGTGTTGTATCAAACCAAAAGAGAGAATGTCAGAGGAGAATGTAATTTGAATATATCTCTTTAATTAAATATCCCATTCAAATGATATTTAAAAAAACCTCTTTGGAATAAATTTTCGGTGTCTTTTACGGGGTGTCCCAAAAGTTCGTTCCCCTGCTTTATAAGTCTGTATTTCAGTACGATTGGACTTGGTAAGCAAATCACTGAAACAAAATTTGTCTTTCAATCTATATTCACCATTTTCATACTTGTCCATTTTTTTCTTGACTCGAATATTCGATTTGTGTACTTCCGCGCCAAAGCTGCGCGTGCGCGAGTATATTTTCCAGCCACACAGTTTTTTGTATTTTACAGCCCGAATTGCTCGAACTCCTTCCTTGTTTTTTGTGAATATCACGAAAGATGAATCCCCTTAACGCAAAAACGTTCAGCTATTTTAGGGGATGAGCATGTATATTTTGATTTACTGGCTTTATCTAGAAACTGCTAAAAAAATGGAAAAATAAGAATGTTGGGTGATAAAATGATCACGGAGGAATGAAGGTTTTGAGGGCAAGAAATGAAGGGGAAGACCAAAACGCCGAATAAAGCAGCTAAATAGTTTTAAGAAGGCTAGATACAAAAAAGGAGACTCGACGAGAAAGCTCTCACACAGTTAGCAAGCCAAGTCCAGAAAGGATCACGAAAAGCTGTTTAAAATGTTTAAAATTAAAGGTCCCTGAGATGGCAAAAAAACACCTCTGTCTGCAAAGTAACGCCCAGCTCGTCTCAAGTTGTAGAGAAGTACAAAACCTTGCTGTGGAAGGAGGCCGGGATGATTATCTTTTTTGGATGAATGCACGAAATATATTTTTTCTAGCTGCCTAAACTAAACAAATCTTGTTTGGGGGTTGAACTGGCTCTTGTGATAAAAAAGCTCAAAATGGATCATCTGTGGGTCTACAAGCTGTATCCCACTTCAAGCCGCAACGGCTACAGAATGTGATAAAAAAAAAACAACAACATAAACAACAACAACAAAAACAAAAAGGGCATGCCAGTTACTGAAATTCTGAATACATGTACTCAATAGAAAAATAAACATCTTCTAGCAATTTCATGTAAAAATAAAGTTTTGATCAAAAGTTATGGTGCATGAACTTTTGGGACACCCTGAATTCTTCTTTTTATGCGCCCGCGAAAATGTCGCCTCACTTATTAGCCATCAGTCACTTTAGAAACGAGAAAGGGAATTGGTCCAAGTTAACTTTCGCAAAGACTTCTGGGACTTAAATTGATCGTTTTACACATAACGTCGCAGTGGCCATATTATGGGCTGATTTAGCAACCGTACGGGAACGTCAGTTCACGACGGAAAAGCGTGCTGAAAGGACTAAACGCGCCTTCCTGTGACCAATTTGCCGCTTTGCTTTTGGTCAAGCCAGTTGCTTGAATTGCACGCGCCGTCGTCAGCTGATGTTCCCGTTCTGTTGCTAAATCAACACATTTTATTAGTGAACAAAACAATGAAACGGCGGCCATGCTGGTGAACATAAAAACTTCTGTGGTTATTTAATACTTCGGCGCGTCAGTAACAATCCCAGAAACAATTGCGTGCGCATTTCGGCTCCAGTTTCCTTCTCGTTTTTAAAGTGTGAATTGTGAGGTTAATCCTGAGACTAGGTCGGTGGTGTCGAATTGCATCACGGCACTTCAGTCACATAGTGCAATAGGCCGTTTACATGATGACGTCATTATACTACTACGACCAGAATCCTGGAGGGTTTTGCTTTCTTGTGCAAATTAGGGCTTATGTCATTTAAACCTCACTGAGATTTCCAAATTAAAATATGAAAGGAAAAACGTAAAAGATTCTGGTCGTAGTAGTAAAATGACGCCATCGTGCAAATGGCCTATTATAGCGCAATTCAAGACAACAACGACCCAGGCTCCCATCAAGCGCACCTAGGTCAAACGTAATCCCACAATTCTTTTTTATTTTAGTTGGGGCGGATCGCTCATGACCTCACTTAAAACACAGTGAATCTATTTTATTTAAAAACTTTTATTGTGTAACTAACTGTAGCCACGTGAGCATTGTTTCTCGCCTTTTCATAAGCTTACTGTTTGCTGTTTTCAGCTTTAGTAGAAGCTAAAAAATGTAAATGGAAAATGTAAACTTATATGGACAGTTCTTTCTTTAACCAACGGCGAACCGGCAGCAGCAGTTCGCAGTAACCGAGGAACTCTATCCCCGTAACGCTACATAAACCCGTTGTTAAAAGACTACAGGATTGATAAAATTATGAAAAGACCACTTTACATTCTTGCTTTTAAATAACTTAGAATAGCCCAATTAAGTCAAATTAAATTTATGTGGCCTTGCACAAACTCCCAAATAACAGGCTACAATGAATTGATAAAGTTCAAAATTTCTAGGAAAAGGGCGATGAATAAGAAACGAATTTTCTTACTAAACTTAAGTCAGACCCACAGCACTAAAATTTGTTTTAAAAACTAGAAAATTGTAAGTTTAACCAAAAAAGAGGTTTCTTAAAAACTTATCTTTTTTAAAAGTATCCCTTGAAAATTGATTTTGAACGGTAATAAGATGTGACAGAACTCACAAAGGAGAAATTTAGAGAAATCTAAACTGTCGATAATTCAATTGTATGTCACAGGCAAATTTCACCTTCGAACTTCTCAGTACATGTATACTAAAATTAACATCGCAATGCTCAAGTGAATCAATTTAAGTTTTTGGGAAACTGCCCACCTACTCCTCCCCTTTGCCATCATTTTGCCCTAAGTGAGAAGTAAGTGTTAATGTTAGCTTAGGGAAGGGGTAGGTGGGTAGTTTCCCAGAAACCCAAATTGCTCCGCTCAAGTTAGAGCAAAGACAAATTGACTATACTAAGGGGCTGTCTACACTTCATGCCCGGGAACCAGTGCCTCGGTACCGGCACAAAATCCACGGTGTTGTGTTCACACTTTGAGTACCTGATAATCCGGCATATGCAACTATGTACATAGTTACTCCATTTGGCCCTGTCGGACGCCATTTTGAAACATGAGCATAGTAGCAGGAACAAAGCTTTAGACTGCCCTAGAACTAACAAAAACAGTGTGCACACAAGGACCTGAATTCATTGTAGCTTGGGTACTTGAAAAAAGAGTGTGTTCACATTAGTGCCTTGCAAGAACCGTACTCAGGCACCGTGCCCGGGGATCAAGTGTGAACGTTGCCTAAGCTGAAAACTGTCTTACGGCCTGTTTACACGGAGGTGGGGGACCCCAGGTAGGTGAGGTAACCCACTTAGGTGGGGTGACCTGCCTGTCCATATAAACTCTCATTTTAATTCGATCACGTTTACATGATAGGTGGGGTGACCCGCCGCATGTTACCTCACCTAACTACATAGGGTTATCCTACGCTGATACTCTTTGAAAAGAAAAATGTCTACACAAATGACGAGGGACGAATTTCGTTGGAAATTTAACGAAAAAGTTCTAAAAACAAACAACAAAACAACACTGGCGTGGTTTGGAGGCTTTGGACAAGACAATTATGTTGTTTTACTACCCGACGCTCAGTCTCTTGAACTTCTCTCTGAAGCTTCGTCGCTTCTTCACCTTGTTACCAGACTTCCTACGCACAACACCAACTGGTTCTCGTACCAGTCGAACGTTAGCATCCAGGTCATCCTGAGAGTCATCAAGAATGAACTGAATGTCTTGTGGCTCGAAGTGTCTTTTCTCTGCTTGCACAAACGTCACCACTTCCTCTGTGACTTCCGGTTCCGGCGCAGACTCGTTAACCGAAACGACTTTCGTGGGGATAAATACCTGTATTGAAAAAAAAAAAGAGCCAAATTCAACAATACGACAAAAACAGTTCAGCCCAACTACAATCATGGACAAAAGTCCTTGGAACAGTATACTGCAATATTCATATTTTTCTGTCATTTCTTGGTTCCCTTATAAAACAGTGTAACCTTGTGGGTAACATGTACTTAAATTATTTGATAACAGAATAAACTGTTGTTGTTGTTGTATTTTCTTGTAGTTCTCCCTCCCCCCACCGTATACAAAGCTGAAACTCGGAAAAAAATTCGTCCAACATTGTTTGTGGGGTGAGGGGAGGGGTTGTGAATTGGAAAACGTCCCAGAAATGCAAAAGTATCCCAAAACTTTTGTCCGTGATTGTAGATTGTAATAAGTCCGCTTTTGAAGCATGAATAGACTTTTTGCAGCGAACAGCCACAACACGACAATGTAAATCAAGCAGGACGTGCGGGAGGGCCAATTCGCACTTTCAAAAAATAAAAAGTACAAAAAAATGTAGGGTTGTGAATAGTCAATAAGCTTCGCTACCCATGCCCATTGTCAACCATCTACTGCAAATACAAAACTCCTTACTCACTATCTAGAGAGACTTCCCCTCAAACTCTATCTTCTTCCTCTGCAACATTTTTTTCAATTGTTTATCCCTGATATTCTGTCAGAGCAGAAACCCATAAGGGGTTGAGACGTGCAACTCGCGTTCAATGCTCGTGAATATTTTTTTTTGACCATATTTAGAAACCTTAGCGACGGATATCCATTTTCAACAAAATGGCTGCTGCGCGATCACCATGCAGATGTTTTAGAACAAGAGTTCTGCATTTCAAGGTTAAAAATACACCGTTAAAAGACAAAAAAAAAGAAAGAGAAAGTTCAAAAGAATGCTCAGCTTTCTTTTTGTGGAGAAAGGGAAGCTTTTCATCAAGAACTCGTCCTTCGAGGAATTCAACCTTGGTTTCTTCACGGCGGAGCCCATGGTCTGTTTTGAAATGCAACCAAGTCAGCGAAGTTTTTGCTGAATTTTCAGGTACATTTTGCACTCTATGGCCAAGACAGTTACGTTTTTGAAAGGGAATTTATGTATTTTTAAATGTTTCATGGACGTTTTATAAATTTTTCTCTTCGGCGCTAAAGAAAAATTTCAAAATGTGCCCTGATTTGAGATGGATTTTGTGTTGAATTTTGCCATGTGCTTAGCCGATTTCACTTGTGTGAACGGATCCACGATCCAGATAGTGTTTTCCGAATTGCTTTAAAGGATTAACTTTTTGGACTTTGAATAAAAATTTTCAAGAAACGGCTTCTCTGTCTATTGTTTTGAGTTTGTTCATTCATAAAATTAGCTCAAAACACGATCGTGACTACAACATCTAAGTTTAGTTTAAGCTTTTAAAATGCTTCTCACATTCATTACAAGCATCACTTTTTGCGAAGATGTCGGGTTCAGGTTTTGGACACTTTTCGATAAGCACCTAATAAATTTTATTCGAAAATATTTTTCACTGTTTATTCTAGACTTTTAACATAAGAATTTTAAAAGCCTATTTGCAGTATAAGTTTACTGTGCAGAGGGTCAACGAGGCATCGTTTTTTGAAGTGACAACAAGGCTGCTGCCTAAGAAAAATTTTAGGGAGCCCTTCGGGCTCCTAAAGTTTAAAGTTAGGAGCCCGAGCCACATTGTTAGGAGCCCAGTTTGAAATCCATGTATTGTTTTTCCAAGATCATTACATAGGTTATAGAGGTTCTTGCACACTTTAATAAGAATTCGCCGGGCCTAATAAATAACACGTAAACAAGAATTAACCGAATTATTTACTTTCATACGTTGCAAACTGGTACATGAAATCGAACATCAAGCACGTCCAGTCGATAGCACGCAAGATAGCTTCCCATTCTCGCCACAAAAAAGTTATCAAATCGACGAAAACCCAAGCAAACGATGAACTGCACGAATGTCAACATAGGCAACAAACAGCCCATAATTTTGCTATTCCATATTTGGAAGTCAAATCTCAGACCCAGTCTTCAACTGCCATCCGGACTCGGAAACGATGGCTTCGTTCGTTTCGACAAAGCTTCACAGTTGAACACGTTAGGTTTACATAATTTACGGTTTATTTGTGGAAATTTTATACTGCCTAATCGCATCATCGCTAACCATATCAACAGTTCCACTGTTTAAAGTCCTACTCCAGCTAAAGGAATATAATGTACAAGGAGGTTAAGTCTAATGCCGTGTGTTAAGTCAGGCGCCCGCGCGGGCTCCTTGTACCGAAATTTGGTCGCCCATGCTCTTACCTTGGGCGCCTCTGGCGACCGGGCGCCCGTTAGGCAGCAGCCTTGGACAACTTCAAGAAGTTGCGAGGCCGTCAGTGGGTTTCATAATGTTACGTTTGGCCCGGGTGGTAAGGCAATAATATCCTGCTCAGTGTTTCGGTAATATTCCTGGTTTCAACCTTTGAAAGCTTTCTCGGCTTTCGGGAGTTTTTCTCCCGTTTTTTTTTAAGCGGGCGCCGGAACCTGAAGGAAAATTACGTCACGTTGTTTACGAAATTTGATTGGTCAGTTATCTCTTCTTCTCGTTCCAAATATGGTACTTTCGAAAATGAATAATCACGAGCATCGGGCAAAGCAAACATATGAGAGTTACACGTTTCAACCCCTTATGAGTTTCTGGTCAGAGTTAATAATGGCCCACGTTCCCATCATCATCATCATCATCATCATCATCATCATTATTATTATTAGTATTACTATTATAATTGTCATTATCGTTACCATTAACTATCATTATCATTATCACTACTGTTATACCTCCTCATCTTTGTCTTCATTTTCTGGCTTCATGTCCTTAATCAGCACAGGCTCTGAGTTGTCCAATTCTCGCTCCATCTTGTACTCAGTGGCTTTGACTGGCGCATTGAGCCACTTAAGTCGACTCCTGGCAACAAGGAAAAAGAAGAGTAAATTTAATCCAACCGTTAATTTACGAGTATTGAGCAAGACGTTGCTCCGGGTTGCCCCAAGCCTCTGCTTCAAAGCGAGGCTGAGTACACACTTTTCTTTTTATTGTCAGGCAAATAAAACTCATTTGCACAAGAAGGCTCTGCACGAAGCTGGGCACTTATTAACCTTTCCTTGTGGCTGGGGTGGGCATTTCTTCAAGGTGGGTACTAATGCGAGGTTTAGTGCTTTATCGAATGAATACGGTAAGTTGCATTTCGTAAACTGCTAAGTACACGAACAAAGTTAGCAGTCAATATGTCCCGTTTTTTGTCACGTTTCACTTTTTATTCAGCACTTGTATCTTCAGTAATGCATACATGTATAATGGCTACTACCACAAAAAGGCACAAAACTAAGGAAACAATCACTGAAAGATGGCCGATAGCTCGTTGTTGGCATAAGAACGACAAACGGCAACGTGAGCTTGTATCACGTTACCGACTTTTCCCTATACTTTCAGTTTACTGTTTACTATGACTATAGGAAAATGAGCAGATTCCCGCCGGTGTCATCCACAAGAATTGTTTTGAGCTGTTTTTATCCGCTCATTTCCTATTTTCAGAATTTATCAACTTGAATCTGGCGTTTGCCGTTTGCTGTAAACTTGACTCTACAGAGAGGTTAAGCATCACGTTTACGTCTAACGGCAAAAGCGAATTTGTACCACGTGACCAAGTTTCCCCTTTGCTCGTCGGTTACTGTTCATTATTTCAACACATAAATAAGTAGTTTCACGCAATTTTTTTTATCCATGAGAAGTGCTTTGAACTGTTTTTAACCGGTCATTTTCTATTTTAAGAAATTCTCAACTTGAATCTGACGTTTGCCGTTTGCCGCACACGTGATGCTTAAACTTTCTTAAATCTCTCTATTAACATAGCATATATGTGGTAAATAAACGTCTTTTAGGGCCAAGAATTGAGGACATAAAAGAAGGGGCCACAGAACGTATCCCTTTACCTGTAAGTGTTCCCACGTCCCAGAGATTGAGTACGCCGCACAGGATGCCCATCTGTCTTCCGGTAGAATGCAAAGTCTGTGCGCGCGTTATAGGCCTTGGGTGGGGCTGTCTCGCGTGCCTTAGACTCCTTCTCTTCTGGTTTCTTGAAGATGTCAGCGTTTCTGTAGTTGTAACCAGTCTTGCAACCCTACGAGTACGAACTTTAGATGAGTACGAACGGGAATGCTAGAGAGACAGCAATATAAGACTTCGAGAAATCCCTCATTTTTCCAGAGCAAGCGAAACAGGTGAGCCCGTGCGAAAAATCACCCCATGCGAGAAAGGCGTCTCATAAGTCTACAGTAATATTGTATGTCTGCTGAAAGTCTAGAGTGGACACCTGTGCAATCATTGGTAAACAAGTGACGTCTTGAGATTCAAATCCAGTAAACAGTACTTCTTCGAATAAGCACAGATTTGAAATGCTTGATAGAAGTCAAAAACTTGGGAATAGTTTGGCTTCAAAGTTTCGTAGGCGAATAAAGGCGAGGTTACAGTAACGTATCGTATCGTGGGAAAATGTATCATACAGGGTTCGTACAGATTTTTTCCAGACCTTTTTCCAAAACAGTAATTTCTTTTTCCAGACACAAGGTTATCGAATAGGTGATCAATATAACCCTTAAAAAAAAAAGCAGGAAGAAAGCTTTTGTCATGATGCACTGAAACGTACAAGGCCAAGATTGAATAAGATTTGACAAAAACAATAAACGAATTCACTTAAAAAGCAATTGTTGCTTTGAAAATACTCAAGACTTTTTACCATGTTCCAGACTTTATCTCTATTTTCAAAACTTTTTCCAGGTCTGGAAAATTGCTGGGCAAATTTCAAGACTTTTTCAAGAATTCAAGACTCTGTACGAACCCTGAACAGAGCAGCCCTATCAAATATCGTTACGGCTTAATTAAAATTACGTAGGAACCGGGAAGCTTCTGTAACCCCTTGCCTACTCCCTAGGGTTCATTATTCCGGGTGGCCTTGCGTTTCCGGTTACATGGTCCGACCGAGTTTGTGACGTTCGTCTTAGCCTGCATAGCTGGCGGGATTAGCGGGCGAATGCTGTGTTTTTTAAGGAGGTCGAGCCGCGAGAGGATTCTGATTGGACAATCCACCAGCTACAGTGCACGTAGGCTACGTTCTTCTCGGCTACGTCACTAAACTGGATTGCCCGAGAAGGCCTGGGAAGACGCCTTCTCGGGGTTTTTGCCTCGAGAATTGGGGAGGTATCCGAGGGAAGCATGGGGAAAGAAATGTGAAATATGGAAATGTGTTTTTATTTTTAGTAAATCTGAAGCAGTGGTTGTATAAGAAAACGTACTCAAAAGTTTTTAACTTGATGAAAAAGTCTTATGCGGTATGTACAACACTTGCAACGTACTGCGTAACTACTGTATGCTAAGTTGCATAGCGCACCATGATTTTACCTTAGCATCTAGCTGACGCATCCAGGCTTCAAAGTTTAATTCGGCTAGCTTGTGCTGGTTCTCATTAGCATCCAGGCCCCCATTAAAGGCACTCATCATTTGCTCTTTAACATCATCATCGATAATGCGCAACTCGTCCATCCCAGCTTTCATTGCAATTACCTATAGAAAAAAAAGACATTTACTATGTCAATAAAATATACCTACAGGCGAAGGGAAAATTTTACCTTGTTATATTACATCGATAGAGAAAGTTGCAAGGATAAACAGTCCTTTCATTGCTAGCTGTTGTATCTTATAGCTAACTGTAAAACATTTGGTGGAAAGAAACTGTCCACCTCCCACACCCCACACTTTGCACTCCCTGCTCAGGACTATACTTTCCTTGGCTTCTTCCCTTCAGGCCTTTTTCAATTGCAAAAAACAAAACAAAAATAAAAGCCGGCCAAAAAACAAAAAACAGCAAAATGAAGCTTTGCAGGGTGTGTGCTTTTTGAGAATATGTAAAAAAAAGAAAAAAAACTCTAAGTCAACTCGTCTTTGTCCTTGACTCTAAAGGTCTCTACTAAGGACAATCTAACAGGAGTTGACAGTAGCAATGTACTATAATGACATTCAAATAACTACCATGAAGATTTTTCTACACCACAATTATTAGCCAGAGAGTATAGTACCTGTTGATTACAAGCAGTTACAAGTAGATGAGCTAGGTAGGTTGTCTCTTCTATTGTCTCCCCAACACAAATGGCACCATAGTTTCTGACTACCAAAACCTGAAGGAAAGAAAAACAAATTTTAAAATACTATTTGTATAGGTAATAGCATGATTAGTAGTGATTTTTGGCTTAAATACCATAAGTGATACTTCAAAATTGTTATACGTAATAATTTTGAAATATCATGAGTGGTATTTATGCCAAATATCACGTACAAATCATGCTATTATTTGTTTATACTACTACCCGCAAAAGGTTTGTAATTTTCACATGTAGGTATTTCAAATTAAGCTCAAATACCACTGCTCTAAGCCAATCAAATTGCAGAAATTTCTCAATAAGAATAAAAGATAAAAAGATAACAACCCCTGGTTACAGACATCATGCTTTATAACACTTATATTTTTTTATTTTACCCTGTTATTGCATGTGGCAATTGCAAAAATTGAATATTCATGAAATGGAAGTACGTGAGCTTCACATTCTCATACTTGCACATTCAACTTTTGTTGTAAAAGTTTTTTGTTTTGTATAATTTCTCCCTGCATCCTGTGGGGGTAGAAATTTGCATGACTTGAAATATAGCCATACCCTGCTTGAGGAGCCAAAGCTGTTGATTAACGATTCTTTGGCATCTTCATCGAGGCTGATCCCAGGATAATCATGATAGGAAACTTCGCCAACCTACAAGAAGCAAAAAACAGTAAGCTGTAAAATCTTTTAGCATAATTTCCTTTGATTAAACCTAACTGGATGTACCTAGTGTATTCAGATTCTTTGGGTGAAAATTTACATTTTGTTTTCCAAAGCATGCAAAGAAATCAGACTAATTCTTCAGGGTGCAAAGAAGGCAGCATTAACCAGCCCAAGAATCATTTTAACTAGGTCAAAAACACAATTTTGATAAGCAGGATTAATAATTTACTAAATTATTATTATTTATTTATTAAATACATAATTAATTAATTTATTACTTGGGCATAATTTGTAAAAATAATAATTGTAATGATTATTCACTTTCTCAGATCAGCTCGAAAACCCGTTTTCAATTCCAACACATGAATTTATTAGGATTAACAATGGTACAGCACTTCTGTACAGTGTCATTTAAATTCCCCCCAAATCCGCTAGCCCTAGGCTATCAGATACATCTTTCTTAACGCTGATCTTATAATGATAGACAGATCAAGAGAAACAAGCCAAATCTGAGCTTATCTAGATGCTTTGTGTAGAGAAGATGTGAAGAGAGATTTGTACAGCTTTTCACAGGAGGAGAAATGACAGTGAGTTTGCAGTACTTACAGCCACTCCTTCTTGAGAGATGGGCACAAGTCCTTGTTTTATTGCAGAAACCTTACAGAAAAAAGAAATGACAATCACACACAAATCCAAAGCTAGTGAAATATTGGGTGCCCTATACTTAAATTTTTTAATATCCTTACTGAGTTTTTCAGTTATAAATTATGCTGTTTGTGAAATAAAAATATTTAATGAAAATTTAAATTATTAAAAAGACCCCTCTCCAAAATGCCTGGAAAGTGGCCTGTGCCACAGACCTAACCTCTGGTTATAAAGTCCATTTGTGAGCCAGCCCCGAAATCCCTGTTCTGGTTCCCCACATATGCCTTGACTGGTCTGTTAAAAATACCATTGTCGATTTGCCATTTTATTGGGTTATAGGAATTTTTTAATGTACTTCCGGTAAACGCACTTCCGTTGAGTCTATTGGGGGCCCAGAACCAGGGTCTCAGCACTGCTTCACAGACATTACTAGCCAGGGTTATAAGTTATCTCCCAATTAACCCTTTAAGTCCCAAGATCTACATACAAATTCTCACGACTGATCTCCACACATTTCCTTTAAGAACAGCTGAGAGAATTTTGGCTTAAGATCATAGTGTTCTCCCTTTGGTAATTAATTTAGTAATTCTCATAACCTTTACTCTTGAGGATCTGCTGTTGTTGTTAGGAGAAAATCAGTATTGGTCAATCTTGGTACCTAAAGGGTTAAGCTGCTGGGCACGCCGGTTTTTCTGTAAACTTTGCAATTCAGCAGTTATCGACTTTGTTTATACACTGTATGTTATTCATCCCAGTTAGCTGTCCCTTGGTTTCCAAGGATAAGTTTACATTCTAAGAATCAGAAGAAGCTACTTTTATATCAAATCTCTGGCAGTTTTGTTATCGGTCCCCCATGATAGTTTTGTTGTTGTTGTTGTTGTTGTTGAAAACATTTTCACTTATCTATAATTTATCATTGTATATTGTACTATTTTTATCTCCTAGTTTTTTATATTGATTTTTGTAAGGCGCCATTGGACTTATAGTTTTTGGAGCTATACAAATCATAAGATATTATTATGATCATCATTATTGTTATTGTTATTGTTAATATTATTATTATTATTATTATTATTATTATTATTATTATGGTACAATACTTACCACACTCACAGAATCAGCAGTTAAAAATAGAACACACTTAGCATCTTTCCTTGCTGAGTGAATGGTCACATGAAGATCAAACACTGTCTTGGACACACCCAAGTTGGTATTTCCCTGTTCAACGATGTTCCCTTTGTGGTCAACTTTCAAAATCGATGAGGCCGTTACTTCACCAAAAAGAAGACCAGTTGGAGCAATAAAATATCGCTTCTCTTCATTGTCATCACCAGTTGCACAAACCTGCAAGGAAATTAATAATTAGGAAAACTTTCAACTAATTTCTTAAGCTTCCTAATTTACAATAACAATACACCTTATTCACGACACCTGCCATCTTTGCACGGGCTTTAGGAGCAATGTCACATGGTTTCTCAGGGGGGAAACGAGTGATAAAATCAGTCTATATAAATCGTGCTCGAGTTTGTTTATTCTTGACAACAGAAAAAAGCAAACTTTTTATCTCAAATACGATATTCATAATGGCAAGTTATGGGTAGAAGTGATCATAATTGTTTTTTTTTTGGGCACAGTACATGTAGCAACCATAGATGTCCTCACAGCAAACAATAAAGATGTAAAACTCGGCAAAACTCAAACTGTACATCTTGACTGTTTAATCCTCATCACATTTTGAGAGAATAAACAAACATCACCGGGATTTGGCAAATTTTAGCACTAATTGGCCCTCTGAAACACCACGTGACATTGAATTTTTCCAATCAATCCTATAGCACATGCAAAGATGGAGAGTGTAATGAATAAGGTCTGTGGTAGGAGTGATAAATTATTAATAATTATTGTAAAACTGACAATCTAATTATCAATTTTACAAATCAACCCGACATAGAACCTGATCTTGGAGAAAAAAATCAAAAAGCTGAAAACCAGCTATACAGGACTTCAACATCATGACCTTCACTGATAACTGACAGGTTTGGTAGACACAGAATAATAAACAAGCAGTAAAATGGCATAACAATAGCTATCAAAAAATGTTTTTCACACCACATTTTAATAATAATTACATATACTACTAATAATTATCCAAAAAATATTATCATAGAAATCATTTATTTGTGATGATGTCCAAGGTAATTTATTTGCGAACAAAGCTTATAGCAGCTCTGCACAGCTACATTGTACTTTGTTACTGGAACTCTCAGAGTAGTGAAAACTAATCTCTACTACACAGGTTCTGACATGCTTGAAAAATTTTGTCCTGCCTTTTCTCCCAACCAATCCAGCTGACTTCTCATTGGTCTCTGAGGATGGTTCTGACAGGACTATATACAGTCCTAGGCTTGAGCTTAGAAACAAAACCTGTGGCATGCAGTTATTCTATGGTCACGTAGCATTTGCTTCAGTAAAAACTGTTACAGACAACTTTGAATAATGACTGGAAGTCTTTGTGCGATCATTAGAGATTGTAAACTTGTTCAGATAATTTGTTATTTGTCATTTTTTGTTACTACAAAATCAGAAGAAAAATACTGAAAAGAACGAAATGTTTTGAGCTGTCAACCTGTTCTTAACACGTAAATTCAACATAAATTAATAAAATCAAAAAATATTTCTTAAAACGGTGGAATCCAAATTAAGAATAAAAGGAATCTTGGACAACTCTGTGCTTTCTCTTCTCAGTATCAAGTTAAAAGAAGCAACATACACTACATTGTAATTTTTTTTGGTGGTAATATTTACTGTCACTTATGTGTAGTTATTATTAGTAATAAACAACATTTTAAAGGATAATGCCTTCATTAGTCACAGGAAGTCCTGCTTTCATTGATAGCCCTTCACTCAGACATTCACTTGCTTGCATGAAAACATTAATGTCACATAAAACCTACTAAACAATTTTATTTAATACCTAGATGTTATATCTTCTATATTTATCCTTTGAATACATGTGCATTAAAGTACAAATACATGCAAAACTACAAAATTGATATTAGATTTATCCACAGTGGTGTTGACACATTCCCTTATAAAATATTTCAAATTGCAAATTACATTACAATATAAAAAGCACTAAAATCTTCCTTTCCCCCTCCCACTGGAAAAAATAAGAAGGAAAAAGCTACATTACATTCACAATCTCTCAGAACACTGTCCATTTTGTGATGTTTTGATGTTGTATTAATTTAATTATTTTAAGTCCTTGGTTATATATTTTGACAAAACCATACTCTTGTATATCAAATATTCAGCCCATCAGCATTTAGCACTCATTGGAAAATGTTTCAATATAATAATATCATGAAATATGTGATATCATCATGTCACGAGAGGTGGACAAAAAAAGAAAAGAAGTCCCTGAAAGGATTGGAGCCTATGACCTCTTGAACTCCAGGCAGGTGATCTGTCTACTGAACTACATGTATAGGTATCAAGAGACTGTGGAGAGTAACTCTACACAACTACATTGTAGGTTCACAATTTTGACATGTGTGACAATTGATATAAACTGCTAGGATTATCAATGCCAGGAGCGCACTGCACGAAAAAGAAAAATCAACCCCTCCCTGAATGACGATATAAATATAGACATGGGTTACAGGGGTTGAACCAATCCAGGTTTTGTTGACGTAGTATTACAAAGACATGACAATAATCATATTCACTGAATGTGTGAAGAATTTCCGCATGTAGGATAAAAAAAGTATGTTTGAATATATATCTCACTCTATTTACAGTCTACTGTACAGTCTAATTAACATAAACTTTGACATCTCTGTTTTAGTCGTACCTTTTGGAAACATCAAAAGGTAACTACGTGATTTTTGTAAATATTGTCTTTAAGTAAAAATGACATACCAAAAGCTAGAGCTTTTAAAAAGATTGTTGATACTCATATAAATCTAAAAGGATTGCCATTGCGCATTTGGTGGCAAGTGACACTCGATAAAATTTCATTTGTATGCGTGAGTATGGAAATATATCCAAGTTAACATGATTAAATTTGCCAAGATCCAGGCATAAGACCTACAAGGGAAGAGTTCTATACTCTCAACCATTTTAAGAAATTTTATTATCAATAGACAACAAGACTTGCCTACTTGGTTATCCAAATGTTTGGGAAGAGGTTAAGAACACGTCAAATTTCTTTTAAAAACACAAAAATTCCTGGACTAAAAGCAATAAAAAGTTTTCTTAAAATTGGGTTCAGGAAAATATTGTAACTTGACGAGAAATTACAAGAAGCGGAATGCAAAGTATTGGTACCGTGTGATGTACGTATGTTCCTTGCAGTAAGATGTTAAAGAACTCGACATGAAGCACACTTTGTCAAACATCAATAAATTACTTGTCCATTCACGAAAAGTGCTTTTTAATTGAAAAGTGTACTCACACTGTAGGAGGCACGATCGTAAATCCCGTTTGCCCATCCAAACATCTGCATTAAGCGATAAACAGAAGCAAGCTTGCATCTCAGTTGCCTGTCTTTCTTAGTGTAGTGCAACGTATCAGCGCCTCTGATATCTGATATAACCGAAGAGGACAAGCCTGGGATGCTACCGGCATCGTTTACAGAGCCCGAAGGAATCAAGAAGTCTTGGTAAGTGCGGAAAGCACTTGGAGTCGTCGCGTACTGGCTATGTGCGGAAATCATGTCTTCCAGCTCTCCGCGTAAAATGTCATCTCCCAGGGCCAAAGAAACTCTTCGTCGCATCTTGAGGCCTCGAACGTCGCGGAGAACTTGTTCTGGAGCACGAGCAGCTCGCCCCATCGTCTTGTTTGAGCGAGGTGGAGCGCTCCATCGCTTGGAAGAGTCATCAGGTGTTCGCGTGGTTCTTGGCGTTACAGTGGACATGCTACGATTAAAGTAACAGTGAGGCGTTTAGAGTGCGAATGAACAAGTAACCAAAGCTGAGAATCTTTGACCTCTGTTTTGAAAGTGTGCGGTCTTAAGAAGAGGTTTAATCTTCGGGACTTCTACCGCAGAAGTGTTTGTTCCTTTTTTCCTTGGAGTGTTATAATGCAGCAATAAAATACACGCAATTTGTTCATTGTTCAAATAACCAGTCTACAGCGATAAAGACCCTCTTGAATTTAAATATAACTAGCTTATGATCTTAACTAAAAATAACAGAGTAGAAACACCTTTCAGCTAAGTTCTAGACTAAAATATCAGTAAAAAAAGTCCCAACCTGTACTTGGCTTCGATTCAACGCGACTACAATGACTTCTTCACGCCTGTTCTGTGACTTGGTAAACACCCCAGCGAGCCTAGGATGCGAATGGCTCTTGTTTATATTCATTGAACCTTGCAATATTACAATCAGACTCATTTATATGCCGCCACGCACTCGCGTCTGAATAAATATTAGCCATCTTGATTTTGCATGCATTGATCTAGATTGATCTGAACTGAAGTACTTCAGGTGACCTTGTCATTCCTGTCGAGTTGCATTAGCTTTGAACTTACTGATCCCGTAATTTTCTTAAAAACGTGTTCATAGAAAGAAGGCTTTTTAAAAACACGATTATTCATTTTTTCTCCTGTTTCGTGCTTTTCGATGTCACTCTGTCACAGCTTGACCAGCAAGCATTTTTTTATTGTCCCCGCGGGAAGTGATGCGCGCGCAAGCTTAAACTGACCAAAAGGATCGCGGCCAGGTTAGAAATTTCGGAGAGTTTAATACTCAAAGAAAAAAAAAATGTATCAAATACAACGTCCTATTCTTAGCCTTTTTTCTCTCTTTCCTGAATTATTTTGAAACTTTTTTCTTTTGTGACACATCAGATCTCCAACGCAGAAACATTGCTGGCAATTACACGACAAGGTTACCATTTATCATAACATCTGCTGACTAATAGTATAACGGCTCATAACAAGAAAGGCATCGAATTCTCGAAGCAAAAGGAGGTTATTTGTTCCTGGAAAACTGAAATAATTTATTGGTGCACAGATTTAGTCTTTTTCCGGAACTCCTCCCTGTTGATAAATTGTCTTCGTCATCATTTTTAAAGATCGAAAATGGTTCTAAAAGACCTTTTTTGTCACAGCAGGTAAGGTTTACATACAATAATATATAAAAGTACTGATTACGAAGTTAGGTCATCTTACCTTAGCTTTTAGCAGCTTTAAAACATACCAATTTCCTTGATGGTAGCATTCTTGGTTTTTTAGGGAGTCCACTTTTAGGCATTGCACCACGAATTTGCTGAAAGATTCGCAGCAAAAGCCGGACATCCCGGCTAATCACTCAATTCTATTGATTTAAAAGCAAACGCTTGATGTGTCAGAAATGTCTGGGGAGCCATTAATAATAAATTTGGGGTCTGACTAAACCATTAAGGGGACCACTTGAGTTAATTAGCACTAATATGTGTTTTTTGCTATTATACTGAACATGAAAAATTACTTGAAATTAAAGAAGAGATTTTTGATTTTTGATAGCATTGACTCCAGTATTGTTAAACAGCTTATTGTAACAAAAATGAGAGAGCCATTAATTTAGGGTCTGACTTATCCTGGAGACCCAGGGGCAGTCAGTCTGGTCGGGAGAAAAGGCGCAACGAAAGTTTTCAAACACGAGTGGTAAAGCCCCTGGGTACCAACTCTCACCGGACCATTTCCAAATGGTCAAGCGAATGCTGGCTCCTGATTGGGCACAAAAAAATACTTTGTATTATTGTGCCCAATTGGCAAACAGCATTACCTGAGTCCTTTTCGTGAGTTTGTATAAGACAGCTATTGTCTTGCCATACTATATTGCACTAATTTCCAGTGTGTTCACCAAGATTGTGCATGCATGGGAAACTTTCATAATAATTTTCTACTTTACTAACCAGAAACGAAAGGACTACCAATGACTTGGGAAAACGTTTGTTTGCTATCAATTAACAAAACATTTTTTGTACCCAGTCAGGAACCAGCATTCTCTTGACTGGTTGGAAATGGTCCGGTGAGAGTCGGTACCCAGGGGCTTTTCTGCCCATGCTTGAAAACTTTCATCGCGCCTTTTCTCCCAATCCGACTGACTGCCCCTGGGTCCCTGAGGATGGGTCTGTCCTAACCATTAATATGTATTTTTGCTAATTTTTTAATGGAGCAAAGCTGTGCCATGTCGATCTCTTAAGTGGAGAGTCATGCATTGGACAGGTGTTCATACGATACTGGATAGCTTTTTGCTTTTTGTTTTGGCATGCTAATCTATCTGGTATAGTGTGAATATAGCCTGTCATGATGATGTCTGATGCAAATTGGCACATTGTTACAATTCCTGATTTCAAGGCAATGTTACATTTCTAATGAATGCAAGAGATCAAATTGTCTACATGCAAAGAAAATCATTTAAGAACACTAAACAACCCATAAAATGTTAAAAACTCTTCATGCTTTATGAACGCAGGTTCCATTCCCAGCAAAGTGCTGTGTTTCTTTTCTCTGTTTTCTCCCTTTCTTTTGTTTGTCTTTTTGTCTTTTTACAGTTGAACCTCCATTAAGCGGCCACCCTCTATGTACTGGCCAGTTGCCGCTAAATGGAGGTTGGCTGCACAATAGAGGTTTGTTATAATTAGCTTAACCTTTAGCAGAAACATCACTTTATTTTAAAACAAATGCGTGATGGGAGAAGCATTACTAGTCCACAATAGGTCATCAACTTCTACAATTGTATATATCTTGAACTGTACATGTATTTTCCTTTATCATAATTATTATTCTTGAAATGAAGCCAAACTAAGTGTATTAAACGCTTGATGACTGCTTATAGAGGTGACAACAAGTTATGGGAGAACTCATTTGGAAAGACTTTCATAACTGGCTGCTTAATAGAAGGTGACTGCTTAATGGAGGTTTAGTTTAAGGCTGATTTAGCAACAGAACAGGAATGTTAGTTGACCATGGCACACTCAAATTTAAAAACTGGCCTGACCAATGGCAGAACAGCAAATTGGGCACCAAGAGTCATGTTTAGTCCTTTCCACATGCTTTCCCATTGTCAACTGACATTTCCGTCCTGTTGCTAAATCAGCCTAGTATTGTAATGGTGGGGATTAGAGGACAACAAGGTATGGCCTCTCAAATGTGGTGCCACCGTTGGCCTTTCCCCCTAAGCTTGGTTAGGAATCTGCAAGACGAATACTAATATTAATATTTTTTGTTGTATAAGGTGCTCAAGATAATTTTGTCTGTGTGCATGTATGGAAGTTAATTCTGTGGGTTTTCTGTCATTTTTTTCAGATTTCCAGATGGTGGAGCATTGCTCATGCTTCTGTTTTATATTCCATGTGGTCTGTTGCTTGTGGTATTTAGATTCTTCTTTGGGCTTCAACTTCTTCTTATAATGTCAATTCTACCAAAAGAATCGCTTGTAAAAAGGTAAAGACCAAAGCATAATAACCCTTTCTCCCCTAACAATGGGCAATTAAAGAAAAAGGTTCCATTTGAATGGTATTTTTATATCTTTCCATTTAATAATTATGGTGCAGTGGAACCTCGATATAATGAACCTCCATAAGACAAAGTCCTCTGTATAATGGACAATTTTCTTTGCCCCAGTAATAGTAAAATATATGAAAAAGAACCTTGTTATAAGAAAACCTTGTTATAGCGAACAAATTTTTGTCAGTCCCAGCCCTTGGCCCTTCATTATACATGTATTATTATTGAGGTTCCACTGTATACTGGGATAAAAGTGTTAAGATATTCATGATTAGCACGTTATTTTTAATGTGATTTCTGCTAACTTTTTACAAGAAAAACGTTTTTTCATAGGCTTCTATTTAGGGTTTCCTCTGCCATACTCGGAGTTGCTGTTACTCAAGAAGGATATGAAAATTACATTAAAGGCCAACATAAGGTATCAATGTTGATATACAGTGTGTCATTGTTATTATCATAATGAAGCTCAGCAATTTTGGGCCCTTTTTTTTTGTAGTAATCTTAAATATTTTGGACTGGTGACATTAGCCTGGCGCAGATCCTGACTCGTCCCCAGTCGTCTCTAAGTTGTCTCTACTCATTAATTATTTACTAGGGAAGCGCTTAAGTTATGTGCACGGGGAAGATGGGAAGGCGAGAGGAGGGGAGGAGGGAGTCTCTCACTTCTCCCTTCTTCCTTCCCGTCATTCCCTTTGTTAAAGAGCCTATTCTAGTCTTCCACGCTGAATACTAATAATGAGAGACGACTGGGGATGAGTCAGGGGCAGATCTAGAAAATTCAAAATGAGGCAGTCATAATCCCAACTGGTGAGGCGGGGAACCTTTGTTTGGGACCTACCTCTGTTGAAAAGTTTAGCTGGTTTTCCGGAGATGGAATTTGCTAATAAAAATTTGCACATTTCAGAGAGCGTTTGCATCCAGAATTGTAAGCTCTACATTATTAATATAGACAGAAAACTCTAATTATAATGGTCTTCACTGGGTCACTACTTTTTATGGTTGCTACTGACAGTCAGTAGTAGATGATAGGACAAACCACAACTTCACTTGAACTGTGGCATATAAAGAGTGGGCGTTGGGGAGAGAGACTCTCTCTCTCTTCCCATTCCCACCATGGATGGTTATGGGTGGAGACGGTTGACAGTTCAGACCAGTAATCAATCACAATGTACACTTGTAAATGAGATACTTGGGTGAGCACATACTGCTGGTTGAAAATAAAATAAAGGTATTTTTTGGATCTTTTGGATATTAATGGTGGTTATTTTCAGGTTGTTATCAGCAATCATGTTACAGCCTTGGATAACGTTGCTATAGAAACTATTCTTCCAAGTGTCATGGTTAGCATTAATTTTTTGTTTTGGCTCATAAACTGACCAAGTCCACTTAAATAATTTTAGTTTGCACATTTTAATCATATTTAACTATATAGTTTACATCATTCTGTTCCAGTTCATGCATGTATTTTTATTTTATTTTATTTTTCTTTCTTTCCTCTCACATAAGTGGCAATTATTAATTTTGATATATCTTGTATCTTTATTTCATTCTTTAAAAGAAATTTCGAGGGCTCAAAAGTAAGCACCATCCTGTTGTTTGAAACAAGTAAATTTTCTTGCTGGGCAAGTAACCTTTTAACTCATTTGCCCCCTGGGCAAGGGTCCAGGCAGATCGAACATCCTGTAACTAAAGCGTTAACTAAGAAAAACAAGCAATGACCATCGGACAGGCAAAGAGAGAACTGCTTGTCCAAAGCAGATGACTTGAAATTCAAGTTTTTTTTTCATCCTTCTTTTGTTTATTGTACACTATTGAAATGTACAATGTAATATCAGGCAAATTAAATTGACAGCTGTACCATCCACCCTCCATTAAATATGCAACCTCTTCTAGGGGTATAGAATGGTATGTCAAAAAATGTGGGTGTTGGAAAATTTTGGCCTGATCTGGAAATCCCAGAAGCGTTGATGGTTCGTGAAGTCTTGTTTTCAGGTGATTTTTGTGTCTCGGAGTCTCAATTTTTTTTTCTGCCGATGGTTCTCAGATTCAAGGATTTGTCATTTTTTCCTTCTGTTTGATCTTCAGGAGTTGAATTTTTCAGAGTTCCTGGGGCAGCTTATTGAATTGAGCTAATAATAGATTAAGAAAATAAAACAAGAAGCATTTACATATAGTTGGGCTATTGGTGTTTTCAGTCATTTTATTTAGCTTTGTTTGTACCATTATCTTGAATTTTGGAGTCTAAGTCTGGACTCAGAATTGATAAAAATATCTAAGTCTTGGTCTCAAATCTTGAATTTGCCATTCTATACCCCTTGTACTGTATTTTAGTGGATGGTTTTTTCGGTTAGGTAGATCATCTGACCACATTAAGTTCAGGTTCCAGGAAATCATACAATGTAACATTGTTGTTATTATTCCCAGCCGTTTAGCAAATGTGATTGCCCATGGCTTGTAAAGTGGATCTTAGGCTACCAGGAATTTACTTCTGACAAAGACAGAGAAATTATAGATGATAACATTAAAGAATATTTACAAGGTACAGATCTAGACAGCGAACTGTGTCATGTTCACTTCAGGTTATTATTTTTCATGATATTAATAGTCACTCAGATTATTTTCTTCGGTTTAATTGAGGACAAGAGGGCATGGCTGCTTGTACTTGACAAAATGTGTTTAAATAATCACATTTTTAATTGCAATAAAAGGCAAATGTTGAAATTCGTTTCGCTTCAAATATTCAAGATTTATTTACACATGATAGTACAGTATATAATGATGTATTTTAGTGAGGGAGAGTTGTTGTGTTGCAGCAGTGGTACAATAAAATTTTCCTTTCTATTTTTTTAGAATCAGTAGAATCCTCACTTTTCTTTACATTTAATGACTTTGGATGTATTATTTTGTCAGACTACTGGTTATTTTTGCCACTTTGTTGTAGTTTATTTGCTCTATCAACACTATTACCATAATTATACACTGATTCCTCCCAATTTGTTAGAATCTAGTACCCCTCTTCTTGTGTTTCCTGAAGAACAAATCACCAATGGAAAAAGAGGACTCATGAAATTTAGGTAAGTGTCATAATATTATAGTAAGGTGTTCTTCCTATTTTGGAAGGCCGGGTGTCACAAGGTTACCAAATAATCTGGAGCTTTAGCAGTGATGATGGTGACGGCAACGAGAACAGCTCAAAAAAGCAGGATTGTTAGCTTAACAAAACAACAACTCTGCACATGCATCACGCTCATGCTTTTTTTTGTACATTTCTTTGCCGTCGCTGCATGACTACAATGTGACACTTCCTAATTTCACGTTATATGAAAGACATAAGCACAAGACAATGATTTAATTTTTCTTTCTCTGAAATTAGATACAGTCCCTTAGAATTCAATTCCAGAAAAATTTGCCAACATTTGACAAATTGAACGAGATGGAATAAGAGAGAAGAAGTTTGAAGCCGTACGAATTCACTTTTTGTATGACGTTTTCACTGCCATCACTGTTGTTGATGCTAAAGCTCCCTAATACTGGATGAACTGCCAGTACATGTATCATATCAAAACATTCTAGTTATTTGTATAAAAGAGGAAAGAAGGAAAGGTTATTGCCATTTGGAAAATGTTTTGTGTCACGTGGTGCGTGAAGTATGTGTTCTGCATGATAAATTTCTTGTCTTCAGAGAAGCCTTAACATAATAGTTTACACTTTTTTACTTATCTTTGTTGTTTGATTCAATCATAGTTGTTCGATAATTCTGTTTCTTTTGTAGCCCTTGGGGTTTTCAATTCAGCAGCACTGTACTTCCTGTAAGTATCTACGTCATAAATATCAGCAGGAGTTCAGCTTTATTTTGACGTGTAGGCCTTATCCACTTTTAGTTGAGTATTTATCGTAATCCATAGTGAGAAAGGTCAAGGAATTTTTCCAAAGAAAAAAAAAAAGTTTGGTTATTTTGCAGGTTTTAATCTCAGTGAGACGTCCTCTGATTATCCAGATACCCGCGGTAAGTTTTTTGCTTTATATTACTGATTTCTAGTTTATCCCTGATAAGCTGATTCAAAGGTCTTTTGTAGCAAAAACTTGATCATTCTGTAAATAAGGTTGCGCTCATTTTATGACACCACATAAAACAAAACTTTCATGTATCTGATGAGAAGGTGCAATTTCCAGTAATTTTGTATTCAGTTTTGTTCATTAGTGAACTTACGCAAAAGGACAACAGAGGAAAGAACACGGCAAACCTTGTGTGACAAGCGTAACAACACTAGCTAATGCCTTATTAAAATTCTGCCAAACTTCAACTTCCTTTAAACAGGACTTTTTTAAAAAGACCAGGGCACACTAATGTTAAGCGAAGATCAGAGCAAAAGTCAGCAGCAAGTAATAGCCCTGTCACATTTGTCAGACACAAAAGTTTTGCTGTCCTCTTCTTTGTGCTGTCCTGTTTTGTAAGCTCACCATTTTTTTGATTACGATTATGGCAGGGAAAACGCCACTGAAAAATGAATTTGTGTCCTTTCAAACCTTATCATGTCTATTGGATTCTTTTAATTGGTCAAATGAAGGCAATTTCTCCTGGAGTTGAATTCTTAAGGACTTTAGATCCAGGTTCAAAAAGAGAAAGGACAGTTAATTGTTGCATTCATCAGTCCGGAATATCCCTAAATTTAAGGACAGGGCCAACTGGTCATGTGACACTTTTCAACCAATGAGAGGGCGCGCTTGTGTTTATCAACAAACAAATCAAAACATCGCCCCAGTGGTAAAAAATTTTCAAAACAACGGACGGAGGCGGACAGAATCAGTCATCGTTTCGAGGCTCTCAGGCATATTTTAAAGACTTTTCATGAGGCATACACAATTTTTTTAAGTGGACAGCGTATCGGAAGCGATATTGGAAGTGTCTCGTGAAATATTCAGCACATTTTGTGGCTTATTTCTTCTTTTATCCTTTAAACAACGCGATGTATAGGCAAGATTTTGGTCGGTTTTCAAGGTAGGTGAACAAGTGTCTATTATTTTTTTGATTCACAGATTTTTTACGAAGTTATAGATATTTTTCCTCGATTGTCCTATCAATTAACTTTTATCATGTTGAATGTGGGGATGGTAGACAACCTAGAATTTTGGTAGACAATTTTTGAATTCCGAGGTCCAAAACACGTACCTTTTTCACTCCCGGGTTTCTCACAGAGCCGTGTTATTACTTTTTTTCGCATTAGTACGAGCCTTTGCCTTTTTTCTTTTCAAGGCCAAAACAACTTTATTAGTCTTATGGATATTCACGTCCAACATTTCGCCTCACTTTGCCGAATTTGCGGGGATGAAATTTGAAGATCATAAGCGCAACGTAGATACTAACCGCTTTGTTTCTGAAATTCACTAATCTGGAAAGATTTAATGTTGTTGCATTCTCCAAATGTTCATCCACCGTTAAAAAACAATAAAAGAAACAAGGCAAATCTCAATTGTAAATGATGTATTTCGCTACTCATTGAACATGCTCTGATTATCTGGGATAAAATTAAAACATTGCAGGTACTACAGCAAGCAAAGAAAGCACCAGATGCGTGGAGTCAACACGAAACAACACAAAACACAAACAAGAAAAATTAATAAATTTGAACTACTTTCTATTCTTGTTATGCATGATGACTGATTCTTTGATTCTTGTCCTGTAGAAGTTAATAGGTAGTACCAATCCTGTTTTGTACGATCTCAACAAATTTTCACGCTCTCTCTAAGGCTATTTTTCACGGGACTAGTTTGCTTCTATCAAAAATCTTGCAAGCCATGCCAGTGAAGCCACGACCTGCGCGATCGGTCCGGAATCAGTTAGAACACCCCAATGATTCGTTCCTTGAAATGATTAATGCTCTTATTCTCTTACATGAAATGTTTTCTTTGAAATATTAAATGTGAAACCTAGACGAGGATTGTAAGCTTATCTTTAATTCTGTCCGACTCCGTCCGTTGTTTTGAAAATTTTTGATCACTGGGGCGATGTTTTGATTTGTTTGTTGATAAACACAAGCGCGCCCTCTCATTGGTTGAAAAATGTCGCGTGACCAGTTGGCCCTGTCCTTAAATTTAGGGATATTCCGGACTGTTCATGTCGTCCATAAAACACTGCCTTATATTAATATAAGGAGGTTTCACATAATAGTTGTGCAGTGGACATCACAAGAAATATACTAAGAAGGTTGATGCATGACAAAGCTGTTGTCTTGCCAATAAAACCAATTGCTTTTTGACGTTGTCGTTGTTGTCATTGTCTATGTTGTCTTTGTCATTGGTTAAGCACCCTATTGTAGCTGGCTTGAGTGCCTCTGGTGTGCAGGTCATTACAATGCTTCAATGCTACTCAATTTTTTTTGTTTTAGCATGTGTTGGAAAGTGGATGGTGGCAGGATTTGTTCTGGTCCATGTTTGTTCCGTACACACATTATCACATCAGGTCAGTGTTTGTTGTCTACTTACTAGTAAAAAATAAGTTATAATCACATGGTTTAGAAGAGGTTATTATTGTGAAGGTTTTAGTTAAATAACATTCACGTCAATTTGTTGCATAGGCTGAAAACCTCTCAGTGCTGCAAATAACAGTCACTCATTAGACAATGTCTGACTAAAAAAATGTTGCCAGTTTCTAATAAAACCCTAATTGTGGTTGGACGTGGTGATTGAGCAGATCAAAAATTAAACAGAGACCATTATTTGGAAGCTGTTCATCTTTAAGTTCTTAAGGAAATTAAAGGACATGCCAGATGCTCAACAACATGGTGACCTGCTGGTCAGACTAATGTGGACCCTTTCTGTTTCACAAGCAATTAAAAGGAATTTGAAAGGAGGATCTAGCAGTTTACATTATTTTGTATCTGAAGTCATTTTTATTTATGCAATCCATTCAGTTATTAATTTTGCAGCTCTTCCTCCCTGATCCTGTTAGTGGACACTTGGTGATGGATGCAGCTGCATACAAATGTATCTTAAGCCGACCCCTTTTCCTGCACAGAAGCTTTTTCTGGTCCAATCCATGGGTGTCCACTTGCGGGAGGTTTGACTGTTAAAGCTTATTTTCCACAGGATACTTCCTCCTATGGAATCCAAGTCAGATGATGTTTGTAGTGATCTTCAGAAAGTAAGTAGGGCTTTGGACTCACTTGTTGCTACCACAATGCCTTTGATTCGTATCCAGCACGCTTGTTTGCAAAATACCTCAGTTGCCACATTTCAATCTCTATTTTTTTTTTTCATTGTCACATAGTATATTATTCATGAATTAGGGGTAGGAGACAAAGGAAACCGAGAATCAACCTAGGTTAAAAAATTTTAACCTGAATTTGATTTTGACCTGTAACATGTACATAAATGTAGTTACCAGCAATATTTCTGAGCAATAGCCTTTCAAGCAGTAGGATACGTCATTGAGAAGCTTGAAATATGGGACAAATTTGTAGGGAAAATTATACTAGTAAACATACATGTATTTTATTATTTTTAGCTGATGGCCAGTGCTCTTGGAGTGACACCTACAAGTTATTCATCCGAAGATGTCAGTGAATTAATAAAGCAAATCAATCTTCAGGCAGGTAGTAAAAACAATGATTTTGTAATAAATGATTATTTTTCCAACAACTATGTTGCAGTTAATTTTTGTTTTTCCTTTGTTTCAAATTCATTAGCAACATTACCATACCAAAAAACAACGGAAAAATAAAAATTAAGTGAGATAAAAAATTAACTACAACAACTACATATTGCAATGTGATGAAGACAGGTGTCCAAGAGGTCTGGATGCCTCCACTGTGACCAGCTGCAGGCTCCTGCCAGCCAGCCCCTGGACAGAAAATCACTCCTATGGCTGACAATCCCCGCCACCCAGGCATGAGCCTCCAGGCACACCACACCAATCGTCCAGGCACCTGTCACACTGTGTTTACAGTGGAAAGTATGGAAATGGAAAGGGAGGGAGAAAAATGAAACTGAATAAACTAAAAAATTAAAATGAAGAATGCACTCCACTATTCAATATTCACTGCTATTCACTGGGCATTAATTCATTCAGTGTATTTAAGACAGTGCGGGCCAAGTTCAGTTTTGGATGTACAAAAATATGTTCTTAAGTAGAGCCTGATAAAGACCTTGATTGTTTCAGCTCAAGCAAGGGCCCTGTCTCAGCAACCCAAGCCAGCACCAAATGGTAGAACCCCTCCAAATCAAGACCCTAACAATGCAAGTCCCAACACAAGGCTAACACGAATGGTGCAACAAGTCAAGGATGTGTTACCACAGGTTCCTGCAACAGTAATTTCAAGAGATCTGAGTGAGTACAAAACCCTTGCTCTATTTACTGTGAATCTCAGAAAAACGTGAACATTAGAAATATTTCTCGAGTGCTATTGTGTTGCACGGAAAAAGCCCATCGGACGTGGGAAAACTGCCCCAAAAGCAACATGGATAATTAATTTGTGGTTTTGTGGGTACCATCTTTGTTGTGACTGATCGTAACGCATTAAACATTCCTGAAATATTTCAGGTGTCCACTGTTTTCTAAAGCTGTGGTAAAACATGCAACAAAACGTGCAACTTGTTTTGCAACATTACTGCAGAACGTGTTGATTAAAGCGATGTTAAGCGTTTCATCATCCACGTTTAAAACCAGTGTCTTGCAACAAATCAGGTTGTTACAAGTTGCGTGAATACTGCCTTATGATTTGAGTGAGTGCAAAGATATTTTGGAAGATGCTGCACTAGTTGACAGAATTCAGATGGTTTACCTTACATAAGCAAGCATAAATGTTGGAGGATCGCAGGAGATGATTAGTTGAGCATGCAAGATGCACTAACAGTTGCAAAGGAAAAGCAGCAGCCAAACTACTACGACTACTACTACCACTACCACTACCACTACCACTACCACTACCACACTAGTACCAGTACCACTACCACTACCACTACCACTACCACTACCACTACCACTACCACTACCACACTAGTACCAGTACCACTACCACTACCACTACCACTACCACTACCACTACCACTACCACACTAGTACCAGTACCACTACCACTACCACTACCACTACCACTACCACTACCACACTAGTACCACTACCACTACCACTACCACTACCACTACCACTACCACTACCACTACCACTACCACTACCACACTAGTACCAGTACCAGTACCAGTACCACTACCACTACCACTACCACTACCACTACCACTACCACTACCACTACCACTACCACTACCACTACCACTACCACTACCACTACCACTACCACTACCACTACCACTACCACTACCACTACCACTAACACTGCCACTACCACTACCACTACCACCAATGTCTGTAAATAAAGTGAGACTTGAAGTAATTTTTTAGAAGTAGTTGTAGCTGGAATTTGCCTATGAAACCGGTTAGAAGAACACCTAAACATAGACGTTTTGGCAGTTTAGTAACAAATTAATTCGTTATTTATTCGTAAATGTAATTTTTGTTTTCTTCCTGAAGGTCGAACACATTGTGTTGACACAACCATTACTAATATTTTGGAGGGAAGGGTAAGCTATGTACCTGAGAAAGAAAACAGCAAGACAGAGTCATCCAGTGACGCTAAAATCACACCTGCGAGAGTGTCTAACGAGGTGGGTATCTTTCACGAAAACTAAAGCCTGCATTAAAGATTGAGGTTTCAATCATATACTGTTTTTTTTTTTCAGTTTAGTTCAGTTTATTGTTTTGCTATAATGGTGTACAAAAAAAAATTCTAAATATTTAAAAAGCTAATGGCAAGGAAGCCCAAGGGAAGCCATCGGGCTCATAAGGAATGGGCTCAGTTAAATTATTACAACAAAATATCAACAGCATTATACATGCATTTCTCCATATAAACACTTTGGCTTGCCCAGCCAGATCAACTCAGTCAGAGCATGCACGAGCGCTGTTGGCTCTGGTTAATCTCTTCCCAGAGGCCGCGATGCTCTTGGTCAGCGACGGGGATTGGGCTCTGGCAAATGGGTCAACTTTTTTCTCGTTTTACTCGCTCGTTAACGTTGACTGGGCTGGGAGGTGAGGGTGACCCATCTACCCAAAATAGGTTTTCTCCATATGAACGGGGCCTTTTTAACTTTATTGCCGTTCTCGATGCCGTGGCAGTCCTCGAATCCTAGAGCAATTTTCGTATGACCTTGAAATGAAAACGCGCAAACAAAACAGAAACAACAAACGAACGGAATTAGGGCTATTTGATTGGTTTATCGAACGGATGCAAACGCGCGTGGCTTTTGGTTGGTTAAGCGAACGCTCGGGTGAAAAAACTTCATCCCCGAGAACTTTCTAGCAGTCAACCAATAATTGGCTTTGACGTCATACTGCAACAGATTGGCCAATCGGAATCGAACAATGCCTTCTCCATATTAGGGTTTTCTTTAGCGGGAAAACGAAGAGGCCATGTTTTGATCTTTTCATTCATTAGCTGATAAAACAAATAACGAACACTTACCGAAACCAGTTTTCAAGGTCATACGAAAATCGCTCAAAGGTTTAAACAAGGTTCCAGTGCATAAGAACAGGGCCCTAAATGGGCGCTTTCAGTGTCTGTTAGGAGGATACCAACTTAGGAAGGTTAGACAGGTGGTTAAGTTAACAGATCTATCCTTTCTCGTCTAGACAACACCAACCAAGACGCAAGAAGTTACATTCTCACGTTTTCCTGAGGAAAGACAAAAACTGCTGAACGAAAGAAAAGCCATGATGCTTGAAAATGCAAGAAGGTAATAACCACTCATCATCGTGAGTACTGGTATTGTCTTATATCTGGTAGTTAATGATAATCGGACCTTTCGAGACAAATCCTTTCAGTTAAGCGCGGTTCTTTAAGTACCAGTAGTAAACACAGATTAGTGAAGTGTAGTCGAGATTCCAATTCGTGTGTGATATCACAATGGTTTGGAAACAGCGGAGTATGTGTCTGATGTCACATGGTTTAAAACAAGGCGGATTACCCTGTTCTAAGCGTTCAGAACTCGCGCCCTACCGCCTGATCGCCGGCTCTAGTATTTGAACTCCTGGTACAGGCTAAAGGCAGATCCGCTCTGGCTTAAAACGAGCCGTGAAAACGATGTAAATTTCCGCGACATAGGAAACGGCCACTTTGATTGTCCTCAGAACAAAATTAGGAAGCGGTGAAATATATCACAACTTCTGTTTTTTTCTTGTGGATGTCTTTATATTTCTGTTAATCATAGTGAGGGGTTGATCGGCATAAGCTCAAGCACAGAGAAAAATAAAACAACAAGAAAAGAAAACAAGAAAGAAACTAACTAGTTTGTTGTTGGAGTAAAACAAAGCCAGCTAAACCGTAAGCATTGAAAAAAACAAAAAGCAAAAACAAAAAAAAAAACAAAAAATAGACTGACTGTTGTCAAAAAAAGTTCTTACTTGTTGAAGGGTGTAGAGCTATCTCTTATTCCCGTTCAACAAAGTAAATGGCCTTATAAAAACACGGTTTAGTAGTTGTTTTTGTTGAACAAGAGCTGCAACATTTTTTAGCTCAACAGTGTCACTGCCACTTAATCCCCTTATCTCGACATGCTTGGTTTTTGAACACTGCTTGTCCAAACACGTATTCGCCACAACTAATGTAAAGGAAGAACGGGCACAAACTTTCAGCGCAACGATTCCTGGGATCCATTGGGGGCTGGGGGCGGGGAGCAAGATTTAGTTGTGATTAATGGCTGATGGTATTCAAAAGCAATCGTGAACCAATCATTGCTTACGTTCTTACGCATTTTTTTTGCAGGCGCTTCCTCAATAAATAAACATAACACAGAAACCAAATTGCAGAGGAACACGTTCACCCGTTGTGTCGACGTTACTGGCTTTACGTACACGTCCCCTGTAAGACAGTGTGTGTAGAGCTTGGTGCAGTGAAGTACACCGTCAGTTGTGTTCACTGTTTCACGGACCAGATGAGCCACAGTCTCATCTTCAAAGTCTTGCGAATACTAACAGAATATTGAGGTCCCAAAGCCTGATTAAAGATGTGTGGCACTAAATTTTTGCGATTACGTTATTGTGGAACAGAGACTGTGAAAGACGAATAGGAACAATCAACCACACAAGATAAAAATGCAGTACAAGTGAATGACTTGCTGTACAACCGTAGTTTTCTGTAATAAATACGTAATAGAGTGTTGTATACAGCTTGTTGAAATTTCAGGCACTAGCCCCTTGTAAGAAAAAGAGAAGCTTGTCTTAACCTATCGCAAAAATCAGTTCCTGTAAACATCGCCCACTCGGGAATTTTAACTGCCGCAAAGATTTAGTTCCACACGATGCTATAGTCGTAGTATTTATCTATAATTTTTTTAAAAAAAAAAACTAAGTGGGGCCCTGTTATTAAGGAGCTTAAGCAACGACGACTGCGACGGCAACGAGAACTGCAAAAAAGCAGCAGGTTTAGACTAGCAAAACGTGCAACACGCTTTTTTAGTGAAAAGTGCCTAATTTCACGTTTTGTCGAGGACGGGAACACAAGACTGCAACTTTCTTGTTCTTTTCCTGAACTTGATTTCAACTCCAAAAACCTTTGCAAACATTTGACGAATTCAACGAGATGGAATAAGCGCGATTAAGTTTGAAGCAGCGCGAACTCACTTTTTAAGTGACGTTTTCGTAGCCGTCGCCTTCGTTGTTGCTTAAGTTCCCTATTGATAACGACGGAAACTGAAAGGGATGTAACGGGGAACGGGGAACAGAAAGCGGGGAACGGGCAGTGGGGAACGGGAAAATGAAAAATCGGAACAAGACGTTAACCTAACTTGAACCCTAATTCTATCAGTAAGTTCTCTTTAATTCCTCTATTTTGTTCGCATTATATATTTCTCCGTTCTCCGTGTTCGTTTTCGTTCCCCCTTTGAGCACCATCCAAACTGAAAGGGACCGTAAGGAGTTTTCTTGCACGGTGACAAATTTCAGGGTCGGCTTTGAGAGAAGTGAGCTGTTTTTTTTTTTTTTTAAACTTTGCTTCGATGCTGTTCAGGTGATCTCTTCTCGGATACCTTGGCGTCTGAATAGCGTTTTGCTAGCTAAAGTTGTTTTGTCTCGATATTTTTGAGCAACTAGTTGGATTTTACTAAGACGATTATTCCTCTCGCCCAAATAGCCTCTGAGTCAATAGCCCATTCGGCCGCTATTAGCTCAGAGCCCGTTCGGGCTGGAGGAATAATTGTTAAGTAGATGCAAGTTTTAGAGTCGCCCAATGTTGTATTTTTGTTGCCATTTGAGGTACCGTTCTTCCTCTGACTCTGTCGTGTACAAGAAATGACAAGAGAGTATTATGAAATAATACAAAGTTGAACCTCACCTGTACGGCCACCTTAGGGAGAAAAGAAAGTGGTCGTTATAGAGAGGTTTAAGCAAGAGTCAATGTATGTACTGTCTGCCAAAAAAGTGCTCGTTGTGGAGAGGTGGCCGTTAGTGGAGGTTATTATTATTATTTCTTTTTCATCGGTAACTTCAGTTGATTAGGTAGTAATGTACTTGTAGTACTTTCCTTTGAATTGTTTAATACATAGTATCATCTGGCAGTTGTGTTGCACCTGTTTAACCCTTTCGACCCCAACTAGCCATTTTGAGTCTGACCTTCAGACTGGGTTGAACGGTGTTGTTTCGAATTGCATTTTAATTTTGGGTCTATTTTGTCCCAGTTTCTTGCAAAACTTAATATTCGCCAATTCTCTGACCATTTTCACATAAACCATAATGCACCTTGTTTTTCCCCCATAATTTTGCATAACCATTGTCTTCGATTTCTCTAGGGACAACTGTAATACCCAGGAAAAATTGGAAACAATGGAAACAATGATTATGTAGATAGTTTGTTTGTTTGGTTTTTTGGGGAGGGGCGGGTGGGGGGGCGGGAAAGGTGTACTATGGTTTGTATGAAAATGGTGAATGAAAGTAAAAAACAAACAAATGTTGAATTCTGATATAATCCAGCCCTATAGAGCAGTTCGAGACAACACCGACCCAGTCCGACGCCGATAGTGACCTAGCCTCCAACGCAAACGTACTTGGGGGTTCGTGGGGCAGGAACGCGTGACGAACCCCTAAGAACGTCTTCGTGGGAGGCTAATATAGACCAACATTTCCTTCCTCCTCATATCGTTTGGTATGACGAGAATGTAGCAATTGATCACTAACGATGAACAAATTTTCCACACCAGTGTCGCAAGCAACTTACTACGGTCAAGTAGCCTGAAGTTACTCCTCCTAAAGTTCATTGAAGCTGATGTCTTTACATACATAGTTACGCTATCATTGCCTTTCAAAGTTTATCAATACGCCATGTGAAGTGCCTTCTTTGCTACGTGGCTACTTGCTTAAGACTGGTTTCCATATAACAGTCAGGATCGACTCCGTTGCCTCGATTTTTGGGGGCGATTAAGATGATCCGGTCGTTTATATGAGCATCAGCCTATATTTATACACTTCAGAGTGTTCAGTTCATGATCTTGCAATTGCACCAGGGTGGACGGGGGTTTGTCCGCATCGCACCAAACATGTTTCGAGATACTGATCTTCTCCATCGTCTGGACACATTTGGAGACATTTCGGGCGATCCGGACGACATACGTTCATAGCTTTCGGGAGATAACTTTCAGGCAACTTAACCAGTACCTCGTAAACCAGGAAAGGTGGGAAAGGTTTTGAAATTGAGTAGTTTGAAGTAAACTCTTTCGCTAGTTGGGTGCGGCCTTCTGGAAAGCAAACTTAAGAACCTACGTTGATTTTCAGTTTATATAGTTACTATCTATTTTGAAATACCCCTGGCAGTTTGGTTATGGTTCTTAGCAGAGAGTTTAAAGGTGCTATACTCTATTATTCGTAGGTACTGTAAATCCTCTATTAACCACCCCCCCTCTCAAATAAGGCCCTTCTCTCCCTATTATTTTTTACTAATAAATGGTAGACTGTATTAATCAATCACCACTGTAAAACTTCGTGTGGACTGATCCGAGATAGTTAATTCACCAACTGGAAGTTCGAATTGGCTTTTGATACTCGGCGGCGTGACCTCCAACTTCTTGTACTTGAGCTTTTCCACTTTGTATTACAGAGAACTGAAACCATCGTCTTTGCTAAATTAAGCCCTCCCCCTCCCCTTCCGCCCAAATGTGTTTCAAAAAAATAAGCCCCCGGCGGGGGAGGGGGCTTTATAGAGGAGTTACGGTAATTGTATCTAGTATGTTCGGCAAGCTGGACTCCACTGAGAATAAATTTTGTTAAACTGATTCAAGACTGACAGTTGTTGTGTTTGGTTTAAGTGACTTCTACGCCGGTCAATGTAAAACAGCAACGCGGCAAATGATCAACTTCAAGGTTTTGCAGAAAAAGTGTAAGGAAAATTTCATGGTAATGGCAACACTAAACGGCATAGGTTTTCAATGGCATGACATTTTCTAGATGACATAATTTGAAAAAGTAAACTTTTCAAAGGTGTTACCCTTTTCCTTATGTTCTTTCATGACAAAAGGCAACCGTAAGACGTTTATCTTACTTCTAAAGCATTTTGTGGACAAAACAGGAGCATCCTATGAAATATAAAAAAGACTGTTGCAGGTACAGAAGTAACGTTTGCAGTTACGAAAAAGGTAACCTGAAAATTCCAGGATTGCACGGATGTCATTTGAACCATTGACATCTGCGATAATGGTGCAGCACTCAAACGCACCGACAAAATGACCAGCTCCCTACAAGCTGTTGACTTGCTAGAGCGCTGCACCGGTATCGTCGGGGGCAAGCGTTTGACTGCGCCCAAATAATTATGTTCTTTTCAGACCTTCTTTTCAGCCCCTCTTTTGCACTTACAAAAATTGCGTCTCCGCATCTGTCTTCTTTCATTCTTCATCCCGCAGTTATACTCGTAATTTCTGGAGCATTTTAGACAAAGTTTTATTGTTGCAAATCCTCTTTGATTTTGTCGATGCCGTTTTGACGTTCTCGTTGCCTTTGCCGTCGTAGTTGCTAAGCTCCCCGGATTTATCGACGTGTGTAAACGGTAAGGAAACCGAATTCGTTTTTAATATAAACACCTGCGAATCACAGTACCCTAAATGTAATAAATCCAGAAACAATTCATGAACACTTAGCAAAGTTCAAACTTAGCCAAGTTCAAATCCTCGGACAAAGTTTGTAAATAGCCTGCTAGTTCTCCCCTTCCAGTTTGTGTTATTTGTTTCAAAGAACTTGAGTGGAGAACGTGCCAACTTTAGCGTGACAGGTCAATGTACCTCTACCACAAACAAATGATTGACTTTTTTGTGTTCTTGTTTCTCCATCTTCTGCCTATAGTTTCTCTTACGTTTTGGGAAAGCGCGATAACCTTTTAACTCTCCAACTTCGCGTGCGTACTTCCAGTTCAACCGCAGAGGAAGAAACAATTTGTGGTTTCTGAAACAAAAGGTGAAAGTTTTCGAAATGGAATTACTTCAAGTATTATTTCATGCTATTTTGCCTCAAAGTTTTGTCTGAAAAGACCTTCCACAAAAAGCCTAAAGTCTTCTTTGTCCTCAACATTTGGAAAACACTGAAGACAGAGATGTTTTCTAGAGGTTCCAACTTCACTATAGTCATCTATCATTTCTTTGTTTGAATCTCTCGTTTTACTAACACTCGCGTATCTATCTATCTCCGCACTTGTAACTGCTGTTCTTTCTTTTTGAAAATCACTTGTTAAGCTTTTTCTCGCAGAAGTCTTATGTACTGTGGACTCGGTATACTCCACGAGGCAGCTGTCAACAGGAGGCCTCGCCCTCTGTACTTTTCTATTACATTTCTGCTGACTTTTGATGTTGTGTAAACTTTCCAAGAGTGTCTTTTTGTCCTTGTTCAGTTGGCTTGCCAGTAGTTGAAGCTCTTTTCTCCCTTTCCCATTACCTTTGATTGGGAAGAAACAAGGCAGAAACAATGAAACTGACTAAAAAGATTAAAATGGTGAAGAAACAATGATAAAGCTGATAAAATGATAAACATAAGAGAGCTAATCCGTGAAGCAGGCAATTCGGTTGGAGCAACGTGGAAACGTTAGGTGGGGGAGAGAAAAAAAATAATGAAATAAAAATAAGGGAAGAGGGGTGGGGGGTGGTGGTGGTGGGAGGGGTGGGTGCAGCTGAACTCATGGACAATGTTTTGTGTAATTACATTTTGTCAGTTTGAAATGTAAATCAATGGTGTGAAATATTTCTGAACCCTGAACCTCAATCAAGAAGGCAGCATGGCCGAGTGGTTAGAGTACTGGACTTGTAATCTGGAGACCCCGCATTCTTTGTTGTCTTTTTCTCCTGTGTTCAGATCCTTGGCCACATTTATAAAACAACCAACTGGGTCACCTCTTACCAGTTGGGATTTTTAACCTTGTTGATATGTTGCATTTGAATTATTTGTTTCATTATCCCTGAAAAGTCCCATACTGGGAGAAGATTATTTAGTGTGTTCATTAATGTTAATAGTTATTCGACACAGCTGACAGTTCTTGGCAGAAGATAATTTTACTGCTATCTTGAATCACGAGAACTAACCTTTTGCCTCTGTGATGGCCTTAGTAATATATTTCCTAAGAACTTGATCAGTTTGGTAAATGATGCTTGTTATGCAGGCCATTCTTGACTTCTCCTGTCAAATAAGTTTGAATAAAATTAATAATTATCTAAAGTAAAAATGACAAAAAATTACTGCTAAATTAAGACTGAACAGTGCTCAAAAGGCCATTTTCGGGTAATATGTTCCCAAAGCTCTCACTTTCAAAAGTAGGCCAAGAGCAAAAACTTTCTTGTGAAAATCAATTTTATTTGCATGAGAATAAAAAATCATTTTCATATCAATGGCTTTGCACATAGTCTCGCTTTAAAACAGAGGATTGAGACAACTCGGAAATGGCCTAATCTCCCTCGCAGCCATTTTTGTCTTCTCACGCAATGCTCCTGGGGAGGAGCATTGTGTGACAAGACAAAAATGGCTGCAAGGGAGACTGGAAATGGCCTTACTTTAAAGAACATAACCATCCCCGCAGGAGGTAGGCAAAGGTTTACAAAGTCCTCCTCCGGTTCTTAGCAATATTTCTGTTGGCAAAAGGGTCACTGGTAGAAGGGCTGTGGTTCCACATTGATTTTTATGGGCAGTTCAAGCGTGAAATAGATTAAAATGCTTTATAGCTAGAGGGGGCTTAACCAATAATAGTGAAACCTCGATATAACAAACCTCTATACATGTGTATTATAACAAAGTCCTCGGTAAAACGAATGATTTTTATTACCCCAGTAATAGTAAAATATATGGAAAATAACCTCGATATAATGAAACCTCGTTATCAAGAACATATTTTTCCAATCCCTTGGTTCTCTATTAAATCAAGGTTCTACTGAACTGACCTTCTCTTCAGAGTCTTCTTCCACAGCCTGTATGAAGGGGTTCTTCATAGCTTTTAAGACAAGCTGAATAACATATTCCCTGGTATAGAAATATAGAGACTTTTAGGTGTACATGTAATAATTTAAGTACGTTTTTCCACCATTTATAATTTATTACAGTTGAACCCCAGACACCCGCTTAATACGAACACCTCATTATAAGGAAGAGTTTCCCTTTCCCCCCGACCCCTTACATTTTTCTCTAAATTTAACCTGCTTAATACAGACACCCCATCAATATGGAAACTCTCTATGGCCCCCTCATCAGTGTCTGTATTGACTGTATTTTAGACAATGGTAAAGAAAAAAGCCAAACAGCTTATCAGGATACATGTAGGAATAATTTTCTAATGTACCCACAGTAAGAATTAAAGTCAAGAATGACTCAAGTTGGAGTATTCACTCAACAAAAAAAGGCTGTTCAGTGTTTTTGTAAATGGACCAGTCACTAGCATCTTTCTGGATCTAAGTCCTTTCTCATTCTCAGAGAAATACCGAATACTTCTCATAGACTCAGCTACAATGAATCAGCCAGTGAACATAAAGATAATTGCAGTAACAAAGTTACATTTACAGTGCATTTAAATGTGTCTTTCCCTTTTATTACCCTAAGTGCAAGTCTTGGAAGTTCTCAAGTGATCCTGACTGTACAATCAATGTCACTATTACCCACTTACATTGTTTCAGCTTTAAGTTCTTCTTCAGTTTTCAAAGTAAGGTAATGCTGTTCCCAGGGAAACTTTTCAGGATCTGGAGGTTCCATTTTACTGGACATGGTCATCATAGTTTGTGAGGACACAGGATGGCTTCTTGAGCTGTTTCGCTGCATGGCAATTTCTAGTGGACATTCCAAGAAAACTTCTGCAAGCCCAGCACTGTCTTCCTTAAAACAAACTGGCTTATTAATAAAGTACTGGAAAAACAATAACAAAATAATAAATCACCTTTGTGTACCCTCAGCAGTTAGCATAGTCAAACTGTCAGTAGTATTACCGCATAGCCAAAAAAAGTGGCCATAATGAAGAGGTGACCGTGTTACCAAGGTGCCTGTGAGGCAGGGTTCCACTGTAATTAGGTGTATTTCAACTTCATTGTGAGTGTTGTGAATAGTTTGTTGGTATTTGGTAGTTACAAAAAAACTACTTACATTTCCTTGCCAGCTGAACGTATTCATACCGCATACTGTGGTAGTAAAAGTTGTCGTCCAGTAATAACACATGAGTACCATTCCAACTGTAAAATAAATAAATTATGATATGGTGTGTAAAATAATATAAATTTCTACACCAAACACTAATGACCATGATTTATTAGTTTTGGACAAAATTCAAGAACTTTTCAGTTGCAAGCAAATATATGATGGGATCTAACTAGGAAAAGAAAACTTCTGAGTTGACACAAAGGGAATAAACATTAGTTTTTTCCATAACCATCCACAATACTGGTTTGAATGCTCTTACCACAGAGCTGTGGGAAACCTGAGTGGTGAGCAAGGTATAAAAGGTTTTCAGTCTTAAAAAGGTCAGATTTACTTCTTGCACAAAAAGTAATTTCTGAGTTGTCCCATATATGCCTCTTTCTCAAAATGTGAAGTTCCAAAAATTATCCATACCTCCCCCACGGAAGGGATTTTCCTTAGACCCCTCCACCTCTCTGGAAATTCCAGTCAAGCTTCATACATTTACTTAAATTTTTGGGCCTTTCAGATCCCTTCCACCCCCCAGGAATTTCCAATCCCTTCTGTGGGGGGAGTATGGATATTTTCTGAAACTAGTACACAATGAGGGAAAGTGCAATATATAACTGTTATTGAAGACAATATGCAAACAGAAGTTGTTTTCATAAAAATTAGACTCGTTTTGAAAGTAAAGGGTTTTGGAACCATGAAATGCTCTACTGCAAAATATCCTCCAGCTCCCCGCCACCCTATTCCCCCACCCCTTCACCCAGCTCCATCCAACTTGTGAAGTCTACTACTGATTTTCAGTCACATGACAAGGTGACTATGTTTGTAGGTGAAACAATAATCTTTTTTCGCAGAATTTGCATGAGAAAAGAGCTTAGTTCATAGCAATGGGAAATGGCTTTTGTTACTTTTAGGGGACCTTTGCTTTATAAAGGAAAAATAACTGATGAATGCACGCGCAAAATGATGAGTTTATACAATAACATGACAAATGTACACACCATGTACACCAAAAATAAATATGAAGAATGTAGAATGAGAAAAACCATTAATACTTTTTACCAGTTTTCTGTATCACTTGAATTTACGGTAAATTGGCTAAAATCCAAAACATTACTGAAAAATGTCTCGACTGTAATATTCATTTTTTGTGGCTAAAAGAGACATCGAGAAATGACCAGTATTTGCACTTTTTTCGTTCTTTGTTGTCGGACAACTTGCGCACTTACTTCTTTTCCTCTATAGAGCGATGGTCCCGTAAAAGTAACGACAAAACGCTTTTGTTCTTGTCCACCAGCATGGCCGCCGTGAAATTAGCTGAAAACCAACCATGACAGGGAGCCCTCACAATCACCCTTACCTGCACTCAGTTGAAATGAAACAAGAGCAGTTTATTTTCTGGCTTTTTTGCAAGATGCTCCAAAACTCATCAACAGAGGGAAAACCTTCCACCATTTGATCATCTATAAACGCATTTTCGTGCTGATTTTCTATCATGTTTAAAGCCCGGTCCACTGTTTCAAGGACGAGCTTTCTGTACTGCTTCCATAAAGAATACTTTAAAAAGCCATTAGCACCATCAAATAACGGAGTATTACTTTCTTGTTCACTGCTGTTTTCATGAACTAAGTCATAATTTCGAGATACATACACGGCGCCTTCGTTCAATTCCAAATCAAAAGGAATGAAATCATCATAACAAACGTGTATAACGTGCATTGTATTCCCTCTTGTTTTTTTCACATAATCCTGTAGTTTTGACGCAAGAGTAGACTTCCCAGATGCTGGAATTCCACAAAGTAAAACCAACGCTAAGCGACAACTTTCGTCCGCCATGTTGAAGCGCAACCCGAGAGGAACTGGTGCCAGTTTTCCCATACTTCTTTGCCGGTTGATTCATGAGCTCACGTGACTTGTGTGATGTTCCGTCAAAATAATTCAAGATGGCGAGCTACGGTTCAGCAAAAGCTATGGCAGTCGTTCCTGTTATCGTTGTAACGGCCGTATGGGTCATTGTAGGTGGTGTTATTCCTTTCTTTATCAAAGGACAGAATAAGAGGTAATAGGGCAAGGGTAAAGTAGTCTTCAAGTTGCTAGAATAATGCTACTGAGCTTAATGTAGTCTCAATATGTAGTTTTCTTGTACTCAGCGTATTTCATGAAGGAGATGATAATTTAAGAACACTTTTTGTAACTGATGGGGAGCGTGGAAAACAAGACTTGTTCACAAAAATTTTTTAAATAAGGTTGAGTTGCCTCTGATAGATTTTATGTGGATTTGAAGGCTAAACTGTCATCATCATTTACAAAATGAAAAGTAGCTAGGTTGAGTTTGATCATCCGGGTGAACGTAGTCCTGAATAGGACTGTTGTTGTTGACAGTGACTGGCGTTTCGACAACCTGTGCGGTAGTCCAGGTTGTTGAGTACCTGTGTGGTAGTCCAGGTTGTTGAGTACCTGTGTGGTAGTCCAGGTTGTTGAGTACATGTGCGGTAGTTCAGGTTGTTGAGTACCTGTGTGGTAGTCCAGGTTGTCGGTACTTGAGCTAGCAAGTTATACATATAAGGCTGCTTGAAATATAGGGCTTGAAATAATTTTCCAGCTTGTCTGGAAAATTTTCAACCAATCAGAAGCTCTATATGTACCAAGGTCTCGGTAGTGAGACATCACCAGCATGAATATGCAATTTCTGCGCTTGCATCTTAGACATCAATATGAGGGGAAACTGTTGGATGCATTGCCAAGTGTCAGCTGTCCTCTTTGGCTATCCAGAGAATTGATCTGGCCGAGGATTAAACCTATGCGACCTCCTGCTTAGCCAATCAGAGCTTATCCACTTAACCCTTTATACCCCAATATCCACAAAAAAATTCTCCAAACTGATCTCTATACATTTCCTTACAGAATTAGTTGGGAGAAATTGATAAAAGATCAGAGATTTTTCTCTTTGTGATCATTTGATTAATTCTCATAGATGTTGCACTTGACAATCTATGGATATTGTTAGGACAAAATTGATGTTTGTCACTATTGGGACTTAAAGGGTTAAGCGAACTGTGTGCAGGGTTTAACAAAAGTGCTGTCTGCCAGGAGCAACCTGTCAAGCAGCATGGTTTAAAAAGACGCTCTAAAAGCATATTGACTCAACCTTGCTTGGAGGCAAGATAAGAAATGAGGAGGCAATTAGTTCTTAAGGAGCCTCTGTGTACAGGCATGAAAGCCATAGGAACCATTTGAGAGAGGGCAGAAAATTAAAAAAACTGCCAGCTAGCCAGGTTACACAGTAACCACTGACTGCCTTTGGTACACACAATAGTCAGAAACTTAGCATACCTTCCATTTTAAAACTGGAAAAAGATTATAATATTACAATTGCGCTCATTTGCTAACCATTAATTATTATATGGGTAAACCTCAATAAAAACTGTAAGATTGCTTACGATGCTAAATGTTGGCAATGAACAGAAACATACTAGTCTAAGCTACTAAAAATGGAATCTAAAGTGAAAATTTCCAAAGATGTGGGCAATTATATGGTAATTTCAAGGAATATACCACAATCAAAGGCAATACAAGCCAAAAACGTGGTCTAAAAGATGCATCCAGAAATGACCAGTATTTGCACTTTTTTCTTTCTTTGTTGTCAAACATATGACATTGTTTTTTCATCACATTGAACTTGCCATTTGGCTTGCACACCTCTTTTCTTCTATAGAGCGATGGTCCTCTAACAGTAATGAAAAAAGATAACGACTATTGGTGCTATGCAAGATCAAGTAATTATTACCAGTTGTCAGACAGGCAGGAAACATTTGCCAAGATAAAGTGAATGCTAGTGAAAAAGGGGTTTCTATATGGGTGGTTACGTTGTGCGATTGGTTCAAGTGGTGAATGTGATATGTTTGAGTGAAATAAAGTGAAGACTTGTATGAGTCATACCACTTGCCAGGGCCTTCCTCTCAATAACTTTGCTCACAAATTCTTAATGTCTCTAATGAGATGCCATTTCACCAGTTGCACAACTTGTACAAGTCGTACCACTTGACAGGACCCCCCTTTCGACAACTTTGCTCACATATTCTAAGTGTCTCTAATAAGATGTGAGTCCATCAATTGCATGTGCAAATGAGATGCAGTTTAACAATGTGATACCTCATACTAGTAAAAACTGAATCAGTGCAGGATAATGCAATTTTAGAGTTCGGATTAGCTTAGCCATCATGGTATATGAGCCATTATACCAGGCTCTCTAAATAATTATGGTAACTGTATGGATCTGCTCAAAAATTAAAAACAAGCTGAAAATCGGTTGTTTTTACAAATAAAGTCAGGAAGAATTCTCAATATTTTGCGGGTGTTTCTAATAAAACAATTATTCCACTTGCGCTTGTTGGAATGGTTATAGCCAACTCGGCGCTATGCGCCTCATTGGCTATCTACCCTCTCATATCCAATGCGCACTCTTGGAATTATCACACTGAAATATCACCCATTTACCACCTGTACTAATCACATGAATTCAAAGGCTAATCTCACCACTTTATCACTTGTGCAAGTTGAAACACTCACAACATGACTTTCTCAACTTGAAAAAGTGGTGAGTATTGGACAACCCTCATACCTTGCAAAGCTTAGGGAATAAGCTTCTCCCCCCTCTTAAAAAAAATAAAGAAAGAATAATCACTTGGGCAGGATTCAAACCTGGGATTGCTGGCATGCAAGGCCAATGTTATTCTGCAAGCCCATGAAGAACTACATTGAGCCCAATAATAAGAGCAAATCAGAATTACATAGTTTTCTGATTGGCTTTGAAACAGTTGGTCTTAAGACATTGTTTGATATAAATTTGTCTGTGTCTGAAAAATCCTGCATGCTCTCAGACATGAGGACTAGACAGATCAAATATTAAAGATTATCATTCTGAAGCTGAAGATTTGAAAACCACATTATAAAGGAATACAACTCATCCTATGCCAGGCAGAGTTTCTGGCTTGTCTAACTACAATTTATTGTGGCTTGGTCCAAAATATGTCCAAGGGTACAATGATGTTTGTTACGAGCACAACTACGATTTTCAATTTTTTCTTGTTCTTTAAAAAACAAAAATTATTTACCACCCTGGTTTATTGGGAAATGTGATACTGGTAAGGATAACAACAGACTTATGCTTACTTTGTCATTGCAGACTTATACAGACCATGCTTGTATTGACTGCTGTATGCTGTTGGTTATTGTATCCTTTCAAATTTTTAAGTTCATGTTGCATATAATAGAATGCTTCATGAAAGGTTCCTGCATTGAGTAAATTATTTACACACTCTAGTTGTTGACATTACAAATCACACTCAGCTACTAATTTTTGAGGTGAAATGTTGGTGACAGCTGTGTAAGTGGCCTGGCTTTGATAACTACTGTTACAGCAGGACTTTTTTTTCCTTAACGCGTATGTAAGCTGGGTTTGTGCTTATTTCTGTCAACTTAATCCCCTTATTGGACCAGAACTGTCATTAGAAGCACTAAAGGCAGCTGTAAAGGAATGGGGAGGCAGGACTGTATAGGAAAATATTTCAATCATGTAACAAAAAAGTAAGTACATGACTTTTGCACTTTAGTTCACTAAATTAGCATCCTTGTATAAGGTAACAGAGGATGTTGAAGGGGACAAATTTGAATACAACCATCTGCAGCCTTAAAGCAAGTCCACTGAGTTTCAGTCCACGTGATGGTGGTCCTGATCGGTATTGTTAATGACAATGACTGATGATGTTGCAGCCACCTTCAACCCAGTCCACCTTTTTATATAAATCTAGTCAGGATGACCAGATTAAGTTAAGCCTTTAAGCCTCAGTATCCCATGCAAATTCTCTAGACTGATGCTCATATATTTCCTGAAAGGATTTGTTAAGGGAATTTAATAGGTGATCAAAGCATTTTCCTGCACCCTGGTATTTTGCAGAATGCCGAATGACTCTGAAGTTCAGTGATTAGGGTTAGGAAACTGAGTGAATCAGGTTCCTTTTAGAGTCATTATCCTGGGAAAACTGACCTGAAACTTGATTCACTCAGTTTCCTAACCCTAATCAATCGATAAATTCAAGAGTCATTCAGCATCGGCATTTGGCATTCTGCAAAATACCCTTTTATGCTGATTTTCCTGTTGGCAATAATTCTATTAATTCTTGTCACGTTTTCTCTTGATAATGTATGATAATGTTGGAAGGAAATTCATTTTTTTTCACTTGTGGGACTTAAAAAGGGTTAAAAAAATGTAGGAGACCATTGACGTACAGGTAGTGGCATGTAAGAAGATTTCCCACTCCAACCAGCCATAACTTGTGGCATCTTCTTTTTCTTTTTTTTTTTTTCCACAGGGTTGTGGGGTTTTGTACAGGTAGCACACAAACTTGATTGAGCTCCTTGGGTTGCATATGTGTTTTATACTTAATCTTGGACCTCTCAGACCTCTGTCAGACTGCACATTTTCTTTTGTCTGTTGGTTATTATTGTGAAACTTGGATCTCAGAAACACCAGAAATATTTCTGGAATGTCATTGTGTTGTAAGGAAAAAGCCAATTAGGTGTGGGAAACTCTTTAAACCACAAGCATCAATGGTGATTAGTATTTTGTTGCTTGCTCGCATGTTCTGATCTATTTTTTAATATTCTGATAAAATAGCACATTCAATAAGCAATCATGAAATATTGCAGTTGTTCACGGATGTCTAAGTTTGGCAGTAATGTAAATATGGGTATATAATTATTATTTAAAACATTACCTTTTGCTTATGATGACAGTTTTTTACTGTTATGTTTCTCTTTCTGCAGGAAGGATACTGAAACATGGATTACACATGTAACTTCTCTAAATTATCATTGGCACAGACAGCTGAAAAATGAGTAGTCAAGTGTAATAATTAATATGACCCACATATTGTTATTACTTCTGTCAGCAAGTAGCAGCAATACTTTGCCTACCCTTCAAGCAGAGGTTTCTCTCTTGCATGGCTTTTAGTGCTTATGAAGCCATTAAGACAGACAAGCCACGAGGATGACTTTGTAAACGCTATAAAAAGCCATGCAAGTGAGAAACTTCTGTTTGCAGCGTATTCTTTGCCTAATTTTTATGTCTTACAGGATCATACTTGACTTGTTATCCAATCTAATGAAGTTGTGTTATGATTAATTAGTTGATCACAGAAGTTTCAAATTAAAACAATCAAATACTACTAGGAATCCATTAGGGGACACTGCAGAAAGTTCTGAGCTAAACATTTACGTTTTATGGATAAAAGATTTAAGGTTTTATTACTTAAAATGCGGTGATTTAAAGGCTATTAAGTCTTGGACAAGTCTTGTCTACAAAAAAATTTGAAATCACAGAACATAACTAAGAGTCGGGGCCTTCAAAGTAAGGCTAAGTGGAAAAGAAAGAAAAAAGTTAGGAAACGACTCTTATTAAGGAAAATGTGAAATAAAACTATCCTTATTGTGAAATTTAATTTTAGCAATTGTCTGTAAGGGCATATCTATCATTGTAGATCCCTTTCAGTTTCAGTTATTAAGTTGTAATGAGCATTGTTGTATACAGCCTGAATTTTCTTTCCTTTTTGTCTTGAAATGTTCATTGATGACTTTAATAAATTCAGTTCTTACAAGTTGGCTTTCTGGTTGTTGAAAGTTACAGTTATGGGTTTAATGGGCTGGGTATTTTGCAGTAGCAGGCAAGCAGCATTAAAAATGTAGTCACTGATAGAATTTCATGCTGCGATTAGATGGAATCACTAGTACCATCCAGCTGCGATGCCCATGCAGCATATTATTCTTGACAATAGAATGTTAATGTTTTTGTATGTGGTTTTTTGTTGTTGTTGTTGTTGTTGTTGTTTTAATTGTTACACCTCTTTTATTATAGATAGGGATATGACATTGGTGTTTCATTTTGTACTCCTATAAAGAAGCCTACTGTTTTTTTTTTTTTAATTACCAATATAATGCTGCTTGTGCTTATTTTTCTTGTTTTATAGAGTAATGCCAGTAGTTCAGACTGGTTTATTTATCTGTTTTGAAAAAATAGCTCATACAGGGACCTGAAAATGTATATATCTTGGTTGTCCATTTCAACTAAAGGGGAGTTTCCCATTAGACTAGGGGAGTTGGACAGGTTCAGGTTTGTAGAGGTTCAGCTGGCAAACTTGCACCGTTTCTGCTGTAGGCACGGACATTGAGTGCTGGAGACACCAACTTCTACGGGGGTCTGGGGGCATGTTCTCCCCCCCCCCCCCCACCCCCCAATTTTTAAAATTGGACTTTCCAAATGCAATATCCTGTGTTCCTCTGGACTAGAACTGGTTAACAAGGAATTATATTATTTTTTTGGTTTGCAGTCAGTGCTCGTTTTTTAGTTGATTCCAAAATGATGTGAATCATGAATAATGATTTTATCATATATGACAGGAATTATCTTTTTTTTGTTGTTGTATGCATTACATAACGAAGTGAGTGAAGTAAGGGTCATATCTATCTTTGAAATATGACAGAAAAGAACGATTTTCACACTTAAAAAAATAATTTCAAGCATGAACTACCGGACGTTACTTGTCTTACCACTGGATGTTGTGTCTGGCATCCGGCCTCATATGAAACCCCTGGTTGGGCCAATAAGGTGGAAGTACCAAGGGGGCCAATGAGTTTTTGGCATCTTAAAGCTACATTTACTCAAGGTCAAACAATAGCACCCTAATCATTAATTTTTTCGCAGAATTTATGGCTTAGGGTGTGTGAAAGCGAAACATTTTTAAATACGTTTCTGACTCGGGAATGCCACTTTGAAAATGTTCTTATAAGCTGCCTCAAGAAAAAGAATAAAAATTGACAACCAATAAATTATATTACTTCATTACATTTTATTTTGTCTTTGTAGTTTTACAACTGCAGGGCATCTTCTTAACACCTATTAAACAAAATTGCTCTTAATATTTTGTTGAGGAAAAATACAGTTTTGTGTAATTTTAATAACAGATCCTAGCCTTCGACGCAGACATCCTTGTGGCTTTGTCACACATACCTTCCCCAAGAATGTCTGCTGAAACGAGCTGTTAAGCTCAGGAGTTCTAAGAAATCCAGGGGCTTGTCCTTTTTTAGGAGACCTTTTCTGACTTTGCTGACCTTTTTTGGAGTCTTGCATTGCAGGTATGTGGCTAAATTTTTCAAGGTACAAAGTGCACTTACCAGGTCTGGAGGTGTGCTGTGGTTGGACTGCATTTTTAACCACTTGTTTCAGCAGACATTTGTTGGGGAGGATTGTGTGAAGAGCCAAAAAAAAAAATCTGCGTAGGAGGCTAGACAGATCCTTTAAGCTGCCAAATAGTCCCTGGCCTTACTATGCCAGAGAACATTCATCTAATATGCTTGAAATTCCAAATGTTTGGCTGTGAAACATGTCATCATTATGAATATGTTGTCTTATGTTATATTTAATTATGTTTCCAAGCTTAGATGAAAAAGACAGCATAACACTGAAGTACATGAAACCCATCAGAGTTGTCACGAATGTATTTTCTGAAAACCATGCTAAAAAGATGTCAAATCTTTCTTGACAGAAAGTGGCAGACTTACAAGGCTTCTCCATGAATGTCGCAGATATTTCCCATGTAAAGATTTAGCCAATTTCAATAAATTATCCATCAAACAGTGTCTTGTTTATGATGTTTCATATTATATTGGTTATTTTTGTGAGACTGTCATTTCTGCAACACATACAGCTATACCCTTTTAGATACACTGTAACTTAAAAATAATATTCAACTGTTTTGATAAAATATCTTGATTTACAACACCTTTCATTCTATTTACTATAGTGAAATCACCTGAAAAACAGCCCTCTGTAGCCTGACAACATAGCTATATAATAAACAACACCAAATACGAAACCACCCAGGTGTGCAGCATGGCCAATTCCATGTGTCTGATAAGCCATAAGAGAGTCAATAATTCCTTTGCCAGACTCTGCACTAGCAAGTAAGGGCAACAAATCATTGATTACGATTCCAATTACCAGTCCTAAATGGCACACTTCATATATTACTTGCTGCATTACGCGAGTGTCCCATTCTTGATTGGCTCTTCCCATCCTTCGCCTTCTCCTCAGTTCCATGTACTTGTCATATAATGAAACAACATTGGCACAAGTTTCAACAGCAATTATTGAGCACACTGCAGCACTAGCCCCAATGCACGGAGCATTCCCATACACTGAAGTGTAGATTTTATCCATTGCCATAGTCTGAATGGCTTCAGCTTTACTTCCGAAATAATCTCCAAGAATTCCCCATGACTTTGGAGATGGTAGAAAATTGTCCCATCTCATTTGATGAAAAATGTAAAAACAAAGTTGAGAAAGATTTCCTGCCACTCCTCCCCCAAGAAATACACCTAACAAGTGCATGCGACCAAATCTCCTGTGGATGCGATATCCATCTGGTAAGAGTACCCCCAAGTTGCTCATAAGATGTTGTTCATCTGTGAAAGATATAGTGGTATTAACAATATGGTCAAAGCTGGTCTGTTCAAGGACAATTTCGTAAGCAATCAGTAAGGCCACCTTGACAAAAGTTGAATAATTGAACTTTCCATAAACTGTATTTTCATTCCCGTGAGGCCTGGTACAAAATAATGTGCTATCATTGGACCGAACTCAAAAGAATATTAAAATAACCTCGAGACAAATTTGGTTAATATACAGTTGATTCAAACATCAAGCTCAGTATAATTTGTGCTAACTCCAAGATGACAATTTATCACATATTATTCCTATATATGATGGCTCATTGCATATAAATTTTGACAATAACACATTGAGTTCAGCACAAGGTACTTGGCATGACGACTCAGACATCATGCCAATTTCAAACTTAATTTACTTATAATAGGATAAAGATGAGTTTGGTATGACAATTGAACCAGACTTAAGTGGACATTCTGATAATCAGAGTAAGGGTGATGCAATGGTGAGAGCATCTCACCTCCCATCAGTGTGCCCTGGATTCAAGTCCCAATGTTGATGCAATCATTGTTGAAATTTAGAATGGGAGTTTCTTGGGTTTATATCGAAATTCGTTGTATTGCACTGTGTGTTTTGCAAACTTTGAAGGATTTTTGGGTTTTTCTCTTCTGTCAATCATCTTAGCAGACCTCTTAGGAAACACATGTTTACTTGTTCCAGTTCAAAAGGTCATGGTTTGTGATTCTTGATTGGTGGATTTTGATACGTTTTGTTTCTTGTTCAAGGTTCGTTGCTTTGTGATTGTCCTGTTTCAGGCAATAATCGACTAGTTAAGTTTGCTTCGCAGATTTTTCTGGCCTTTCTCATTCTTGTCACTTGCAAGAATAAATCAACGTCTGCCTCCTTCCTTCGACAAAAAATCTTCTCACCATCGCAATTTCCTTCGCTATTATTGAACTGTCTAGACTCATTCTTAGCCAAGCAGGGAGAGCATGTTATTGTGATTTGTATTAACCTTGCTTTCACTAAAATGATTGACAGAACAGAAAACCCAAAATCCCTTCAAAGTTTGCAATACGCGCAGCACGATTCAATGAATTTCGCCGTAATTTAGGTTCACGGGAAAGTTTGGGTGTCACTTCCAATTTCAAGGACCTTTTTGGTTTTAATTTATGACCCCACTGATACCTCCCTGGGCCCTCACACTTTTGATGAAGTCAATTTAGACTCTTTTCTAAGCTCACAACCGCAAGTATTGTCTTCCTGCTAAACACGCTCCATCTGATACTTGAATAATTACAAAATCCTTAAAATATTGGCCCTGATTAATTGATAAATTATTTGCCATGATCTATTTAATAATGCACCGATCAACTGATTCGAAACTTCAACATTACGCCCACCCTGCTAGGGGACGTTGAAGTTTTGAATTGATCGGCGAATAAGCGAGTCGATATCATGGCCTGCTACTATCTGTAGCTAAATGACACTCAGCCTTACCGGCATGATGAAAAAGATTAGTGACGACCGTGTGATAACGTCCTTGATTGAGATTTTCGGGCGAGAAAGAAAAGTGCTTGTTCAACGTCACCGCAGACATGTTGAAGGGAAAACCAAGATACTGAAGTTGAGCAAGCGGGGACTTTGGTGATACTCGAGAAACAAGGCATGGAAACTGTAAACCCACAAGACCCGCTAAAGTGATAGCACAATCTTTCAATTCCTCAAAAGTTGGTCCTTCCATCTCAACTAGCTCAGGAAACAAGACTCGACAGGCGTTACGTCGTTAACCGCCAAAGCCTGGTAACAAGCAAGGCCAAATTTGGGGAAGTTGGGGGGATTGTTTGGGGTCGGGGGAATGGCAAAAGACGAATTTTAGCCTTTTTTTTAAAAAGGCCCAGTAAATTCCTAGCGTCACCACCGCCGCCAAGATCTTAGGGGGCTGGGGGAGGGGGTTAAAATCCCGAGCAGTACTGCTGTACTTCCCCGTATAGAAGGGTATGAGTATCTGGGGAGGTCCTGGAGTAAACCCCTCGGAAGTCCTAGTTTCACGGCTAAATGATGAGAAACAAAGATTGTTTGCGCCAAGTTGAAAGAAAATGCGATAAAAAGAAATAGATCGAGTTACAAAGAGGCTCGCTCGCATTTTTTGATATAACCGAAACTTTGCATTGCACCAAGGTAGAGTGGCGTGGACTGAACAGCTGAACTAGTCAAAACAGCGAACCGACTTTGTGGGACTAACTGAACGATCCGCAAATAATACGTGACAAACGTGCAGCAGTTTTAGAAGAAGACGGCTCAAAACCAAGCCCCCGAAACGCCCCTAAATCCGCTCCAGTTGTTCTTGTTGTTTTTGGCGATCCATGTTTTTAGTTCGCTGCACGAGCACAAACGCAGACTTTTCTTGGGTACTTATATCAGAACATTCTCAAATTTTGCGCAAACGCAGGTCGCGACGAAGCTTCTTTAACTAAAATCAGTCGTTAAGTTCTACAGAAAAAGACAAAAAAAATAAAAGAGAGAAAGACCGACTTGTCTAAGAATACCAACCCTCTATTAATCTCTCTTAAAAGCCTCTTAAGACATGTTTTATAATTAAAATAGTAACAAAACTAATACGTTTCGTCTCTCACGTCTCGACCTCTGCGGTGTAACTGGATCAAAAAGAAAGTGGGGCCGATCGAGATACATTGGAAAGGGTCGTTGTAACTTCAGGAATATCAGATGTCCAATAGTTGAAAAATATTCGTTTAGTATGTTAGCAATAAGTTTTGGATCATCAGACAGGGCACTATGCTCACCAGAGCGAGTTAAATGTTTTTTTAAATCACAGCTTTTAGTTTCGGGATACTAAATATTTTCCTTATAATCCATACCCTAATGCCCTGATTTTCCTCTTAGCGTGATTGAGACCTTGCACCCTGATAAATATTGGTTATCACCTACCAGAAAAAAACAAAACAAAAAAAAACAGTCAGAGGTATATTGGCAAACAAACAAAACAAATAGTTGCACGTACCCATTTCAGTGCAACCGAGCATGCGCAAATATTCAAAATTGCGATTAAAAGCAGATTCTTTGCTGGGAGTGAATCATTTTGAGCAAAGCTAGCAGCGAACTACACGCTACACCAATAAACCATGAGCTCACAGAGACGTTGTCGTACTGGTCAATGGCTTCCTCCCGACAGGGGAATCATTGACCAATGGGTTGCAGGTGTCATCAAAGAGTGCCAAAGCGGTAAATACAAGGAAAAGTTGGACATGCTAATGGCTCTTCATCCACCAGCTCACGATGAAGACACAGCCCTTGCTGGACTTCCACCTGCAGATACTAGAGCCAAATATACAGATAAAGATCTCTGTCTTCACAAACCAGTTGACGATTTGAAGAATGCCATTCTCACTGACCCCGAGATCAACATGTTCTTCCATCAAATGTTCTGGCAACAGTACCATCTCCCAGGTGATACGTCAGAAGGAACGAAAATTCCGTCCTGGCAATTGATGATAATAATAATCGACTACATCATGACAATAGCTCCTAAGTTCAACAAGACTGGATTGGTTGGCTTCCCCATCAATGTCATCTTGAACTGGCCGATGGCTACCACCGCTGGCTTTGCTGCCTTCCTGAACGACAAAGTCAACAGGTTGTTCAAGAATATTCTCAATTATTGGGCGGATTTTCTGTCCAGTCCAGATTCTTGCTATGTTTTGAGTGACGATCCTCGACATGGTTGGTTTGGTGAGGATGCAATGGAAGCAATGCCAAACTTTGTTGAGGAGTTTAAATGCGATCCAGATGCCCCTCATTATGGTTACAAGTCATGGGATGATTTTTTCACCAGAGAGTTTCGCCCTGGAATTCGCCCAGTAGAATGTCCTGACGATGATTACATTGTTGCAAACGCCTGCGAGTCGGCGCCTTACCAGATAGCTACATGCGTCAAAAAGAGGGACTACTTTTGGATTAAGAGGCAACTGTACTCCTTAGACTTCATGCTGAACATGAATCACCTGGCCTTGCAATTTCATGGCGGGACCGTCTACCAAGCGTTTCTCAGCGCCACCAGCTATCACCGATGGCACAGCCCAGTATCGGGTACCATCTTCAAGACAGAACTTGTTGATGGCTCTTACTACTCGCAGACCCATAACATTAAGGACGACCCCGCATCGCCCAACATGTCTCAAGGATACCTGGCCCAGGTAGCTGCCAGAGGGATAATCTACATTTTGGCTGATAATCCTGATATTGGATTGATGTGTTTCGTAGCAATCGGTATGTCAGAAGTGTCTTCCAACGATATCACTGTTAAAGAGGGAGAAAAAGTCAAGAAAGGAGACCAGCTCGGTATGTTCCACTTTGGTGGTTCCACCCACTGCCTGATTTTCCGACCTGAAGTGAAAATTGAGTTTGATACTCGTGGTCAAACACCAGGTCTGGATACCGACAATATTCCAGTAAGGGCCAAAATTGCGACCGTTCATCGCCAAACTGAGAAGAGCGGTGAATCTGACTAATCTGAAGAACATCGAACTGAGAGTATTCTGAAGAACATTGAACTGTGATTTCATATGCGTGTTGACATTTGAGTTATTTTTACTTATGTCGATCCTAATCCCACTGGTCTTCTAGAAAATTAAAGCGGCCACATTAGATCTTTAAAAGCTGTTAAGGCAATAATTTTTTTTCGCATCATTTATCCAATTTCTTTGGTAGTTTTAAACACAATCGGGGTTTTGAGTGCACGTAGTGCAGCCAACCGAGTATTTTAATCCTTCAGATTTTGCCTGAAAATTGACTACAATTGTTTCACAGTGAAGGGTTAGAAATGAGACAATTGAGAAATAAACTTAGTTCATATTCTGCAGCAAAAATTGACATAAACTCTTAGCTCGCTACTTTGTTACAAGCAGGAGGAAAAACTCTAGCCCAACGGTTTTTGGGTTTCCCCGGAATTTTTCCGTTTATATTTGAGCAGTCTTTTATGCAGATTTATATTACTTTAGTTATTTGCTTATCTGTGTTGTCTAAAACATCCTCTTTGTGAGTTGAAAGGAAGTATGCACGCTTGTAGAAATGCCCCCTAACTATAAAGCCGAAACCGACAATTGCAAAGTGTGATCATGCGTGAAGAGCAGGATGAAGAGACTGATATATTAAAGATTTTATGTTAAAACTTGTAATATGCCGACTTTCCAGTTCAGTAATTAAAAGTAAGCTTGCGTGTTATGTGGAAATAAAGACTTTTGTCTTTAATAACTTATTGGGCTGTCTGATCCCGTGTACTGGACTTATTTGTGGATGATTTAAAATTTTAGCAAAGAAATCTCCATTCAGTTTTGTGCAGTCATGTGCACTTAAACAGGAAGGGTAATCCCAGGGTGGGGGGTACTGCAATATATGGGCCATATGGGTATGTGCCGCTGTGAAGGGTATGGTTTTCAAGCAGTTTACTCTAGGATAGGGTATATAAATCAGAGCGTTTGGGTCTAGAAAAGCGTATCATTTTTCAGGAAACTGATCAGTTGGTTAAAGATTTTATCTAGACTAGGGATTGTGGTATAAGGTTTTGTTTTGCTTAGACTGTGCTAGTGACCTCAGTAGTTTCTGGAAAACAGCTACTCTAGGATAGGGGGAACTAATTGTAGAGTTTACTCTAGTATAGGGTAGCAAAATTCAGCTGAACTAGCTCTAGTATAGGTTAAGGGTTCCAGGGTCCCAGCGGCACATCCCCACCCAGAAATTCCTAAAGTACATCCCCCGGGGGGTAATCTAAACTAGCTTAAACTTTGTCCGACGTGCTTGCCCTAAAGCAATTAAACAACATGGATCATGTTGAAAATTTGCTTCCTGCTAACCATTCACCTTTGAACCTTATATCCGTTTGATACAATTATTGATTCATTAAGAATCACGGTTATACTAAGTTTAGTTTCATTCAATACGAGTGCATCAAAGTCATCAACCACTAGGTTTTTTCTGTAGCCCGGCCGTGACTAGAAAACAAATTAAAGTAATTTACCATACGACAATTAATATATTACTGAGAAAATAAAAAAGAGTAATCTTTATAACCTCAAAGGTATTTAAAAGACAGTCAGCAAATCCCAAAAAGTAGATTAGTCTTAGATTAATGCCATTTAAATTTGCTTTTTTAATTTCTAGATTCCCTTTTTTCATTGCTGGATGTATCTTGCAAACCAAAAAAACCTCTCTAGCCAAACCAATCATTTTTTTTTTCTTTAAGTATATTTTTATAGGCTTCGGGTAAAGAGAAAATAGCTGGAGATCGTGTTGATATCAGCGTGTGTTATAATAATGCACGTCGTTTGATAGATTATTTGGTCGAACTTATTTTTTCTCTTCCACGTTGTACATCATAATGGACGATTGCCGCATTCTCACGGTAAATTGTAATGTACGTATATCCACAGAACGAACTTCACAACTTTGTGTTGTCAGGGACACCCAACGACAATTTTCGGAAAATATCTGTTCGGAAGACGATTTGCGATCTAGAATTTTCGGAACATTTGTTCTAGAATTTCTTGTTTGCCTGCCTCTCCTAGGATTTTCGAACATCTAAAAAAGGGTGTAATTGCCCATTTTTAACAGATTTTTACGCTAAAAAGGTCACCTTGAACTTTCGGGAGCCTTTTTTCTGTCTAGACTTTCAGCTAGGAAATCCGAATAGATGAAAAATTCTTAGGTGATAAAAATATGCCTATGTCTACCATTTAAATACTAAAATACGTTTAACAATGCTATGATTAAGTGGTTTTGAACTATTTTCTTGTTGGGTGCCCCTGTATTGTTATTATTTGGCAAGCTTTGATTTGTATTTCTCGAGAGTTTTGTCATAAAATGCTACCTCAGCTCAACGTCAGCCCCCCTTTTGTATACGTAAATGATTTGAAAGAATGAGGTAAATATCTTTCAGAATAAAATTAATCCAAACAGTCAAATACTATACATTAGGACTATGTATCTTATATTATCTCCGTATAATTTTGCATGAGAATCAAAGTCTTAAGTATCGAAATATTCTAACAAAATCAAATTCCAAACAACGCCTTTACTTGAAGAGCCCAATTCAAGAATGAACCTGATTGGGTCACTTCCAGTCACGGCAGCGTAAATCATCGTCTACCTAAACAACTCGGCAAATAACGCAAGTCTGATAACAGTTACGTTATTCAAACTATATTGCTGTTGCTTAAAGCCAAACGCTACAACTACAGACCAATATGGTGTCGAAAGAAGAAACTGATACATTTTGCATGTTCTTTTCGAGCTATATGGGCCCTTATGATCGCTGGTGGGACCCCCCACCCCTTTCTTTGAAGCAATGGGTTGACCGGACGGCCGATTACTTCCAAAATTGCTTTCGCAACGAGTAGTTTCAGTTATCAATCATGGGAAGCACTATATTGGCGGCCATGAAATGCTGTGGAGCTTTTTACACCAACAAAAATTAAATAACCTTTCGCTAAAACAAAAACACCATTAATGGGTCAAAGTATCAAGCTGACTGAATTAATTGAAACTGTCAAGTTTCATAGAAATCCTTCGGAAACTCTGATATTTCGGAATTGTATGAAGAGCCCCATATTGTGTGACTGCAGTATTTATAAAGGAACGAATACCAGGGCAATGCTAATGCCCGACAGCATATCTTTCTAATGTAAATTTGGAGCCTTATATTTGTGGGAGAGTTTAAGGTTAATTTTTGCAAACGTTTGCAGATTGACTAAATTCAGAATGATAAATTGATCTTAACAAGTGCCATTTGGTGACACCGGTAAAGGGTCATTTCAGATCCTTGAAACCTGAAAAAAGGAAAGATTCGAACTAGGATAGGAATTTGAACCATGCCCTCAAGACTTGAATCACTCAATCACTTTCTGAGTTGTTAAGTTGGTGTATGGTGGGTGAAGAAAACTCCCTCAAACACTATTGAGCTCACATCCCATTAGCGATATTAATTGCAAAGATGATTTTGTTAATGAGAGTGCGAAGCTAACAGCACGACGTTCGATCGATGAGATTCCAGACATTGACTCTGCTCCTTCTGTTTGGTCTACTTTAATAACTGACGTTCCTGACCGTCAAGTTAGTACCCATAAAGAAATAACCAGGGAAAGGATCACGAGGCAAGGGCTCCATGGTTGAGTAAAATCAAGACACCGGTCCGAAACCCCTCAGAAAACCCCCCAAACACCCCCGGAACACCCCCGGAACGCCCCAAGAACACCCCCGGAACACCCCTGAAACACCCCCGAATCACCGGCATAACAACCCTATTAAACACTCTCGGAACAACCACAGCTTCTGATAGAGGAGGAAGGAAGGAAGGGGGGTTAAGGGGGTACTTTCGGCGCTCCTAGGGCGCTCAGAGGTAATTCTTGAAGCGTATCCAGTCAAAAGCGTACAAAAAAGAACGGCAAAAATCTATGCCGGTTTTATACAGCCTGCTAATATGCTAAATTCAAGACTCAAGGATATCTTGAACGGAATTGCCTGCTTTTGCTGCATCTTCTGAGACCTACAACCATGCATAGAATAAAAAATGGAAAAGCACTCGAAACCAAAGATGAAGTCCACAAAGACAAAAAAAGAGGCATTTTCTTTCCTTGATTTGAAAGGGTGGGCAGAGAGGTTTTCGCTTCTCAGGATTTTGAGGGAAGCTAATTGTTACAATATTTAGGACAAAAATGAGAAAGCCCCTGGTCACACATTCTTTAATTTTCTAATACGCTCCAGAAGAATTAGAGTTCTCTATAGGAAAGTCAAATATTTCTTGTACTACTTGGGTCAGAGTAAGACTGTGAAGAAGTACTAAGAACTAAGAAGTTTTAATTAACATTTTAGTTCTTCAACCATATAAATTCCTCACTCAGGATGACTGGGTACAAGCTTTCACCGCAACGACTTCTGGGATCATTTGGGTGAACAAGCGTTCTTATGATTGGTTAAAGATTCTTTTTGTGACAGAAATAGCACCAGTTTCCTATACCTTTCCACCGACAATTGGTACTCCTTTCACTCTCCTAGTTTCAATGCAGTTACTCTTTAACTGCTGTAAATGCAGCGTCTTTTAAATATGAATTAATCACTCACCAAGAAGTATTCTTGGCTTTTTTACGGTTATAAAATACACTGTTAGGTCTTTAAGGTCCTTTCACAGTCCGCAATGACGATTTCCCTACCCTTTCATATACTTTAAATAGTGAAAACCATACCATTTAAAATTCCTGAAGCCTAAAAAAGGTATCCCTTTCGGTCGGGACCTCCCCTTTCAGAGGCCATAGCCGGGGTACTTGCCCCAGATGACGCTTAAACAAACTCACTTTTTGACCCTTTTCACTGCCAAATTTAACCAAAAGTAAATTTCGACCAAAAACCAAATTTCACTTCGTGGAATTTTGAAAAAAAATAGCACCTTGTGTAAGTACAGGTATTCAAAGCTTTTGAATGGTCACATCATTGGATTTCATCCGCAGACTTAAAAGTTAGAGTCACTGTACAAAACTTCATCAAGAACTCTGAACAGTAAGACCCTTTACTACCTTTGGTTTTTTTTTTCTAAACGTATATTAATGGAAAAAACGTAAACCTCACGCTCCCCAAGGACACACACGTCCTGTGGTTAACACGTCCATCGAGTAAAAATATGAGCAAAAAAGGGGCTGTAAACAGCCTGAACAAAACTTTCAAATTGTATGCTCTAATATCCAGTGTAAAGAAGCACACGATACAGGATCAACGTATAGTGAAGCGTATTTTAACGCAATTAAAGGGAGTAAATTTATATACTTAATTCTATCTCGCTTCAATAATCTTTATGTGATGTACAGTAGCTACAGTCACACTTAACTTTTTTTCTTCAAGTGAAAATAGACTTTTACAATGATATTGATATTGAAATTTAGGGAACTTCCCTTGTTTTTCACTGCGCACCCTCTACTGCGCATAATATTGCGACATCTAAGATGGCGGCGGTTCTTCCCGCCACAATGCATCGCAATCGTAGTGCGCACACCACCTGGTTAATAGATTTCGTGCGACCTGGAAGTAACCAATGAGAACACTCGCTGTTGGAAAAAATTCCCCAGCTATATAACAATCTAATTTGGCGATGAACATAAAAATTCTCTCATGGTATCCTTCACAGCTTGCCTTACTCCTCTAATCTTAGCTAATCTTCCAACAGTACAGTAACGGGTTTAAAGAGGAGTTTAAAAGAACTAAAGTGCCGAAAGAAAACTCCGTCTTCGGGGAAGTCTCTTATCAGTACTTGTTCAATTTTTTTGGGTGGGAGGGGAAATGGGGTGGGGTGGGAATGGGCGCTTATTTGAGTTTGACTGGGAGGGAGGTGGATTGGGGGTGGGCGCTTATTAACTTTTTCTGTCTTTAGGATGGGCGCTAATTGGAGGTGGGCGCTTATTCCAGGTTGGGCACTTATTCGAATAAATGCGTTCCCCGTAAGAGTCTTTCTCGTTTTTCGCCCGTCACCTTGGAAAGAGATCCCTTCACTTCATAGAACCTTAGCTACGAGACAAACTATATCAAACTGCATCATCTCCTACGAGCACTGTGGAATGCGTCACGGCAGAGTCGACCGCTGTTTTGACGATAAGAACATCTGCATCACCCTCAGCTTGCAACGGGCGACAGCCACTTTCTGATAAATGGCGCTCTAACATGGCAATGAACCGTTCTTGTTCTCTGGGTTGGCAAGGAATGCATCTTTCTTAGCCGTCACTTTGATCCCATCTTGGAAGGTTACGGTTGCACTTCCCTTTCCTACTGAGCGCCTCTGGTAGGTCATACTCTTGGTCAAGGGTTTACTGCCATAACCGTCAAACACCGCTGTTGCTTGGCTACCGTACATTCTCAGGACGTACTGGCAGTACAGGCGGCACACTTCCTGGTATGTTACTTGCTATGGCCATGAAACCCGGTGTAGGAGAGCACCTGAATCGAAAACTATAAGTTACTCACCTGAACAAAGAAAGTAAAGAAGACGAGATTTGACGAGACAAACACCGGCGAGTTGTGTTTGGATTGAAATGTGTGTTCTTCAGACAAACGCCGGCAAATTAGTTCTCCGCTGTACAGTAAATTTTGGCGGCCAAATTACCGGGTTATATGATACAGCACCACCAAATTAAGCCTTTCAATTAAAAGAGGAAATGCATTTTCTTTGCTTGCTAAAACTTTCTCTATTTCTTGTTTAACTACGACTTTAAAATTTTTCCTCTCTCGCCCAGATATCATTATATTATTGTAAAATTTTAGCATTGCGCGTTGATATTTTACGGCACAAAACTGTGCATTTCCAGCCCCACTCCCCCAATAAAAATCATTCCAGATGTATTTGAATACACTTAATTACTTCAAATTGGCAGATCCAAGATGATGGATGGTTCAAGATCCTTCTTAGTAATAATAGGAGGCCATAACCTGGAGCGAGCAACTCCCATACTTGGCCTATGTCACGGCGTTTTTACGAACCAGTTTATTTTGGACACGCACTTTTCCCGCAAATCTCCACCCTGTCTATGAGCGCATTCGAAGAATAAGATATCAAAAAGGAAAACTAAACGTTATTAAAAGGGAAAAAAAATATATCCTCTTTGAGGTCTGTAGGTTTTGATGACTGGTTTGTGGAATTTAAAAGATATCTAAATTCGCGCCAAATCCGTTCTAAAAATAAACTGGTCCAAGTAAACACCATGACACGAGCTCATCGGAAGTTGCTCGCTCCGGGTTATGGGCTCCTGGTAATAAATGATGTCATCATGACATCACTGCTGTTGTTAGAAGTTATTAATGTGCTGGCCAACTCCTTGATCTTGTCAGACGCCTTACTATATATTTTAAGTATTTTTCGTTTTGAGGAGGGAAATTGATGGAATTTGGATTCTGCCAATAAATTTAACAATACGACGTCATAATGTGGTCAAATTACGCCATTATGTCAATCAAGTTATGCTTATTGAGGATGGAAATGATGATTATATTATTTTGTGTAATTTTGGTGGCCGTATCAAGAGCGGTTTTTGGAGTGATAGAGAGGGTGGGGGCGGGGCGCAGCTCCGGAAGTAAAAAAAAGGCTGGTCTCAATAGGCCTAAGTGAACTCAATAGGAGCCCATACCCCTGTCCTCAAAATGCCTTTTCCTCTCATATACATAAGCGACATATTCTAAAAGTCGTATTATTCTCATCATTTTCACCATCTAATAAGCAATGGCGGATTAAGAGGAGGCGAGACTTTCTTCCCCCCATTGCTATAAACAGGGGGCTCACTTCTATACTAATGAGATTTGAAACCAAGGTGGCCGCCCGTTATAGCTCGTGCGTCGTGCGTGATAGCTCATGCCTCTTCAAGAAGACTATTGCTCGTAGAATTTAAAGGCACCGTCTTGCTTTACACGACCCTTCGCATCCATGAAAAAGTTTCTCCTATAAAATTCAGTAAAGCAAATTTATCAGCGCAATATCTCCTCCCCAGTCCTCTTCTATTTTCCCGTATGCTCCTCGCACACTCTACGTTCTGAAATGCACATGCGTCCAAGAAAACCACTTCCGGTTAAAAGAAAACTCTAAGGTAATCGCGGCTTTTGTTCCACATTCTATGTCGTTGGAAAAAACCTTCCAGTATGTTGTTTTTTTAGACCAAATTAGGCACAAAGGTTAGGGAAAACAATTCCATAAAACAAATTACGACCAATCATCACCACTTATCCCTATTCAGACTGGGGGGGGGGGGGGGGCTTTTCGAACCCCCCCTCCAGCAAAATCGTGATAACTCCTACACCGAAAGAGCTATGACGTTCAAATCTTCTGACTTTTCCTAAAATTTATCTAGGAACATTTTGGTGTAAATACCATGTCCATGTGATTAATCATGTTGCCATGGCAACCAGTTTCTGACACATAGGTTTTGGAAAATTTAAAAAAAGGTGATTTTTTTGTTTTAAGATCGCGTTTTTACACTTATAGTGCTTTTTGTTGTTGAAATGGTCTTTGCTTGGGACTAGTTTTTGAATTACATCAAAATGTTTCAACATGGAATATTTGGGGGGGAGGGGTGGGGTAAAATTTGTCACTTTTTTGCTTTGCCAATATGCTGCTCTATTTTCCAAATAACACTTCTAAAGTCATTTGTTTGGGTAATAAACATTAGTTTGATACTTCTTTTATACATTCTGAGCATTTTCCCCTTTGAAAATTGCTTTAAATTATAATTTTAACAAAAAAACGGAAATCCAAGATGGCGGATCCAAGATGGCGGACAACCATTTCAAATTTTAAATTTTATTGCTTCCTATTGCTTTTTGTCGCTGTACAAGTGTTTCCTTGTTACTAGTTCATTAGAAAGGATAACAAAGAGATGACTTTACCAATATTATTGATATTTTACGTATCTAAGTGAAAAAATAATAAGAAACATTGAAAAATCGGAATATGACGTCACTGTGACGTCATCATTGGGCGTGGCAAGTCAAAACTGGGTGTGGGGCTTCTTTGTACGGAGATGATCATTGTGTGTAAATTTCATGACCCTAGCATTATTAGTTCCAGAGATACAGAGGGGGGGTCCGAGGAGCCCCCCCCAGTCACAGATTGACCAAAAAAGCCCAGTCTGAATAGGGTTAAACACTTCAGTTCTACCTTTGAGCCTAATTAAGTTTTAAGCGCCCAAGTTTGTTCACTTGCATGCGTTAGCATTACGATTCTTTGACTGAAGAAAGGGATAAAGCTGGTTCTACAAAGGTAAATAAATCTGGGCATGTAAAAAAGTAACCACGACTACTAATAACAGAATACAAGCGGGTTTTAATTCAGCCCGGCGAAAGAAGACGAAGCACGACACAAAATCAACTCACAAATGGAATGCGCCATTATCAGAAAAATACAAATTTCTTTGGAAATGTTGAAAACGTTCTTTTCCACCTCAGACTGACGGAATGATCCATTTTTACTCTAACATTGGTTGTTCTGAATCCAAAGCAATTTTCAAGTGAATAACAAACAAAAACAACGAAAACAAATAAAAAGGTTTTGATACAAGAAGCAAACGTTTGCACCTGGCGTATTCCATTCAGTCTCAGTCAGAACTCTCACAGAACGACACATAGTTTAATCACTTTTATTTGTCGGTTGTCAGTTTTAAAATGTGCTTCTTTAATTTGTTCAACAAAAGGCGTAAAAGAGAAAAAAACAAAACAAAAATTGAACAATCATTTTTGTAGATAGTTCTCGGCGGGAATTAATCCTCGGTGCGATTCGTTTGCAGTTGATTAGTTTTTATTGCATGGATGTAGATAAATAATTAATTTGAATAATTATGCCGATCGAGAGAAGTGGTATCATTAATTATGTTCATAATGCTGTGGTGTCTAACTCACAGAATCACAGGCGTGCCACCTAGTGTTTCTGTTTAATGATAAAACTCGCTCTTAGGAGTTCTAGAACACCACATCATTACAATAAAACTCGCTCACTCAAGCCAAAACATATCAGACATATTAATCCTTAATTTTCCTCTTAGTGTACAAGTGATTTCATAATGTCGTGGTGTCTAATTCACAGAATCACGGGCGTGCCACCTAGTGTTTCTGTTGCATGATAAAACTCGCACTAAGGAGTTTAGAACACCATGGCATTACAATAAGACTCGCTCACTCGGCTAAAACATATCAACCCTTAAATTTCCACTTGGTGCTCAGGTGATTTCATAATGCCCTGGTGTCTAACTCACAGAATCACGGGCGCGCACTTAGGAGTTAACTTGCATTTAGGAGTTCTAGAACACCATGGCATTACAATAAAGCTCGCGGCACTTAACAGTAAAGTCATTATTTTTAAACCTAGTTACCCTCGAAACATGTTTAGGTGCTTACTAGTGGTTTCTCTTCAGGCTTTTCTCCGGCGCTCCATTCCTCGTTCTTTTCTAGTCCTCTCGCAAGAATCTTACAAATACTAATGACAAAAGTGAAACCCGCAAACAGCTATTGATCAAAAAACTCCCTTAACAATGATCTCCATTCCCACACCTCAGTCTCTAAAATCCTGCAATATATAGCTGTTTCTTGATTGGATAAAGAGTTAAACAGCTTTAGCGACGAGATTTGGTAAGTTTTGGCGGGCTTTGGACACGTTTTGGCGGGATGGCGATTTCAGTATACGAACGAATCCATTTGATCGCTGGGTCTTTGTGTTTTCTGCTTCTCGATCTATGACATCACCAGGAATTTAGGCTGAGTTACTACAACAGTATTTCCGCAAGCCCGTCATTAAATATCAGAAATTTTGTATGTAACCCGTTTGCACACACTTTAAGGTTGCTCGACTGGATTTTTTGGGGTTGATACCTCCCAAGTTTGAGCATTAACTACATCGGCATGAGTAAAGATATGGAAAAAAGGTTACCACAACTGTATTATATAAAGATGAAAATTTCTTATGATCTGGGTTTTATTGCAATCGGAATCGCCATGGCAACGTAGTGACGCCATTACGTTTTTCATTTATCGTTGTGTTTCTCTGTACCAGGAGTTTTTTGAAGAAATCGCTTAAAGGAGTATATACCTGCCATAATTGCCTCCATTATGGCAAAATTTGAAGAAATTCTATGAGAGCGTTTTCGAAATATTTTGAAATGCAGTTTTAAGAATCATCAAAGCAGTGAAATAGCATGCTAGCCGCACAATTCGCTAATATTTTAAGAAAATGATAAGTTTTGGGAACGCGGCTTCATCTCATAACGAATTGTGCGGCTAGCATGCTATTTCAATGTTTTTATTATTCTTAAAACATCATTTCAAAACATTTCCAAAACGCTCTCATAGAATTTCTTCAAACTTTGCCATAATGGAGGCAATTATGGCAGGTACATACTCCCTTAAGTGATTTCTTCAAAAAACTCCTGGTACAGAGAAACACAACGATAAATGAAAAACGTAATTGCGTCACTACGTTGCCATGGCGACTTCGATTGCAATAAAACCCAGATCATAAGAAATTTTCATCTTTATATAATACAGTTGTGGTAACCTTTTTTCCATATCTTTACTCATGCCGACGTAGTTAATGCTCAAACTTGGGAGGTATCAACCCCCAAAAATCCAGCCGAGCCACCTTAAATCGTTGACAGTAGATTATGCATAATAGTCACCAGCAAATGCAGTCGGATTAGAATATCTAACGTTTCGAACAACAAAATGCCTTCCAGAATGCCGATAAATAATACCACTTACATGTTTATCGTAATATCGTTGGGTGTCAGAACCATTTTGAAGGCATAGAGGGACCGTCGTTTTCTCGTAATGTCATCTAAACTACCCAGAAGCGCACACCGTCCTTTACGGTCAGCTCAAGAAGGCAAAGCTGGCTTTTTTCGATCAGAGGTCAAATCATAATGTCATACTACTTCCATACAAAGAAAAATTCAATTATTATTTCCATTGTTGTGGTTAAATTTTTTCCATCAGAGAGGTTAAATAGAAATACGAGCACCACGCACAAGCGCGTGCGTAACACGCGATACACTGAGAAAACTGCTAGTGTTTTCTATTAACTGCGAAGCCGCGGTTTAGCAAGCTCATGCCAAAAAGTTTAAGAATTGGCGCACAGTTATAAAGTACAGCCGTATCGTTGAATCTGCACACACATAACCTCGGAGATCAATGATTGCAATTTGCTGAAAAATCATGACCAAAAGCTGCAGTTCGCTGCTATTCAACTTCCTAGCCTCTCATAGCAAAAGCTGGTGTAAAACGCACTGCAGGTTGTGAAAGCTTTCATTTATATCATATAAAGAACGAGCTGACTTAGAGCAAATGTAAACAAAGTGACTTAAACGCGTTATAAAACTGTTTACATTTTAGCGCGAGTGCTCAGACTTCAAGGTGGCCGTCTTGCAACGCGCGGAAAACACGTCCTCCCCTTTTGCATGCTCACCTAAAGCGTTGAGGAAAATGATAATTATCATATTTCTTTGTATTTCTGATTGGATCGCGAAGGCGAGAAAAGTAATTACTTCGCACAGAAGGAAGTGGTGTGATAATCTCCTTCTGTAAAGCGTCCATAGCAACGGAGGCACCCTCCTCATGTTATTAATTTATTAACAATTTGACTTAGAGTAAGAGAAAAGAGACAAGGGACGAAACTAATTTGAGGACCGATTTGTTTTCAAGCAGTACTCAAGTATTACGAGCGGTTTTCGCGAAATTCTTTCCAGCAACAACAGTTTAAGGGGGCTGTTGTCACGGCAGTCCAGTTTATTTTGTTTAATTTCGCCAATTACTCGCCCTTAATCGCTATGGAACTTAAAGTAAGCAAAGAAAGTACACGTAAGTGACAAAATCAGAGATCCGAGACAAACAAATATCAAATGTCTCCTGAGGATTATTTTTGAAGTTTCAAGCAGCAGAGACCAACTTTGAAAAACTGTTAGGCTGAACAGTTTTAAAAAACGCTAATTTCAGTCCGTTTCGATCTTCTTCAGTTTTGCTCATCCGTTGCATCTATTGTTTCTGTTATGTTGTAATTTCCTAATTTGGCTGAATTTCGTGACACAGCTCCTTTGAGGGATAAAATGTACTGTGGCCGGCCAGTTTTTTCTATTTAAAATAAAAATCTTCGTATTAAAAATGGCCACAAATTGATTACTGACTTTTCGACGGCAGGACTTTTCCGCGGGTGCGGGTGGCGGGTGACGGGTGGCGGGTGGCGGGTGACGGCTGACGGGTGACGGCTGACGGATGACGGGTGGCGGGTTAAAAATATATATGAAATAAAATATTATAACCCGTTATAGTGAGTGTATGTTGTAATTTTAAATTAATTTCAACGTTTATGTACTAGCTACCAGACTCCAAATAAAAGTATTGTCTTGTTTTGTCTTATCTACTTACCCGGACTATTTTTATTTTCTCAAATATGGAAAAAAAACCCCGAGAAATCATGCCTGTAAAAACTGTCACCTCTCCTAGCTCCGCACTGCAAGTGATGTTTCGCCAGGCCAAACGCGGAGTGTCAAATGAAAATGGGTTGTCAAGCAAGACTCATGGCACGTGTCGAAGCGAATTTTTTCGTACATGCATCTCTACACTTTCCTACGCCATGCCTTGTTAAGATCTTTTTTGTCTAGTTTGCTTTTTCCTCCACATCAAGACGAAAGATGATTGCACTTCCGCAACTGTTTAGCCGTGTTTATAAGAGACTGCAAGAGATTGCCTTCCGTGTCGTAGCTCAGTTTTTGCACTAGTATGCGGCATGATTGCCATCCTAATCAGTATTTTTAAGTAGTATTAAAAAAATGCAGATCCTTTTTGCATATATATACAACGAGATCAATTCGCGTCCGAGACGCTACATGAGGCGAAAACGGTCCATGCTGTGTCAGAAACGTTGTTGCTCCTTCTCTAGTACGCATAAACATTGACAGCTTTGTTGTTTTAGTCCCAGGAAAGTTTTTCTTGTTTTCTCGAAATAGACATTTTGTTCATTTTAAACTACAAGTCGGGAACGCAAGAACAAACGCAGTTGTCAAAAATCTGACACACTGTTCAAACATGTCGAGAAGCGAATGCGATCTTAGTAGTCTGGTCTCAGGATAAATATTACTTTAATTTTAATGAGTTCCTCAAGATAACTCGTGCATGCGATAATCGTGTAGAAGAATATTGCTAAAATATCGCTTTTTGTAATGTTTATTACCTTTTTTCTTTTTTTGGTTTCCACTTTTTATTTCTACTTTTTTTTAATTTTGACGGCCTGACAATTTGTCACCCGCTACCCGTCACCCGTTACCCGCCACCCGTTACTCGTCACCCGTCACCCGCGGAAAAGTCCTGCCGAGTTTTCGATTTATGAATGCGTCCACTTGACTGGAACGGAAGTTAACTTTGCGTTTCTGCTTGGTTCTGAGATTGTTTCAAGTTAGATTGCATATACATTCAGACACGGGCCGGATATTGCCTTGTTCTTTTCGTTTTAACTGAATGGTCATCGTTTAATGTTACCCCGCGCGGCATTGTGTGTAAACTGGTCCAATCAACTGGAGGAATTGATTGTACGAGAGCAGCTATCGACTTTCGACCCTTGTCATTGTTTATTACCGTTAATTAAAAAATTAAAAAATTAATTTTAATTAAATTAAACGCGAGACGATAATAACAACCGGCGGGTGACACCAACAGTGAAATGCGAGCCAAACCACATACAGACTGCGAGCAGTCTTTCTTTTTCTTCAGATTTAGTGAGGGCAATGCACGCGCGCGGGAGCGGCGAAGCCGCAAGACGTGCGAAACGAGGGCGTCCCGTCTCGCGCCATCAGTCACGCGCGTGGCCATTTGCGTGTCTCGCGTTTTGCTCTACGGACTACAGAAAAAAGAGAGACTGCTCGTAGTCTAAACCACATAAAGCATTGTCAAATCAACAACAGTCATAGCGTCAATTTGAACATCGTTTTCGCATCGTAAAACAACTTCCATGTCACTTCGCACCACAGCGGATTCGAGAATAAAACTAAACTGGTAAAATTTATCTCTTATTTAATTTCCATCTGCAGTTTACTAATAAGAGCGTGGGCTCCCTATGCCCGGTTTTCATAACTCCAGGTAGATATATCAGGGGCGCCCAACGTCAATTTTCGGAAAATATCTGTTCGGAAGACGATTTGACATCTAGAGTTTTAGGAACATGTGTCGTAAAATTTCTTGTTTGGCTGCCTCTCCTAGGATTTTCGAACATCTAAAAATGGTATAATTGCCCATTTTTAACGGATTTTTACCCTAAAAAGGTCACCTAGAATTTTCGGGAACCTTTTTTCTGGGTGAAATTTTCGAACAGGTACCCTTTAATTTTCGGATCACTATAACTTTCAGCTAGGAAAACTAGCCTAAATTACAGTCACTAAAAATACATTAAAAGTTAAAAGTACAACAATATTAAAAAAAAAATCATTTAAAGAAGCTAAAATACAACATTTAAAATATATTTATAAGCTAAACGGATAAAAAATTAACAAGTAACCAAAAAACTTTTGATTTATATAAAATATAATTCGAAAGTACGAGTGTTAAAAACCACAGCTGACTTAGAATCCTTCATTTCACCATAGTTATTAGAGGAGACTGGTTATGAAAAGCGGCAAACATCAATGATAAAAACAACAGTGCTGCAGTTTATGTTGGAAGCACCATGAAAGTGCACAATCCTTTGTTTTCTGTTAGCAAATTGTTACGGAATAAATTAATGCAACGTTTTTATTGGTCAATACAATCAAAATGATAGGAATTCTTTTGAACGTTGTGCACTTTCAGGTCCACAAAAACATATAACAAAGGAGTCTGACGGGTTTCATAACTATTCCACTCAATTAACTATGATTTCACTTGCAATATTATTAAAAAGTTTAGATCCACTTTCTTGCCGTCTCAGTTCTGACTTTGGGGAACAGCAAGTTCTGCCCACTGCTCCTCGTGTTGTGGATTATTCTAAAAACCTTAAAATAATCTTTAAAAAACACTGGACGCGATCCCTGCGAACATTTAAAAGTCCAATTAATAGTATGCATGTCACGCCTCATAGACAAGGGAAGCCACTTTAAATTCTTCTCGGCGTCTGAATCTCTAGTCTTCAAAACAATCTTTGCTGCCCTTCTCTGTGCTCGATCTAACTTATCACGTGTTTTTTCCCATTGCTGCTCCATGCAACATCGCAATAATCCATAACGTTAACCGGCTGAACAAGAGACTGATGAACTTTATTGGCTGCATCGACAGTTAGGTTGTTTTTAATTCGCCCGATGCTTTTGGAAATCTTAACCAGTAGCTTATCCAAGTTGCATCTATTAGCACACCAAGGTATTTGTAATGTTGGACTTGGTTTATCGGCTTGTCCCCGAGGAAAAGGCTAAAAATGGCCCATCTGAAAGGGTAGCCGAAGCGATTCGTTGTTGCGTGCTGAAAAGAACGCATTCGGTCTTCAAAGGATGAATGCACAGCTTATTAACATAGGTCCAGGTCTGCAACTGTTTTTATTAGGTCTTTATTCAAAACAGTACTTATGTTTCCGATATTGGAGTCAGCGTAGAAAAGGACAGCATCGTCCGCATAAAGTAGGATCTTTGACTGAAGTAAACAGTTGGGTAAGTCATTGATGTAAATCGAAAACAATCTGTCAAAGCCTAGCCAAGAGTCATTCCATATTCTATGGTTTGATATAACTACAAATCCGTTAATTAGACCACCCTATTTCTGCGACCAGATTTTCATAGCCCAACAGTTTTCGTATTACAGCTTTCCACTGTGTATGGCTAAATCTTACTGTAGAAGTCACTTTGTTTGATTTGTTGAATAGCTGAAGAAGAATGGGTGGCCGTCTAAGCCAACCCAACTGCAGTGAAGTGAACCGAAGTGAAGCGAAGTGAAGTGTAGTTAAGTGAAGTGAAGTGTAGTTAAGTGAAGTGAAGTGAAGTGAAGAACTAATGAACTTGTGGCCCTCTACTAGGTTATAATTTTACAATGTTTTTATAGGAAGATGAAAGTTTACATATGCAAACGCTGTAATATTTTACGAATGCATAGGTTTTCCGGGGGATGGTTAAGTACGGAACGCATTTATATTGGAGCGTGCGGAGAAACAATCGCCCCCACCTAGCCTAAATGTGAGCTTCATTATCATGGTTATCAGCTGGATAACAGTTTCATCAAGCGTTGTTTCATAATCGAAAAAAACACCCTGAGGGCATTCGGCAAGCATAACTCTCAACTCATCAATAAGTGAATGTGCTAATATTCATAATTATTTTCCAAGAAAGTAGACACACTTGATAACGGGTACCCACGCTGATGATGTTAAGTCTTTTACGCTGGGTTTTCTTTTTCCACGCAACACAATCAGTCTTAAGCAGTAGGCCTCTTAGTCTTGGTCAATGGCTCCCTTCCGATTGGAACGTTACTGACGAATGGTTGGCCAACGTGATCCACGAGTGTCAATGTACATACAAAGATAAGTTAGAAATGCTTTCGGCTCTTCATCCACAAGCTAAAGATGACGAAACAGCCCTGTGTGCACTTCGATCTACAGATACTAAAATTACAGACAAACACCTTCGTCTCCATAAACCGGTCGAAGATTTGAAGAATGCTATTCTCACCGACCCCGCGATCTACATGTTCTTTCATCAAATGTTTTGGCAACAGTAACATCTTCCAGACTCTTTAGAAGGAACAAAAATTCCGTCTTGGCAATTGATGATAATAATAATTGACCACATCATGACAACAGCTCCAGTGTTTAACAAAACTGCATTGGTTTGCTTTCCAATCAAAGCTATCTTGAACTGGCCGATGGCTACCACCGCCGGATTTGCTGCCTTCCTGAACAACAAAGTCAACAGGTTGTTCAAGAACATTCTCAGTTATTGGGGAGAGTTCCTGTCAACTCCAGAGTCTCGCTATGTCTTAACTGACCATCCTCGACATGGTTGGTTTGGTGAGGATGCAATGGAAGCAATGCCAAACTTTGTTAAGGAGTTTAAATGCGATCCAGATGCCCCTCATTATGGTTACAAGTCATGGGATGATTTTTTCACCAGAGAGTTTCGTCCTGGAGTTCGTCCAGTAGAATTTCCACACGATGATTACATTGTTGCAAACGCCTGTGAGTCGGCGCCTTACAAGATAGCTACATGCGTCAAAAAGAGGGACTTCTTTTGGATTAAGAGACAACGGTACTCTTTGCATTTTATGCTGAACAAGAGTGACCTGGCCAAGAAATTTCATGGCGGAACCGTCTACCAAGGGTTTCTTAGCGCCACCAGCTATCACCGATGGCACAGCCCGGTGTCAGGTACCATTTACAAAACAGAACTTGTTGATGGTTCTTATTACTCGCAGACCTATAACATTCAGGACGACCCCAAATCACCCAAAATGTCTCAAGGATACCTGGCCCAGGTAGCTGCCCGAGGGATAATCTACATAATGGCTGATAATCCTGATATTGGATTGATGTGTTTCGTAGCGATCGGTATGGCAGAAGTCTCTTCAAACGAAATCACTGTTAAAGAGGGGGACAAAGTCATGAAGGGCGACCAGCTCGGAATGTTCCACTATGGTGGTTCCACGCACTGTCTTATATTTCGACCTGAAGTAAAAATCGAGTTTGATACTCGTGGTCAAACACCAGGTCTGGATACCGACAATATTCCAGTTAGAGCTAAAATTGCGACCGTTTATCCAGCACAAGACAAGAAGAAAAGGTTATAAAGAAAAATAGCTGAACTTGGAATTTGGAGTTTACTTGACCTTGATTTCATTGTTTTTCTAGAATATTAAAGCGGTCACCGGACCATATGAATTGTATTTGAACCATTCTTCCATGATTGTTTTTATTTTTGGACTGTGCGATGCAAATTTTTTGATCAGGCGCATGCAAGCAACTGAGTTCTTGAGTGCGTATTTTGTATGGAAATTATGGAAACAAATTATGCCTTGTTTCCATGAACAGTGTAAGAAGTGAGAGAGGTAAACGTTAGTTCACATTCTACACATTATTATTACTTAGGTGCTGCTTTGTGCATGGCGAGTAGAAGTAAAAAAAAACTTCAGTCTGATAATTAAAACGGACTTCCCTGAGGTATTTAATTTTTTTCTTTCGCATTTAGATAATTTTTATTTTATCTTATGCGGATTCATTTTAAACGTCGAACTTCAAATGTGCCGCTAATGGGATAACCTATTGTTCTCCCTCATTTACTTCAGATTCAGCACATGAGTAGCCTGCTCCGGGCGTTCAGGTTGTAGAGCGCCGCGGTCAGATGGTGGGGAGCGAGTGAAATTGTACACGCCTGGAACAGGCTGGCACATGTGAAACAGCTGGGAAATCTAGGAAGTTGCAATATAGAGTAAAATATATCATGTGAAGTCCAATGGGATATTTATTTTAAAATAAATATCCCACACAAAAACCTAGCAGTTGTCATGTAATTTGTCAAGCATGAGACGCAGTGTTTCTTATAAGCAACACTCATCGGAGGTGATGTGGACCTTTCTTCTAAAAAAATCATTTTTTTAAACCTTTCATAATAAAAAAAATTGTTTCATGGATCAAATAATCATGCTGAATTTTAGTGAGACTGCCAAGTCTTAGTTTCCTAGATATCCGTTGCAAACTGACGAAAACATGAGGCTCAAGAATATGAATACCAGGGCAATATACTAATATCCCAGCGTATATATTTCTTTGTGAAGGTTCAAGGTCTATTTTTTCAAAACTTTTTCGGATTCACTAAATTTAGTATGATAAATTGACGTGCTTGTTTAACAAAAAAAAAACCCTTAAAATTTGCCATTTGACCTTGACAGTGGGAAAAAAATAATCGATAGAGAGATCACATTCTCAGACAAGCAGGGGCCTGTATCCTAAATTGGTCTATTTAGGCAGATAACTAGAACCGAAGATGTTTTGGAAGTTTAGTAAACTTTAGTAGGAATTTGAGCCATGAACTCAAAACGTTATGATGTCGATACTCGTTATAGAGCCAACTGCTAAAGCTCAAGAACGGTTCCGTATTGAATAATAATAATAAAAAACTTAGAGATTTTGCATATTTTTCGAGCTATATTACCCGTGCCCTTTTGATCGACGGTGCGGGACGCTCTAACCGTGGGGAGCTTTAATTAGACAGGCCAAACAAATAATGGCACAAATACAATGAACAGTCTTTTCGCAGATACCCTGACTGGTTTTTTAAAGGATGATCTCTCTCTAACAAATTTTCTTAAACTTATAGAAGATTATGGAACTTGCTCTGGCCTAAAGGTTAACCACGAAAAGGCAGTGCTTTTGCTGATAAGTGAGCTGGCCGGTACCGTACAAGAAACCGCTCTGAACAACGTAAAAATTAAACGATCAGTTAAAATCTTTTAGGAGTACATTTTACCTATGACATTCGCGCGAAACAAAAGCTAAACATCAACGAATTAATCAGCTCCATTCAACTTAAGGTACGAATCTGGAGGTGGAGAGATCTGACTATCATAGGAAGAATTCAAATTATCAAAACCTTTTTTTATCCCTATCTTCTTATATCGCACGAGCTTGATATTATTGGATAAAGAATTTGTGAAAGAAGCAAACAAAATTATATTTGATTTTATCTTGAAAGGAAAGGATAAAGTTAAAGGGCTTATGGAAAAGCCGGAACCCGGAATCCGGAACCGGAGCCGGAACGGAACCGGAACTTAAATTGAGACCAAACTGGGTAAACTGGGAAGCACTGAAACCAGTTTCCGATACTCGTGTGCGAAATAAAATTCAAGATGGCGTCCTCTGTTATCATTGTTTTGAAAAACTTTCAGCACAGTGATTGTGATACCAAAGGTATACTCACATTAGGAAAGTGACTTGCAAAAAAAAAGGTAAGTGCATCCTACTGTTTTTCCTAGCAGTCATAAACTTTGAGTGCAGCTGTAGGTAGAGCAATTTTCGACAGATCGAGACTACAACTAATCAGAAGCCGATTGACTGCGAAAAACAGCCATTATTAGTATGTGATGTTGAAGACCGCTGTGTTATTCATTTCCTTCTCTTGAGCCTAAGTTACTCATTTCTTAAAAGGGCTCCGTGTTACATCCATTGTGAGGGAAAGGCAGCAAAGGGAGGAGTAACGCTCACGCGTATATGAAATTCTCGAAGAAAAATTTTGCGCCGTACGCAAAAAATGCGACGGTAAAAAATATAATAACAATAAATAAGTATAATGTGGGGATGAAAAGTCTTGATCGAGCAATAATTGTTAGTGACACTCTTAAGACAGAAAAGCCTCCAAGTTTCAATTCTTATGTTCGGGTCAGGGTTCCGGTTCCGTTTCCGTTTCCGTTTCCGTTTCCGGCTCCGGCTCCGGCTCCGGCTCCGGATTCCGGATTCCGGCTTTTCCATACGCCCAAGTTAAACGCTCTGCACTTATTAGTGACATCGAGGATGGAGGACTTAAAGCCCCACATTTAAATTCCCTAATTGAAACACAAAGAATACTTTGCTGCGAGAAATTGGCAAATGATCAACCGAGTGGATGGAAAACAATCCTTTTGCATTATCTGAAACCTGCTGGTGGTAAATTAGTCCTATGTTGTGACTTTGATTTGAAGAAATTGCCTATCAAACTACCAGCCTTTTATGAAGAATGCTTAAATTTTTTTGCAAAGTGCTCTGCGGTAAATAATTTAAATATACAGGATTTAAATGGACAAGACCTGTCAAAAGTTATCCGATTGAACAACAAATTTATTCGTATTGGTGACAAGTCTGTATATTTTCGAAATCTCGCTGAGAAAGGGATCCTTCGAGTAGGTGATTTAATCTCGAATAAAAATGAACTTTTAATCCAAAGCAAGTTGAGGGTCTTGCACCTTTCGCCGTTGGATGCCTTTAGGCTTGTCTCTTTAATAGACGCTCTACCAACTCAATGGCGTGAATCGTTGAAATACTGCATCTCTACAAGTGACGCACCATTCAATTTGCATGATGAGATTAAGTTGCGCTTAAGTGGTCAAATTGTTTTACTTGAAAAAGCGTATTCGAAGATTGTTTATAAAGAACTTCGAAAAAGAAGCGTCACTCCACCAAGTGCTAAACTAAAGTTTAATGCTCATTTTGTTAATAACACTTTGAATTGGAAAAAATTTATCGCTTGCCATATCGTGTTGCCTTGGATACAAAGACTCGCGAATTTCAGTATAAATTGCTAAACAGATGCCTTGTGACAAATACCTTCGTATGTAAAATTGGTATTATACCATCTCCAACGTGCTCCTTATGTGGTGAATCTTATGAATCCCTCGAACATCTTTTCCTGTCTTGTTCAAGAATTTCTGGTCTGGGGTTATAAAATGGCTTGTTGATCATAAGGTCAAGATTGAAAATCTTTCAGACTAAGATATACTGTTTGGTATTACTGGATATGAGGACGGGATATTTGTGAATCATATTTTATTACTGGCAAAACAATATCTATTCTCTTATAGACAAAACAAGTATTCTCCCTCCATTAGAGTTCTTATTTCCAGAATTAATACTGTTTTCTTAATCGAGACAATGATTCAAAGTAGACAGACTGCATGACACGTTATACGTGTGGTTTTTTCCCACGTATACTTGCAATCATTCCTGCTACACGATATACGTGCGTTTTTTTGTCACGTGTACTTGCGTTTTATTCCCAAGTATATGACCATTTTCTTACAAACGCGCATATATATGCGCACAAAAAACCCCATATATATGCGTTACAAAAAAGCATGTGGTATATGCGGTCGCAAAAAAACCCCTTCATGTACGATGGAGCTGAAAAGTAACTTCAGTTTGATTTAAGCATGGCTGCAATGCCCGCGTTAATTTCGAGCAAGATTTCGTCCTTATTCATTGCCATTACAGTAGTGGTGGTTGTTGGCTCCCCGACAACGGATTTGTTGGAATCCGTGGATTGTCTCTTGAGAGACTGTGTACGCTATTTCACAAATGCTAACCGAAAGAACGATCGATTCAGTTAGAAATTAGCGTCCGACAGGCAAAACACGACTCATAAGCTCTTGATGTAATGTGAAAAATGACCTTGAGACCTTTCTTCTTTTCTCTCTCGCACGCGAATTATCACCTTTCGCCTCCACGAACACGTTCTACGCCTCCTAGTCTCCAAGCTTTTTATTATTTCCCTGGTATTCTCACTGACTGTAAAAGCCTTCTACCTGCCTCTCTTTCCTTAGTGCTCCTCCACTTTAATTGTGATTTTCATGGTTAACTAACTCGTTCTCGTTCAACTTGCATAAAATGTCCCTCAGGTATCAATTTGCTATTAGTTCTCAAGCCCCGATTATTTGGAAGGATAGTTTATTTATAACTTCAGTTTGGCGTTTTTTTGCGGCCAATGGCAAATCAGTATTTTTGATTATAGCAGCTAGTTTCGCTCTCTGCACCATAGTAGCAACCGACGAGGAACTGCATTATTGCAGAATTCATAACATTCGCATAGACACAACAGTAAATTCCTACGAAGGAACAACAAGACATCGCGCTTTTGTTTAAAGACTCACTTCTGATCTTAAAAAAAATTAAATCGGACTGCATCAGGCTATCAGCGGTGAGAATGATCTTGACTCACGCAAAGCATAATTCTCCATACTTGGCCGGTAGCTTTAGTTTAAGCTACCGGCCAAGTATGGAGGGGCGAGGGGGGAGGGGGGGTGGGGGGGGGGAGGGAGAACTCAACAAATTCTTATTCAGCGGAGGCCCACCCCTTAATCTTTTATATACCATTTTTCACGATTTCGTATACCTTCTATTGACAAATGGTACTCCTTTCACATATCTTGATTAGAACTTAATTTGTATCCCTTTTAACTGCTGGAAACCTGCACTGTCATAAAATAGGAATCAGTCACAAATGTAGAACGCTTTCTAGACGGGTAAGGGGTTGGACTTCGGCGTGGAGCCTCCCCGTACAAATATTTGTTAAGTACCTCTCCGGGATTTCGAGCGGAGCCTCCCCGTATAGGCCATCATAGGGAGTACCCTCTCCCCTGGCATAGCAAGAAATAATCACATTCCCGGACAAAGAAACTTACATCATGCATGTAGTTATTCCGCAGATCCAGGATTTACGGAGAAAACCATAGAAACTAAAATCTTTATTTAGGGCTCCGTAATATTCAATTAAAGCTTTAGGCTTAAACAGAGGTCAAAGAAAATTAAAACACTTTACAACTGCATGCCAACTTCTAGCAGGAACACCTAAAGAACCATAAACCACAGGAGATGATTACTCAGTATGTATGCATGTAATTCTCTGTAGTGCTAGTAACTTTAACTTTAACTTTATTATTCCATCGTTCATATAGTACAAACTCAGTAAAGCCAAAGCCGGGGGCTTATACGACCTGTGGTCAAAATGACAGAAATTATTTTATGTAGAAATGAAGCCACTGAAGGCGAAATTTCAAAACTAAAACAAGATACAAAACTTAAATTAAGTAATGCAAGCAGTCCTATAACAGAGGTAAAACTAGAAGTACTAGTGACAAATAAACTAACAATAAACTATGATGATCCTGCGCTAATTCAATCCAGGCTTAAAAAGTAAAGTTTTAGTTTCTATTTTAATAAAGTCAGTGGTGGTGGTAAGGCTGTTACGGACAGTCAAGGGGATATCAGTGGGATATCCTTGGCCAAATAATCGGGGCTTGAGAACTAATAGCAAATTGATACCTGAGGGACATTTTATGCAAGTTGAAGGAGAACGAGTTAGTTAACCATGAAAATCACAATTAAAGTGAAGGAGCACTAAGGAAAGAGAGGCAGGTAGAAGGCTTTTACAATCAGTAAGAATACCAGGGAAATAATAAAAAGCTTGGAGACTAGGAGGCTTAGAACGTGTTCGTGGAGGCGAAAAGGTGATAATTCGCGTGCAAGAGAGAAAAGAAGAAAGGTCTCAAGGTCATTTTTCACATTACATCAAGAGCTTATGAGTCGTGTTTTGCCTGTCGGACGCTAATTTCTAACTGAATCGATCGTTCTTTCGGTTAGCATTTGTGAAATAGCGTACACAGTCTCTCAAGAGACAATCCACGGATTCCAACAAATCCGTTGTCGGGGAGCCAACAACCACCACTACTGTAATGGCAAGGAATAAGGACGAAATCTTGCTCGAAATTAACGCGGGCATTGCAGCCATGCTTAAATCAAACTGAAGTTACTTTTCAGCTCCATCGTACATGAAGGGGTTTCACATTACATCAAGAGCTTATGAGCCCGAGAGGGGGGGGGGCACTTGAGTATTTTTTGGGTCGGTATGTGCCGCCCGGTACTTCAAATTGGCACCCCGTTCTAAAAAAAATTCCCCTAAAATTGATACCCCGTCCTAGAATTCGCCCTAAAACTGATACCCCGTTCTAGAAATGGGCCAATTTTTTATACTCCGTTCTAGGGTGAAAAGAGTGCAACAGTTTGCTTGTTAACGCATTGAACCGTATTTCTAAAAGCAATCTGTCCTTGAATAATTTCAAATGGCTGCTTACAAAACTGGAACTTTCGTGTGTTCGAAATATTATACCCCGTTCTAGAAAACGCCTCTGAAATGGATACCCCGTTCTAAATCAGGAGCTTCAAAGTCACGACCCCGTTGGGCGCCACATACCCGTATAGGTAATGTATGGGAGTACCCCCCCCCCCCCCCCCCGGGCTTATGAGTTGTGTTTTGCCTGTCGGACGCTAATTTCAGACTGAATCGATCGTTGTGTCGGTCAGCATTTGTGAAATAGCATACACAGTCTCTCAAGAGACAATCCACGGATTCCAACAAATCCGTTGTCGGGGAGCCAACAACCACCACTACTGTGAGGGCAATGAATAAGAACCAAATCTTGCTCGAAATTAACGCGGGCATTGCAGCCATGCTTGATTCAAACTAAGTGACTTTTCAGCTCCATCGTACATGAAGGGGTTTTTTGCCGACGGTATAATTCTGTGCCTCTTATATGACGACTTTCTGCGACCGCATATACCACATGCTGATTACAATTAAAATTTGTCTTTGTGTTCTTAGCGCTAAAATATTTGAAAATCCAGACGTTTCGGGATTACTGTCCCTTCATCAGTGGAAGATGCCGTTACACTGAACGCGCGTCATTTTATTAAAATGTGGCAACATTTGCTTGTTTGTAACGCATATATATGGGTTTTTTTGTGCGCATATATATGCGCGTTTGTAAGAAAATGGTCATATACTTGGGAATAAAACGCAAGTATACGTTACAAAAAACGCACGTATATCGTGTAGCAGGAATGATTGCAAGTATACGTGGGAAAAAACCGCACGTATATCGTGTCATAATTTTGAAACAAATGGCCGACCATAGTCGCAACTGTTCATCAGTAGGATGCCTAAAATGCGTGCAATTCCACAACTGGTTTCGGCTCCATTAAATCCTGTACCAATTGCAGAACATTTTAGGAGGAGCCACCCACCATGTGAGCACAGTCACGGACAATGTATAAGTGAGGGAAATAACGCAAAGTAAAATTAAGACGTTAATAAACGAACTAAATGTACACGTCAGTTAAATAAATAAACAAATAATGTGCGCGCTCAAACTAAAATTGTACGCGTACACGTACCGAGATACAACTGAAATACAACACTATGCAATAAATAAGTAATGTAAGGATACGATGGTGCAATTCAAGCCTGGATTGCTAATCTCATCTCCTGCAGGGCTGCACCATACTTCACGACGATAAGACCATGGCGACTGAAGAATTTATTAAATGATTTCTGAAGTAGATTGGTTTCAAAGCCTTGCTGTCTGAGTCGTAATGAAAGTCCACGGAGTCTATTGATGAAGTCAACTTTGGACGTGCAAATTCTAGCATATCTCACCAGTTGAGGTATATAAACACCGTAAGCTGGATTGGCGGAAATGTTGCTTTCCATATGAGGAAAGTTGACAATCCGAAATGCAAAGTCCTCTCTTATCGTAGATGCTGATACGGAAAGGTGTGTTGTCGCCAGTCTTGATATTAGTGTCGAGATAACACACTTCAGTAGATGATGTGGAAGTGTCCTTAAGTTCCAATTCCGACGGGTAAATTGCTCTGATGTAATTTCTAAAGTCCACATTGTTAGCACTGAATAAATCGTCGATGTACCGAAAGGTGTTACGTATACTGAATTTGATGGCTTTTGTAATATCCTGTTTCATTGCTAAGTCAAACAAAAAGTTGGAGACCCAAAATATGAAATGGAGCAAATACGAGTCTGATTAGCCTACGATCCTTTCGCCTCTTACTTCATTTACTATTAATCTTTATTAATTTTGTCATGTAAATAAAGAAGAAGGTACTGAGGTGTGTTTCTTTCTTTCTTTTTTGTCAGTATTTATACCAAATTTTTAGGGTTTTTTTTAGGAAATTTTACGGATAATTTGATATAATATTTCAATTTTTTTTAATTTTAATTTTTTGTTAGTTTGCTTTTTGTTCCTTTTTTTCTGGTTGTTAGTGCGCATTAAATCATATATTTAAATGCTATTTTGCGCCTGATACATCTACCCTGAGTTTTGAAAACAGGGTTGCCTAACATTTTAAGATCGAGCCAATGTCTGTAATTTTCGAGAATCGGTTGACAGTCGTGAATTTTTGAATTTCTTCATATTTTGCCCAAATAATCTCTATAGTACACTAATTTCAAAAATCACGTTAAAACTTGTAAGAGCTTTTTATTTTTTTAGGAATCAGGCAATGTTTGAAAAACTCTAAATCGGCGCTCTTTCGAGTATGGAATTAGCGAAAATTGAGCATTTTCTTCGCGCTCGTACATAAAAACGGAATAATATCTCGAGATGAAATCAAGTCACAACACAGACACACATTTTTACTTTATAATTCAGCAGTTAACTTTAAATAAACCGTGTAAATGTGACTGTACCGGCCGCAAGAAGAAACATGGTTGCAGCACTTTTCAAAAATGGCAAATTTGACCTAACTTCACCATCGTAAAAACCCAGTTGGTACACGGAATTTAAATATGAAACAAGAACTATACTGAAGCATATCCTCTGCTGTTGTTTGTGTTAAAATATTTCTGGCGGCATTCCAAATGCACACCGTCGAGAGACCAAAACCTGAAGGGTATTTTGACACCAGCAAAGCGCGTGCAACAAGCAAATTTCGACGCTTGGAATATTAATCTTTCACAAACGTAAGTTACTTCGATATTTAAACGCTAGTCAGAGTTGTAACGGTTTCAGATTATTTTTCGGCGTTTCTGTTCGGTTTAACATGATTCCTTTCAACTGATTTTTGCGATAAACCATATAAATGAAGAGACGAATACAAAGTTCAAATCACAGTTAGTAGAGGGGAATATTGTCGAAATACTCGCTTGCTATAGTTTTAATCGTATTGAAACCTTAAAATCAGAAAAGTTATTTACTTACCTGAATTTAAATGCTAGACGGGGTCACAGTACCACTAACTAAATTCTGCATCACGGCAGAATCGAAGTTAAGTTTGTATATGTTTTCAATCTGTTAACAAAGATGACATTCCGGAAGTGCGTGACGCGTAACGCGCCGGAAAAGAAATTCCTGGTATAAGTGGTTTACGGTGCAAGTCTTTGTTGTATGTTCCTATAGCATCTCGCACATATTCAAACTTGGTTTGTGGCGCCTGTTGCCCAAGTAATGCTGAATGTATTGCGATCATAGAAAAGATGTCGTGAGTCACTTGGTATGCTCCTGACTTGTTAGTTATGTACGTAGGGCAATAACCAAACATCGACCCTACCATGCTAATGATAAAAGTACGGTTTTCTGCATTTACGTTACGTGATCTTTGTTTGATCCACAAAACTGGCGCATGAAAATAAGAGTTTTTCCTCACCACCTCTAAATTTTTGGTTCCAGGTAGCGGTGCAACAAATCACGTGGTACCGTTCTGGATCAACCCACTGGCTGCTTATAGAGGGGTCCATAAAGGCGTGTTGATTGATGGCTCTGTATGGCCTGAACTGAAAATGATACACGCAGACGTTTTCTGAGCGACGAAGGTGCAGCTTTTACACTCCTCTTTCGTTTCGAAAATAGACGAGCATGCGAGCAAAGCGAGCGCGCTAGAGAGAGCCCCTTGCTCTAATGGTCAATAAATCCCCCGCGGCTTTTATTTTCATACGCTAAATCGACGATCTCCAAGGAGAAAATAGATCGACGATCTCTAATGAAAAAGTAGAGGGTCTGTGAACAGGCTACGAAGGAGCTTGCTATATTTTAGTGAACTCTTTACAAGAGGTCTCAGGTGATTATGCTAACGTCGTGAAAAGTCTACTTTAGGGAAGGAGGAGGAGATGGGTGGGTTGGTTGGCATTGGGTTCTGCATTAGGATCAACCCTACACATACAACAATATATTCATGTCTTTATCACTACATTTAGAGCTAGCAGACTTTGTTTGATCCACAAAATTGGCGCATGAAAATAAAAGTTTTTCCTCACCACCGCTGAATGTTTGGCCTCCGGGTGGCGGAGAGCAAATCACGTTGTACCGTTCCAGAACAGCCTACTGGCCATGCTGGCTGCTCATTTACAAGGGGTCCGTAAAGGCACATTAATTGATGACATCTGTGTGGTCTGAAGAAAATTATATACGCAGACGTTTTCAGAGCGACGAAGGAGCTGCCTTTACACTTCTTTTTCTTTTCGAAAATGGCCACGGACTTCTCTCCTCGCTCCTCGCCGCTAGGCGGTCGTTTTTGCCTGAAAGATACCACCACGAAGGAGTTTTAGCACACAAGTCACTGCAGGTGCAGGCCTAGGAAAAGGGTGGTATTCTCCATCTGAAATTTTAAATCGAAATGAAAGGCTATTTTCAGCCTTTTCTCTCTTTTCTCCGCAACGTATTTGGTTAAAAGATAGTGAGTAAAATGGCTGAGGCATTTTAAAGCATTTTTTCATTTACGCGACGGATTTTGACGTTATGAAAAAGAACTTGTCAGTGAATTGGTTTATATTCTAGCCTGCGAACAAGTGCCGGGGGTGGTGGCGGACAGAGCCAGGTGACTACTCCTTTTTTCAGGCGGGAGCTAGCAGTACGTGCATTCTGGTCTAACCCCATACTTTAAGGGCCTCTGTTCGGGGGGCGAGGGATCAGATAATGTACAATTCGTCAACAGCAGGTTGAGGTCTCGCCAGAAGATGCCCTTGCTGCAGTGGAGCAAAGCAATACTACTTTCAGTAATTTAAACATGTTAAATACTTGTATTTTGCTCATCAAATGTGTCCACTGTCCATCGTCGATTTGTGGTTTTTCAGGAATGTTCTTTTGCGAAGCATTGGCCAATTTTCTTTAAACAGTTTTACTCGTTTCCATTTCCCTGCTCTACCTTCATGTTGCATATGGCGTACGTGTGTACCTAAATCCCGCAATTTATACTGAGGTGATCGATAAAGAAGTCTATACGCCAAGCAGGGTTAAGATTAGTTTATTACGAGCAAGGGCTCAGAAGGCTAAGTGCAAATAAAAGAAAACTAGTGTGAAAAGTTTTGCAGACTCGGCTTACTCTATTTGTTTTCTTTCTCTATTTGAGTTTCGGCTGGTGACATCCTAAAATCAAGTTTAGTTCCACATGTTTTGGGAATATAAAATATAAAACTAAAAAAAACAGCGTTAATTGTCATTATATTTTTTCTTGTACACTGGTGCGATGATTTATCCTTGTCTGTACAGTTGCCTGACCAGACTCAAATTACACACGGGCTTTCATCACGAATCACAGCGTTTAGTCCGAGGCTAAACGACGGAAGATCTCAGTAAACTGCGGCCACTTGCAGTTGAAACGACTGTGGTAAGTAATTCTTAGAGATCTCAAATCCCATTTAGAGCTAGCAGAGCTAGCACGCCGTTTCTAGCGACTTTATTTTAGGTGCAGAAACTCGAGGTCAATATTTACACTGAATGAGAACTTAACAGCAGCTGACAGCGTTCTCTTTTTCAGCTACTTGCGTGCAATCAAATGCAGTGTTAATGTACTTAGTTCTTTTTTATAACCACCAAATTGAAAAGCGTTTTTCAAAAGATTTTAAGAGCTTCCCGTAATGTGCCCCTTGTAAAAGAAGCTAAGTTAGCAAAAGCTTTTGTGTGCCGACACTCGCGGCTAGCTTGTTTCAGCGTTCCAACGTGCGAAACTACCCTGCACGTTTCGGTGTCTCAGCGACGCACTTTTGTAATGCCGCCAAAAAATTTTTAACACAAGAAACGGCAAAGGATGTGCTTTAAAATAGTGTTTGTTTCATGTTGAAATTCCATGTATCAATTGATTTTTTCGATGTTGGAGTTAGGTCAAATTTGCCATTTTTGAAAAGAGCCGAAATCGTGTTTCTTCTTGCGGCCAACACAGTCACATTTAAAAAGCTTATCTAAAGATAATTGCTGAATTATAAAGTACAAGTCTGTGTTTTCCTTGTGACTTGATTTCATTTAGAGATATCATCCCGTTTTTACGTACGAGCGCGAAGAAAATGCTTAATTTTCGCTAATTTCATACTCGAAAGAGCGCCGATTTGGCGTTTTTCAAACTTTACCCGATTCAGGAAAAAATAAAAACCCGTTAGAAGTTTTAATGTGATTTTTGAAGTAAGTGTACTATAGAGATTATGTGGGCAAAATATGAAGAAATTCAAAAATTCACGACTGTCAACCGATTCTCGAAAATTACAGACGTTGGCTCTTAAATAGCTGAAGAAAAACGGGTGGCCGTTTAGGCCAACCCAACTGCAGTGAAGTGAAGTGAAGTGAAGTGAAGTGAAGAACTAATGAACTTGTGGCCCTCTACTTGGTAATAATTTTACAATCTTTTTATAGAAAGATGAAAGTTTACATATGAAGAGCCAAAAGCATTTGTAACTTGTCTTTGTATTTACATTGACAATCGTGGATCACGTTGGCCAACCATTCGTCAGTAACGTTCCAGTCGGAAGGAAGCCATTGACCAAGACGAAAATGCTTACTGCTTAAGACTGATTGTGTTACGTGGAAAAAGAAAAACCAGCGTAGAAGACTTAACATCATCAGCGTGGGTACCCGTTATCAAGTGTGTCTACTTTCTTAGAAAATAATTATGAATATTAGCACATTCGCGTATTGATGAGTTGAGAGTTATGCTTGCCGAATGCTCTCTAGGGTGTTTTTTCGATTATGAGACAACGCTTGATGAATTTGTTATCCAGCTGATAACCATAATGAGGCTCATATTTAGGCTAGGTCAGAGCGTTTGTTTCTCGGTTCGCTCCAATATAAATACGTTCCGTACTTAACCAATCCCCGGAAAACCTATGTATTCGTAAAATATTACAGCGTTCGTATATGTAAACTTTCATCTTTCTATAAAAACATTGTAAAATTATTATCTAGTAGAGGGCCACAAGTTCATTAGTTGTTCACTTTACTACACTTCAGTTCACTTCACTGCGGTTGGGTTGGCTTAGACGGCCACCCTTTCTTCTTCAGCTATTCACTTGGGCTTGGCACAACGCTTGAGCTGCCATCTTTTAATTTAGAAAGCATAAATCTTTTAATTTATGTGAAATAGTTCATGGGCTAGGCTTTGACAAATTGTGCTACCATAATTTTTGGCATACTTTGTCATCACGAGCATAATTTTTTCCCCTCAAAAAACACTGCTGGAATAATTTGCTCTGGCTGAATTAAATTGTCATTTATTGATCGTGCAGCCAATATTTTTGGCCCGAGATCAGTGTCACAGGCACATTTATGTAACAAAGTCAATTTTTCTTTTCTCGGCTTTTTGTCACATTCATGGAACCTGGGTCTCAAAGAAATTGACCGAGGGTATTATTTCTACAATACTCAACGCATGCGCAAAACTAGCGTCCGCGTGCGTTGTTAATCGTTTGAGATTACATAGTTGTCAGAAGATGAATTATATACTCTTAAAGTTTCTTTTTACTTGTTTGAAACTTCTTCAGTGTTTGTTTGGCTTTTAAATATAGTAGAGGCACAATTTCTGCATTTTTTGTTAAAATGAGCACAATTTACAAAAACTAACTAGAAATATACGAGCACTACCAGCGCTAGTAGCATATTATGCCACTTTTGCTAGCACAATCTATAAAAGCCAATATAAAAGCCTACCCTGGGCTGTTTCGGTCCCATCTTCTACAACTAGTAACTAACGAGGTAAAAAGTGTGAAGAATTGAAAGGATAACATCTGCCAATTGGTCATTTTGAATTCATGTGTTTTTCTCAAAACAGTCACGGAAAAGCCTGGATTTTACTAATAGTTACAAGTAATAATTTGATACAATATTGCTAAACTTAACAGGAAACTGGAAAAAGGCAAATTTCTAAAAGTATGCATGGCTGCCAAAACTGATGTAATTAGTCTTCTGTAAAAACAATAAAGAAAATTTCTTATGGGAGCCCAACAAAATGAATGTCAAAGTTCACATCATTACATCTTACACATGAAATTTTCAGAGTTTTTCCTGCGTTTTCACAACTCTTGTGAAATTTGACATTCATTTTCTCGGACTCCCAAGAGAATTTTTTTTGGTGTAACTAGCTACAGATGACTACAGTCTTTAGTCCTTGAAAAATGTAAAAAAGGATGCTATAATAATAATAATAATAATTTATTATGTATACATGGTTTTTTGAAAACCGGGCTACTAAAAAATGTCAGTCTCTCGCACTGATTGGTAACTTAATGGCCCTTGTTCCTTGAAAAGTAAAATCTCAACTCAAAAAGAAATTATTGAATACGTGAGCTTCCATTTGATAGAATCGTCTGTCTTGAAGGTATCAAAAGTGAAGTTTTCCTCACTAATCTGGAAAATAAAGCATTTTAAGGGACAATTTTTAGTGTCGGTGTCACCGATTGGAAAGCCAATTACCCAGTTCACCCCATATTTCATGATCATTGAAGCTGGTCTCCCAAAAACAATCTAAGCCAACAGTGCTCAACAAAACCAAGTCCTACAACCACCAGTTCAACTGCTTGCTGACTAGGAACACTATCAACAGAGTGGGATGCAAACAGCACAAACAAACTGCATAAGAGTGCAAAAACACATCAAACTTTACAACAATCCCACTCCTCTGGAATTTAACTACAATGAGGGACAAAAGTGTTGAGACACTTCCGTAAAATGGCCCCTTTTTGAATAGTGGACTTACCTATCCCCTTCCCCTGTCTACCTTCAACCCATCGCCCCCAAAATCAATGTTGTATTTTGGACCCTCAAGTCTTTCTTTTACTTCAGACAACATTGATTCAGGGGGTGAGGGGATTTATGACGTTTAAAAGGAATGAAATAATAAA
>OZ037996.1:19803739-19831239 GCA_964035705.1 Porites rus
CGAGATATTTGTGAATCATATTTTATTACTGGCAAAACAATATCTTTTCTCCTGCAGACAGAACAAATATTCCCCCTCCATTAGAGTTCTTATTTCCAAAATTTGTACTGTTTTCTTAATCGAGACAATGATTGCTAAGTCAAACAATGGAATGGAGCAAATATAAATCCGATTAGCATACGATCCTTTCGCCGCTTACTTCATTTATTATAAATCTTGATTAATTTTGTCATGGAAATAGAGAAGAAGGTACTGGGGTTTGTTTGTTTGTTTCTTTTTTTGTCAGTATGTATACTCTTTTTTGCAGTACTTATACCAAATTTTTAAGGTTTTTTTTTACGAAATTTTTCGTATAATTTGATCTAATAATTTAATATTTTTAAATTTTAATTTTTTTGTTAGTTTGCTTTTTTTTCCCTTTTTTGTTGTTAGTTCGCATTAGATCAAACATTTAAATGCTATTTTGGGCCTTATACGTCTACCTGGAGTTTTGAAAACAGGGTTGCCTGAAAGCTTAAGTCAAGTCCAGTTCATTGCAGGCAATCTTTCAAAACTTAATTTGATTTAAGCCCTGATACTTTTAGTGTAAAAATGAAAATCTCGCTTTTCAGGACTAACCACCCTCACCTCTTAACCATGGGCTCCAAATAACGTCCTGGAATTTACAAAAATCAGTGGAAATTCCAGAAAATATTGACGAGGGGGGCAACAGCCCGGAACGTGGGGGGGGGTTGTGTTGTTGTAAAGACTATGCTTTGTACTAGAGTGCGGATTTGCTTAGTTTTTGTACCGGGACTTACCCCTGTCTTTCAAAGCTCAATGTCTCCCTTATATTAAGAGGGGATTGTGTCTGGCTGGGTGCCATGTTGTTGCACCGACACAGGGCTATCATCTGGTTTGCATTTGGGGTAGCCTAGTTAAATTCCGGAGGAGTGGGATGGTTGTAAAGTTTGATGTGTTTTTGCACTCTTATGCAGTTTGTTTGTGCTGTTTGCATCCCACTCTGTTGATAGTGTTCCTAGTCAGCAAGTAGTTGAACTGGTGGTTGTAGGACTTGGTTTTGTTGAGCACTGTTGGCTTAGATTGTTTTTGGGAGACCAGCTTCAATGATCATGAAATATGGGGTGAACTGGGTAATTGGCTTTCCAATCGGTGACACCGACACTAAAAATTGTCCCTTAAAATGCTTTATTTTCCAGATTAGTGAGGAAAACTTCACTTTTGATACCTACAAGACAGACGATTCTATCAAATGGAAGCTCATGTATTCAATAATTTCTTTTTGAGTTGAGATTTTACTTTTCAAGGAACAAGGGCCATTAAGTTACCAATCAGTGCGAGAGACTGACATTTTTTAGTAGCCCGGTTTTCAAAAAACCATGTATACATAATAAATTATTATTATTATTATTATTATAGCATCCTTTTTTACATTTTTCAAGGACTAAAGACTGTAGTCATCTGTAGCTAGTTACACCAAAAAAAATTCTCTTGGGAGTCCGAGAAAATGAATGTCAAATTTCACAAGAGTTGTGAAAACGCAGGAAAAACTCTGAAAATTTCATGTGTAAGATGTAATGATGTGAACTTTGACATTCATTTTGTTGGGCTCCCATAAGAAATTTTCTTTATTGTTTTTACAGAAGACTAATTACATCAGTTTTGGCAGCCATGCATACTTTTAGAAATTTGCCTTTTTCCAGTTTCCTGTTAAGTTTAGCAATATTGTATCAAATTATTACTTGTAACTATTAGTAAAATCCAGGCTTTTCCGTGACTGTTTTGAGAAAAACACATGAATTCAAAATGACCAATTGGCAGATGTTATCCTTTCAATTCTTCACACTTTTTACCTCGTTAGTTACTAGTTGTAGAAGATGGGACCGAAACAGCCCAGGGTAGGCTTTTATATTGGCTTTTATAGATTGTGCTAGCAAAAGTGGCATAATATGCTACTAGCGCTGGTAGTGCTCGTATATTCCTAGTTAGTTTTTGTGAATTGTGCTCATTTTAACAAAAAATGCAGAAATTGTGCCTCTACTATATTTAAAAGCCAAACAAACACTGAAGAAGTCTCAAACAAGTAAAAAGAAACTTTAAGAGTGTATAATTCATCTTCTGACAACTATGTAATCTCAAACGATTAACAACGCACGCGGACGCTAGTTTTGCGCATGCGTTGAGTATTGTAGAAATAATACCCTCGGTCAATTTCTTTGAGACCCAGGTTCCATGAATGTGACAAAAAGCCGAGAAAAGAAAAATTGACTTTGTTACATAAATGTGCCTGTGACACTGATCTCGGGCCAAAAATATTGGCTGCACGATCAATAAATGACAATTTAATTCAGCCAGAGCAAATTATTCCAGCAGTGTTTTTTTGGGGAAAAAATTATGCTCGTGATGACAAAGTCTGCCAAAAATTATGGTAGCACAATTTGTCAAAGCCTAGCCCATGAACTATTTCACATAAATTAAAAGATTTATGCTTTCTAAATTAAAAGATGGCAGCTCAAGCGTTGTGCCAAGCCCAAGTGAATAGCTGAAGAAGAAAGGGTGGCCGTCTAAGCCAACCCAACCGCAGTGAAGTGAACTGAAGTGTAGTAAAGTGAACAACTAATGAACTTGTGGCCTTCTACTAGATAATAATTTTACAATGTTTTTATAGAAAGATGAAAGTTTAAATATACGAACGCTGTAATATTTTACGAATACATAGGTTTTCCGGGGATTGGTTAAGTACGGAACGCATTTATATTGGAGCGAACCGAGAAACAAACGCTTTTACCTAGCCTAAATATGAGCCTCATTATGGTTATCAGCTGGATAACAAATTCATCAAGCGTTGTCTCATAATCGAAAAAACACCCTAGAGAGCCTTCGGCAAGCATAACTCTCCACTCATCAATACGCGAATGTGCTAATATTCATTATTATTTTCTAAGAAAGTAGACACACTTGATAACGGGTACCCAGGCTGATGATGTTAAGTCTTCTACGCTGGTTTTTCTTTTTCCACGTAACACAATCAGTCTTAAGCAGTAAGCATTTTCGTCTTGGTCAATGGCTTCCTTCCGACTGGAACGTTACTGACGAATGGTTGGCCAACGTGATCCACGAGTGTCAATGTAAATACAAAGACAAGTTAGAAATGCTTTTAGCTCTTCATCCACAAGCTGAAGATAACGAAACAGCCTGTGTGCACTTCGATCTGCAGATACTAAAATCACCGATAAACACCTCCGTCTCCATAAACCGGTCGAAGATTTGAAGAATGCTATTCTCACCGACCCTGCGATCTACATGTTTTTTCGTCAAATGTTTTGGCAACAGTATCATCTTCCAGACTCTTCAGAAGGAACAAAAATTCCGTCCTGGCAATTGATGATAATAATAATCGACCACATCATGACAACAGCTCCAATGTTTAACAAAACTGCATTGGTTGTCCTTTCAATCACCGCTATCTTGAACTGGCCGATGGCTACCACCGCTGCATTTACTGCCTTCCTGAACGACAAAGTCAACAGGTTGTTCAAGAACATTCTCAATTATTGGGGAGAGTTCCTGTCAACTCCAGGGTCTCGGTATGTCTTAACTGACCATCCTCGACATGGTTGGTTTGATGAGGATGCAATGGAAGCAATGCCAAACTTTGTTGAGGAGTTTAAATGCAATCCAGATGCCCCTCATTATGGTTTCAAGTCATGGGATGATTTTTTCACGACAGAGTTTCGTCCTGGAGTTCGTCCAGTAGAATTTCCAGACGATGATTACATTGTTGCAAACGCTTGTGAGTCGGCGCCTTACCAGATAGCTACATGCGTCAAAAAGAGGGACTTCTTTTGGATTAAGAGACAACGGTACTCTTTGTATTTTATGCTGAACAAGAGTGAGCTGGCCAAGAAATTTTATGGTGGAACCATCTACCAAGGGTTTCTTAGCGCCACCAGCTATCACAGATGGCACAGCCCGGTGTCAGGTACCATTTACAAAACAGAACTTGTTGATGGTTCCTATTTCTCGCAGACCCATAACATTCAGGACGAGCCCACATCACTCAAAATGTCTCAAGGATACCTGGCCCAGGTAGCTGCCCGAGGGATAATCTACATAATGGCTGATAATCCCGATATTGGATTGATGTGTTTCGTAGCAATCGGTATGTCAGAAGTCTCTTCAAACGAAATCACTGTTAAAGAAGGGGACAAAGTCAAGAAGGGCGACCAGCTCGGAATGTTCCACTATGGTGGTTTCACGCACTGTCTTATATTTCGACCTGAAGTAAAAATCAAGTTTGATACTCGTGGTCAAACACCTGGTCTGGATACCGACAATATTCCAGTTAAAGCTAAAATTGCGACCGTTTATCCAGCACAAGACAACAAGGAAAGGTTATAGAGAAAAATGGCTGAACTTGGAATTTGGAGTTAACTTGACTTTGATGTCATTGTTTTTCTAGAATATTAAAGCGGTCACAGGACCATAATTGTATTTGAAGGCAATAGCATTTTTCCATGATTATTTCTGGCCTGTGGAATGGACATTTTGTGATCAGTAGCATGCAGGCAACTGAGTTCTTGAGGCCGTATTTTGTTTGGAAATTATCAATTATGCTATGCTTCCATGTACAGTGTAAGAAATAAGGGAGGTAAACGTTACTTCACATTCTACACATTAAGTTCACATTCTACATATTATTATTACTTACCTACTGCTTTGTGCATGACGAGTAGAAGCAAAAAAAAAAACAACTTCAGTCTGATAATCAAAACGGACTTCCCTGAGGTATTTCATTTTTTTCTTTTGTATTTAGATAATTTTTATTTTATTTTATGCGGACTTTCTTTAAAGGTCGAACTTCAAATGTGCCGCTAAAATCTATTTTTCTCCCTCATTTACTTCAGATTCAGCACATGAGTAGCCTGTTCCGGGCGTTCAGGTTGTAGAGCGCCGCAGTCAGATGGTGAGGAGCGAGTGAATTTGTACACGCCTGAAACAGGCTAGCACATATGAAACAGTTGGGAAATCTAGGGAGTTGCAATATAAATACCTCTAATTAGCCGAGTTTTCGGTCCGTACTGCAAATTACGGACCGATGGCAAAAAAACGAGGATCCGTAATTTACAGTACGGATCGAAAAAACGAGGCTAATAAAGTGTTTATTATATGGCTTCTTCTTCTTTGGGGGACCGGAAAAAAGTGCAGGACGCACAATTTCACAGTCATTTGAGAGGTGTCAAAAAAGAAAGTTTTCACTGGCTCACGAAAACAATAGCACATAACAAAGGCTTTCCGAGAAAGTAAACACAAATTCGCCATGTCAGTGAAAAGTTTATTCGGTCAAAACTAAGATGACTGTAAGTTTTAGCTCTTTAATGTAACGCTGGAGTATTTTGGAAACCGGACACTGTGTCTGTCTAGAAGTCTTTTCCATCTTTCCTCCGTTTGTCCTTGTAAAAAGAAAGCACTGCAAAAGGCAAAGAAGCTTTTCAAGGTAAGTTTGTTGTGATTGTCGAAGGATTCGCTCGTTAATTGTTGTTAGGAAAACCTCTCTTTCTGCCAGTTCATTCTCGTCTTCAATTGTGATCTGCGTTAAAATTTTTTAACAGTCTCTGACTCGAACTCGCTTCCATCTTTCTTTCGTTGGTCTTTGAAAAAACACTGCAAATGGCAAAGAAGCTTGTCAAGATGATCGGGTGCAGGTATGTTTGTTATCATATTTGTCGAAGGAATTACTCATTTTTTCTTAGGCAAAACATCTCGAATCTCTGCCAGTCGATTTTCGTCTTCTTAACTGTGTACTACGACAAAATTTTCAAACACTGACTAGAATCCTCTTCGATAAGATTACGATAGAGTTAGTTTCTTCATTGCCTTCGTTCACAAATAAACACAGTTTAAACTGTTGAAGGGCAAAGTCAACATTCAAGCCCTAAAGGTTAACAGGCGTCTTATAACTTTATTTAAACCTTTTTTTCGATGAAAAGAGATTTAGAGCTCTGAAAAGAGCATTTTTTTGGTTCGTATAGCAAGTTACGGACCGCAAATTGACCAATCGCATGGCGAAAACAGACTCAGCCATATAATAAGGTAAAATATATCATGTGAAGTCCAATGGAATATTTCTTTTTAAATAAATATCCCGCACAGTTTGTATTAAAGTGCAAACTGTGTTTAAAACCTCGCAATTGTCATGTAATGTGTCAAGCATGAGACGCAGTGTTTCTTATAAGAAACACTCATAGGAGGTGATGTGGACCCTTCTTCCAAAAAACTCATTTTTTTAAACCTTTCATTGAAACACAAATATGGTTTCATGAATCGAATTATCATGCTGAATTTTATTAGTGAGACTAGCAAGTTTTAGTTTCCTAGATATCCGTTGCAAACTGCCGAAAACATGAGGCTCAAGCATATGAATACCAGGGCAATATACTAATGTCCCAGCGGATATATTTCTTTGTATATTTGTGAAGGTCCAAGGTCTATTTTTTCAAAACTTTTTCGGATTGACTAAATTTAGTATGATAAATTGATATTCTTGTTTAACACAAAAAAAAACCCTTAAAAATTGCCATTTGACGTAACAGTGGGAACAAAATAATGACAAAAAAAATAATGGATAGAGAGATCACATTCTCAGACAAGCAGGCGCCTGTATCCTAAATTGGTCTATTTGGGCAGCTAACTAGAACCGAAAATGTTTTGGAAGTTGTTTAAACTTTAGTAGGAATTTGAGCCATGACCTCAAAAGGTTATGATATCGATACTCGTTATACAGCCAACTGCTAAAGCTCAAGAGCGGTTCCGTATTGAATAATAATAATAATAATAAACTTAAAGATTTTGCATGTTTTTGTAGCTATATTATCCGTGCCCTTTTGATCGACGGTGCGGGACGCCCTAACCGTGGAGAACTTTAATTAGACAGGCCAAACAAATAATGACAAAAATACAATGGACAGTCTTTTCGAAAATGACTTGACTGGTTTTTTAAAGGATGATCTTTCTCTAACAAACTTTCTTAAACTTATAGAAGATTATGGAACTTGCTCTGGCCTAAAGGTTAACCACGAAAAGACAGAGCTTTTGCTGCTAAGTAACCTGGCCTGTACCGTACAAGAAACCGCTCTGAAAAACGTAAAAATTAAACGATCAGTTAAAATCTTAGGAGTACATTTTACCTATGACATTAGCGAAAGACAAAAGCTAAACATCAATGAATTAATCAGCTCCATTCAACTTAAGCTACGAATCTGGAGGTGTAGGGATCTGACTATCATGGGGAGAATTCAAATTGTCAAAACCTTTTTTTTTTATCCCTATCTTCTTATGTCGCACGAGCTTGATATTATTGGATACAGAATTTGTGAAAGAAGCAAACAAAATTATCTTTCATTTTATCTGGAAAGGAAAGAATAAAGTTAAACGCTCTGCACCTATTAGTGACATCGAAGATGGAGGACTTAAAGCCCCACATTTAAATTCCCTAATTGAAACACAAAGAATACTTTGCTGCAAGAAATTGGCAAATGATCAACCGAGTGGATGGAGAACAATCCTTTTGCATTATCTGAAACCTGTTGGTGGTAACTTAGTCTTATGTTGTGACTTTGATTTGAAGAAATTGCCTATCAAATTACCAGCCTTTTATAAAGAATGCGTAAATTTTTTGCAAAGTGCTCTGCGGTAAATAATTTAAATATACAGGATTTAAATGGAAAAGACTTGTCAAAAGTTAGCTCATGGAACAACAAATTTATTTGTGTTGGTGATAAGTCTGTATTTTCGAAATCTCGCTGAGAAAGGGATCCTTCGAGTAGGTGATTTAATCTCGAATAAAAATGATCTTATAATCAAAAGCAAGTTGAGAGTCTTGCATCTTTCGCCGTTGGATGCCTTTGGGCTTGTCTCTTTAATAGACGCTCTACCAACTCAATGGCGTGAATCGTTGAAATACTGCATCTCTACAAGTGACGTACCATTCAATTTGCATGATGAGATTAAGTTACGCTTAGGTGGTCAAATTGTTTTACTTGAACAAGCGTATTGGAAAATTGTTTATAAAGAACTTCGAAACAGAAACGTCACTCCACCAAGTGCTAAACTAAAGTTTAATGCTCATTTTGTAAATGACACTTTGAATTGGAAAAAAAAAATATCGCTTGCCTTATCGTGTTGCCTTGGATACAAAGACTTGCGAATTTCACTATAAATTGCTAAGCAGATGCCTTGTGACAAATACCTTCGTATGTAAAATTGGTATTTAATTAAACCATCTCCAACGTGCTCCTTATGTGGTGAATCTTATGAATCCTTCGAACATCTTTTCCTGTCTTGTCATTTTCTAAGAATTTCTGGTCTAGGTTATAAAATGGCTTGTTGATCATAAGGTCAAGATTGAAAATCTTTCAGACTAGGATATACTGTTTGGTATTATTGGATATGAGGACGAGATATTTTTTAATCATATTTTATTACTGGCAAAATAATGTCTATTCTCTTGTAGACAAAACAAATATTCTCCCTCCATTAGAGTTCTTATTTCCAGAATTAATAAGCGAGACAATGATTGCTAAGTCAAACAATGAAATGGAGCAAATATAAATCTGATGAGCATACGATCCTTTCGCCGTTTACTTCATTTATTATTAATCTTTATTAATTTTGTCATGTAAATAGAGAAGAAACTACTGGGGTGTGTTTCTTTCTTTTTTGTCAGTATGTGTGTGAGTGTTAAGTTTTCTTTTCCTTTTTTGTATTTTTCTTACGTATTCATAAGTCAGTGTGTACAAAAGTGCAATACAAACAAAATTTAAATTCATAAAAAAACAAAAAAACAAATCCAATGGACCTAGCCATTTTAAAAGCCTGGCAATAAAATGCTTTGACGGCCGATTAGTTTCATGATAATCTATTTTCGCAACAAGCAGATTTTACACCAATCAAAGGCAGCACTATGTATAAACGAAGATAAAACGTTTTTATAAGCCACCCTCATAGAAAGTGCAGGGACCTTTTTGCCAAAACATAAATATGACTTCATGGATCAAATATATCGTCAATGCAAAGGCTAACAAGAGATGGAGATAAAACACACATAACGGAAAACGTCTCCATGCCATCTGTAGCCTTCCTAGCAGACGTTATTTAACCTCGTCTGCGGCAAAACATGAACTTAACACGAAATCCATCAGGAAATTGAGTAATTTTAATTCTCAGTGGACAATCAACCTTGTACTAGAATAGTCTTAAGAATATAGAATGGATTACAATACTATTCTATCAAAGTTATTGGAGCTTCATGCACCCCTTAAAACTAAAACTAATTAAAAGTTGTTCGACCTACAGTGCCTTGATACAATGATGAAATAGATTGTTTAAGAAGCTTGCGGCGTGAAGCAGAGAGAAAATGGAGAAGAACAAGGCCAACGGAGGACTTAAAAGAATTTAACGCAAAACGAAACTATGTGACTTATCTCCTAAAAAAAGCTAGACGAGAATACCATATGCAATTTATGGAGGAGAATAAATGGCTCTGATCAGGGAAAACTTTTCAAGTCTTCAAATAGGTTCTTGGGTATCAAAGAAAGTTTAGCTGCTTGTTTTCCTGATCATCTTGATAATATGTTGCTGGCGAATAATGTTGCTCATTTCTTTGTTAGGAAGATTGATAATATTGATAGCCAAATAACCTCAATGAAGATCAATGCATCAGATATAGCTTTGGTGCCTTCTAACCTTATGGTGGATGAGGGTAAGATTCTTTGTTCATTTCTGTATCTAACTGAAGCAGACGTCCGCGCGATCATCACGAAATCCGCGAAGAAGTCTGTAAGTTAGACCCGTTCTCTACATCATTACCTGTGAACTGCTTTGACGAGTTGCTGCCAGTGATCACTGCTCTGGTTAATTTATCAATTTTCCCAGTGAATGGAAGGATGCACTTGTTAAACCTTTACTTAAGAAGGCTGGACTGAGTATGGACTATAAGAACTTAAGGCCAGTGAGTAATCTCCAATTTGTTTCCAAAGTAACAGAGAGAGCTGTATATGACCAGTTACATAAAAACTTGGAAGACAATGACTTGTATCCTGTACTCCGGTCAGCATATAGAAAGCCGCATAGCACTGAAACAGCGCTCATCATGGGAGTTGTCAATGATATCTTGTACAACATGAATCGACAGCATGTTACGTTATTAGTCCTTTTGGATTTAAGTACATGATTCGCCGACTTGAGATGTCCTTTGGAATCACAGGCACAGCACTGCAGTGGCTGACGTCATATTTGTCTGGTCGCTCACAACATGTCATCGTGAATGGAGAACGGTCGGAGAGGATGAATCTGTCTTTTTGGCGTACCACAAGGTTCTTGTTTAGGGCCTTTATTTTTCACACTGTATTCTAGTAAGTTATTTGAGGTAATAAAACCTCATTTACCTGAAGCGCATGCATACGCTGACGATTCTCTATTTTATCTATCGTTCAAGCCTAATAATGAAGTGAATCAATCGGAAGCCATTAAGTCAATGGAGCTTTGTATCAGAACGCTTAGAGCATGGTTGTAGATGGACAAACTCAAACTTAATGATGATAAGACAGAATTTATGATCATTGGAAGTAGGCAACAACTTGAAAAGGTTAGTGTCGCAGAATTGTCTGTTGGTGACATCAGCGTTTCTTCTGCTAGTACTGCACGAAATCTTGGAGTTCTATTTGATCGAAATCTGAAGTTGGATGCTTAAATTACAAAAACATGTTGTACAGGTTACTACTATCTGCACAATATAAGAAAGATCAGGAAATACTTAACGTTGGATTCAGCCAGATGTTTGGTTCATGCACTGGTAATGGGGCTCGTAGACTACTGTAATAGTTTACTCTACGGTCTCCCAAGAAATAATCGAAAATAATATCAATAAGCTACAGCGTCTTCGGAATATGGCTGCAAGGTTAATAACAAATACGCCGCGGTTTTGTCACATCACACCTGCACACTGTGTCAGTTGCACTGGTTACCAATAGGTGTCAGGATTAAATTCCAGGTGATACTTATAACATTTAAAGGAATACATGGACTGGTTCCATATTACATACAGAGTTTAATCGAAGTCAAGGAGGAGTCCTCCTACAACCTTAAGTCAAACGATGAACTGTTACTTTCTCCACCGACGTTCAAGTCTAAAAAGACCTTAGGCGAAAGGGCTTTCCAAGTGGCTGCGCCGACTTTATGGAACAAACTTTTAAGTGCATTATATTTTGGCTGATTTGATCTCTTTTCTAGAGATCCAACGTTTACAACTAGCAGGATCTTCGTCCACGGTTTTTGCAGTTAATTTAATCCTTTATTCCAAGTCTGTCTTTTGCGGAATTTTTTTCTTTAAATATTCATATAGTGTACACTCTTTTTTTCTTTTTTTGAAAGTTCGCATAATCGGTCTGCTTCGATCTGATCGCTGTTCGTGAATAAAAGCTCCCCTTTTCGTGCAAAATAGGAAATAATCGCTGAAGCCGTTGTGAAGAAAGTTTTTGCGCAGACACCTCTGATTTCTGTTTGAAATGCACACTAGGGATAAAGATGTGTACAAAATTAGTTTCGCCATATGACTTCCTATTGTCCCAGTGCCGCCATCAACTGCGCCGATAAGTGTTGGTTTTGCGTTCCTTTTGTGTTTTAGGGTGTTTCAAATTTCTGCAGTGATACACTTTTTAAGCTGCAGAACATAACGTTGGTATTTAAAGGAGTTTATTATTGCGGCGCGACTCGGGCGATAGCATCAACCATCTAAATTATCACTCTAGCTACGCACCTACGTACCTAGGTCACGATTTCCGGTGTCGATGATTATCGATGACTTGTATTTTAAAATTTCATTGCGAGTTTCTACTTCATTGAAAGCACGACAATTCGGTCGCATACAGTGGGATAGCTTAAAAAACAAGAATCGGTGAAATATCCATTTTCAAACTACCCCAATGAACAGCCAAGCAAGGCAGAGAAGAGGCAGACGTGACTGAAATATAAGCCGCGAAGCAGGGGCACCCAAACACTTTTTCACTTATGCAGAGTACTTTCAAATCTCTAGAAATGCATTCTAAGCGGCGCTATAAAATTTGTATCTGTTCGGTCATCCTAGGGCAACTTGAATCTTTTCGAAATCACTTAAGGCCTCAGTATTATTTTCCCGAAAATTTTAGATGCAATTTTAGGTTTTACGAAAGTGAGAATTTTTCTGATTCCTCTCTCCTCTTTCTAATCCGAAAATTTTAGATTTCCTTTTTCTACGAAAAATAGGCTAAGTTGGGGACTGAAGTGTGAAAACTTAAACTTTAGAAAATCGTAGGGAATTAATTAGATAAGCTACGAAAACTGTACATGAATGGAACGGCCATCTAGAAATTTTTAGCCTTCCTCAAGTGACAGAAAATTGTCGGCAATTTTTGCTTCTCCGAACTGATACTTTACAGAAAACAGTCGTTCGGTGCCCCTGCCTAAGCTCTATGACATTTTTTTTAGGCACAACCTGTCTACCTTCACAGGAAGGGAGAAGGTTCTGTACTTTTAAGCGAATTCGAATGTCCACGTACTATTTTAATATCGATTTATAAAACAACAGCAACAACAACAACATCACATTTTCTTTATGGATGTCCCGGAGCTTTTCTCTATTCCACCCCCCACCCAACAACTAGAAGATGTTCACGCGCCATTTGTTTTTTAAATTCTTCTTATTTGTTTTAATGACATTGATTGCATCGATTATTACCTTTTCCAAAAAAAACAGTTTTGGAAAAAAAAAATATTACTCTCCACCCTCGACTTGGTACCCTCGCCCTCGACATGGAACCCTCGACCCTCGACCCTCGACAAAAAGATAGACTCCAAAGCGATTCTTTGTTGAGTGCTGAAAAGAACGCATTCGGTCTTCACAGGATGAATGCACAGCTTATTAACATAGGTCCAGGCTGCAACTGTTTTTATTAGGTCTTTATTCGAAACTGTACTTACTGTATTTTTCCGCATAAAGTAGGATCTTTGACTGCAGTAAACAGTTGGACAAGTCATTGATGTAAATCGAAAACAATCTGTCAAAGCCTAGCAAAGGGTCATTCCATATTCTATGGTTTGATATATAACCACAAATCCGTTAATTAGACCACCCTATTTCTACGACCAGATTTTCATAGCCCAACGGTTTTCATATTACAGCTTTCCACTGTGTATGGCCAAATCTTACTGTAGAAGTCATTTTATTTGTTGAATAGCTGAAGAAGAACGGGTGGGGGTCTAAGCCAACCCAACTGCAGTGAAGTGAAGTGAAGCACTAATGAATTTGTGGCCCTCTACTAGATAATAATTTTACGATGTTTTTATAGAAGGATGAAAGTTTACATATACGAACGCCGTAATATTTTACGAATACATAGGTTTTCCGGGCATTGGTTAAGTGCGGAACGCATTTATATTGGAGCGAACCGAGAAACAAACGCCCCCACCTAGCCAAAATATGAGTCTCACTATGGTTATCAGCTGGATAACAAATTCATCAAGCGATGTCTCATAATCAAAAAAGCACCCTGGAGAGCATTCGACGAGCATAACATAACAGGCCAGAGCCCCGATTTTAAGTACTAGGCGACTTTGAAAGACGCGTGCTTCACATATTTGTGGCGGATTAGAATGCTGGCTTGGTCAGAGGCCCTTTGTTTAAAACATGGCGGGATACTCGCAGCTTAAGGCAAGTATGTGCCTTGTAGCTGTCAACATAATGCTTTTTAATTACATTCTGTCATAATTAACAAAACCCGATCCATGTTTGATCGAAAGTAATTGTACAAATCTGGTATCAGACAAACCGCTTTTAAAAAACAAAAAAACAAAACTAGTTTATGGTTATTTCTCATTAATTTCACTTATCAAAACAAATAGTTACTTTTATCAGTTTTCCTGTTTCTTTCAAAACATCCTTCATTTCCGGGCGTTTCACTGTAGTCAATGAAAGACATGTTTTACCGGTCTTCTTTTACGCGGGAATATCAAAATTTCCATCTTTCAAAACGCGATGAACCAAAGCTCGCAGGGTACCAAAGCGCCAAAGGCGCACGATGCAGTCCCGGTGTTTTGTGAGCACCCGTTAACAATCAGGGGCACCCAACGAGGATATAGTTTAAAACCACTTAACATAGCATTGTTGAACGTATTTTAGTATTTAATCGGTAGATATAGGCATATTTTTTCCCCCTAAAAACTTTTCATCTGTTCGGATTTCCTAGCTGAAAGTCTAGTGATCCGAAAGTTATAGGGATCAAAACTTACCTTTTCGAAAATTTCAGCCAGGAAAAGGCTCCCGAAAATTCTAGGTGGCCTTTTTTAGGGTAAATATCCGTTTAAAATGGGTAATTATACCATTTTGTAGATGTTCGAAAATCCTAGGAGAGGCAGGCAAGCAAGAAATTTTACAACAAATGTTCCGAAAATTCTAGTTCTCAAATCGTCTTCCGAACAGATATTTTCCCGAAAATTGCCGTTGGGTGCCCCTGAAGAATATTGAACACCAAAACTATCAAGTTTTGGTACAGCGAGAGGCAGCTAGTTTCTGTACCTAAAGGTTAGTGCATGGACAGGCTATCGAAAGAAAATAAAAGGGATGCTTGCCCAATGGATAGCAGGCCTAACTACGCAAATAAATGTCTCATTGCATCCTTGTCTGCGAGGTTAGTACTAAATTTACACTCTAGAACAACTCAATCAGCAACACTTTGCAAGTAGAATTGGCGATCAGTGTGGGCAATTTATATTTGTAAGGGACGTCCGTCGCACAAAGGCTTAACGCGCTGGGATTTTTAGTCAATGACTGACATAAGAGTTTCCTCACAATCGACCCAGTTAGAGTGCGATAATGTGCGCGTGAACTTTGCCTACAACAGGCAATAAGTTGAATAAACCGGAAGCTGAACACCATGAGATTTAAAGAATGCTACTCTCACCGACCACGAGATCAACATGTTCTTTCATCAAATGTTCTGGCAACAGTATCAACTCCCAAACTCTTCAGAAGGAACAAAAATTCCGTCCTGGCAATTGATGATAATAATAATCGACCACATCATGACAACAGCTCCAATGTTTAACAAAACTGCATTGGTTGGCCTTCCAATCAACGCTATCTTGAACTGGCCGATGGCTACCACCGCTGGATTTGCTGCCTTCCTGAACGACAAAGTCAACAGGTTGTTCAAGAACATTCTCAATTATTGGGGAGAGTTCCTGTCAACTCCAGGGTCTCGCTATGTCTTGATTGGCCATCCTCGACATGGCTGGTTTGGTGAGGATGTAATGGAAACAATGCCAAACTTTGTTGAGGAGTTTAAATGCGATCCAGATGCCCCTCATTATGGTTTCAAGTCATGGGATGATTTTTTCACCAGAGAGTTTCGTCCTGGAGTTCGTTCAGTGGAATTTCCAGACGATGATTCCATTGTTGCAAACGCCTGTGAGTCGGCGCCTTACAAGATAGCTACATGCGTCAAAAAGAGGGACTTCTTTTGGATTAAGAGACAACGGTACTCATTTATGCTAAACAAGAGTGAACTGGCCAAAAAATTTCATGGTGGAACCGTCTACCAAGGGTATCTTAGCGCCACCAGCTATCACCGATGGCACAGCCTAGTGTCGGGTACCATATACAAAACAGAACGTGTTGATGGTTCTTATTACTCGCAGACCCATAACATTCAGGTCGACCCCGGATCACCCAACATGTCTCAAGGATACCTGGCCCAGGTAGCTGCCCGAGGGATAATCTACATAATGGCTGATAATCCTGATATTGGATTGATGTGTTTCGTAGCAATCGGTATGTCAGAAGTCTCTTCAAACGAAATCACTGTTAAAGAGGGGGACAAAGTCAAGAAGGGAGACCAGCTCGAAATGTTCCACTTTGGTGGTTCCACGCACTGTCTTATATTTCGACCTGAGGTAAAAATCGAGTTTGATACTCGTGGTCAAACACCAGGTCTGGATACCGACAATATTCCAGTTAGAGCTAAGATTGCGACCGTTTATTCAGCACAAGACAAGAACAAAAGATTATAAAGAAAAACAGCTGAACTTGGAATTTGGAGTTTACTTGAACTTGATGTCATTGTTTTTGTAGAATGTTAAAGCGGTCACAGGACCATAATTTATTGTATTTGAACCATTTTCCCATGATTATTTTTTGCCCGTGCGATGCAAATTTTTTGATCAGGCGCATGCAGGCAACTGAGTTCTTGAGTCCGTAAATTGTATAGAAATTATCAGTTATGCTATGTTTCTACGTTCAGTGTAAGAAATGAGAGAGGTAAACGTTAGTTCACATTCTACGCGTTATTATTACATAGGTACTGTTTTGTGGCCAGTAGAAGTAAAAAAAAAAAAACTTCAGTGTGATAATTAAAACGGACTTCCCTGAGGTATTTCATTTTTTCTTTTGCATTTAGATAATTTATATTTTATTTTATGCGGACTCATTTTAAACGTCGAACTTCGAATGTGCCGCTAATGGGAAAACCTATTGCTCTCCCTTATTTACTTCAGATTCAGCTCATGAGTAGCCAGCTCCGGGCGTTCAGATTGTAGAGCGCTGCGGTCAGATGGTGAGGAGCTAGTGAAATTGTACACGCCTGGAACAGGCTGGCACATGTGCAACAACTGGGAAATCTAGGGAGTTGCAATATAAGGTAAAATATATCATGGGAAGTCCAATGGGATATTTATTTAATTCGAACTGTGTTTAAAACCCAGCGTTGTCATGTAATATGTCAAGTATGAGACGTACTGTTTCTTAGAGGGTCTTAATAGGGTTAACCGATAGGCGTAAAACGGCCAAAAATTTAGTCGATAGCCGTAAAAATTGAAAAATTTTGACCGTTAGCCGTAAATAGGGTAAAAAAAGAGTTAACTGTAAAAGAAATTGTTCCCTAGAATTGCTTATGGTTGAGTTATTTATTTCCCGGCTACTTTGACTCGTGCGCACGTTAAGCCAAGCGCCTTTTAGTTTAAACCTAGACCTAGACTCCATTTCCGCCGCTCTCCCAGGGAACTAATTTTTTTCCATAGGGAAAATCTGGCTTCTTGCTGGGGATTAAAATTTTGCGATTTTCAGGAGGTCGTGCCCTCGAAATACTAGTGAAACAACACCCAGAGATTTCACTGCTTATAAAACACGTTGCCGATCGATAAATAGAAATTCCCTGTTTTTCTCTGACGCTACGGTAGTTATTGCCATGCCTAGTCTCTGTACGGCTTCTTCCCATGCAATCTCGGTCAAGGCACTTCGGTGGCGTATCTGACTGTCCGTCAAAATTGACGGATAAAGTCAGGCGGATTGTTCAAATTAAAACCATTCCATTTTCAAATTAAGACGTATTACCTATCTGACGCGAATTTTCAAACGGGTGAACCATCTTTCGCCGCGAATAATCCGTCTCTAGTGTGAAAGCGGCCATTTCTGTTATAAATGAATGTCCCCCCGCAGCTGCCTTAAGTTGGGCGTTCGCGTGTCTGCTTTTGTTTTTTCATAAAGATTATTTTAAATTGACTATTGACATTTCTATGCGTAAAACAATATTAGAAATGGAATACTTTTATAAAAACTATGATCTATCAAATGCTAAAAATTTTCAAAAGAATAGCTTTAGTTTTTCCCGAGATGATCCTAAGGCCTTTATTTTGCTTTGAAGAGACAAAAAATACAGGTTTATTAACATTTAACTCCTTGGAACATTAGAAAATAATTTTTAACTTTTTTGTTGATCGTAACTGAAAAAAGTTAACCGATAGCCGTAAAAGAGCTTAAATTTTAGCCGATAACAGTAACCCGATAACAGCCACCTCCTAATTGAGACTTTCGTCCTATAAGCAACACTCATAGGAGATGATGTGGACCTTTTTTCCACAAAAAACATTTTTTAAAAAAACCTTCATTGAAACACAAATATGATTTCATGGATCGAATTATCATGCTGAATTTTAGTGAGACTGCCAAGTTTTAGTTTCTTAGATATCCGTTGCAAACTGACGAAAACATGAGGCTCAAGCATAGGAATACCAGGGAAATATACTAATGTCTCAGCGAATATTTCTTTGTATATTTGTAAAGGTTTAAGGTCTATTTTTTCAAAACTTTTTCAGATTGACTAAATTTAGTATGATAAATTGATGTGCTTGTTTAATAACGAAACCTTAGAAATTGCCATTTGACGTGACATTACGAAAAAAATAATGGAAAAATAATGGATAGAGAGATCACATTCTCAGCCAAGCAGGCGCCTGTGTCGTAAATTGGCCTATTTGGGCAGCTAACTAGAACCAAAGATGTTTTAGAAGTTAAATGAACTATAGTAGGAATTTGAGCCATGAACTCAAAACGTTACGATGTCGATACTCGTTATAGAGCCAACTGCTAAAGCTCAAGAGCGGTATCCGTGTTGAATAATAAAAATAATAAACTTACAGATTTTGCATGTTCTTCGAGCTATATTACCCATGGTCTTTTGATCGACGGGGCGGGACGCCCTAACCGTGGAGAGCTTTAATTAGACAAGCCAAACAAATAATGACACAAATACAATGGACTCAGCCATTTTGAAAGCCTTGCAATAAAATGCTTTGACGGCCGATTAGTTTCATGATAATCTGCTTTCACACCGAGCACCCATCAAAGGTAGCACTATGTATAAACGAAGATAGAACGTTTTTATAAGCCACCCTCATAGAAAGTGCAGTGGACCTTTTTGCCAAAAAAGGCTTAAAACCATTCATTAAAACATAAAAATGACTTCATGGATGAAATATATTGTCAATGTAAAGGCTAACAAGAGCTGGAGATAAAACACACACAACGGAATTCATCAGGAAATTGAGTAATTTTAATTCTCAGTGGACAAAAACCTTGTACTAGTCAAGAATAATCTTAAGAATATAGCATGGATTACAATACTATTCTATCAACGGTATTGGAACGTCATACACCCCTTGAAACTAAAACTAAAGTTGTTCGACCTAACGTGCCTTGATACAATGATGAAATAGATTGCGCAAGAAGGTTGCGGCGTGAAGCAGAGAGAAAATGGAGAAGAACAAGGCCAACGGAGGACTTGAAAGAATTTAAAGCAAAACGAAAGTATGTGACTTATCTCCTAAAAAAAGCTAGCCAAGAATACTATATGTAATTTATGGAGGAGAATGGCTCTGACTAGGGAAAACTTTTCAAAGTCTGCAAATAGGCTCCTAGGTATCAAAGAAAGTTTGGCTGCTTGTTTTCCTGATCATCTTGATAATATGTTGCTGGCGAATTATGTTGCTAATTTCTTTGTTAGGAAGATTGATAATATTCATGGCCAAATAACCTCAATGAAGATCAATGCATCAGATATAGCTTTGGCGCCTCCTTACCTCATGGTGGATAAGGGTAAGACTCTCTGTTCCTTTAGGTGTCTAACTGAATCAGACGTTCGTGCGATCATCACGAAATCCGCGAAGAAGTCTGTAAGTTAGACCCGTTCTCTACATCATTACCTGTGAACTGCCTTGACGAGTTGCTCAGTGCCAGTGACCACTGCTATGGTTCATTTACCATTAAAAGAAGGTTATTTTCCCAGTGAATGGAAGGATGCACTTGTCAAACCTTTACTTAAGAAGGCTGGACTGAGTATGGACTATAAGAACTTAAGGCCAGTGAGTAATCTCCAATTTGTTTCCAAAGTAACAGAAAGAGCTGTATTTGACCAGTTACATGAAAACTTGGAAGACAATGACTTGTATCCTGTACTCCAATAAGCATATAGAAAGCAGCATAGCACTGAAACAGCGCTCTTGAGAGTATATATACTTTAATTTTAATTAATTATTTATTTCTTATTTATTTTAATTGTTTTTTATTTGTTAGTTTGCTTTCTTTCCCTTTTTTTGTTGTTAGTGCGCATTAGATCATATATTTAAATGCTATTTTGGGCCTTGTACATAATAAATTATCATTATTATAGCATTCTTTTTTACATTTTTCAAGGGTTTAAAAATGGCCACAAATTGATTACTGACTTTTTGATTTATGAATGCCTCTACTTGACTGGACCGGCTTGTCCCGGAGGAATAAGCTAAAAATGGCCCATCTGAAAGGGTAGCCGAAGCGATTCGTTGTTGAGTGCTGAAAAGAACGCTTTCGGTCTTCACAAGATGAATGCACAGCTTATTAACATAGGTCCAGGTCTACAAATTTTTTTATTTGGTCTTTATTCAAAACAGTACTTATGTTTCCGATATTGGAGTCAGCGTAGAAAATGACGGATTTCGTATTATAGCTTTCCACTGTGTATGGCTAAATCTTACTGTAGAAGTAATTTTCATTTATTTGTTGAATAGCTGAAGAAGAACGGGTGGGGGTCTAAGCCAACCCAACTGCAGTGAAGTGAAGTGAAGTGAAGTGAAGTGAAGCGAGGTGAAGTGTAGTTAAGTGAAGTGAAGTGAAGTGAAGAACTAATGAACTTTTGGCCCTCTACTAGGTAATAATTTTGCAATGTTTTTATAGAAAGATGAAAGTTTGCATATACAAACGCTGTAATATTTTACGAATACATAGGTTTTCTGGGGATTGGTTAAGTACGGAACGCATTTATATTGGAGCGAACTGAGAAACAAACGCCCCCACCTAGTTTAAATATGTGGCTCATTATCATGGTTATCAGCTGGATAACAGTTTCATCAAGCGTTGTCTCATAATCGAAAAAAACACCCTGAGGGCATTCGGCAAGCATAACTCTCAACTCCTCAATACGCAAATGTGCTAATATTCATAATTATTTTCTAAGAAAGTAGACACACTTGATAACGGGTACCCACGCTGATGATGTTAAGTCTAAGTCTTCTACGCTGGTTTTTCTTTTTCCACGCAACACAGTCAGTCTTAAGCAGTAGGCCTTTTCGTCTTGGTCAATGGCTTCCTTCCGACTGGAACGTTACTGACGAATGGTTGGCCAACGTGATCCACGAGTGTCAATGTAAATACAAAGATAAGTTAGAAATGCTTTTGGCTCTTCACCCACAAGCTGAAGATGACGAAACAGCCCTGTGTGCACTTCGATCTACAGATACTAAAATTGCAGATAAACACCTCCGTCTCCATAAACCGGTCGAAGATTTGAAGAATGCTATTCTCACCGACCACAAGATTAACATGTTCTTTCATCAAATGTTCTGGCAACAGTATCAACTCCCAAACTCTTCAGAAGGAACAAAAATTCCGTCCTGGCAATTGATGATAATAATAATCGACCACATCATGACAACAGCTCCAATGTTTAACAAAACTGCATTGGTTGGCCTTCCAATCAACGCTATCTTGAACTGGCCGATGGCTACCACCGCTGGATTTGCTGCCTTCCTGAACGACAAAGTCAACAGGTTGTTCAAGAACATTCTCACATGACGGGCTTTGCTCACCGAAAAAAATTATGCAAATTAGGCTAAGGGTAGATTGAATCTACCCATGGCTTATGATTAACTGAAACGGGAGATCACAATTCGCGCCTTCATACGACTGAGGTGTTACTTTGGAATCCTCGGTAATTACTTTTTTCGCACTTGCCGACATCCAAAAACAACCGGCGTGGGAATCACGAGACGTGTAAATAAGACATTTTTTGACATAAGAAAAAGGTTTTCCAGATACGGACGCGTATTTGTTGGCTTTACTCGCGTGGAGACACACGTCAACTGTTACTTCTCACGCGAAATAGTATTCAAGGCATGGCTCTACTGTAAAAAAACCCCGCTCCTTATTGATGGCACAACCATAATTATGAAAGGCGGTAGCAAGAAAAATAACTATCACTCGAATGGGATAATCGAAGATCAAGAACCAAACCTTAACGAGAGCGGGGTTTATATCTGTTACTAAAGAGAAAATAGAAATGAAACATAAACCCTTTGCGACTCAGAAAATATTACGAGAAGCTAACGTTTACCACCCGAGAAACTTTTTAATGACGGCCTATAATCTATTCTTACGGGAGGAATGAGATTATTTGCAATTATGTCGATCGAACAGTATACTATCTTCTGTCTATTACTGTGTAGTCGGCAGGAACATTACACAAAACGGCGTCAGCAACGAGGTTCGATGTTATAAATTAAGTACATTTACTTACCTGTAACAAATTAATGTTTACTCAATGAGAATGATTTAATCCCAGAGAAACTACGATTCCCGAAACAGGACCATTTGGAATTCTTGGACATCAGTAACTACAACCGACTTATAACAGCTTCATTCTAATAGCGACTTGATTCTGAAATAATAAACCGCGAGATCTAACGCAAAGCTCATAGGGCACGGCGAAGGGGAGGGAACCAGAGGGTTTGAAGTATATCTGGCGGCCCAATCTTTTCTCCGGGACTAGCCACGGGAAGTTAACCCTAAGATTCTATTTTGCTAAAGTAATGCTTTGATTTATTTAACGTACGATAATTGACTCGGTTGTGTTTTACAAACACAATTTTTTGCAACCCAAGCTTCTTAATTAAGCCAGAGAACGGAAATTTTTGTCGTCGATTGTCATTGACAAAATCATTTGTAAGATCTAATAGACATGTGAGTGTTATAACTTTTCATTTGACGTTTTACAGTACGGATGGCTCTGTAACAAGCGGCAAGATAATTTCATTTTTACATACATATATTAGCATCGTTTGAAATTAACGAATAATACTAATAATAAAAACATTTTGATTGTGTTATCATGATTTTGGTTAAAACAATTTTGTCACACTGTGTCGCTGAAAGTTTATCTCAGTAGACAAGCAATAATTGTAACTAAAGTAAATTCTATGTGAATTTCTGAAAGAAAACTAAAGCAAATCAGTGTACACTCCATCGCCTGCTGCAAATTATAGCCCTGTGTCAAAGAAAAGTAATTTTAAATCACTCAATAATGATGTTGATAATAATAGCAATAACAATAATAATAATAATAATCCGTCATCAGGTAACAATAGCCCATAAATGAACTGACCACCCAAGAGAAACAGAACCAGTTAGTACAAAATAAAAATGATGAAAATTAGGTCCTGTCATCAGATAACAACAGTCCACAAATGAACTGACTACCCAAGAGAAACAGAACCAGTTAGTACAAAATGAAAATGATGAAAATTAGGTCCTGTCATCAGATAACAACAGTTCACAAATGAACTGACTACCCAAGAGAAACAGAACCAGTTAATACAAAATGAAAATGATAAAAATTAGGTCCTGTCATCAGATAACAACAGTCCACAAATGAACTGACTACCCAAGAGAAACAGAACCAGTTAATACAAAATGAAAATGATAAAAATTAGGTCCTGTCATCAGATAACAACAGTCCACAAATGAACTGACTACCCAAGAGAAACAGAACCAGTTAGTACAAAATGAAAATGATAAAAATTAGGTCCTGTCATCAGATAACAACAGTCCACAAATGAACTGACTACCCAAGAGAAACAGAACCAGTTAGTACAAAATGAAAATGATGAAAATTAGGTCCTGTTATCAGATAACAAAAGCCCATAAATAAACTGACTACCCAAGAGAAACAGAATAATAAATGAAGCTAAATGTTTTCTTTAAATTGAAGTGACCACAAAACAGAAATACCTCACTGTATTGGGAATAATTTGACTAAAAACAAACTTACCTCAAGTCTAATATCACTAATATGTAACTTAAGTCCGTTTTAGTCTGACCTCTACCATAAAGAAAAACAAAATTCACAAGGCCATCCGGGGGATTGCTTTTCTGGCGAAGAAGACCAGTGATCAAACGGACGTGGAAGCGACGTACACAGTAGCTGGCATCGTGTTGAATTACACTAGGGCATAGGCCGATTTGGCGGGTTCAAGTTCGCGCGTTGCCACGTCCACGTCAGGAAATCTCCTAAATATTTCTTTTTTGGAGAAACCCGTCGGACGGACTCCACATAATTCTTTTTTGAGTGCATGCCAATGCTTTTGGGGGTTGTAACCCTCGACAGACTCGAAATGGGAAACGAAGACTCATACCGTCGACGGTCGCCTTCACTTCAAATTGTTTCGAAATCAAAACCACAGCGCTTTTGAACTTTGAAAGTCTAAGGTAGAATATTAATTAATTAGTAAGAATTTAACTCGTTTACATCGCATGATCGCTGCCTGACCCTCAAAAACAAAAAAAATCGTACATGTACGCTACCGTCCATTCACTGGAGTTTTTGCGGCGCTTTGTCACACACGTCACGTCATGTCTTTTCACATGAAAATTTTATCAAAGTGACAAAGGAAATATAAAATGCTTTAACGTAATGTCTTTTAAGCCTGGCGTGCCCCGTCCAAATCACCGGCAGTCCGATCTGGATTTGTTTATCGGTTTTACAGACCAACAATAAGTCTAAATTCATGTAAATTACTTTCTACGGGTAGATGAAGCGAGCTTTTATTTTTAAGAAGATACATTTCGAATGATCAAAATCTTTTTCATTTTAAACAGAAAGGTCGCGCCGCAAAAAAATCGTTGCGTGGGATGCTGGCTCCTCGCCTTGCCTCGCGCTCAAACGACGCGTCTCTCGCGGATACTTGGCATCTGGTTTACTTATTATGTCCCGGTCTTAATTAATTTTATGACACCAAGCAAACACCTTTCTATCGCGTACCAGGGCATCAATTTACGGCGCCTGCTGAGATTTTTTTTCTTGAGCAAAGCTCCTCATGTATTGGGGAGAGTTCCTGTCAACTCCAGGGTCTCGCTATGTCTTAACTGACCATCCTCGACATGGTTGGTTTGGTGAGGATGCAATGGAAGCAATGCCAAACTTTGCTGAGGAGTTTAAATGCAACCCAGATGCCCCTCATTATGGTTTCAAGTCATGGGATGATTTTTTCATCAGAGAGTTTCGTCCTGGAGTTCGTCCAGTAGAATTTCCAGACGATGATTACATTGTTGCAAACGCTTGTGAGTCGGCGCCTTACAAGATAGCTACATGCGTCAAAAAGAGGGACTTCTTTTGGATTAAGAGACAACGGTACTCTTTGCATTTTATGCTGAACAAGAGTGACCTAGCCAAGAAATTTTATGGTGGAACCGTCTACCAAGGGTACCTTAGCGCCACCAGCTATCACCGATGGCACAGCCCAGTGTCGGGTACAATCTACAAAACAGAACTTGTTGATGGTTCTTATTACTCGCAGACCTATAACATTCAGGACGACCCCGCATCACCCGACATGTCTCAAGGATACCTGGCCCAGGTAGCTGCGCGAGGGATAATCTACATAATGGCTGATAATCCTGATATTGGATTGATGTGTTTCGTAGCAATCGGTATGTCAGAAGTCTCTTCAAACGAAATCACTGTTAAAGAGGGGGACAAAGTCAAGAAGGGCGACGAGCTCGGAATGTTCCACTATGGTGGTTCCACGCACTGTCTTATATTTCGACCTGAAGTAAAAATCGAGTTTGATACTCGTGGTCAAACACCAGGTCTGGATACCGACAATATTCCAGTTAGAGCTAAGATTGCGACCGTTTATCCAGCACAAGACAAGAAGAGAAGGTTATAACGAAAAACAGCTGAACTTGGAATTTGGAGTTTACTTGACCTTGATGTCATTGTTTTTCTAGAATATTAAAGCGGTCACAGGACCATAATCGTATTTGAACCATTTTTCCATGGTTATTTTTGACCTGTGCGATGCAAATTTTTTGATCAGGCGCATGCAGGCAACTGAGTTCTTGAGTCCGTATTTTGTATGGAAATTATCAGTTATGCTGTTTCCATGTACAGTGTACGAAATGAGAGAGGTAAACGTTAGTTCACATTCTACACATTATTATTACTTGGGTGCTGCTTTGTGCATGGCGAGTAGAAGTAAAAAAAAACTTCAGTCTGATAATTAAAACGGACTTCCCTGAGGTATTTAATTTTTTTCTTTCGCATTTAGATAATTTTTATTTTATTTTATGCCGACTCATTTTAAACTTCGAACTTCAAATGTGCCGCTAATGGGAAAACCTATTGTTCTCCCTCATTTACTTCAGATTCTGCACACGTGTAACCTGCTCCGGGCGCTCAGGTTGTAAAGCGCCGCGGTCAGATGGTGGGGAGCGAGTAAAATTGTACACGCGTGGAACAGGCTGGCACATGTGAAACAGCTGGGAAATCTAGGAAGTTGCAATATAGAGTAAAATATATCATGTGAAGTCCAATGGGATATTTATTTTTAAATAAATATCCCACACAAAAACCTAGCAGTTGTCATGTAATTTGTCAAGCATGAGACGCAGTGTTTCTTATAAGCAACAGTCATCGGAGGTGATGTGGACCTTTCTTCCAAAAAAATCATTTTTTTTAAACCTTTCATGGAAACACAAATATTGTTTCATGGAGCGAATAATCATGCTGAATTTTAGTGAGACTGCCAAGTCTTAGTTTCCTAGTTATCCGTTGCAAACTGACGAAAACATGAGGCTCAAGCATATGAATACCAGGGCAATATACTAATGTCTCAGCGAATATTTTTTTGTATATTTGTAAAGGTTTAAGGTCTATTTTTTCAAAACTTTTTCAGATTGACTAAATTTAGTATGATAAATTGATGTGCTTGTTTAACAACAAAAAAAAAACCCTTAAAATTTGCCATTTGACCTTGGCAGTGGGAAAAAAATAACGGATAGAGAGATCACATTCTCAGACAAGCAGGCGCCTGTATCCTAAATTGGTCTATTTAGGCAGATAACTAGAACCGAAGATGTTTTGGAAGTTGTTTAAACTTTAGTAGGAATTTGAGCCATGAACTCAAAACGTTATGATGTCGATACTCGTTATAGAGCCAACTGCTAAAGCTCAAGAACGGTTCCGTATTGAATAATAATAATAAAAAACTTAGAGATTTTGCATATTTTTCGAGCTATATTACCCGTGCCCTTTTGATCGACGGTGCGGGACGCTCTAACCGTGGGGAGCTTTAATTAGACAGGCCAAACAAATAATGGCACAAATACAATGAACAGTCTTTTCGCAGATACCCTGACTGGTTTTTTAAAGGATGATCTCTCTCTAACAAATTTTCTTAAACTTATAGAAGATTATGGAACTTGCTCTGGCCTAAAGGTTAACCACGAAAAGGCAGTGCTTTTGCTGATAAGTAAGCTGGACGGTACCGTACAAGAAACCGCTCTGAACAACGTAAAATCAAACGATCAGTTAAAATCTTTTAGGAGTACATTTTACCTATGACATTCGCGCGAAACAAAAGCTAAACATCAATGAATTAATCAGCTCCATTCAACTTAAGGTACGAATCTGGAGGTGGAGAGATCTGACTATCATAGGGAGAATTCAAATTATCAAAACCTTTTTTTATCTCTATCTTCTTATATCGCACGAGCTTGATATTATTGGATAAAGAATTTGTGAAAGAAGCAAACAAAATTATATTTG
>OZ037996.1:19835084-19845084 GCA_964035705.1 Porites rus
GAAGCAAAAAAAATTATCTTTGATTTTATCTGGAAAGGAAAGAATAAAGTTAAACGCTCTGCACCTATTAGTGACATCGAAGATGGAGGACTTAAAGCCCCACATTTAAATTCCATAATTGAAACACAAAGAATACTTTGCCGCTGCAAGAAATTGGCAAATGATCAACCGAGTCGATGGAAAACAATCCTTTTGCATTATCTGAATCCTGTTGGTGGTAAATTAGTCTTATGTTGTGACTTTGATTTGAAGAAATTGCCTATCAAATTACCAGCCTTTTATGAAGAATTCTTAAAATTTGTTGTAATTCAAATACACAGGATTTAAATGGACTTGCCTTGTCAAACGTTATCTTATGGAACAACAAATTTATTCGTATTGGTGACAAGTCTGTGTATTTTCGAAATCTCGCTGAGAAAGGGATCCTTCGAGTAGGTGATTTAATCTCGAATAAAAATGAACGTATAATCAAAAGCGAGTTGACCTCTTGCACCTTTCGCCGTTAGATGCCTTTAGGCTTGTCTCTTCAAAAGACGCCCTACCAACTCAACAGCGTGAATCTTTGAAATCCTGCATCTCTGCAGGTGACACACTATTCAATTTGCATGATGAGGCTTAGGTGGTCAAATTGTTTTACTTGCACAAGCGTATTGAAAAATTGTTTATAAAGAACTTCGAAACAGAATCGTCACTCCACCAAGTGCTAAACTAAAGTTTAATGCTCATTTTGTAAATGACACTTTGAATTGGAAAAAAAATATATCGCTTGCCATATCGTGTTGCCTTAGATACAAAGACTTGCGAATTTCAGTACAAATTGCTAAACAGATGCCTTGTGACAAATACCTTCCTATGTAAAATTGGTATTATGCCATCTCCAACGTGCTCCTTATGTGGTGAATCTTATGAATCCCTGGAACATCTTTTCCTGTCTTGTCATTCTACTAAGATTTTCTGGTCTGAGGTGGCTTGTTGATCATAAGGTCAAGATTGAAAATCTTTCAGACAAAGATATACTGTTTGGTATTATTGGATATGAGGACGAGATATTTGTGAATCATTTTATTACTGGCAAAACAATATCTATTCTCTTGTAGACAAAACAAATATTCTCCCTCCATTAGAGTTCTTATTTCCAAAATTAATACTGTTTTCTTAAGCGAGACAATGATTGCTAAGTCAAACAATATGTTGGAGACCCAAAATATGAAATGGAGCAAATATAAATCTGATTAGGATACGATCCTTTCGCCCTTTACTTCATTTATTATTAAGAGCGGCTTTCCGTATAAAATATCGACCCAATGTCGGCACAAGTTCAAAATTTGATTTCGCTCATTTTTGGCTCATCGATAACCCTTAATGAGTAATGAAACATGCTGTAGTTAGTTTTCCCAAATAACGCGTTCTTTTATTAAAACTCATTCTGCCCGCTCGAAGCTCAAAAATCCACTTCCGGTAAATCGAAATTTTACACAAATTCCATTGACTCGTACGTCAAACCACAACGATTTGGCAGCCTTTGAAGAACACGAATAGTTTTTATGACCCTTTCTTTCATATAGGACGATAAATTAGTGAAAGCTGTAATAATTTTGAGGCCAAACGGGTATTATTAAAAATAGGCCGTATTGACAATTTCTACCGTTCAAAATTATGGGGATAAAATAATGCAAATTTTTACAATCCGCTATAACTTAAAATTTCGCAAATTGATTCTCTACGGCTTGACTGGGCCCCAATCTATCAGAAAATCGAAACAAATCTATGGGCACACGATTTTAAGTAGCCTGCAAGACCTCGAGTTCAACCCTAATTTTGCGAAAAATCGCGACATTCCAATGGTTAATAGTAGCGTTACGCGGCCCGTCACGCCAGTGCTAGGGATAGATACGCTTTAAACAATCAGGCAGATTAAAAGCCATTCGAAATTAAATCTTTTAGTAAACCTATTATTCTCATTGATTGTAGCATTTTATTTAGATACAACCTATAGCAGCCACGGGATAGTGTTACACACTTTCATGTTCAGTTTCAGACAGGATATTTACGAATTAAATCATCCTAAACAATGCCATTTGGTTTATAAGAACTAATTTCCTTGAAGCAATTAAATATTTTCGACTAAATATTGGTGCAATAGTTCTTTTCAAAGTTTTTATCCTTGCGGGCTTTCAAAACTGAAAAAATCTTCGTGGATGCCAAAGAGGAGCCTATATACTTGTATGACAACGTGTATGAATCATGAAGCTACTGCATGGCTCTATATATGACCCATTAAAGCAAATTAAGAGGACACTGGTGCTTCGCCAGACTTGCCATTAACTCAGTTTCTGGTTGTTTTCGACGTTTCAGTGGAAAATTCCTGAAACAAACGGAACGTCTGAAAAGGCATTCGCCTATATTTTCCTTGTTGGAAAATCCGGGTGGATTTTCGGATTTCATGTCTTCTAACCTTTTTTGAACAAGGCTTTCGCTGGCCGTTTTTCATTAAGCAAAACTGGCTTAGGCTAATGGTAAACGCGGTAACCGAACGGAATCAAAATTCATCAGTCCTGAATTCTGTTCACCATTTGCACAAAAAGTGAAGCGACCGTTTTACCTATGCAAATAGTAGAAAAGCCTTGTGTCCAGAAGCCTGCGATACAGCTTCCTCTCATCGCTATCTGCCGCTAGGGACATTTCGTCAAAGAGCGTATTTAACCTGTAACAGGCCTTCAGATAGTTGGGAAAACGCAAAGAAAAGTGAGCTAGAAAAAATAACGAAGGGGCGGAGTTAGGGAAAGAGGGCGAAAGATCCTCCTACTTTCTCCCTCTTACTCTCTTCCACGTTTGTTATCCTCCGTTCCCCATTTCGCGCCACTGTCCACCGATTCACTGTCCACTACGCCTGGAACAGGCTAGTTCACGGTGGACCAGAGAGTTTTTTCCAATGCCGATGCAAGTGATCTAAAGATGTCCATTTAGGAGCATTTGACATTTTAAAAGCTTACTCTGACTCACGCTGCAACAATTCCTGCTTTAGCATGTGTAAAACGCCACTTTTTTCTATTTTCCGTTTTGCTGTGGAGGCAAGTTTTTGGCGATTTGTTTTTGATGATGGTGTTTCATCGTCGATCGAAACGAGTTAAAATATTTTCTAAAACGTTCGTTACAAAGTACCTTTATAAGTGTGCTAGTAATACATCGAAACGCACATGTATACTTACTTAACATACATAATTACTTGAAAGAAAAAACTCGCAAGAAAAAAGAAAGTGTTCCAATTAGTTAATGTCGTTATAGTATATAGTTAATATTGGTTGTCCCCGTCTTAAATGTAACGTTTTTATGCCTTTTGACGGATGCTTAATTTAACAAAACCCACCACTGTACTTGTTTAATCTGTTTTCGATGGGGCTCGGTCGTCGACGTCGCTCAAAAAAGCCGACTTTTGGGCAATTCCGCACTATCTATTGTATCCAAACAAAATGACTCTTCTAAATAAGATATAGTGTATTGAAAGATCTAATATGGATTGTATGCTGGAATTTGGCATGTGATCAACGTTGAATAGAATGTTTAAAGTGTATCTGTTGGTAACACTGCTGGCGTGACGGGCCGTGTAACGCTACTTTTAACCATTGGAATGTCGCGATTTTTCGCAAAATTAGGGTTGAACTCGAGGTCTTGCGGGCCACTTAAAATCGTTTGCTCATAGATTTGTTTCGATTTTCTGATAGATTGGGGCCCAGTCAAGCCGTAGAGAATCAATTTGCGAAATTTTAAGTTATAGCGGATTGTAAAAATTTGCATTATTTTATCCCCATAATTTTGAACGGTAGAAATTGTCAATACGGCCTATTTTTAACAATACCTTTTTGGCCTCAAAATTATTACAGCTTTCACAAATTTATCGTCTTATGAGAAAGAAAGGGTCATAAAAACTATTCGTGTTCTTCAAAGGCTGCCAAATCGTTGTGGTTTGACGTACGAGTCAATGAAATTTGTGTAAAATTTCGTTTCACCGGAAGTGGATTTTGAGCTCCGAACAGGCAAAATGAGTTTTCTCGAATTTTAACAAAAGAACACGTTATTTGGAAAAACTAACTACAGCATGTTTCATTACTCATTAAGGGTTATCGATGAGCCAAAAATGAGCGAAATTCGAATTTTGAACTTGTGCCACAAAAATTTGATTTTGGTCGATATTTACAGACAGTCGCTCTTAATTTTTATTAATTTTGTCATGTAAATAGAGAAGAAAATACTGGTGTGTGTTTCTTTCTTTCTTTTTTGTCAGTATGTAATTGTGTGTGAGTGTTTAGTTTTCTTTTCCTTTTTTTGTATTTTTCTTACGTATTCATAAGTCAGTGTGTAAAAAAATGTAATACATAACAAAATATAAATTCATTAAAATACAAAAAAAAAAAAAAAATACCATGGACTCAGCCATTTTAAAAGCCTTGCAATAAAATGCTTTGACGGCCGATTAGTTTCATGATAATCTACTTCGCACCGAGCAGATTTTACACCAATCAAAGGTAGCACTATGCATAAACGAAGATAGAACGTTTTTATAAGCCACCCTCATAAAAAGGGCAGTGAACCTTTTTGCCAAAGCATAAATATGACTTCATGGATCAAGTATATCGTCAATGTAAAGGCTAACAAGAGATGGAGATAAAACACACATAACGGAAAACGTCTCCATGCCATCTGTAGCCTGCATTATTTAACCCCGTCTGCGGCAAAACATGAACTTAACACGGAATCCATCAGGAAATTGAGTAATTTTAATTCTCAGTGGACAAAAACCTTGTACTAGAATAATCTTAAGAATATACCATGGATTACAATACTATTCTATCAACTGTATTGGAATGTCATGCGCCCCTTGAAACTAAAACTAAAGTTGTTCGACCTACTGTGCCTTGGTACAATGATGAAATAGATTGCGTAAGAAGATTGCGGCGTAAAGCAGAGAGAAAATGGAGAAGAACAATAATAATAAATAAAGCTAGACGAGAATACTATATGCAGTTTATGGAGGAGAATGGCTCTGATCAGGGAAAACTTTTCAAGTCTGCAAATAGGCTCCTAGGTATCAAAGAAAGTTTGGCTGCTTGTTTCCCTGATCATCTTGATAATATGTTTCTGGCGAATGATGTTGCTAATCTCTTTGTTAGGAAGATTGATAATATTCATAGCCAAATAACCTCAATGAAAATCAATGCATCAGATATAGCTTTGGTACCTCCTGACCTCATGGAGGATCAGGGTAACACTCTTTGTTCCTTTCGGTGTCTAACTGAATCAGGAGTTCGTGCGATCATCGCGAAATCTGCGAAGAAGTCCTGTAAGTAAGACCCGTTGCCTACATGACTACCTGTGAACTGCCTTGACGAGTTTTTGCCAGTGATCACTGCTATGGTTAATTTATCATTAACAGAAGGTTATTTTCCCAGTGAATGGAAGGATGCACTTGTTAAACCTTTACTTTAGAAGGCTGGACTGAGTATGGACTATAAATAAGAACTTAAGGCCAAGTAAATAGCAATATTGGCTATTTTAAACAAAATGTTTGATTTTGCGGAAGGTAGCAATATCAATTTCTTGCATCTGCTCTACACGGCTGAACCGAATTAGTTTGAAAATGGTATTTGGTGCGTACTTTTATAGACAAACAGGATTACGGTGTTCCAAACTGTTGCCATTTCTTTTGTTCAAGGACTTCAATACTCACCAAACAACAACAAAAAAAAAACACGTAGTGGACATTTTTCTTGTTAGGAAACGCCGAGTTCAAGAAACGGCTTCTTCTACGCGAATAAACGGGAGTTGTACACAATCCATCGACCACAAAACTCAACTACAGTAAATGGAAAAACACTGTTTTGAATCCTTCGAAGTCTTTTCTTGCCTGGAAAAAAGTCAACCCTAGGATTTTGTCGACTTTTAAAAGATGGTTCTCTAAAAAAATGGGAAAAAAACCGAGCTCACACATTATCCACTCGCTTGGAGGTGAATATTGTTGAATGAATAGTCCGAGATAGCGAACCAATCAGATAGCTTAAATCACCAAGATCACTGAGTGTGTATGTACTAATAATAAATGATTACCCGCAAGCTCCATATATTCCTTCAAAGAAAGTCTGTTCTTATAATCTCCTTAAAAAACAATGTACTCGTTCTAAAATAATACTGAGCGTTTCATGTCTGCCTTTGTAAACGGATTAATATTTAAACACAACCTTAGTACAGGATAGTGAGAATTCTATGATTAGTTTACTTATTTTATTATGTTTTACGGTATTCATAAACAGTTGTAACATAGGATATGTATCTTTATCTTGTATAAAACTAATAAAAGACCATTATTATAGTTATTATTAATATTATAGACGCACTAAGAATCCTCGCATGCTACTGCCTTTTTTGGCCAGAGCCTTCAGGTTTTTCGTTAGATTGTTCCAACTGAGTCTAATTTTCTACTTCAGAGGATACGTTTGCATAAAAAAGAGGAGTTGACTCGTTAAAATTAAAGCACTAAGCAGCGCGCCACAATTTTTAACAACAACAACAACAATAACGACGTGTGAAGAAAAGCGCTATTTTAGTTTCTTAAGAAGAGAGGTCAAATATAGCCTGAGTACCATGGCGGTTTTGGTTGAGGCACAAAGAAAATAAAAGCGGGCGAGGGCAGAGAAACCGCCGCTCCTTAGGGCGCGCTTTGCGCGCAATTTTGCACCCTCGCCGCTCAGTCGTGCTCCCGAAAAAACTGCCATACTCCCGAAAACCCGCCATGCTACGCAGGCCAGGTCAAATACAGTCCACGGAACCTACCCGTGTGACCAGCGCACGAAAGCGACCACCTCCTATAAGCAACCATATCCAAGTTTCCCAATCAAAGCCCTATATACCGTAAATCCTTTATGAAGCGGGGGCTTATTTGATGGTATCAGTTCTCAATAAAGAACAAGAATACAAAGTGGAAAATCTCAAGTACAAGAAGTTTTAGCTCATGCAGCCGAGGATCAGAATCAAATCCGAACTTCCAGCTAGTAAATAAACCATCCCGGATCAATGCACACGAAGTTTTACCGTCGTGATTGATTAATACAGCCTATCATTTATTAGTGAAGAACAATTAGGGATGGGAGGGGGGGAAGGGGGGCTTAATAGAGAGGGGGCTTATTAACTTTCTTCCCCTAAAAAGGGGGGCTCATTCACAATCAGTGAAAACATGAAACTATACTCATATCGTACCTTAGGAATTGTATGCTATAAATTCCTTCCAAAAGGAAGATCCGTCAGAGAGCAACAACGTCCCGTAAATGACCACTAAATCTTCGCATTTTGAGTGGTCGCTTAAGGGAGGCGCGACTGTAGTCTATAGATTTAACAATAAACACTTAATGACTGGTCCTAAGGGAACAGGCAATTTTGTTCCTCGAGAATCTCAATATTTCCCGAGGCGGAGCCCTGGAGATGTGGAAAGTGGAAATTCAATAAACTTCGCTGTAACGGGGGTCGTCGGTCATCATTCACGAGGAACACTGCACTGTTACCCTCTGACGTCATAGATTTTGCAATGTTGCCCGCTCAGAGATTTTGGCGGGAAAAAGTTTCATCGTTGAGACCTGGAAGTAACCAATGAGAGCACGCACTGTTGGAAAAAATTTCCAGCTATAAAACAATCTAATTTGGCGATGAACATAAAAGGTCTTTAATGGTATCCTTCACAGCTTGCCTTACTTCTCTAATCTTCCAACAGTACAGCGATGGGTTTAAAGAGGAGTTTAAATGAACTAAGGTACTTGTAAATTCCCTTGCAAGGTAAAACGATAGTGGCATCCCTCGCTGAGGTATCAAAGCTTCGGTTATAAGGAACGGCAGGTAAGAAAAAACCAATGTCATCTGCACCCACAATGCAGCAGACACTGCCTTTCTGTATCGCGCTATGTTAAACGGAATTGGTTGGTTCTCCTGTCTTTGAGGAAAGTGGTCCAGCACTTGGATTTGGTTATGACGCAGAATCAAGAAAATCTTGACGTAACAGACAAATGAGGTGACGAGACAAACAGGTAAGCCTACGTTGATGCACCATGACGTCACAATAGGATCCCAAAGGTAAGTCAATGTACCCACAATGGACAGAATCCAACCAACAATTAGGGTCATGAGTGTTCTTTTCAAAGTTACAACTTGTCTGTATCTCAGCCCCAGCAACAGGGCGAGAAGTCTGTCCACGCTTATTACAGCCAATGTTAATAAAGACACGGCACAAATTCGCGTAAAAGCAAATATCCCATTTATCGCTTAGCACGGACATAAAATAGGCAACATAAACAGGCTCTGCAATCACACCGACACAGAGATCAGTTATCGCTAGGTTACGATACAGGAGTTTGGACGGCGGATGAAGCGAAGATTCTTTCTTCAGAGCGACTAGGATCAGAGTGTTCCCAAGAAATGCAGTAATGGACACAGAAATATTAACCACCAAGAGAAAGATTAGCTCATGTTTTACTTCTCCAGTTAACTCGGCCGTGCACCGCGGTTCGCCGTTCCATTTCTCCGGGCTTTTATTCTCTGCAAAATTTGTTGCTTGAGCCATTTCTCTGTAGCAAGAGCCGTTGAGAGTAAGCTGTCTGTTTAAAAAAAGAAAAAAAAATCATGATTGTTTTTTCTCGTAATGAGGAAAGAACATTGATTGTCTCTACTGATATGGGCTTCCTTGCAGTTACCAATTTCTATATGCTCTTTATTTACCGTTAAAAAACCCGTCGCTTGAGTATTTTATTGCATGAATGGAGGATTTGAGAAGATATCACGAAACTCCATGTAAACATTAAGGACAGCAACAAATTACTGCAGAGTTTAGTTTCATTGAATTTTCGCCATTAATTATTTCCGAAAAATTTTAGATCGAAACTTTACCACCATGAAACACAGTAATTTTACAATATATACATAGCGTGTTACCAACATTGAGCGTGGGTCACCTGTGGTTTTGTGGTGTGACTGGTTATTGCCAAGATGGCGGATGTATCCCGACAGCAAAACAATTAAAAAAGAAAAAAAACAAACACAAAAAGGCGAAATAAAACTAGAATATATTTAAACAAATTTGCCGAATATTTTGGTTTGTTAACTCTCGGGGTAGGGCAGGGAGATCACTTGCTAACAAAAGATGGAAATAATTAAAACACACACAACGGAAAACGTCTCCATGCGATCTGTAGCCTACGTCGCAGACGTTATTTAACCTCGTCTGCGGCAAAACATGAACTTCCAAAAATTAGTTTGCAATTCTGAATAAAGAGGTTTCTAAGGAATGATTAAAGTTCATAATCTATTTCTCTTTTTTTTCCTGATTTTTAACCTTCTACTTACCCCTACATTAAGAGCTTCTTTTCCCCTGAATGTTTCACTTTGTTCACCTGCTTGCTATCGCAAATAAATACCAAAAACTGTCCACTGCTACCGTCTTTTTAGCCAAACTTATGAAATTTCATGCAAGAAAACTCTGCTTGATAATAGACCAATTTCGACGTATCTCAATTAATACTTGGGGTCGATACTTTAGAATAAAAAAAGATGTATCATTCATCCCTAAATTTCTAGGTGATTTTTTTTTTTTTATAAATTCCCCTAAGCCCCAATATAGTCTGTCAGCAGAAGATATTGATTACGAACCTTTTTACACTTATCATTCAGTTCCTGAGCGATAGTTATATTTTGAGTACTTTCTTTTCATTTATCGGTAGTCAGTTTTGAAATGTGCTTCAATCTTTAACTTGTTCAACAGAAGGTATGATAGAGAAAAAACAAAACAAAATTGAACAAATGCAAATGTCTCTCCGCTGGAATTAATCCTCCGTGCGATTCGTTGATTAGTTTTTGTTGCATGGATGTAGATAAATAATTAATTTGAATAATTATGCAGATGCGAGGAGGACGGTATCCGCGAATTATTTTTACATAAGCTCGGATTCCTTTGTTCTTTTCGGGGGGA
>OZ037996.1:19850084-19942778 GCA_964035705.1 Porites rus
CTCTGCAAAAACTGTAACTTATGCGCAACATATCATCTCTCACCTAGCATTAAATATTCATCAGAATTTAATTCTAAATTAGGTTTTATTAATTTTAATTTTTAGAAGTTTCGAAATTTATTATTGCACCCAATGAAAAGAGATATTTGAGATATTTCTCTTTAAAGTAGGTTTTAAAAAGTCATAGTTTAGCTTTACGTATAGATTCCATCTTTTATTTAATTGTAGCACAGTACATATGTTTTACTACCAGTAGTAGGTTAACCCTTTTGAGACAGGACGCTATATTGGAGCAATGTCAACCGAGTTTTGACGGCCTTGCTTTTCAAAATTTGCTTTTTTAAAAGGATTTATTTCTATTTTTATTTTTCAAATTTAGCAATATTTTATCAAATTTATCAATTGTAATTGCTAGTGTACAATCCAGGCTTTTCCGTGACTGTTTTGAAAAAATATCTATGAATTTAAAATGACCAATTGGCAGATGTTAGCCTTTCAGTTCTTAACATTCTTGATAATTTCTCGGGTTTTTACAAGTTATGGATTTGTTAGCTTCCTAAGCATCCTTTTACACACAAATCAATTATTATTTTTAAGAAATATATAAAATTTTATAGGAAAATGAAGTGAAACTAAAATAGTTGGTTAGTAGCTTTCTTGGATGTCTGGGTCAATAACAACTCTCCAGACATCTGTTTTCCGTAAGAAAACTTCCACGGCGTTCCTAACCAACTATTCTAGTTTCACTTCATTTTCCTACAAAATGGGTCTTGTTAGGACACTGGCGGACAGGGTTTACAAAATCAACAATTCTTGGCTAGGCTTTCATAAGGATATAAAAGATCTTACCCTTATTCTACGTAAGAACCTTTTCCCTGCTCGCATGGTGGAAAAGGTCATCAATAGATACGTCAGTAGAGCTACAATCCGCCCATCAGCTAGTTCTCAGTTTCAGCAAGCCGGTTCAACTTATTATTTTAAGTTACCCTATGTAGGCTCCTTCACTAGAGAAGCACAGAAAAGGCTACGCAAACTCGTTCAGCGATATTGTACTAACATCGAAATTAAGTTAGCTTTTTCTTCTTTTAAGGTTGGTAGTATGTTTAGTGTGAAGGATCCTGTTCCTCTCGATCTCCGTTCGCGCGTTGTCTACAAAGTTTTGCGTGCAGGACGTAATGCCTGTTACATCCGCGAGACTAGCCGACACCTCTCGACGCGCGTTTTGAGCATCTGAGCAGGGATAGGAATTCACACGTTTATCAGCATTTGCAGCAATCCCAGGCATGTCGTTGTCTAGCTAATAAGAATTGCTTTTCCATCGTGGATTGTGCACCCAATAAACTACAACTTATGTTGAAGGAGGCAATGCACATCAAATGGGAGAATCCCAATTTGAATAAGCAGCTGAAACATGCTGACTTAACTATCTCGTTCTGATATTATTCTTTAAGTATACATATATTTTTGTTCTCACAACATTTTGTGTTATAACCATTGTAATTATTTCCGTTTTTACAATTTTCTTCCTTGTATTAAGTGTAGTGCTCGCGCAAGTGTTATTTCACGTCTGTCGCATCTTAAAATTGTACGTTAATTTTTCGAGATTTTGAATTGTATCACGTTACGTCATTGCTTGTATTAATTCAACCGAACTTGCAAACGAATTCACAACTGAAGATGATCGTTGAACGATAGAAACATGTCTTGTTTTAAACTTAAAGTTGTTGTCCATTTCTTAAAGATAGTTACTTGCCTGCTATTATCCAGACCATTTAAATCAATTATTTCGTTTCACAATTACCTCGATTTATATGGGTTTTAAAAAAATTGAATACATTTAATTAATTCAAATTGGTGGGTCCAAGATGATGGATGGTTTCAGATCCTTCTTAGTAATAACAGGAGCCCATAACCCGGAGCGACCAACTCCCATACTTGATCCATGTCACGCACGTTTTCCTCTCGAAAGTAGGATCTCCACCATGTCTATCAGTGCATTCGAAGAATAAGATGTCAAAAAAGATAACTAAACGTTATTAAAAGGGAAAAAGAAAACTATATCATTTTTAGTTCTCTAGGTTTTGCTGACTGGTTTCTGGAATTTAAAAGATATTTAAATTCGCGCCAAAACCGTTCTAAAAATAAACCGGTCCATGAAAACAGCCGTGACATGAACTTATGGAAGTTGTTTAGTCCGGGTTATGGGCTCCTTGCAATAAATGATGTCATCATGACATAACTGCTGTTGTTAAAGGTTATTAATGTGCTGGCCAACTTCTTGATTTGTCAGACGCCTTACTATTTTAAGTATTTTTCGTTTTGAGGGGGGAAATTGATGGAATTTGGATTCTGCCAATAAATTCAACAATACGACGTCATAATGTGGTCAAATTACGCCATTGTGCAATTAACCTATGCTTATTGATGTTGGAAATGGTGATTATATTATTTTGTGTAATTTTGGTGGCCGTATCATGAGCGGATTTGAAGTTATAGAGAGGTTGAGGGCGGGGTACCCTGCGAGCAGAGGCTACATTTTCGCTGTAGGAGCTGGCGCGCGAAAAGTAGCCTCTGCCGACAACCGTTCAATTTTCTATCGTGTATGCGAGAAATTCGTCACGCGATTCGCAAGCAAAATTAATCGTCAGGTCTGTCGTCAAATGGCGCGAGTTTCACGGGAATAAAAAATTGTGTTAACTCTGATCTGCTACACAAGATTCACCCAAGACTTCACGCAATGCTGTAAACCGGTCAAGAAAAGGAAAAAACCCGGTTTTTTTTTATTCGTCCAGATTTCTGGACGGATTTGAACGGTTGTCGGCAGAGGCTACTTTTCGCACGCCAGCTAACACAGCGAAAATGTAGCCTCTGCTCGCACGGTAAGGGCGGGGCGGAGCTCCGAAAGCAAAAAAGGCTGTTTAGGGTTGAGTGCCCTTAAGAAGGCCTTTCCTCCTCAGCTATACTTAACCGACACATTCTAAAAGTCTTATTATTCTCATCATTATCATCATCTAATGACCAATGGCGGATTGCGAGGTGGCAAGACTTCCTCTCCCCCCGTCACTATAAACAGGGCTCCCACTTCTTTAGTGATGACATTTGAAACCAAGGTGGCTATCCGTTACAGCAAGCGCTCGATTTTACGGAAAAATAGGGGACAGTAAACAATCTAGAAACGCGGCTTTTTTGTGGTGCAATATGAAACGACACCACCTCTTTACACTTTTTATCTCGTTAGTTACTAGTTTTAGAAGTTAGAACCGAACCGAGAATGACTAATTGGCGTGGGTGGGTGGTTCGTGTGTCGTGGGTCGTGCGTGATAGCTCATGCCAATATGCTCATGCCTCTTCGAGAAGACTCTTGCTCGTAGAATTTAAAGGCACCGTCTTCCTTTATAAGACCCTTTTTAGGTTTTCCACTTTTCCTGGGAATTTTCCAGTGGGACGAACCCACGAAACGTGTTCCATTTACCGCCGAACCGGAAATTCCGGAAATTTTGACTAAATGGAAAGCGCCCAGTTTCATCGTTAGATTTCATGAGACCTGGAAGTTACCAAGGAGAGCACGCGCTGTTGGAAAAAATTGTGCAGGGCCCAGTTGTTCAAACGTTGGATAGCGCTATCCACTGGATAAATCACTATCCAGCGGATAGGTATTAGGGAAACCAATTGCACTATCCACCGGATAGAGACTTATCCATCGGATAGCGCTATCCACCTTTTCAACAACTGGGGCCTCCTATATAACAATCTAATTTGGCGATGAACATAAAAGTTCTCTGATGGTATCCTGCACAGCTTGCCTCACTTCTCTAATCTTCCAACAGTACAGCAAAGGGTTTAAAGAGGAGTTTGAAAGAACTAACGTACGGGCAAATTCCCTTGCAAGGTAAAGCGATAGTGGCATCTCTCGCTGAGGTATCAAAGCTTCAGTTATAAGGATCGGCAGATAAGAAACAACCAATGTCGTCTGCACCCACAATGCAGCAGACACTGCCTTTCTGTATCGCGCTATGTTAAGCGGAACTGGCTGGTTCTGCTGTCGTTGAGGAAAGTGGTCCGGCACTTGGATTTGGTTATGACGCAGAATGAAGAAAATCTTGACGTAACAGACAAATGAGGTGACGAGACAAACAGGTAAGCCTACCTTGATGCACCATGACGTCACAATAGGATCCCAAAGGTAAGTCAATGTAACCACAATGGACAAAATCCAACCAACAATTAGGGTCATGAGTGTTCTTTTCAAAGTTACAACTTGTCTGTATCTCAGCCCCAGTAACAGGGCGAGAAGTCTGTCCACGCTTATGACAGCCAATGTTAACAATGACAGGGCACTAAAAAGAACGCCCGTGAAAAAACTTAACAAATTCGCGTAAAAGCAAATATCCCATTTATCGCTTAGCACGGACATAAAATAGGCAACATAAACAGGCTCTGCAATCATACCAACACAGAGATCAGTTATCGCTAGGTTACGATAGAGGAGTTTGGACGGTGGATGAAGTGAAGATTCTTTCCGCAGAGCCACTAGGATCAGAGTGTTCCCTAGAAATGCAGTAATGGACACAGAAATATTAACCACCAAGAGAAAGATTAGCTCATGTTTTACTTCTCCAATTAACTCGGCCGTGCACCGCGGTTCGCCGTTCCATTTCTCCAGGCTTTTATTTCCTGCAAAATTTGTTGCTTGAGCCATTTCTCCGTAGCAGGAGCCGTTGAGAGTAAGCTGTCTGTTAATGAGGAAAGAACATTGATTGTCTCTACTGATATGGGCTTCCTTGCAGTTACCAATTTCTATATGCTCTTTATTTACCGTGAAAAAACCCGTTGCTTGAGTATTTTATTGCATGAATGGAGGATTTGAGAATATATCACGAAACTCTATGTAAACATTAAGGACAGCAACAAATTACTGCAGAGTTTAGTTTCATTGAATTTTCGCCATTAATTATTTCCCAAAAATTTTAGATCGAAACTTTACCACCATGAAACACGGTAATTTTACAATTAATCATAACTATAACAAAATTGTCAAATCTGATTGGCTTTCAACTGCCTTGATTTTAGCCTTAATTGGACAGTTTAATAGGACAGTACGCGTCATCACGCGCGCGCTTAAATGGCTTTTTTTCACTGCTAGCAAAACAAAATTTCGAATTTCTTGTGTTTTGATTTAAAAAATAGCCTATTATATCACAAATTTTGTCAAAGTTATGATTAATTGGTAACAGAACTTCGTGTCGTCCAAATCGGTCTGTAATCATACTCGTGATTAAACAAATCGGACTCCCGCTACGCGGTCGTCCGATTTTGTTAATCACTCGTATGATTACAGACCGAATTGGACTCCACTCAGTCCTGTTACCATTACATATGCATAGCGTGTTACCAACAATGAGTGTGGAATACCTGTGGTTTTGTGGTGTGACTGGTTATTGCCAAGATGGCGGATTGATCCCAAGAGCAAACAATTAAAAAGGAAAAAAACAAACACAAAAAGGCGAAATAAAACTAGAATATATCTAAACAAATTTGCCGAATATTTTGGTGGGTTAACTCTCGGGGAGGGGAAGGGAGATCACTCGCCGGTTTTAGTCATATCATATCGTCAAAGTAAAGGCTAACAAAAGATGGAGATAAAACACACACAACGGAAAACATCTCCATTCCATCTGTAGCCTGCGTCTCAGACGTTATTTAACCTCGTCTGCGGCAAAACATGAACTTCCAAAAATTAGTTTGCAATTCTGAATAATTAAATTAATGATTAAAGTGTTAGGCCTCAAATGTAATAAATGACCCTAAATGTAATAAAGGTCCTAAGTGTAATAACTTTTGGCCCTAAATGTGATAAAGGTCCTAAGTGTAATACCTTTTGGTCCTAAATGTAACAAAGGTCCTAAATGTAATAAAGTTTGACCCTAAACGTAATAAAGGTCCTAAGTGTAATTTTTTCAGCTCTTTATATGCTTAGGGTCATAAGAAGATTTCACAGCGTTTGCTTTTAGCCTTATTACAGGTTAACTGAGTACCAGAATGTGTCTAGGGAATATCGAACATTAAATACCCCAGGCAGAACCCCTATATACCCATTTGACTAGCAACTTATTATTATTATTGCTATCATTATCACTGTTATTTTTATTGTCATTTTTAACTGAAAAGAATGTTTAATCGAAGTGAATTGTAAATAGTCCTTTGACCGAATACTGATTAATTGCAAATAGGTTTTAACAGTTAGCATTGTTATCAATAATACCTCTTTAACGACAACTTGAAAACAGAGGTCCATGATATGAAGCAAATTTTTTAAGAACTCTTTAATGTCAAAAAGGACTGACGTATCTTAAAACTTATGTAACAAAACAAAAGAGCCTCGTTTATTATAGCAAATTTTCTTCAGAAACTGTAACTTCATCCACTGGATTGAACTAAAAAATCTGTTTCATAGGCAAAGGCCAAAAATGTCAAAATTGCAGCCTGTAGTGCCACCATGATTTCTAATCTGGGTCAATAACACAACATCAGCTAAACTGTTTTTACTTTGTCTGTTAACAAATAGGTGCAAGTAAGTGTACTTTAATTGCTCCCTCCTTCTTTCCACCATACATTGGTAACATAAAACCAAGATCCAACCTCAGCAAACAACAGCTCAACCCACGCATTTATCCATTTGGGGCTGGCTATTATCTCTCTAAGAGCCAGCACAAATCCACTGTATGGAACAAATTCTTTGCTTAACTTGCGCAAGCTGAAACAGCCATTTCGCGCAGTGTCGCGATGGTTGTAGCTTATTCGTGGTAGCCGACAAATATAACGGATTGTGAGTTCTTTAAAGGGTTCACCAAGCTGGCAAAGGGAATTATAGGCGACAATACTTATGTCCGTTCCAGTTAACGCGAAGTCTATTATTTTGTCGAGAACTTCATTTGGAAGTTAGCTGGTTGGACCACCATTATCATCACAACCACCATTATACATCTTACGGTGTTCACAGCATTCTGTATGGACCGACCGACATACTCTTTTGGAATATGATAAAAAAAAACATTATTGTTTTGGCGCAACATTAAAAAACCCCATAGGCAAAAGTGGTTAATTTACTACGAATGTTTCTAATGAACATTCATACTTCCTTCAATTGCTAAATTACTGCTGTATTTTTAAAACTTTTGTGTAGATTCCATTTGTTTATAACTCGCGTTTCACGATGTAGGGATGGGTAGTAGGAAACATGATCGAGACGTAGTTAATTTATTAGTGTTTCTCTTACTTCTTGAGCGCTCTAGCCGCTTTCTAAGTTAATGAATATCCACGAAGACTACAATAGGGCGAAGAAAGTGAATCGCCAGCTGGCTATATCGAATCAGACCGTCGCATATTTCAGTCAGGGACTTTATCACGTTTGGGGCTGTTATACTACATACATGTATACTGCTAAGACTTCCATTATATTTAGGGCTAAAACCTATTACACATATAATTAGACCCTTTATTACATTTAGGGCCAAAAGTTATTACATTTAGGACCTTTATTACATTTAGGGCCAAAAGTTATTACACTTAGGACCTTTATTACATTTAGGGTCATTTATTACATTTGAGGCCTCAACAAAAGTTCATAATCTATTTCTCTTTTTTTTCTGATTTTTAACCTTCTACTTACCCCTACCTTAAGAGCTTCTCTTCCCCTGAATGTTTCACTTTGTTCACCTGCTTGCTACCGAAAATAAATACCAAAAACAGTCCACTGCTAGCGTCTTTTAGCCAAACTTATGAAATTTCATGCAAGAAACTCTGTTTGATAATAGACCAACTTCGAGGTATCTCAATTAATACTTGAGGTCGATACTTAAGAATAAAAGAAGATATATCATTCATCCCTGAATTTCTAGGTACCTTTTTCTTTATATATTCCCCTAAGGCCCAATATAGTCTGTCAACAGAAGATATTGATTGGGAATCTTTTTAAACTTGTCATTCAGTTTTTTGGCGCGATTTGAAAATGAGAAAAATACATTATATATGTTTTAAATACTTTCTTTTCATTTATCGGTTGTCAGTTTTAAAAAGTGCTTCAATCTTTAGCTTGTTCAACAGAAGGCGTGAAAGAGAACAAAACGAAACAAAATTGAATAATCATTTTTGTAAATGTATCTCTGCGGGAATTAATCCGCGGAGCGATTCGTTGATTAGTTTTTATTGCATGGATGTAGATAAATAATTGGTATCGGCGAGTTATCCACCTAGGTTCCTCCGGGATCTACATAATTCTTCATATCATATGAAAGCCGGATCCAATAGTTGTTTTTTTTTTCTTTTTTTTTTTTTCAAAATATTTCGAAGTTCAAACTTTGCTTACCTGGATTTATGTAAAGTTCCGCCTTCAGACTATCTGCCTTTTCCTCAGCAAGTTCAGGATATGTGAAGAGATGTTTCCTCTGGTGGATAATCTTCAAAAAGTAGTTGTCATCCGTCGAATTTTATTTTTGCAGATATTCTTGTATTCTTCAAGACATTAACTCAGTTGTTTTGTCTTCGCTTTACGACAGAAATCTTCTGCCACTTTCTCCAACTCTGCGACTACCAAAACAGCGCCGCGCCACGGTCTGTCCCTTTTTCTGTCAATCATCCGAAAAGAAGACGACACTTTTATGGATATCGACAAACATCTTCCTAAGTCGGTAAATGCTAGCAGGTTATGAAGACATAGCCGGGAAATTTCAACCAATCAGAATAGGGAGAGGTGGTGAGACTTTTCTGTTTCAATTTGTCTTTAGCAGCTCAAATGCCTTCCGATTTGGGATGCATATATGGTTACACTCAGCTAGATAAACTACAAAGAGAAATAAGGCATGTAGGCTTTCGAAACTTTATTTAGAATGTGAATGTGAATATGAATCCTGACAAGAAGGCGTTTTTGAGCGACGTTCCTCAATTGGAAGTGAGGCCTTCTACTGTTTGAATTTGTATTGGTACCTTACTTTACCTTTGTACAGACGATTTGCCAAAAAATTTGGACAAAACAACTACCTAAGCATGCACGCAGAAACTTCACTTCCGTCGCTTCCGTCACTAAAAAACGCCGTTTAGGTCTCTAATGTCCCTTATATAAACTGCTTACACTATTATATAAACTGCTTACACTACCAAAAACCAGAACGCGAAAACTTGTCTCTTTCTTTTTTGAGTTTATAATCGATGGAATGCTTCCTCATTATAAGCCTTGACTCGATAATTGCTTATTTGAGTTTGACTGGGGGGAGGTGGATTGGGGTTGGGCGCTTATTCGAGGCTGGGCGCTTATTAACTTTTTTTGTCTTTAGGATGAGCGCTTATTCGAGGTGGGCGCTAATTCGAGGTTGGGCAATTATTCTAATAAATACGATAAGAGTCTTTCTCGTTTTTCGCCCGTCACCTTGGAAAGCAATCCCTTCACTTCATAGAACCTTAGCTACGGGACAAATTCTCCAAAAAGACCAGAAATATTTGATCTGACCATTATATTCTTGAAACTATATCTCTGCAGAAACTGTAACTTATGCGCAACCTATCAACTCTCACCAAGCACTAAATATTCACAGAATTTAATTCTAAATTCAGTTTTATTAATTTTAATTTTTAGAAGTTTCGAAATTTATTATTGCACTCAATGAAAAGAGATATTTGAGATATTTCTCTTTAAAGTAGGTTTCAAAAAGTCATATTTTAGTTTTACGTTAAGATTCAATCTTTTATTTTATTGCGAATATGTTTTATTACCTGTAGTAGGTTAACCCTTTTCAGACGGGGAGCTTCTTTTGAAGCAATGTCAACCGAGTTTTGAGGGCCATGCTTTTCAAAATCTACTTTTTTAAAAGGATTTATTTCTATTTTTACTTATTAAATTTAGCAATATTTTATCAAATTTATCAATTGTAATTGTTAGTGTAATCCAGGCTTTTCCGTGACTGTTTTGAAAAAACAAAATTAACAATTAAAATGACCAATTGGCAGATGTTAGCCTTCAGTTCTTAACATTCTTGTTAAATTCTCGGATTTTTACAAGTTATGGATTTGTTAGCTTCCTAAGCATCCTTTTAAACACAAATCAATTATTTCGTTTCACAATTACGATTTATATGGGTTTTAAGGAAAATTGAATACATTTGATTAATTCAAATTGGTGGGTCCAAGATGATGGATGGTTTCAGATCCTTCTTAGTAATAACAGGAGCCCATAACCCGAAGCGAGCAACTCCCATACTTGGTGTATATCACGGCGTTTTTACGGACAAGTTTATTCTTGGACACGCACTTTTTCCCGCGAAAGTAGGATCTCCACCACGGTCTATAAGCGCATTCGCAGAATAAGATGTCAAAAAGGAAAACTAAACGTTATTAAAAGGCAAAAAGAAAACTATATCATTTTTAGTTCTCTAGGTTTTGCTGACTGGTTTCTGGAATTTAAAAGATATTTAAATTCGCGCCAAAACCGTTCTAAAAATAAACTGGTCCATGAAAACCGCCGTGACATGTGCTCATGGAAGTTGCTCGCTCCGGGTTATGGGCTCCCGGTAATAAATGATGTCATCATGACATCACTGCTGTTGTTAAAGGTTATTAATGTGCTAGCCAACTCCTTGATCTTGTCAGACGCCTTACTATTTTAAGTATTTTTCGTTTTGAGGGGGGAAATTGATGGAATTTGGATTCTGCCAATAAATTCAACAATACGACGTCATAATGTGGTCAAATTACGCCATTGTGCAATCAACCTATGCTTAATGATGTTGGAAAGGATGATTATATTATTTTGTTTAATTTTGGTGGCCGTATCATGAGCGGATTTGGAGTTATAGAGGGGGTGGGGGCGGGACTGAGCTCCGGAAGCAAAAAAGGCTGGTCTAAATAGGGTTGAGTGTCCTTAAGAAGGCCTTTTCTCCTCAGCTATACATAATCGACACGTTCTAAAAGTCTTATTATTCTCATCATTATCATCATGTAATGAGCAATGGCGGATTTAGAGGAGGCGAGACTTCCTTTCCCCCTTTGCTATAAACAGGGCTCCCACTTCTTTAGTGATGACACTTAATAATAATAATAATTTACCAAGTTATATAGCGCGTATTTACATGTGCTGATCAATAGCGTTTTACAATCATATGTTTCAAAGAAAACGAAAATACATTACCGTGAGAATAAAATAAACTAAGTTACAAACTATAAAAATACTTCTTAAAAAGATAGGTTTTTTAAGTTGAGATTTAAAACTGTTAAGTGATGTTGCTTGACAAAGCCCCACAGGTAGCTCATTCCAGAGTTTCGGAACTGCTGCTGAGAATGATCTTGCTCCCAATGTTGTAAGCATCTTTTCCTTGGTATGGTCCAATAAGAGCTTACCAGTAGACCTAAGATTATATAATGAATTCGATTTTATACTAATAAGATCGCTAAGATAAGTTGGCGCTAGGCCATAAATACATTTGAAAGTCAGAAGTAAAATCTTATAGTCAATACGCAAAGAAACCGGCAGCCAGTGCAGCTCATAAAGCGCCGGTGTAATGTGAGAAAACTTTCCAATGCCAAGAATAAGTCTTGCTGCTGCATTTTGTACACGCTGTAATTTAGCGATCTGCACCTTTGGTAAGCCAAACAATAAACCATTACAATAGTCAAGACTTCTGGTTATAAAAGCATGAACCAAAGTAATTAAAGAATCTCTCGACAGGTATTTCTTAATTCGTCTCAAGTTATGTAAATGATAAAATGCCGCATTACAAGCCTTGTTTATATGATCAGTCATGCTAAAGTTGCTGTCAAACCACGATCCTAGGTTTCTAACAAATGGGCTTGGACTGATACGATTATTACCCACAGTTATGGAACACGTCATTGATCATCAACCGATGTTGAATCATCCATTTCCTCACCGCGTCTATGCACTTTTCTATAGCTTGTATAGCATCAGCTTGAGCAGTGTTGCCGAGTGGTTTAAAGCTCAGATACAGCTGCGTATCATCAGCGAAACAGTGAGCATCGGGAAGATAATGTTCCACGATTTTAAACAGCTTGGACGCATATATTATGAATAACGAAGGCCCTTAACATGAGCCTTGGGGTACCCCGCAGTTCAAGTCAAAAGGACGAGAAAGAACTCCATGTACAGAAACGTGCTGACTTCTATCAGACAAGTACGATCTAAACCAATTCAGAGCACTTGAAGCCAAGGTGGCTGTCCGTTACAGCAAGCGCTCGATTTTATGGAAAAATAGGAGACAGTAAACAGTCTAGAAACGCCGCTATTTTTGTGGTGCAATATGAAACGACACCACTTCTTTACACTTTTTACCTCGTTAGTTACTAGTTTTAGAAGTTAGAACCGAACCGAGAATGACTAATTGGCGTGGGTGGGTGGGTCGTGGGTCGTAAGACGTGCGTGATAGCTCATGCCAATTGCTCATGCCTCTTCGAGAAGACTCTTGCTCGTAGAATTTAAAGGCACCCTCTTCCTTTACACGACCCTTTGCATTCATCGAAAAGTTTCTCCAATAAATTCAGTAAAGCCAATTTTATCAGCGAAATATGTCCTTCCCGCTCCTCTCCTATTTTCCCGTATGGTCCTCGCACACTTTAGGTTCGTAATGAAATGCACATGTGCCCAAGAAAACCACTTCCGGTTAAAACAAAAACCTAAGATAATCGGGGCTTTTATTCCACATTCTACGTCGTTGGAAAGAAACCTTACAGTATGTTTTTTAGACCAAATTAGGCACTAAGTTTAGGGAAGACAATTTCGTAAAGCAAATTACGACCAATCGTCACCATTTAAACACGTCAATTCTACCTTTGAGCCCAATTACAGATCTTGTGGCAGTGTGTGTAAAGAAGTTCTGACTTCAGTGATGAGCTAATCACAATTGTTCATAGGCCTGGTACGTACATTTCCAGGAAAAATCACAGGGTGTGGAAACGTTCGTGGCCTGAATTTTCTGGGCTTTTTCTGTATTAGTTATTCTTAGATGATATTAGATAATCTCGTTATAAAATTGAAGTCATGAACATATTATTTTTTGGTTAGTTTTTAATACCTTTACACCCAACACGCGAGCCCTGTTTTTCACCTTTAATGTCAATAATTTCCACGAATTTTCACCACCTCTGCTAGAAAATTTCATCGGGTACTAAAAGTTGTGATTGAAAAAATGCAGGCCGCGCCAACTAACAAATAATGAAAGCGTGTGTTAATATCAGTAGCCAGACTGGAGCGTACAACACCATAGAAAAGGAAAATTTGCGTACAGAAAGAAAACAGACCTAAGTAATTAAAATGAAAAAAAGGAAAAAGCTGTAACTATTATTACTTGAGCTACAGAGACTAATGATCGAAGTAGTCTTTTCTTCTCGGGTAAGCTTGCTGGCCTTCTATAGTTCCGAGAAATTTTTAAGCGCACAAGTTTGTTCACTCGCATGCGTTAGCATTACGTAGGGTTCTTTGACTGAAGACAAGGTAAATAAATCTGGGCATGCAAACTACTAACCGTAACTACTAATAACAGAAAACAAGTGGGCTTTAATTCAGCTCGGCGAAAGAAGACGAAGTACTGGACACAAAATCAACTCACAAATCGAATGCACAATTATCAGAAAAATACAAACCTCCTTGGAAATGTTGAAAACTTTTTTTTCCACCTCAGACTGACGGAATGATCTAACATTGATTGTTCTGAATCTAAAGTAATTTTCAAGTGACCAAAAAACAAAAACAACAAAAACAAATAAAAAAGTTTTCATACAAGGAGCAAACGTTCGCACCTCGTGTATTCCATTCAGTCGCAGTCAGAACTCTCACAGAACGACACAAACAAACGCAGTCAGCTAACTCCTGGTTAACGCAGTCAACAAACAGAAAAACTAGCCTTGAGCCTTCGATAAGGGATGCGAAGAAGCTTGCGCAGAACGTTTTAACGCCCTGAAGACCAACATTGACGTCACGTGGTCTCCAGTCCATCGCGCCGTTATTTCGGAAACGTGTTCGTAAAGTCTTCGGAAATGCTCCGATTTTGATCTTTTATCTTTCTATAAATGCTTGGGAAGAAAATTATTTTCCGAAATCTCATTTAGGGTGATTCCTTTTAGTGTTTGGTAAAGGTAAAGCGACAAAAGAAAATATCTCAATTTTTTGGTTCATTTGACCTTTGATGACTGGTTCTCCTAAGGGAAACCGTTAATTTTGTTTCTCAAGAATCTCAACGTTTCCCGAGCGGAGCCCTGAAAACTTTGATGCTGGAAATTCAATAAACCTCGCTGTAACGGCGATGGTCGGTCAACATTCGAGGGAAACAGTGCACTGTTACCCACTGACGTCATAGATTTTGCAATGTTGCTCGCTCAGAGTTTTTGGCGGAAAACAGTGGGCGCTTTCCAATTAGTTAAAAAAGAGGAAATTTCCGTGGGAGCAAAAGTAGAATTTCCGATTGGTAAAAAGTTGTTCCATTTGGTCGTAAAGCACGCTACGTCGCGGGGCCTGACCGTGGACCTGGAACTGGTACAAACTACGAGAAACGTAAATGGAACACGACATTCCGTTCGGAAATTCCAACTGGGAAAACGGGCCCACCTTTTTAGATTATCCACTTTTCCTGGGAATTTTCCGGTGGGACGAACACACGAAACGTCTTCCATTTACCGCCGAACCGGAAATTCCGGAAATTTTGACTAATTGGAAAGCGCCCAGTTTCATCGTTAGATTTCATGAGACCTGGAAGTTACCAAGGAGAGCACGCGCTGTTGGAAAAAATTCTCCAGCTATATAACAATCTAATTTGGCGATGAACATAGAAGTTCTCTGATGGTATCCTGCACAGCTTGCCTTACTTCTCTAATCTTCCAACAGTACAGCAATGGGTTTAAAGAGGAGTTTAAAAGAACTAACGTACGGGCAAATTCCCTTGCAAGGTAAAGCGATAGTACCATCCCTCGCTGAGGTTTCAAAGCTTCGGTTACAAGGATCGGCAGATAAGAAACAACCAATGTCATCTGCACCCACAATGCAGCAGACACTGCCTTTCTGTATCGCGCCATGCTAAGCGAAACTGGTTGGTTCATCTGTCTTTGAAGAAACTGGTCCAACACTTGGATTTGGTTATGACGCAGAATGAAGAAAATCTTCACGTAACAGACAAATGAGGTGACGAGACAAACAGATAAGGCTACCTTGATGTACCATGACGTCACAATAGGATCCCAAAGGTAGGCCAATATACCCACAATGAACAAAATCCAACCAACAATTAGGGTCATGAGTGTTCTTTTCAAAGTTACAACTTGTCTGTATCTCAGCCCCAGTAACAGGGCGAGAAGTCTGTCCACGCTTATTGCAGCCAATGTAAATAATGACAGGGCACTAAAAAGAACACCCGTTAAGAAATTTAACAAATTCGCGTAAAAGCAAATATCCCATTTATCGCTTAGCACGGACATAAAATACGCAACATAAACAGGCTCTGCAATCACACCGACACAGAGATCAGTTATCGCTAGGTTACGATACAGGAGTTTGGAAGGCGGATGAAGTGAAGATTCTTTCTGCAGAGCGACTAGGATCAGAGTGTTCCCCAGAAATGCAGTAATGGACACCGAAATATTAACCACCAAGAGAAAGATCAGCTCATGTTTTACTTCTCCAAAAAACACGGCCGTGCACCGAAGTTGGCCGTTCAATTTCTCCAGACTTATTTTTTGTAAAATTTGTTGCCTGAGCCATTTCTCTGTAGCAGGAGCCGTTGAGAGAAAGCTGTGTGTTAAAAAAAAAAAATCATGACTTTTTTTCTCTTAATATTAGGAAAGAACATTCATTGTAACTACTGATATGCGTTTCCAGCAATTTCTATGCTGTTTATTTACCGTTAAAAAACCCGTCACTTGAGTATTTTATTGCATGAATTGATTTGAGAATATATATCACGAAACTCCATGTAAGCATTAATGACAGCAACAAATTACTGCAGAGTTTAGTTTCATTGAATTTTCGCCATTAATTATTTCTTAAAAATTTTAGATCGAAACTTTACCCTCATACCTACCGTGTTACCAACATTGAGCGTGGGTTACCCGTGATTTTGTGGTGTGACTGGTTATTGCCAAGATGGCGGATTGATCCCGAGAGCAGAACAATTAAAAACGAAAAAAAAAAAACAAACACAAAAAGGCGAAATAAAACTAGAATATATTTGAACATATTCACCGAATATTTTGGTTTGTTAACTCTCGAGGAAGAGCCGGGAGATCACTTGCCGGCTTTAGTAAACTTCATATCGTCAAAGTAAAGGCTAACAAGAGATGGAGATAAACACACGCAACGGAAAAAGTCTCCATTCCATCTATAGCCCGCGTCGAAGACCTTATTTAACCTAGTCTGCGGCAAAACATAAACTTCCAAAAATTAGTTTGCAATTCTGAATAAACAGGTTTCTTAGGAATGATTAAAGTTTATAATCTATTTCTCTTTTTTTTTCTGATATTTAACCCTTTACTTACCCCTAGTTCTTTTCCCCTGTGTGTTTCACTTTGTTCGCTTGCTTGCCACCGAAAATAAATACCAAAAACTGTCCACTGCTAGCGCCTTTTTAGCCAAACTTATAAAATTTCATGCAAGAAACTCTGTTTGATAATAGACCAATTTCCGCGACGTATCTCAATTAATACTTGGGGTCGATACTTTAGAATAAAAAAAGATGTATCATTCATCCCTGAATTTCTAGGAAGGGATGTTTCTTCTGGAAGATAATCTTCATCTGTCGAATGATTTTTGCAGATATTCTTGTATTTTTTAAGGCGTTAGCTCAGCTGTTCTGTTTTCGCTTTGCGATTGAAATCTTCTGCCACTTTCTCCAACTCTGCGACTGCCAAAACAGCTTAGCGCCGCGCGGCCGTCTGTCCCTTTTTCTGTCAATCATCCGAAAAGAAGACGACACTTTTTATGGATATCGACAAACATCTTCCAAAGTCGGTAAACACTAGCAGGTTATGAAGACACAGCCGAGAAATTTTAGCCAATCAGAATTGTGAGAGGTGGTGAGACTTTTCTGCTTTAATTTGTCTTCAGCACCTCATATGTCTTCCGATTTCGGATGCATATATGGTTAAACTAAGCTAGATAAACTACAAAGAGAAATAAGGTATGTAGGCTTTCGAAACTTTATTTAGAAATAATGTGAATGTGAATATGAATCCTGACAATTGGGTAGGGGGGAGGGGGCGTTTTTGAGCGACGTACCTCAATCGGAAGTAAGGCCTTGTACCTTTTAAATTTGTATCGGTAGCTTACTTTACTTTTATAGAGACGATCTGCCAAATGTCCCTTACATAAACTGCTTACACTATCAAAACTCGGAATGCGAAAACTTGCCTCTTTCCTTTTTGAGGTTATATTCAGTGGTATGCTTCCTCATTATAAGCCTTGACTCAATAAAGTTCGCCCCTCAGGCCGTGGAGGAGGATCAAGATCTCAAACGACTTAATAAGGAATACCACACAAACTGCGCAAATATACGCCGCAGTGCTTGAAAAATAACAAAGAGGGTCCTTTAACTTGACGTTTCGTATGGTTTAGCATACGTCTTCTGAAGTAACCTTTAAATGAAGTAACTACGTTATTCAGGTGTACGATGAGAAACCATTTAACGCGAAAGGAATACAGGTACAAATGATGGCACAATTGTCTTACACATAGAACATCAAAAAAATAAAGATAAAGGTCTTTGTGGCTAAATTTTTTGGTCAAACGCGGCCTCAAAAAGGTTTTCCTCTCGGTTGAATCCTGAGCTTTCGTGGACATCAATCAACGTGTTTCTATGGTTTCCTCACGAACTTCTCGTTCATCGATTCTAGATCTGTTTGAAGAGCGAAGACTTGCAAGAATATTTTTCTCCGGTATGACCAAGGCGTTTCAATTTTCGCTGAGGTGATACTTTTAAATTAAATTTGTGAGTCTGAAAATCAATATTTACTATAAGTTTGAAGCAGCTATATACACTTACAACTCCTCTAGATGCATGGAGTTCTACTGAGCCAGTTCTGTACTCTATTTGATAGCATGAAAATGATAAGTCACGGTTATGCAGCTTGCGAAATTTTGTTCACGTTTCGAAGTAAGCCTTTATTCAGAGGAAAGTTGATCTGTCACGACATATTTTGCTTTGTTTTTTTTTTACGTTTAGACCAAGCAGGTGCACACATAAAGAAAGGTTTGTTAAAATAGCACCTCCCCAATCACTTACCGTATTTATTCGATTAACCGCGCTGGGTGCTTATTAAATTATTTTAGGTGGGCGCTTATTACAATTTACACCATTTTAAGCAAGTGTAGTAATGCTTATTTTGCAACAAAATAATAAATGGTACATTTGATAACAAAACGCGAAGATGTAACAAAACAACTGAGGTTTCTGTAAAATACTCTGAAGCAAACACCGCCTTCGGGGAAGTCTCTTATTAATTATATTCAGTTTTTTTAGAGGGGATGGGAAGGGAAATAGGGTGAGGTGGGAGTGGGCGCTTATTTGAGTTTGACTGGGAGGGAGGTGGGTTGGAGTGGGCGCTTATTCGAGGCTGAGCGCTTATTACCTTTTTTTGTCTTTAGGATGGATGCTTATTCGAGGTTGGGCACTTATTCGAATCAATACGGTAAGAGTCTTTCTCGTTTTTCGCCCGTCACCTCTGAAAGCAATCCCTTCACTTCATAGACTCTTACTCTACGGGACAAACCCTACATAAAGACCAGAGGTATTTGATCTGACCAATATTCTTGAAACTATTTCTCTTCAAAAACTGTAACTTACGCGCAACATATCAACTCTCACCTAGCACTAAATATTCATCAGAATTTAATTCTAAATTCAGTTTTATTAATATTACTTTTTAGAAGTTGCGAAATTTTTTATCGCACTCAATGAAAAGAGATATTTGAGATATTTCTCTTTAAAGTAGGTTTCAAAAAGTCATGTTTTAGTTTTACGTATAGATTCAATCTTTTATTTAATTGTAGCATATTACATATGTTTTATCATCAGTAGTAGGTTAACCCTTTTCAGACGGGGGCTCTTTTGGATCCATGTCAACCGAAATTGACAACCATGCTTTTCAAAATTTGCTTTTTTCCTATTTAAAGGATTTATTTCTATTTTTACTTATTAAATTTAGCAATATTTTAACAAATTTTTCAATTGTGGCTGTTAGTGTAATCCAGGCTTTTCTGAGACTGTTTTGAGAAAAACACGTGAATTTAAAAGACCAAGTGCTTGGCAGATGCTAGCTTTTCTATTCTTAACATTCTTGTTCATTTCGCGAATTTTTACAACTTACGGATTTGTTAGTTTCTTAAGCATCCTGTTACACACAAATCAATTTTTTCCTATTGCAATTTCCTCATTTAGATGGGTTTTAGGGAAAATTGAATACATTTAATTAATTCAAATTCACGGATCTAAGACGATGGATAGTTCCAGATCCTTCTTAGTAATAACAGGAGCCCATAACCCGGAGCGAGCAACTCCCATACTTGGCCTATGTCGCGACATTTTACGGACCAGTTTATTTTTAGACACATTTTAGGGCTTTTTTCCCCGCGAAAATAGAATCTCCACCACGGTCTATGAGCGCATTCGAAGTATAAGATAACAAAAAGAAAAAGTAAACGTTAGTTAAAAGGCAAAAATATATATCATTTTTAGTTCTGTAGGTTTTGCTGACTGGTTTGTGGAATTTATAAGATATTTAAAATTAGCGCCAAAACCGGTCTAAAAATATTTCTGGTCCGTGCTCTAGATCAAGGAAAACTTTCTCCTGGTTATGGGCTCCTGGTGATAAATGATGTCACCATGACATCACTGCTGGTTGTTAGATGTTATTAATGTGCTAGCCAACTCCTTGATCTTGTCAGACGCCTTACTATTTTAAGCATTTTTCGTTTTTAGGGGGGAAATTGATGGAATTTGGATTCTTCTAATAAATTCAACAATACGACGTCATAATGTGGTCAAATTACGTCATTGTGTCAATCAAAAACTATGTCTATAGATGTTGGAAATGATGATTATATTATTTCGTGTAATTTTGGTGGCAGTATCATCAGCGGTTTTGCAGTTATAGAGGGGATGGGGGCGGTTCGGAGCTCCGGAAGCAAAAAAGGCTAGTCTTATTAGGGTTAAGTGTTCTCAAGCAGGCCTTTCTACGGTAATTAGAACCACGACTCTTTTTGGGATAACGTTTTTATAATTAATCAATAAATCAACTTTATTTAACCACGGGATACCTAGGACTAGTTCACATGTGTTCGATTAAAACGTGTACATGTATAATGAAATAAATGTAAAAGAAATCAATAAAAACCAGTCAAGTAATAACGAGCAATCTAAAATACTAATACGTTTAAAATGATATTTACAATTAGTATTCACAGACATTATTTACAGATAAAATTTAAAATCCTTATAAAATTTGAAAGGTTTTAAACATGAAGGCTTCAAGAGATCGCTTAAAAATTCTAATGTCTTTCGATTCTCTAATTACTGGCAATGAACTCTTAACGTAAAAGATTTATGCATACATTCTAAATTAAAAGATAGCAGCTCAAGCGTTGTGCCAAGCTTACGTAAATTACATGAGACACACTCTTAAATGTAAAAAAAATCCACTAACATACGGTACGCACTGGTCGGTACAAACACTTGTACAGCATAATTAACGATTGAAGCTGTTGATGCTGATCTAAAGTTTGGATATCAGTCATGCAGCTATATTTAAAAGGGTATCATATGAAACAGACTTCGAATAGTTTAAAATGGATCTTAATAATTAATAGCTATAAATAATAGTTAGTTTTCTCCATTTTATTAGCCTCGACATTGCCAATACCCAAAAAAGAGGACTACAAAATTCCAAAAGAAGAGGACTTCAGTCAACTCCGTTTATTGCGGACACTGTAGGGACCTCGAGTTAGTGTCCTCACTAACGAGAGTCCATAATAGCTGGAGTTTGTTTCAGTCAAACGTCTGTAATTTTTTTTTGCCGGGGATTTAGCTACTGTCCGTATTATCGGGGTGTCCGTTATAGCGAGGTGTCCGCAGGGCGAGAGTCGACTGTACACATATAATAAGCGATCAAGTGACGTATGGTGTGATCTCTTTTTGCGCTGTATACGAACATACGAAAAACTTTCTGTGAAAACATGAAACTACTCATATCGTACCTTAGAAATTGCATGCAATAAATTCCCTCCAAAAAGAAGATCTGTAAGCAACAACGTCCCGTAAATGACCATTAAAACCTCGCATTTTGAGTGGTCGCTTAAGGGAGGTCCGACTGTAGTCAAGAGATCTAACAATAAACACTTAATGACTGGTCCTAAGGAAAACAGTTAATTTTGTTTCTCGAGAATATCAATGTTCCCCGAGGTGGAGCCCTACTAATTTTGAGGCTGAAAATTCAATAAATCTCGCTGTAATGGCGGTCGTCGGTCAACACTAGGGACTTAACGCAACGACGATGGGAGGTTTTCACGACGATATTCCCGACCGAAAGGGACTGGAACGATAACCTCAGTCTGTCCACTATCGAGTTACGTTCTGCATCGATGAATTCTAGGACGGCACTCCTGATTTTGGTGCGAAATGCAAAACAATTTTCTCGGCGACGCGGGCGAAAAGGATTAGACTTAAACTATTAAACTATTTATCTGTGCAACTGTTGATTCCAAAACCTTGATTCCCGACTAGAGACTGCTTTATACAGTATGCGTCCTTGCAAAGAAGTCAGAGATATGTTGCTTTTTGCTCACAATTCGCTAATGAAAATTTTATCAATGACGAAGATTTTTTTGCTGTTGTATGATTTAAACAAATCAAGCCAGAATTCTCGTCCGTTTAGCCTCATATTAAAGAACCGCCGAATATGCGACTGCTCACAAATATTTGTTAACACTTTCATTCTTAAATCAATGGAAACTAGTGGAAACAAAACCACGTCTGTTTTCTGGATGTAAAATAGTGTAACTTACGTTGATGACCTCGTGTTCGTTTCAAGTTGCGCGCTTCGATTTCTAAAGAAAACAATTGGTCACCTTGAAGTTGAAAATCCGCGTTAAACACATCAGGTTGGAAACTATGATGAATGACCTGGAGTTAAAGGTCGATGGAGCGGTAAATGTAGCGAAGAAAAATATTTTCCAAGCAATGCAACTCATGTCGACTCACGTCGACAAGTCGACTTCAAAACAGGCGAACTGAAGTCGTGGACTGGAGCACGATAGCTTTTACACATGAATACCTTCACGATGGTCCATGCTCGTGACGTATTTTCAAAGCGAACGCCGTCGTCTAAGCTTAATTCCCGTCGTCACTGTGTAAAGTCCCTAGTCCCAGGGAACAGTGCACTGTTACCCTCTGACGTCATAGATTTGCAATGTTGCCAGCTCAGAGATTTTGGCGAGAAACAGTTTCCTCGTTATAGATTTCATGCGATCTGGAAGTAACCAATGAGAGCACGAGCTGTTGGAAAAAATTCTCCATCCATATAACAATCTAATTTGGCGATGAACATAAAAGTTCTCTCATGGTATCCTTTACGGCTTGCCTTACTTCTCTAATCTTCCAACAGTAGAGTAACGGGTTTAAAGAGGAGTTTAGAAGAACTAACGTACCGGTAAATTCCCTTGCATGGTAAAGCGATAGTGGTATCCCTCGCTGATGTTTCAAAGCTTCGGTTATAAGAAACGGCAAGTAAGAAACAACCAATGTCATCTGCACCCACAATGCAGCAGACACTGCCTTTCTGTATCGCGCTATGTTAAGCGGAACCGGTTGGTTCTGCTGTCTTTGAAGAAAGTGGTCCAGCACTTGGATTTGGTTATGACGCAGAATGAAGAAAATCTTGACGTAACAGACAAATGAGATGACGAGACAAACAGATAAGGCTACCTTGATGCACCATGACGTCACAATAGGATCCCAAAGGTAGGTCAATATACCCACAATGGACAAAATCCAACCAACAACTAGGGTCACCAGTGTTCTTTTCAAAGTTACAACTTGTCTGTATCTCAGCCCCAGTAACAGGGCGAGAAGTCTGTCCACGCTGATTACAGCCAATGTAAATAATGACACGGCACTAAAAACATAGCACGTGAAAAAAGCTAACACATTCGCGTAAAAGCAAATATTCCATTTATCGCTTACCACGGACATAAAATAGGCAATATAAACAGGCTCTGCAATCATACCGACACAGAGATCAGTTATCGCTAGGTTACGATACAGGAGTTTGGACGGCGGATGCAGTGAAGATTCTTTCTTCAGAGCGACTAGGATCAGAGAGTTCCCTAGAAATGCAGTAATGGACACAGAAATATTAACCACCAAGAGAAAGATTAGCTCATGTTTTACTTCTCCAGTTAACTCGGCCGTGCATCGCGATTCCCTGTTGAATTTCTCCAGGTTTTTATTTTCTGCCAAATTTGTTGCTTGAGCCATTTCTCTGTAGCAGGAGCCGTTGAGAGTAAGCTGTCTGTTAAAAAAAAATCATGATTTTTTTACTGGTAATGAGGAAAGAACATTGATTGTCACTACTGATATGCGCTTCCTTTTTGTTAGCAATTACTATGCTGTTTATTTACCGTTAAAAAACCCGTCGCTTGAGTATTTTATTGCATGAATGGAAGATTTGAGAATATATCACGAAACTCCATGTTAGCATTAAGGACAGGAACAAATGAGTTTCATTGAATTTTCGCCATCAATTATTTCCTAAAAATTTGAGATCGAAACTTTACTCCCATACAAACACGGTAATTTTACAATATATACCTACCGTGATACAAGAATTGAGGATGGGTTACCTGTGGTTCTGTGATGTGGCTGGTTATTGCCAAGATGGCGGATTGATCCCGAGACCAAAACAATTAAAAAGGAGAACTGAAACAAACACAAAAAGACGAAATAAAACTAGAATATATTTAAACAAATTTGCCCGAATATTTGGTTTGTTAACTCTCGGGGAAGGGCCGGGAGATCACTTGCTGACTTTAGTAAACTTCATATCGTCAAAGTACAGGCTAACAAGAGATGGAGATAAAACAGACACAACGGAAAACGTCTCCATTCCATCCATAGCCTGCGTCGCAGACGTTATTTAACTTCGTCTGCGGCAAAACATGAACTTCCAAAAATTAGTTTGTAATTCTGAATAAAAAGGTTTCTAAGGAATGATTTAAGTTCCTAATCTATTTCTGTTTTTTTTTCTGATATTTAACCCTCTTCTTACTCCTACCTTAAGAGCTTCTTTTCCCCTGTGTGGTTCACTTTGTTCACCTGCTTGCCACCGAAAATAATTACCAAAAACTGTCCACTGCTACCGCCTTTTTAGCCAAACTTATAAAATTTCATGCAAGAAACTCTGTTTGATTATAGACCAGTTTCCACGTATCTCAATTAATACTTGGGGTCGATACTTTAGAATAAAAAAAGATGTATCATTCATCCCTGAATTTCTAGGTGATTTTTTTATATATTCCCCTAAGTCTGAATATGGTCTGTCAACAGAAAATATTGATTGGGAACCTTTTTTGACTCATCATTCAGTTCCTGAGCGCGATTTGAAAATGAGAAGAATATTATTATACATATTTTGAGTACCTTCTTTTCATTCATCGGTAGTCAGTTTTAAAATGTGCTTCAATCTTTAATTTGTTCAACAGAAGGCGTGAAAGAGATTCAAACTCTGCTTACCTCGATTTATGTAAATTTTCGCCTTCAGAGCATCTGCCTTTTCCTCAGCAAGTTCAAGATATGTGAAGGGATGTTTCTTCTGGTGAATAATCTTCAAAAAGTAGTTGTCATCCGTCGAATGGTATTTTTGCAGATATTCGTAGTTTTTAGGGCATTAGCCCAGCTGTTTTGTCTTCGCTTTACGATTGAAATCTTATGCCACTTTTTCCAACTCGGCGACTGCCAAAACAGCTTAGCGCTGCCCGCCGTCTGTCCCTTTTCCTGTCAATCACCCGAAAAGAAGACGACACTTTTGTGGATATCCACAAACATCTTTCAAACTCGGTAAATGCTAGCAGGTTATGAAGACATAACCGGGTAATCTTAGCCAATCAGAATTGTGAGAGGTGGTGAGACTTATCTGTTTTAATTTGTCTTTAGCAGCTCAAATGTCTTCCAATTTGGTTTGCATATATGGTTCACTCAGCTAGAAAAACAACAAAGAGAGATAAGGCGTGTAGTCTTTCGAAACTTTATTTACCATGTGAATGTGAATATGAATCCTGACAATTGGGAAGGCGTTTTTGAGCGACGTACCTCAATCGCACACAGAAACTTCAATTCCGATTGCCGTCCGTGGCATAAAAACGCCGTTAAGGTCTCTAATTTCCTTATATAAACTGCTACACTATCAAAAATCGGAATGCGAAAACTTGCCTCTTTCCTTTTTGAGTTTATAATTCAGTGGTCTGCTTCCTCATTAAAAGCCTTGACTCCATAAAGTTTGCCCCCAGGCCGTGGAGGAGGATCAAGATCTCAAACGACGTAATAAGAAATATCACGCCATCTGCGAAAATAGTACTGCAGTGCTTGAATAATAACATAGAGGATCCTTTCTTTAACTTGACGTTTCTTATGCTACACCAAACGTCTTTTAAAGTAACCGTTAAATGAAGTGACGACATAACGACATTCAAGTGTAAGAAAGATGAGAAACTATTTAATGCGAAAGAAACAAAGCTACAAATGATAGAATGTTCTGTCGTAAATTGTAATAACAGTTGTCAAGAAATGTGATAACCAAGCTGTGTAATAAGCCGAGCTGTCTTGAATTGTAATAACATATTGTCGTGTTTTGTAATAAGTCTAGAAAATGAACAATTATTTACAGGCAGTTGGTTGGTTGACTGTTTCGAAAGCGTTTATCGGGTGGTCGGTGAGATGATTTAGTTGTTGCTATAATGCTGGCTACATAATAGCTTAAATGCTTTTGATTGACAAGAAACTTTCAGTAGGTAAGCCCTTGACATTAAGAAGTATTGCAAAATACGACAATGTGTTATTACAATTCACGTCAGCTAGGCTTATTTACAAATTACGACAACGTTTATTACATGGTTGTTACAATTCTCGACAATTGTTATTTCAATTTTCGACAGGCATGACAATTCACGACATTATTTCAATTCACGACAGAACATGGGACTGATGTCTTACACATAAAACATCAAGCAAATAAAGATAAAGTTCTTTGATGCTAAATTTTTTGGTCGGTTTTACGGCGGTAACCAATTAAACGCGACCTCAAAAAGTTAATTTTCCTCTCGATTGAAACCTGAGTTTTCGCGGACGTCAATCAACGAGTTTCTATGGTTTCCTCACGAACTTCTCGTTCATCGATTCTAGATCTGTTTGAAGAGCGAAGACTTGCAAGAATATTTTTCTCCGGTATGACCAAGGCGTTTTAAGTTTCGCTGTGGTGATACTTTTAAATTAACTTTGTAAGTCTGAAAATCAATATTTACTGTGAGTTATAAGCAACTATATGTATGTAATAAGCTTTAAATTCAATACACACTCGCAACTCCTCAAGATGCGTGGAGTTCTACTAAGCTACTTCTGGATTCTATTTGATAGTATGAAAAATGATAAGTAGCTGTGCAGCTTACGAAATTTTGTTCTCGTTTCGAAGAAAGCCTCTATTCAGAGGAAGGTTTATCCATCACGACATTTTTTACGTTATTACCAAGCAGGTGCACACATAAAGTAAGATGACCTGTGGATAGGGGGGAAAGCCCAATCGGACTTGGAGATGGCTGGTTTTCTGCGAAAACTATGTAAGTGGTGCGTTCAAATAGGGCCTCGTGTTAATAAAAAAAATAGAAAAAAATAAACAGAAGAACATTAATTTGTTAGACCATTTAATTCTTTTTATTTAACGCTCTATTAAGATTTTAGGGTAAAGGCCTATCGCTTTAAGGGGGATAGACTTTGAAGGTAGAATTTGAAGTGGACAGACAGACACGGGGCGAATAGGTCCGTTGTCGAAAGGGGAGAACCCAAATCAGAAATTAAAGTTACAGATTCAATAATTAAGTGTAAAAGGAGTATGGTTTAATCAATGAAGAGGTATGCTTGGAGCCAGCCATCTTTGAAAGAATGTGTAGTAGTTGACTCACTTGGGTTCTCACCACCATCTAACAGTCTGTTCTACTACCAAGCAAACTTCTTCCGTATTTATTTGATTAACCGCCTTGAGAGCTTGATAAAATTTTTAGACCTTGAGAGTGGGCGCTTGTTCGAGGCTGAGCGCTTATTACATTTTCCAACATTTTAAGCAAGTGTAGTATGTTTATTTTGCAACAAGATAACAAATGTTAATAACAAAACGTGAAGATGTAACAAAGCAAGGTTTCTGTAAAATACTCTGAAGAAAATTCCGTTTTCGGGGAAGTCTCTTATCAGTACTTAATCAGTTTTTTTTGGGGGGGAGGGGAAATGGGGTGGGGTGGGAGTGGGCGCTTATTTGAGTTTTTTAGTTTGAGGGGGAGGGAGGTCAGTTGGAGGTGGGCGCTTATTCGAGGCTGGGTGCTTATTCAAATAAATACGGTAAGAATCTTTCTCGTCAGTTTCTCCCGTCACTTCGGAAAGCAGTCCCTTCACTTCATAGAACCTTAGCTACGGGACAAACACTCCATAAAGACCAGAAATATTTGATCTGACCAATATTCTTGAAACTACATCTCTGCAAAAACTGTAGCTTATATGCAACATATCAACTCTCACCTTGCACTAAATGTTCATCAGAATTTAATTCTAAATTCAGTTTTATTAATTTTAATTTTTAGAAGTTGCGAAATTTATTATCGTACTCTATGAAAAGACATAAATATAGATTCAATCTTTTATTTAATTGAAACATATTATATATGTTTAATTATCAGTAGTAGGTTAGGTAATGTTTAACCCTCTTCAGACGGGGGGCTCTTTTGGAGCAATGTCAACCGAATTTTGACAGCCATGCTTTTCAAAATTTGCTTTTTTCCTATTAAAAGGATTTATTTCTAGTTTTAGTTATTAAATTTAGTAATTGAAACTGTTAGTGTAATCCAGTCTTTTCCGTGACTGTTTTGAGAAAAAGATATGAATTTAAAATGATCAATTGGCAGAAGTAATACCCTTTCAATTCTTAACATTCTTGTTAATTTCTCGGATTTTCACAACTTGCGGATTTGTTAGCTTCCTAAGGTTAGTAATGTGCAAGAGAAATCCTTGATCTTTTCAGACGCCTTACTATTTTAAATATTTTTCGTTTTGAGGTGGGAAATTGATGGAATTTGGATTCTGCCAATAAACTCAACAATATCAACGACGTCATAATGTGGTCAAGTCACGCCATGGTGTCAATCAAGTCGTGCCTATAGGTGTTGGAAATGATGATTATATTATATTGTTTAATTTTTGGTGGCCGTATCATGAGTGGTTTTGCGGTTATAGAGGGGGTGGAGGCGGGGCGGAGCTCCGGAAACAAAACAAGGCTGGTCTGATTAGGGTTAAGTGTCCTATAAAAAGGCCTTTTCTCCTCAGTTAACATAACCGCCACATTCTAAAAGATTTATTATTCTCATTAATATCATCATCTAATGAGCAATAGCGGATTTGGAGGAGGTGAGACTTCCTTTCCCCCATCGCTATGAACAGGAAGACCTTAGATAACAACGACCTCAACCAGGTTGTGACGTCCAGCGGATTTAGTGAAAACAAGGGTTTGGGTGGGGTGCTCAGTCTCGCTGGCTCATAAAACCTGCCCTCGGTGGTTCTTATTTTTCTTACGAAAATTCAGACAAATTAGGTAATTATAAGATGTCCGTTAAATTAAGAGAAATATAAAAATAACCGCTTAAAACATTAAAGGAAGGTTAAAATAACACAACAGATACAGCAGATGCCAGGGATGGGCAGAACTGAAGAAGAATGAAACGGATTGAAATTAGGGTTTTTGAAAACTGTTCAAAGTTGATTACTGTTGTTTGCGACTTCAAAAATAATGCCCAGGAGACATATTTGTTTGTCTTGAATCTCTGATTTTGTCATGCATTTACCTTTAATTTCTTTATTTACTTTAAGTTCCATAGCGGTTGAGGGCGAGTAATAGGCAAAATTAATTATAAACAAAATGAACTGGACTGCCGTGACACAGCTCCTTTAAAGCATTTTCCTATAAACAGGGCGCCCACTATTTGAAACCAAGGTGGCCGCTCGTTACAGCAAGCGGTCGATTTTAAGGAAAAATAGGAGACGGTAAACGGTCTAGAAACGCGGCTATTTTTGTGGTGCAATATTAAACGACACCTTGCCCCTACTTCTTTACACTTTTTACCTCGTTGGTTACTAGTTAGAACCGAACCATCCCAGGGTAGGCTTTTAAAGATTGTGATTTCAAAAGTGGCATAATATGCTACTAGCGCTAGCAGTGCTCTTATATTTCTAAAATTATGCCAATAATTATGTTAGTTTTTGTAAATTATGCTCATTTTAACAAAAAATGCAGAAATTGTGCTTCTACTATAAATGGCAAACAATCACTGGAGAAGTCTCAAACAAGTAAAAGAAACTTTAAGAGTGTGTTATTCATTTTCTGACAACTTTGGAATGTCAAACGATTTACAACACACGCGGACGCCATCTTGGGCAACTGTCCCAGTTTTGCGCTACGTTGAGTATTGAAGAAAAAAATATCCTCGGTCACTTTCTGTGGGAAAGAGGTTCCATGAATGTGGCAAAACCAGAGAAAAAATTCATTTTTTTACTTAAACGTGCCTGTGACACTGATCTCGGGCCAAAAATATTGGCTGTATGATCAATGACAATTTTAGCTAGAAGTGTTAATTATTCTAGCAGTGCTCATTCTCGTCCCCAGAGCCAGTCGTTTCTTGGTCACGTGGTCGGGAAAAGAGGGGCTCTGGAAGCAGCCGTTACCGGATGTCAGAAAATTTCTGACATCCGGTCGCATGTGCAGAAGTTACAAATATCACTGCTCATGCTCATAACGGATGTTTGTCCCTCACCGCTCCACTGGGGGAAAAATTTTACTCCCTGAGCTCTCTCCAGAAAGTGGCTTCTTTGGGATGTTTTGAGAATGCACCCCTTCACTCAACTTGGATTCACTGATAATTTGGAGAATTTGAAGAAGACAGTAACAGAAACCGGCTGAAGCTGAAGCTTGTTCCATGTCCTGCAACTGCTATCTTACTTCAAAACGCTTTTTGAAACGAAACCATTCATGTGTTGTGTTAGGAGAGTAAAATATATATTTTATTTCACTCGAGCTGGTAGTGTTTTTTCCTATGTTTATTTCCTTTTGTGGTGTCGCATAGTCGCGGTTTTAATTTTGCCCATGAGCTTTTGTGTACAACACGTGTTAGACAACCGAAGGATTTACGTCGAAACAAATCAATATTAATCATTTTACCGACCCAGGGTAAAAAACATATATTACAAGGTTTGTCCATGAGAAGTGACAGTCTAATACACCTCCATGGTCTGGTTTTACTTGGGCTTCCATGCATGGTAACTTTATACAGTACTGGGTGAATCAAATTCCAGTTCAGAACTTGAACCCCAGTTTCCTATTAAACCCTAATCATAAAACGTCTGGGTCATTTGGTGTTTATGGGGGCCATTCAGTGTTCTGCTAAAAGGGCTTATCCTCCCTAAAGATTTCAGGTATCATCTCCTAACTAAAACTCATCATCAGACAGTACCTCAAAGAGAGAGTTTTCAATAATTTTGCTGTCAGACTGAGAAAATCATTAATACCTGAAGAATGTTGATTGTGTAGTGACCAATCACCATAATGTTCAGTACACATGCACGACCAAACCTCAAAACCACAAAGTAATTACCATCGCTGTTTGAGGTTTTGTTTTCTCACCCCTTATTAGCTTTTTCTTTGCAACGCAATAGCATTCCTAAATAATTTCTGGTATTCATGGTTTTGTAACTTTCACAGTATAGGTGAGCTCTTGTCACCTCTGTTATAGGGGTATAAACAGTTTTAGTATATACACACTCAGTGTTCTTGGCGATTTAAGCAATCTGATTGGTTCGCTATCTCGGACTTTTCAACAATATTCACCCCTTAGCGAGTGGATAATGTGTGAGCTCGGTGTTTTTCCCATTTTTTTAGAGAACGATCTTTTAAAAGTCGACAACATCCTAGGGCTGACTTTTTTTAAGGCAAGAAAAGACTTGGAAGGATTCAATATGGCGTTTTTCAATTTACTGTAGCTGAGTTTTGTGCTCGATGGATTGTTTACAACTCCCGTGTATTCGCGTAAAAGAAGCCGTCTCGTGAACTCAGCGTTTTCTAACAAGAAAATGTTGGCTCAAAAATCGAAGTTTATTTATGACAAACAAATTTAAATGGAAATGTTTACAGAAATTCTACGTTTCAAGTAATGAGGAAAAAGAATGATACAGGAAGACGACGTCTTACCTCGAGCAACCGAACCGGCCATTTTTGACAACACTTCCTGCGAAGAACGACACAGCAAGCCCTTTTGGCTATAAACTTGGCGAGTCAACAGAAAACAACGAAGCTCCACTTTTCTTCTCAGGTTAGAAAACAGTTCAAACTTTTAGCGGTTCCATTTAAGCCATTACGCTGTTGTTTGCGAAATGATAAAATTGTGAATTGCCATGTTTGAAAATTCTGCAAAGATCTATTTTTAAACTTACGCGTGATTTGATCTGTCAATCAAATTGCAGTTTTTAATGGTTTCCTCTCCGATTTTGTTGAGATCACTTCGTGTGTATATACTAAGACAATTATTCTTTTCAATCTCGGTGAATAGTGGCTTTGGGAATATTTACCTCGCCGCTTTCGCAGCTCGGCAAATATTTAGCCACTATTCACCTCGATTTCAAAGAATAATTGTTAAATATGTACTTTTGATTACCGGTTACTAACAAAAAGTGTTGAGGACAAGGTGAGGACACTAGTTTAGTAGGAAGTGATGGTAATTGTGCAAATGCATCTAGAGAGAAACCTGTTTTAAGTATCACTTATGAGCTCATGGGTTACACATCTTTGTAGGAGTTTTGAAGGGTTTTTTTCTTAGAGGAGGCCTTACAACCGGGGGGACATTTTTTCTTGTTCACTGGCAAATTAGGGCCTATAACTGGGGGGCTTATAAAGTGGGGGAAGGCTTAAAAGCAGTAGTTTATACCTGTGCCAGACATTCAGGTATTGGGGAAGGGGCAAAGAGAACAAAACTAAAAAACCCTGCTTCTTTTAATGCTCCACTTCTCACTATCTGAATACCTAGAACGGATTATCATTACCTATATAGCTGTACTTTCTTATCTGGAACGGTGAAATGTAGAGTGATATATGCACTGTATATACTGTATGCTTTAAGAGATCCCCCTGTTAAGAAGTACACTTTGACTAACACACAACCCAAAAGCATTTTCTTGGGTAGCTGCTCTCATCATGTTTTGAGACTGGAGTGCAAGACCTGCAAGGTTTGAAATTGGGGATAGAACTTTGGATCAGGTTTGAAACAGGATAGAGAAAATCACATAGTTTGGTCGAAATTTGGCAAGGCAAGAAGCATACTGTGGGGTGAATCTGAACTTGGGGATAGTGCCCAACCCCCAATCCCCACCCTCTGCAGTTGTATTGAAACTGAATGTGGTGCTTTATAGAGTTAAAGTACAATATCTGCTCACAGGTTTTGAAAATGTATAATTTTTTAGATCCCTTAAAATTCATTATTTTGTGTTATAACATGAGGTCTCCAACTAGGAAAAAGGTTTAACCAAAACTGAATCATTGACCAGTGGAAGCAAGTTTCAATTTGGCTCATCATTATTTGTCAATAACCAAGTAAACTCAGATGCCCTATGCTTCAGTAAAACAATCCTGAGTGCAAGCTCAAGGACGGGTGGAGAGCAGGTGTGCCTAGGATTGGCGAGTAAACTATGATATTATTGTTGATCAAGCTGTAATGTTATCCACCCTATCAAAGGTGACATACTGCAAAATCCAGTTGTTATCATCAACAACCACTTACCCCAGTATGATGCAAAATAGACTACTCTAGGCTGTTGTTCATTTTAACACCTCAGTTGTCCCTGACATCGGCAAAAAATCTAGACCAGTTTTCACATAATGTATGCCTAGTATAAACAGTAAAGTTTTCTTGTATTTTAGAATTCTTAATCCAAAAAGTTTGAGAACATTGTGCTACCCTATGTGGTGATCAGATAAAATAATTATTTAGCAAGAAAAAATGTGCAAAAGCTGCTTCTTTGTTAACTGCTCATCAGTTATAAATAACCCCAGAGCCCCTTTTTTATCTTTGTCTAAATGCCACCCGACTGGAAGCCAAACAAGGACTGTTAGGATGAGAATATCTTCTCCTCCGAATTATCTAAGCATGATTTAAGCATTAATTAAGTGGAAGAAAACGTGGATTGGAAAGAGTACTTGTTCTATCATCTTTACACAATTAAAAAATTGCCTTCTGCATGCAGCCCAAAATGATTCATAAGCAATTCAGTTATGGCTTTGTGCACTGCCATCAGTGCTGTCTAATGAAATAAAGGCATATAACAAAATGTTACCTTCACATTAGTATAGCAAAGGAGATGTTCTTTCAGCAGCAAATACGATAAATTAAAAGCACACTGCAATAAACTGAACGTGAATATCATTTCTGTAATGTAGTCGGAGCTTGATTTACTTTCCTACTGCAGCACCAACGAATATCCAGAGGAATTAGAAAAACTGATTAGGCTAATTAATAACGCCATACAAGTACAGTATCAATCGCTTGATTTTTAACGAGAATGGAGCAACAGTAAGAGCTAACTAACCATTACTCCTCCTTTCATTTTCCCAGGAGATGACAGGGGCAAAGTTTAGCGCACAACGAAGGCAATACTTTCTTTGTCAAGGCTCGTTTCCTTTTAGAAACTTCTCAAACTTTACCTGCAATTCTCTTCTTCACTGCTGTTGCATATAAACAAAACAGGATTGTCGCAATCAACGAAACTCAGACACTGATTTTATGTTTGCAGGTCGAGAGGGCACGAAGTAAAATGTTATTCGCAGTAGATGATATTTTTAATTTTCTTTGCCCATTCAATTGCCTTCAGCCAATGAAAAAATTCGTATTTTCCGTTGCGTCCAGAGCCACTGGGCGGTTACAAATTAAGCCGAGTGGCTCTGGGGACGAGAATGAGCAGCGCTTTTAATTTTTTGGAAAAAAGAGTGAAGTTATGCTCGTGATGACAAAGTATGCCAAAAATTATGGTAGCACAATCTGTCAAAGCCTAGCCAATGAACTATTTCACGTAAAAGATTTATGCATTCTAAATTAGAAGATGCGGAAGCTCAAGCGTTGTGCCAACCCCACGTAAATTACACGAGACATTCTTGAATGTAAAAAATCCGCGAATATTATATACTGTGCGCCCTGGTTGAACAAGCACTTGTGCAACATAATTAGAGCGGTTTTCACTTGACTGTTGAAAGTAATTGGTTTTGGTTTTGGTTTTGGTTTTACTACGCCCTTTGGTTGGCTAGTGTACTTACTTTGGTTTTGGTTTTACGACAGTCAAGTGAAAACCGCTCTAACGATCAATGAAACTGTTGGCGTTGATCTAAAGATTGGATATCAGTCAGCTTTATTTTAAACGATCTCATATGACACAGACTTTGAATAGTTTAAAATGGATCTAAATAACTAATAGCTATAAATAATACATAGTGTTCTCCATTTTACTAGCCTCGACATTACCAATACCCTTAAAAAGAGGACTAAAAAATTCCAAAAGAAGAGGACTTCAGTCAACTCCCTTTATTGCGGACACCGTAAGGGACCTCGAGTTAGTGTCCCCATTAGCGAGAGTTCCCAATAGTGGGAGTTTAATTTATTTCAGTCAAACGTCTGTTATTTGTTTTTGCCAGGGATTTAGCTACTGTCCGTATTATCGGGGTGTCCGTTATAGCGAGGTGTCCGCAAGGCGATAGTTGACTGTACACATATAATAAGCGACCAATTGACGTATGGTGTGATCTCTTTCTGCGCTGTATACGAACATACGAAAAACTTTCTGTGAAAACTTGAAACTACTCATATCGTACCTTGGAAATTGTATGCAATAAATTCCCTCCAAAAAAGAAGATCTGTAAGCAACAACGTCCCGTAATTGACCAATAAATCCTCGCATTTTGAGTGGTCGCTTAAAGGAGGCCCGACTGTAGTCAATAGATGTAACAATAAACACTTAATGACGGGTTCTAAGGAAAAGAGTTCATTTTGTTGCTCGAAAGTCTCAATGTCTCCCGAGGCAGAGCCCTGGATATTCAATAAACCTCGCTGTAACGGAGGTCGTCGGTCAACATTCGCGGAAAACAATGCAGCTACCCTCTGACGTCATGGATTTTGCAATGTTGCCCGCTCAGAGAGTTTGGCGGGAAACAGTTTCATCGTTAGATTTCATGAGACCTGGAAGTAACCAATGAGAGCACGCGCTGTTAGAAAAAATTCTCCAGCTATATAACAATCTAATTTGGCGATGAACATAAAAGTTCTCTAATGGTATCCTTTACGGCTTGCCTTACTCCTCTAATCTTCCAACAGTACAGCAAGGGGTTTAAAGAGGAGTTTAAAAGAACTAAAGTACGGGTAAATTCCCTTGCAAGGTGAAACGATAGTGACATCCCTCGCTGATGTTTCAAAGCTTCGGTTATAAGGATCGGTAGGTAAGAAACAACCAATGTCATCTGCACCCACAATGCAGCAGACACTGCTTTTCTGTATCCCGCTATGTTAAGCGAAACCGGTTGGTTCTGCTGTCTTTGAGGAACGTGGTCCAACACTTGGATTTGGTTATGACGCAGAATGAAGAAAATCTTTACATAACAGACAAATGAGATGACGAGACAAACAGATACGGCTACCTTCATGTACCACGACGTCAGAATAGGATTCCAAAGGTAGGTCAATATACCCACAATAGACAAAATCCAACCAACAATTAGGGTCATGAGTGTTCTTTTCAAAGTTACAACTTGTCTGTATCTCAGCCCCAGTAACAGGGCGAGAAGTCTGTCCACGCTTATTACAGCCAATGTTAGTAAAGACACGGCACTAAAAAGAACGCCCGTGAAAAAACTTAACAAATTCGAGTAAAAGCAAATATCCCATTTATCGCCTAGCACGGACATAAAATAGGCAACATAAACAGGCTCTGCAATCATACCGACACAGAGATCAGTTATCGCTAGGTTACGATACAGGAGTTTGGAAGGCGGATGAAGTGAAGATTCTTTCTTCAGAGCGACTAGGATCAGAGTGTTCCCCAGAAACGCAGTAATGGACACAGAAATATTAACCACCAAGAGAAAGATTAGCTCATATTTTACTTCTCCAAAAAACACGGCCGTGCACCGAAGTTGGTTGTTCAATTTCTCCAGGCTTTTGTTTTGTGCAAAATTTGTCGCTTGAGCCATTTCTCTGTAGCAGGAGCCGTTGAGAGTAAGCTGCCTGTTAAAAGAAAAATCATGATTTTTTTTCTCTTAATATTAGGAAAGATCATTGATTGTCACTACTGATATGCGCTTCTTTATAGTTAGCAATTTCTATGCTGTTTATTTACCGTTAAAAAGCCCGTCACTTGAGTATTTTATTGCATGAATTGATTGAGAATATATCACGGAACTCCATGTAAGCATTAAGCGCTTCAACAAATATTTACAGCAGAGTTTATTTCATTGAATTTTCGCCATTAAGAGTGATTTTCTGTAAAATTCGGACTTCGGCCTGACACGGTACCTCATCGATTTGGCTGATTTTCGGCATATAGTCTTAGAATGGTGTTCTAAATACTGAATACATATTCTAAGGTTCGAATTCTCTTTGGTTTCAAAGATACAGGAATGACAGTTTTGACGAGGCCTCGAGGGGCCGCTATGTTGGTGAACTGAAGGAGATTTACAGTAATTAATTCTAACCTTATCATGAACATAACCTAATCGCGACTCATACAGTTGCAAAGAACTAGCCTTCCTCCTTTCATTTACCTACTCTTATCTGAAAATGGTTAAGCCTGAGCTACGAACGGCTATAACTTCTCACAGCACTTTTTCGGTACTTAAAAAGTACACAAATTTGCAAGAAATTGGAAGGTCAATATCACCCATGCCACATCGATTTAGACTAAGCCATTTTAGCTAAACATAGTTTTTTTATAGCTAAGTTAGATTGTTGAATAAATAATTGGGCAAATGCAACGGAGCAGAAATATAATTGCATGAATGCGCAATGGTTCAGCCACTGGGCTGCTAAAACTTCCAAACAAAATCCGGTGAATATTTGAAAAGAAAATTCTTTAGAAATTGATCGTGCCTCTTAAAGCCCATCTGTCGCTTAAAAAACCCTCCCTTGACGGTAATGTAAAAAGATCATCTTTTGATTCTGATCTTGCGAAGAGCTTGAAATATGCGCTAAAATGAAAGTTATAAATTTTGTTACACACGGTACTAGCTCAAGTTCGCTCTTCGATTTGCCAGACCAGTAAGGAGCCGCTCGTGTACTGCACAGTTACAATTTTCTCTGTAGTATTTCGCTGTATACAGCTACAAATTACATATTGTCTTAGGCAAAGATAACGCAAACGTTGTCAATTTTTATCAAAAGGCTAGAAAAACAAACCGTGCACTGCAGGTTTATGCAAATTATATAGTATTCGATAGTTACACGTGTAAACAGGAACCTACCTTTGCTAATGTACACTGTTTGGCAGATCTTTCCAACGTAAGATATAAAACCAGTACATGAAATGAATATAAAGAACTCATCAAGTCAAATCACCTGATCGTACCGTCATAACTGAACAATAAATCCGAAAAATATGACACGGAATGATCGGTGGGAGACGAAGCTGACAAGGAACTGCACGCTGGAACGGAACTGAAATGAACAACCTTAATCAAGTTCAGTCTTCTCGACGCTATTAAACGTTTCACCCGACTTTGAACAGGAAGTTGTTTTTTTTATTTTCTTTCTCATTCTTGCATGTACTCTGCAGTTCGCCCAGTATTTGTTCGTAACTTTTAATTTTGTAGCAAACTGGAACGGTTAAAAACTACCAACCCCTCCTCCCCTCCCCCTCTTTGAGTGAACTTTCATTCGGTCTGATTCACAATAATTTCGAACGGTGACAGAGTGAAAATTGAAATGAACTTTTTTTCAGTATTTTTAAAAGTTCCTTCTTTTTTTTTCCCCATAGCCAGGAATGTTTTGAACGTAAAGGGCTCAGGTGTCGGTGTTTTTTACGACTCTGCTTGTGGACTGACCTCACCACCAGTATTACATCACGGACATAAAATCTGATCCGACAGGGTCAAACAGTAACTGATGGGTCTCTGAAAAGCGAAATGTAGTCACTTTGGGGCGAGTAGGCTATATAGATGATGAGATCATTGTTTATAACTCCATGACCGTATCCCAAAAGTCGAGCCAGCCCGGGGCGAGCGAACACAATTTTGGGGCCACTGGCCACACCCTTATGTTTGGCGGGAAATTGGCTGATTAGTCAAATCTCCTTAACTCCACGACCATGCACCTTTCCAAATATTGCCCTTTTAATTAGCATATAGTTAGGGCCTCCCGTAAGCATTTGCAACTATTTTGATTTGTAGAAGACTGTTGAACAGTTTTCATTACTTTAATGTGTCGTAAACAACACGAGGTACATGTTCTGATTTCTACCCCCACCTCCACCTCCCCCTCCCCACTTCCCATCCATACCAAAAAATTTTCAGACCAACACTGAATTGCATGTAGGTATGTACAAAAATATGACCATCTCGAGGCAAGGTTCATCACTGTAACTTACCACACAAAAGCATTTTCGTTGTTTGCCATCGACTGATTCTGTTGTGAATACTAAGGTCCCATAAACAACGCCACGTTTAGAAAGAGCCCACCTCTTTCAATCCAAGAAAACCCAAGTAGCAATTTCACCAACGGACATAAGCCATAAGAAAAGGACCGCGTCAAATAGTTCATAAACTCACAAACGCCTCATGACACCTTTAATTCACTCTTTCTTCGATAAACTAATTTGTATTTTTTTTAAGCATAAATGACATCAGCATGCGCGATTATGAGCATTGTAGCTTATGAAAAGGAAATTTAACCAATGCACATGAAAGCGACTAAGACGGGGACTAGGGGAAATTAGGAACATCGTTCGTACCGCTGGAAAAATATTGGCTAGTTCTTTGAATAGACTCAATTAAAACCGTTTTTGTTCAGTAAGGAGCTGTTAGATGGGGGGAAAGCTACATAAAGTAGATCGCATCAGAATACGGCACAGGACTAGGCTCTCAAAATCGATAAGCATGCAAGACCAATCATTATGTAAAACAGATAAAAATTCCCTGAGGGAAAAAATTATGGGTAGGGGAAAGACCCGAAGGTGGAAAGTTAGGATCGTAGCTTCTTTTCAGGTAATCGATCATTTACGTTAACTTCCTCTATCCGACGGGCATATCGGAAAGACTGAAAACACCCAATGGATGAGAGTATAACACATTCAAGACAAAACAAATTTGTGATTTTTCACAACTCAATAAAATAACTAAAAATGTGTACTACTCAGTTATACAAGATTTTTGTTTTCAATTTCAGATTTTTACCATGGGGCATTAGCCCCCATACTCACTAGTCACTACTTCACAATCATCGTGTTAAAATCAGTGAAATACTCTATTTGCATGGCGTACATTTTGAAGAACATTTAAAAACAATTTGTATTCCTACCCTTATACCTTTATTAAAAATTAAAGTTGGGAAATTTGTTGTTTTCTAAAAGTAGACGGAGTGGGGAATGCAAAGCTTCACTTTTCTCTTCTAAGGTAGAAAGTGTCAGCAAAACGTGAGAGTCGTCCTTGAGGGTAAAGTGTCTAACCTAATTTTCTCACCGATTGCATGTGCCATTTCATCCACACATAACCTCACCTAGTTAACAGAATTAGCAAATGTAATGGGGAAACGTTACGAGAGAACTGAGTAAGAAGTTAGGGTAAGTTTTGAAAATTGTGCGCACACCTGGAAATTCCTGGCTACGCTCCTGAAAGAGACTTTTGCTGGAGAGAAATTGAAATGTGCTCGCTAATATGGTGACGACCAGAAAGGACAAGCCATAGGATAGTTCCAGAAAACCACCCATTAAAATAGATCATGAGGGTGTCGCGGCGGAGGTTGAACTTGAAGGCGTCTGATGAAGGGCAATTTTTCAAGGGAGCCCAGACAAGATTATGTACGATGGGCACAGCTGGTTTGACCTGGAAAATTTAGAGAAGCTCAAGGCAAATAGTTAGACAACACATGCTAGAGCTGAAATAAAAATTTTTCGCACTTTTGAACTCTGTCCGTAAGGGTAAAGGAGAAAGTTTCCCTTTATCTGTGCATTAACCAAGTTGATTATGAATGTTTCCTCCTGTTGGACGTCTTACTAACGAGCACATTACCAGTACTTGTCCTAAGAGGCGTTTTTGAGTTGACGAGCAGAGAAAATTAGGTTTCGACGGTCTGAAATTCAGCATGCCAGAGTGAAGACGCCTTTTGTATGATGACGTCATCGTCCTACAGTAAAAACCGTTCGTTTTTACCACTGATATTACGTCAATCGGTACACTTATGTTGTCGAAAGGCCCGTGAGCATGGTAAATGACTTTACATTAAACTGCAGACACATCTTCAATCACTCCTTATTGTTCGCGATATTGGATAAACACTCCGATCGCTAACTGAATTTTCTTTACTGTTTACTTTATTTTAAATTAGGACTGTCTTGAGTTGTCCATGCATTGACTAGCGATTTTAAGCTTTTTCAAGGAAAGGAAAATCTGGAATTGTCCCCAGGGTGGGGCATTTGCGCACAGTTTTAAGCCCTTCATTGGGGTGACTGTGGTTTTTGTTGTCCTGGGCTCATCCCTCATTCTTCTTAACCCCTTCCAAACTAATTTTTCTGTTTATCAAAAAACCCTTTAAGGAAAGACAAAGAATCTCCTCATAACGGAATCGTGATTGAGACAAAATACCTGAAAATTGTACACGGAACCGTTGTTAACGGTGTACAAGGTAGAATGCGTCTATTTATTACTTTGCAAACGCCCAATTTTTAAAACGGGAAGTAATGACGTTTATTTCAAGAGCTCATGTCTCATGAGGTGTGAGTGAATCTTCAAACGCTGTAAATACATGTAGCTGGAACTATCATCGCATCCTCGCTCACTAATAATGATAACTTATATCAACTTCTATTATTTATTTCCTGGCTAAGATTTTCACGGATTATTCAGTTCAGTTGTTTGAAACCAGGCGGTTTCACGTGAGTTGTAACGCCATGCAAGGAACGTGACGACCCGCGATATGCGTGGGAAAATATTACTTTTTCTCGATCAAGGTGGAAACTGGCATCGTTGTCGTCGAGTAAGGTAATAGATCTCAATCTCATTACTATGGTTAATTTTAAAAGCTCTGGTTTCGATAAAGGAACTGGAGGAAAATCAGGAAAGTTCCAATTCGACTGTGATGGTTGCACTGTTTGTTTACGCGCCGTAGCATAAGTAGCATAAACATAACAAATTCCTTTTCCTTTTCCTTATACAATCTGCTTCTTTTTTTTTTTTTTTTTTTTTTTTTTTTGTCGCAGCAGAGTTATCGATTATTTTACAGAGGCTAATTATATTACAGAGGCTAACACAGATCACTCAGATTTAATGACAGATACTCTATTATCGATTGTAATTTTGGCAACACCTGGCGAGTATTCGGTGCAAAGATTATTGACAAAGCCGCTAGAACACTTTTTCATTCATTACTTTTGTTTCTGCTCCGTTAAATTTGCTCAATTTTTTTATTAACAAACTCGATTTAACTACAAACAATGAGCATTCAGGCAGAGTGGCAAGCTTCAATACGATGTGGCAAAAGAGATATACGACTTTAAAATTCTGTTAATTTTCCGGGTGTAAAAGATTCAAAAGTATACCCACCAAAAGTTTAATCGATCGTTGCGAAAACGTTATCAATTTCGAAGTAGTTTCTAAAAATACAATAACGAGGGATTGTGCTTTCAATGTGTATCGGCAAGGGAAGATTAGCTTTGAAGACAGGGTTGTAGTCGAAGGCTCAAAGGCAGCTTCTATTAACCAATATGGCGCCGGTCCGAAGCACCCCAAAACCGGCCGTGTCGATAACTTCCGAAATAGGAGGAATCAGAACCTAACGTTACCTATTCCTTATTAAAGACCCCGAATCAAGTCTACTTGCCAATTTTAAGCCAATTCGGTGAGATAGTGTGGTAACGACTTTTCAATATAGCTCGAGTCTTACAGACAACTGCTCTTAATTATTTCCTAAAAATTTTAGATCGAAACTTTACCCCCATACAAACACGGTAATTTTACAATATATACCTACCGTGTTACCGTGGGTTACCTGTGGTTTTGTGGTGTGACTGGTTATTGCCAAGATGGCGGATTGATCCCGAGATCAAAACAATTAAAAAGGAAAAAAAAACAAACGCAAAAAGGCGAAATAAAACTAGAATATATTTAAACAAATCTGCCGAATATTTTGGTTTGTTAACTCTCGGGGAGGGGCCGGGAGATCACTTGCAGGCTTTAGTAAACTTCATATCGTCAAACTAAAGGCTAACAAGAGATGGAGATAAAACACACACAACCGAAAACATCTCCGTGCCATCTGTTGCCTGCGTTGCAGACGTTATTTAACCTCGTCTGCGGCAAAACATGAACTTCCAAAAATTAGTTTGCAATTCTGAATAAAAAGATTTCTAAGGAATGATTAAAGTTCATAATGTATTTCTCTTTTTTTCTGATATTTAACCTTCTACTTACCCCTAAATTAAGAGCTTCTTTTCCCCTGTGTGTTTCACTTTGTTCACCTGCTTGCCACCGAAAATAAATACCAAAAACTGTCCACTGCTAGCGCCTTCATTTAGCCAAACTTATAAAATTTCATGCAAGAAACTGTGTTTCATAATTAATTAATTAATACTTGGGGTCGATACTTTGGAATAAAAAAGATGTATCATTCATCCCTGAATTTCTAAGTGATATTTTTTATATTCTCCCTCAAGCCTGAATATGCATGGTCTGTCAACAGAAAATATTGATTAGGAACCTTTTTTAACTTATCATTCAGTTCCTGAACGCGATTTGAAAATGAGAAGAATACATTATATATATTATAAGTACCTTCATTTCATCTATCGGTAGTCAGTTTTAAATAAATTTTATGCTTCAATCTTTAATTTGTTCAACAGAAGGCGTGAAAGAGATTCAGACTCTGCTTACCTCGACTTATGTAAAGTTCCGCCTTCAGAGTATCTGCCTTTTACTTGGCAATTTCAGGATATGTGAAGGGATGTTTCTTCTGGAAGATAATCTTCAAAAAGTAGTTGTCATGCGTCGAATGATTTTTGCAGATATTTTTGTATTTTTTAAGGCGTTAGCCCAGCTGTTCTGTCTTCGCTTTACGATTGAAACCTTCTGCCACTTTCTCGAACTCTGCGACTGCCAAAACAGCTTAGCGCCACGCCGCCGTCTGTCCCTTTTTCTGTCAATCATCGGAAAAGAAGACGACACTTTTTATGGACATCGACAAACATCTTCCAAAGTCGGTAAATGCTAGCAGGTTATGAAGACATAGCCGGGTAATTTTAGCCAATCAGAATTGTGAGAGGTGGTGAGACTTTTCTTGTTTTCATTTTGTCTTTATATTAGCAGCTCAAATGTCTACGATTTGGGTTGCGTACATTGTTCACTCAGCTAGAAAACCTACAAAGAGAGATAAGGCATGTAGGGTTTCGAAACTCTATTTAGAAATAATGTGAATGTGAATATGAATCCTGACGATTGGGAAGGCGCTTTTGAGCGACGTACCCCAATCGAAAGTGGGGCCTTCTACCTTTTAAATTTGTATTGGTACCTTACTTTACTTTTATAGAGACGATTCGACAAAAAATTTGGACAAAACAACTGCTTAAGAATGCACACAGAAACTTCACTTCCGATTGCCGTCAGTCGCTTAAAAACGCCGTTAAGGTCTCTAACGTCTCTTATATAAACTGCTTACACTAGCAAAAATCGGAATGCTAAACCTTAATTGCCTCTTTCTTTTTTGAGTTAATAATTCAGTGGTATGCTTCCTCATTATAAGCCTTGACTCAATAAAGTTTGTCCCTCATGATCAGGCCGTGGAGGAGGATCAAGATCTCAAACGACGTAATAAGAAATATCACGCAAACTGCACAAATAATAAACGCGGCAGTGCTTGAAAAATAACAAAGAGGATCCTTTAAAAATAAACTTGACGTTAAAGCATACGTCTTCTGAAGTAACCGTTAAATGAAGTAAGGACATTCAAGTGTACGATGAGAAGAGAACATCAAAAAAATAAAGATAAAAGCTCTTTGATGCTAACTGTTTTTGGTCAAAGCGGCCTCGAAAAGTTTTCCTCTCGGTTGAAACCTGTGTTTCGGTGAAAGCTCTAACAGTAACAAGACAGTAACTCAATTCGACACCATGACAGAACGTAGCTCTCTCGAGCCCTTTCCCATGATGCCTAGCATTAGGATTACCACCCTCTAACACCTTCCTCCCAGTAAAATTTGCAATTTTACGTTTAAGTAGAGTATCTTTGCGGCATTTTCACTAAGCGTCCCGAACGTCTACGTTTAACAGTAATAAGGTCCATCTTAGTGCATTTAGCAGGTTCTGCAGCCTTTGCAGTGTCTTTTACTGGCTTGATTTTTTTTCCACTCTTTTCAACAACAGCGACAGGTAGGTCCCCGGCTGTAGGTTTCTGTTCTCCAGATTTCGAGGAGGGTTCCGTAACTTTGACTTGCTGATCTTCCTTAAGATGCACACGGTTTCTTCTGGGCAGTTTACCATCCACATTAACATCGTATGAACGGTATCCACCGTTCTGTGAGACAGTTCCTTTTTTTCCACTCTTGTCCTTTCAACAGACCTTCAAGCTTGACTCTAACGGTATCTCCAGGCTTTAATTCATTTAGGTCTTTAGCAGTGCGGTCATAATAGCGGGGCTCCCGCGCGCGCGAAGCGCGCGTGGGACAGAGCCCCATACTCATGGAATATGGTCAACCTCTTTTCGTTTGGTTGTCACGTGATTGACCGAGCGTACGTACGTACGCGTCTACAGATTGTACGGGTGGGGTAGAGGAGACTATTAAAAGGAAGGGAGGGGTGTCTCAGGCATGTCTTGGCAAGTCCATATCTTTAATATAGGATTTAAGGACATTCACAAAATGGTCAATTGACAGCTGTCAAAACAGGATAGCCACTGACCAGTATCCCAGGACCATATCGCGGGCTCATGTGTCAACTCATCGAGGTGACGTGATTGATTTGGAAGCTGTCCGCTGACCAGTTCATTGTTTTACTAGATCGCGAACAATGTTCAATCTCATACTTTTACTAGTTAAACTGATAATGCACACATATTGGACATCAATGTTTTGATCAATTGACAGCTGTCAAAACAGGGTACCCGCTGACCAGTATCACTTGACCGTATCGCGGGCTCAGGTGTCGACCCATCGAGGTCAAGTATTTTTTGAAGTTATCCGCTGACAAGTTACTAGTTTTCAAGTGATCGCAGGCTCAAGTTTAAGTTTTTTCTAAATTCATATGAAATATGTTGTGTTTATGTGCTACACAATTAAAATTTTGATTGCAAACTGACCTCGGACGCGAAAATTGAGCCAGCTGTTACAGGCAGGGAAGACACTTGCTTTTGACTTTTCTCGCCATGTTCACGCGTTGGTCACGCTCTACGTCCAATTTTTATGCTCTGATTGGTCAAAATTTGACAGGTGAGTTCATGCGGAAAATTTATGCAGCATCTTGAATCTTGTTTACTTTGACAGCTGACAGAGTTTTGTGTCAACTTGTGATGTTTTGAACTGTCTTTTACCACTTGATGTGCAAACTGAAATTCAGCTGCTATCAGGAGTCCTCTGTTATTCATGGCTAGTTTGTTTATTGGGTTTTTGGTTGAGGAATACGTCGCTTGTCAAAGTCGGAAATCCGATTTCGGACGGCATCGTTTTCGTTTTCACCTTGCTTGATGCGTAAGAGGATTGCAAAGTCTGAAGCGATACTGGCTTTTCTTGATACCTTTCAGGAGCTGCATCTCGAATGGTAAGCCAGAGAAATTATTGTATTTGATGTTTGTTTTTTTGGATCTAATTTAATGAAGTCGAGCGGAGTTTATGCGGTCATTTAGTTTATGCACGTTTGTAAGATTTGAGACAATGATCTGACCGAGTATTAGGTTTGATATAAGCTTACAGAACTTTAAAAAGCCTTTAGACAGTTTCTCGCCGCAAATAGAAAGAAAACGTTCCAAAGAATATTTAGTTATAATTCTGGCCGGAAAAGAAAGCTTTGAGCGATTTTCCTGCCTCGGGTTCGTCTTTGAAAAAAGCAAACACCGGGAAGCCGGCTTAAAACATAAACTTAAGCTTGATGCTTGAAGACTCAGGATTTTTAGGGATACTTTAATACTTGTCTTCCTGAATGAAAATTGTTGTTTCTGTATATGTTTCACCGAATTATATTTCTTTTATTGATTGTTAGTAGTCTCTCTTGTAATTTCAATCGCTGTGCCGATTGTTTTCAGTCGTTCAGTGAACATCGCTTGCAGGAGTACTCAAAATGCCGCGCGTTAATAACCATTAAATAAAAAATAAACAGAATAAATTCTTTATAATGTTGGAGCGTAACTCTGTTAATGTTCATTCAAACACTCGCCACAGCGTGCACTACAAAAGTGAGAACCGGATGGCCGTATAGGTGATTTTGGAAATTTTTTTAACAGTTTATGAATATTGAATGAGTGCAATTTGTATTGTGAAATACTGCTTTCTGTCCGAGGTCTGCCGGTATGATAAAAACAGTGCCTCATTCTACTGTTTCACCTCAGATGTGATGTATAAATGGTATAAAAGGTTGGTTTACACGCACCCAGATTTGTTGACAAGATTTTGCAAAGTAAACTTGTCGAACGCAAAAAAGGTTGGCCTGATTTTTTTTCCACTAATTAATCTATGGTGATCAAGAGCCATTATGTGTCATTAATGTGATCGAAGATGATTACCAGTTTTTGGGTGTACATATGAGGTTATCAACTCGATGTAAGATTTGGTTCACTCTTGGGCTGTTTGCAAATTATTTTTCTCTAAAATCAGGTAGCCTTTCCCTCAAAAGTCACATAAATGTGCTCTAAAGTTAACTTAATTGTGGAATTCGAATACAAGTTTATTGTTTAATTTAAATTATAAATTTATTAATGGGAGCCTCGCTTTTAGCCCTGGCTAAATCTATATATTAGGCTTGAAATTTCTGGTGTTTCATTAGCTATTTAAGCTAGGAGCCTAATAAGCTCCAGACCCTCGAGTATAATAAAACCTGAGACCTGAAACCTTCTTAGTTTTCTCTGCTAACACTGTTTCTGCAATCTCAGGTGTCTCGCTTTCATAGGTACTTCAGTTGTTGTTCGACGGTGTAGGAATCTTTGTGCGGGAGATGTTGTCATGCCAGCAGTAGGCGTGTTGTGCTAGTCAAGTAATGCATCGTACGGACTTAATTTTGATTTCTCAGCTTTCCTCAGCAAAATTTTTCATGGCAGATTCAGCTTTTCCATTATTTTGGTGGTGATATGGCGAAGATTTGGTATGTTTAATCTTCTTTCGTTGGCAGAATTGCGAGAGCTCGACTGAGTCGTACTTCTTACCACAGTTTGTGACGATCTCATCAGGAATTCCCCATCTCGCAAATTGTTTTTGCATTAGATTAATGGTTTCACATGCAGTTTGGTGTTTCATCAAGTCAAATTCAATCCAGTCACTGTAATAGTCAACTAGAACAAGATAGTGTTCTTTGTTCCATTCAAAAATATCAGATCCAACTTTTGACCAGGGTCTGTTAGGAACTTCATGACTGATTAGTGTTTCGTTTTGGTTCTTAGTCTGGAAAGCATTGCAGACTTCACATATAGCAATGAACTGTTTCAATTGATTGTTCATTCCGGGGCACCATAATGAAGTTCTAGCACGCCTAAGGGTTGACCCGGTGCCCATATGTGCTTGGTGTAATTTAATAATCACAGTCTTTCGGATTGTTGCCGGAACTACGACTCGATCACTCCTGCAAATGATTCCATCGTTAAAGGAAAGTTCATCCTTAATGTTCCAATACGCTAAGATTTCAAAAAGAACGTTTCGTTTGCTTGGTTCCCAGCCCATAGATATGTGGTCGACGACAGACTGTCAGACAGCGTCCTTCGCAGTGAGTTCTGCAATTTCAGCGAAATTGCTTGTTAAGCTTTGTTCTTCATGAACAAGTCTTGTCGTTTCAATCTCTTGTTCGATCTTGCTTCGGTGCTGGTTAGTCGTTCGAGATCTGCTCAGGGCATCAGCAATAAAGAGGTCCTTGCCTTTTACATACTTGAATTCGAAATCTTATCCCATGATTCTACATAGCATTCGCTGAAGTCTAACAGGGTTATCTTCAACAGGTTTCTTCAATACGGCAGCAAGGGGTTTGTGGTCGTTATAGACTGTCACTTTCCTTCCATTAGTTTAGGTATGAAATCTAGTGAGCCCAAATACAATACTAAGCATCTGTTTCTCGATTTGGCTGTAGCGTTTTTCAGTGTCTGTTAATGCTTTCGATGCATACTGTATAGGTTGGCCGCCTTGCATGAGGCAGGCTCCTAAACCACTTGATGATGGGTCCTTTTGGACTTCAACGTGTGCAGCCACGTTGAAGTATCTTAGCAGTGGTGTATTCAGAATGAGGGTCTTAATTTCATCAAAAGCTCTCGGTTTATTTTCTTCCCAGATAAACGCAGTGTTGTTCTTCAGCAGAGCTCGTATCGGTTCTGACTTGGTTGACAAGTCTTCTGAAATCTTGAGAGGTAGGTAACAACACCAAGTAGTCTTCTAACTTCATCTTTGTTTGTTGGGGCAGGCATTGACTGAATACATTCTTGTTTCTTGGGGTCAGGTTTAACTCCTTTGTCTGTAAGAACCACACCCAAGTAGAACAACTCAGTCTTCCTCAGCTGGAACTTCTCCTTATTAAGTTTAATATTCTTCTGATGGCATCGCTCCAACATGGTAAGCAATCTCTTGTCATGGCTAGCTGTTGCTTCTTCAATGTTTTCTCCAGCGCCCCGGATCAATATGTCATCAGCTATGGCTTTTTACACCTTCTAATCCCTCTAGATTTTCATCAATTCTTCTTTGAAATTCTTCAGGTGCTACACTGATGCGAAAAGGCATTCTTTTCCATTTCATCCGTCCAAGAGGGGTATTAAAGGTTGTCAGCAAGGAGCTTTCTGCATCTAATGGTACATGCCAAAAAGCAGTCTTGATATTAGCTAGAGAGAATACTTTAGCATTGCTAATGTATGTAAGCAGATGATCGACAGTTGGGATTGGGTACTCAGATCGTTTGAGTGTCGTGTTCAGTGGTCTGCTGTCTATGCAAAGTCTAATTCCATTCTTAGCAGAAGGTTTGTTTACAATTGTAGGAGCACTTACCCATTCGGTAGGCTCAGTCACTTTCTCAATTATACCTTGCTGTTGGAGGTCTTTTACTTCAGCAATAAAGTTGTTCTTCACGGAGAGAGGGATCTCTCTAGGAGCTGTTTTGTGAGGAGTGACATCATTACTTGTGTGAAGATGTAGTTCGCCCTCAAACTTTCCTATACTGTCATCAAAGAGTTGAGGGTAGTTAGTGAGAATGGCCTCCAAGGTTAGTGGTGTTGTCACTTCACTGGCAGCTGTCATCAAAGACTTGAGGGTAGTTAGTCAGAATGGCTTCCAAGGTGAGTGGTGTTGTCACTTCACTGGCAGTTACAGGGACACTTGGGTTAGCTGGGGCTACTATAGCAATATTCTCTCGTAAGAGCGCAATGAGTTTGAATGTTTCAGAGTCATTTAGACCGATCAGAGGTGTTAGGTCTCTGTCAACAATTCTAAACTGAATTATCCTTTCGTCACTGGTTGCAGGATTTAGCACAAAGACTTTTCTGGTTCCCAGGGTCTGAATTTGTGCTTTCTTCATCTTAGAGAGACAGAACAGACTTGAGTACAGTGTTAAGGTCAGTGAGATCATAATCTCCACTGATTTCTTTGGACACATTCACAGGGAGAATGCTACATGTTGAACCAGAGTCTATCTGGAAGCTAACAGGAATTCTTTTCTTCGACAGCAGTAGGTTTACAAGAGCTTTCTTGTGATCACAGTTTTGATTAAGTACACAGATTTTGTCAAGAACTTCATAATAGTGATCCTCACCATCTTCTTCTACTCTCAGTACAAACGGCTTTGAGGTTGATTTTGATTGTTTTGGATCTGAGTGTTTCTCCTGTTTTCCTCTTTGTAAGCGTTTACACTCCTTTGAGTCTTGAAAATGATTTTTGGCTTTGCACTTTCTGCAGACTGCTCCTCAGGCGGGGCAGAGTTTCTTGCCTGAAAAGCTATGAGCTCCCTTTTTGTTTGCACAGTAATTACACATGAGGGCTTTCTTGGGCTTATCTTTGGAAACAGCTTTTATACTCTCTTTTGCAGGAGTTCGGTTTGCACTGCACTCTTGGACTTCAATCTTTGTACTTTCATAAGCCTTGCCAATTGTAATAGCTTCAACTCTTGTGAGAGTGTTTCCTTTTTTTTAGCAATCGTTTCTTTAGTTCTTCATCGGAGACACCATAAACAAACTGATCTGTCATTTGTCTCATATCTTCGTCTACATAATTACAGTCTTTCACAAACAGCAGCAGGTCAGTGACAAAAGCAGTTATTGTCTCTCCAGGTTTTTGCACTCGTTCTTTAAATTTCTTCGAAGCAACAATCTCGTTACATTCTGGACTTACCGCTCGCTCCAACTTAGTCCACATCAGATCATAGTCGTTTACATCCTCACCTTCAAACCAGTCCAAGCTCTCGTATATCTTTTGACCTTCAGGACCAAGCCAATCTTGAAGCAAAATACATTTTCTTTCATTCGAAATATTCACAATACTTCCTTTGAAGATGTAACCACATTTCTTTTTGAAGGCTTTCAATGGTTCTAGCCGATTCTCCTGGCGGGAATCGAACATGGGTCGCTCGAAGTTCATGATATTACCCGTAAAGAAACCTTGATTTTGATCTTGAGCTGGGACCGCAGCCTCGGCTCCTTCTTCCGACATGTTTAACTCGTGGTTTTGCAGGGTTTTGGCGCGAAGATCTTAGGCAGTATGTTTGAGCGATCGACGAGATTCCACACTCACAGACAAACAAGATCGCAGAAAGTCAGATCGATATCATATCGATAGCAGCAGAATAATCAGCGTTTGTTCACACTCCTGGTACCATGTTTCGGTGAGAGCTCTAACAGTAACAAAACAGTAACTCAACTCAACGCCATGACAGAACGTAGCTCTCTCCAGCCCTTCCCATTATGCCTGGCATTAGGATTACCACCCTCTAACAACCTGAGTTTTTGTGGACGTCAATCAACAGGTTTCAATGGTTTTCTCACGAACTTCTCGCTCATCGATTCTAGATCTGTTTTAAGAGCTAAGACTTGCAGGAATATTTTTCTCCGGTATGAGCAAGGCGTTTCAAGTTTCGCTGAGGTGATACTTTTAAATTAACTTTGTAAGTCTGAAAATCAATATTTGCTGTAAGTTACAAGCAGTTGTATTTATGTAATATGCTTTATACTCACTACTCGCTCGAAACTCCTTACTGAGATGCATGGAGTTCTACTAAGCTACAGTTATGGATTCTATTTCATCCCTGCAAGAAAATGAAAAGTAGCTCTGCAGCTTACGAAATTTTTTTACGTTTCGAAGAAAGCCTTTATTCAGGGGAAAGTTTACCCATCACGACATATATTGTTTCTGTTTTTTTTTTTTACGTTATGACCAAGCAGGTGCACACATAAAACAAGATTTGTTAAAATAACACTTCCCCTATAACTTACCGTATTTATTCGATTAACCGCCCTGGGCGCTTATTAAATTTTTGGACCTTGAGAGTGGGCGCTTATTACATTTTTCACCAAGTGCAGTATGTTTATTTTGCAGCAAAATAATAAATGGTAATAACAAAACGCGAAGATGTAACAAAGCAAGGTTTCTGTAAAATACTCTAAAGAAAACCCCGACTTCGGGAAGTCTCTTATTAGTACTTATTGTTCATTCAAAATATTTCTCCGATTCTGTTTGGCTAAAAGCACTCGCATAATTCACTATAACCAGCTACTGATGACCAAATTCGGAAGAATTTTGCGTTTAATAAACCAATGACGTCAAAAGTGCAGCTTTCTGGCAGGTTAATGCACCGTTAACCGAGAAGACTTGGGGACGAGGTTGAGTTGTTTTGGTTGTAAAAACAAAAATGGCGGACATTTCACTCGTTTGAAAGGTAAGAACAAGGGCAAATAATAGCTAAAAACATGGCATAAACAGCAAGAAGACAACTTGCGAAGGTCGACATCTGCTATTTGGAAAATATTTGCGGAGCCGAACAACCCTAAACGAGCACTATCGACTGAGATGAACTTAACATCGATCGTTAATCTGTCTTTAATCGTTATTCATACACGGTAAAAAATCGTCAGGTACAATAAATTCTAATACATTCGTTGCCTTTACACTAGGTTGTTAAGTAAGACTTAGGAGCTGCCAATATACGTTTTGCTTAACCGAAAAATACGTGTGAAGGCCTAAGTAAAATCTCAAGTTATTTTACTTTGCATCTCATTAAAGTCGGAAAGTTGAAACGATTCAAGAAAGTTTCAAGTGACTTGAAATCATCCTTAAAACCGAGTTAGCGAACTTGCGGCTCTAAGCTTTGAGACTAGGCGAAGCATGTCAATCAATCTTAATTATGTTGCGTGGGAAAATAGGCTTAAGTAAACTTGAAGTAAAAAAAATTTGTTGTGTGTCAAGCTTTACTTGAAGAATTTAAAATTTACTTGTCTTGAAATATTTCTTAGCTTATTTAGGCTCTAGTGTAAAGACTACCAATGACTAACATCCTAAAACCCAAAAATCCTAATCCTAACATTATATTAACTTACAACAATATGCCACTTAAAAAACCTGATTTCCATGAATGCCGTGTTTCAATAGAGACGGCTTTTTAATTGATTTAATGAACCAGACTCTCTAATGTTACAGGGCAAGCTGTTCCAAAGGGTTGCACCGCTGTAATTAAAACTGTTTTTCGCGTGGTTAGCTCTTGGAAAGGGGACAACAAGCTTGTTTACCGAGTCCCTCAGAGAATAGTTTGATTCATTTCGCTTTTTTAAATATAGACGTTAGATACTCGGGAACCAGGCGGTTTAAAGACTTGAAAACCATTAAGGCGTTCTGAATTTGACGTTGAGATTTCAAGTCTTTCCAGCTGAGTTTGTGAAAAAAGGAATCGACATCTACGTCAAAGTTTGATGAAGTTATTACTCGTGCAGCAGTTTTACACGGTTTTGCAGTTTTTGTAGCTTTTCAGATAATGTTTGCCACAATTACCCCAGACTAGGCGGCAGTAATCAAAGTGAGATTGAACTAGTGAGATGTATATATTGAGTATGGTGGATTGAGGCACAAATGGCTTAACTCGCTTTATGGCTGTCCAAGTGATTTCACAGAGGGAACTTGTTCAATCGGAACAATCGGAACGTTCGAGTGTATAAGATAGAGTACTTAATCTTTGCCCGGAGCCGATTAACATAAATTCAGTTTTTGTAGCGTTCAAGGTAAGTCTGTTGGACACAATCCATTTGCTTAGCTTTTCAAGGTCGTGAGATAGACTAGACTGAATAAAATGCTAATCAGAACCAGCATAAGTAATCAGCATACATTCTAGGTATGCTGAACGAAAGACAGGCAGGCAAATCGTTAATATAATATAAACTAGAAATACGTGTATCCCAGAACCTCGCGAAGCTCAAGGGGGGGGGGGGGGGGGGCATAAAATGTCAGGGATGGAAGGGAGAGAGAATTGCAGTAAATGTACATGTGTAACATAGTAAAAGAAAATGGGTGTGAGAATGAATAACTGCAGGCGAATATGAGGCAAACACATCCTATCTTTAATGTGTAATATGTGATATTTGTCCTATTTGACCCCTATTTTTTTCCTTTTTCCCCCACTACGGAGCCTGGTCCCATGCAGGCTATGTCATTAAGGATGCAGTTGAGGAGAACTATGAAAGTGATCATGACTCATGATTACTGAATATGCGGTACCCTCATTAGCACTGAATTATCACAGTAAAAAATACCAAATCATTTATGAAAGTGTTTATATAGTTATATTTGTGTACATGCATGAGACACAAATACTCATGCAAGAGTGAATTTGTATGAAATGTCCACGTAAACGTAATGTTGAAGGTGATCAGCATTTCAATTCTCGATCAACTTGTCACGTTTTGATAAGCCCTATAGGGGGGTGGTTTGGCCCCACCGTGTAGTCCCGTGACTTCACCATTATCCATTTTAAAGAAAATTTCGTCCGTGATTCTGATAAGAGCCGTTTCAGTGGAATGACCAGAACGGAAGGCTGATTGTAATTCATATAGCAAACTGTTCTCTTGAAGATATTTCAATAGCGAGTTTGCTACATGTTTTTCGATGATTTTAGATAGGATTGGCAGCAGTGATATAGGGCGATAGTTATTTCTTTCACGATGCTGACCACCTTTGTGCAGTGGTGTAACTTGGCCGACTTTCCAGTTATCAGGGAAGGTACTGGTTGCAATTGATACGTTCAGTAGCCTGCAAAGTGGGTGGATAAATGTTTGAGGGTTTTGGCGCTCAAACCATCAATGTCCAGTTGCCTTGTTGACCGAGATCTTACTGATGATTTCAGCAACCTGCTGCGTTTTAATTTTTAGGTATGACAAAAGTTGTAGTGGGGCTAAGCCTGGATGAAATAAATTTCTTCAGTTTTGAGTCATCAAGGACAGAGTCATCGGAGTGATCGTCCTTTCCTAGTTGTTCCAGAATCTTAGTGAAAAAGTCGTTTAATTCATTGGCTACGGATGACTAACAGGACGGCATTTTGTATAGGTCAATTGTGGGTTCACATGTCCCCGTGAAAGAAATGAGTGTCAATGATAAATGAAATAAATCATATATGAACTACAGAAATGAAATCAAAATGAAGAAATGATCGTTGCAGTGAACGCAATTAATGCAATTGCGTAAAGTAGCCCGAAAAAGATTCAGGACTTTAGTTGGTAGAGCATCGCACCAGTAATCGCGAGGTCGCGGGTTCAAACCCCGTTGAAGTCCTGAATTTTTAGGAACAGCAAGTCGATTAAAACTGTAACTTATGTGCAACATATCAGCTCTCACCTACCACTAAATCTGTTCATCCGGCACTGGTTGTTCAAACGTTGGATAGCGTTATCCATCGGATAAATTTCTATCCAGCGGACAGCGTAATCATGATTGATTTCCGTAATACTTAGCCGCTGGATAGTGATTTATCCGGGGGGAGCGTTATCCAACGTTTGAACAGCCGGTGCCAGAATTTAATTCTAAATTCAGTTTTATTAATGTTAATTTTTAGAAGTTGCGAAATTTATTATCGCGCACTCATTATGAAAAGAGATATTTGACGTATTTCTCTTTCTAGTAGGTTTTAAAAAGTCATATTTCAGTTTTGCGTATGATTCAATCTTAATCTTCTATCTAACTGTAGCATAGTACATATGTTTTATTATTACTAGTAGGTTAAATCCTTTTCAGAAGGGGGCCTCTTTTGGAGCAATGTCAACCGAGTTTTGACAGCCATGCTCTTCAAGATTTGCTTTTTTCTCATTAAAAGGATTTATTTCTATTTTTACTTATCAAATTTAGCAATATTTTAACAAATTTATCAATTGTAACTGTTAGTGTGATCCATACTTTTCCGTGACTGTTTTGAGAAAAACACATGAATTTAAAATGACCAGACGTTAGCCTTTCAATTCTTAACATTTTTGTCAATTTCTTGGATTTTCACAAGTTATGGATTTGCTAGCTTCCTAAGCATCCTTTTGCACACAAACCAATTGTTTCCTATCACAATTACCTCGATTTATATGGGCTTTAAGGAAAATTGAATACATTAGCACATGCCCATAACCAGGAGCGAGCAACTCCCATACTTGCCTTTGTCACGGCGTTTTTACGGACCAGTTTATTTTTAGACACATTTTAGGGCACTTTTGCCCGCGAAAATAGAATCTGCACCACGTCTATGAGCGCATTCGAAGTATAAGATGTCAAAAAGGAAAATTAAACGTTATTAAAAGGAAATAAAAATATCATTTTTAAGGTCTGTAAGTTTTTTGAATTTAAAAGATATTTAAATTCGCGCCAAAACCGTTCTAAAAAATAAACTGGTCCATGAAAATGGCGTGACATGAGCTCATGGAAGTTGCTTTCTCCGGGTTATGGGCTCCTGGTAATAAATGATGTCATCATGACATCACTGCTATTGTATACTGCTATTACATTAAACTAGCACAATCTGTCACGGCCTAGCCCAGGGTCGAATGGTTGGCCAACGTGATCCACGACTGTAAAAGTAAATACAAAGATAAGCTAGAATTGTTTTTGGTTCTTCATCCAGTAGCTGAAGATGACTAAACAGCCCTGTGTGCAGTTCGATCTACAGATACTCAAATTACAGATAAACACCTCCGTCTCCATAAACCGGTCGAAGATTTGAAGAATGCTATTCTCACCGTCCACGAGATCCACATGTTCTTTCATCAAATGTTCTGGCAACAGTATCAACTCCCAAACTCTTCTGAAGGAACAAAAATTCCGTCCTGGCAATTGATGTTAATCATGACAACATATATTTAAGGTGGCCTACTTGTTAGACATTTACATATCCCAGTGACTTCTAAGACCCTGTTTACATGGAGTGGGGGACCCCGGTCTAGTGGGGTAGGTTTCTTTTGTTTTGTGTCCCCCAGAGCGTGAAAACAAAAGAAACCAACCCCACTAGACCGGGGTCCCCCTCTCCATGTAAACAGGCCCTAAGAACAAGTGTTAGTCAACACTTTTTTCTTTGCTTTAATTATTATTTTGATCGCTTAACCGGGGCCACCTAGACAAAGTTGACCAATCAGATTACAGGAAAAAATAACAATACATCCTGAGAAAGTTAATTTCCAATCATGATTACCACTAAAAGAAATAAACAACATGGATCGAAATCAACCAATTACACAGGGGCATACATGCCTCTTCTGTTCGAAGAGGCATATATTGCCTAAAACTTTCTATTACTCAAGGACGGCTAAAAATTTCTTGATGACCATTCTATTCACGTACAATTTCCGAAGCTCATCTAATAAATTCCGTTCGATTTTCAGAAATTTAATTTATAAGATTTCACTCCCCAGGTTAGGTTTTTTTTCGTAGGAAAAAGGAAACCTAAAATTATCGGATTCAAAAATGTGATGGAGAGAGGAATGAGAAAAATTCTCATTTTCGTAATACGTTAAATTGCATTTAAAATTTTCGGGAAAATAATACCGAAGCCCTTGAAATTTCGAAAAGACTCAAGTTGTCCTAGGATGACCGAACAGATAAAGATTTCATAGCGCCGCTTAGAATGTATTTCTGGAGATCTAAAAGTACTCTAGATAGCCTTAATGTTTTCAATGAATTTACGGGGAAACCGTCGTTGGGTGCTCCTGAGTACAGCCTACAAATGTGACCTTTTGAACCCACTAAAGAAAGTCTGTGTTTCCTGAAACGTTAGTTAGAATGAATGACAGAGGCGAAAGACGTAAACGTTAGTTATATTTAAGGGTCGTGATAATTTTGCAAAGCGCAGCAATCAGGCAACGAAGAAATTGCTAAGTATGTCTCCTAGGTGCTATATTTTATAAAGTTTCGAATATAAACCATTGTCTGGTGAAACATTTTGCTTTCTTGAAAAACGTTTGCTATCAATATTTAAATTTTGTGCCTCCATTAACTTATTGCTTTTTTTTCGAGCTGCTAATTGGCTCACAAACAACTTTCTTGGAATGTACATGTATTGTTATTTTCGTGTTTAATCCGATAGTTCAACTTTGTTTAAGAGGCCCTGGTTGCAGTAGTCGCACTGTAATGACAAATTTCTTTGGTATACATTTTGTGATAAAAGTTAACGCTAAATAGTCACGATTATTTGACCTCTCAGAGGTCATTTCAAAGTCATTTGTCAAGTGCGACTAGTTACAAATATAGCCTAACAGTCTTTTAAAAACAATCAAAAATAATTAAAACTGATAAGAATTCCATGAACAGTAAAATGCGATTTAATAAATGCGGTAAGGATAAAATGTTGATAAAATTTTAAAAGGACATACACTGCAGAAAAAAAAAAAGTGTAGACCAGTCATGTGCTCTTCAATATCCCTAGCTGGTGAGGGTGTCGGCACGTATCCAGGTTACACCGAAAAGGATACACAACGCATTGTTGACACACAACGCATTGTTGATACACAACGCATTATTGACGCATTGTTGATTTACACTACTTCACTTCACCGATGAATGGCTTAATAACATGGATAAGAAGAAAATATCTGTTGTTGTTCTTTTGGACATGTCCAAAGCTTTTGATAGCATTCGACACGATTAAATGTTACGTAAACTTCGCAAATCTGGTGTATCTGAGTCTGCGTGTGCCTGGTTCGAAAGCTATTTTTCGCAACGTCAACAATTCGTTAAATTTGAGAATACTGTATCTGATCCCTTACCCCTCACGTTTGGGGTACCGCAGGGATCCATCATGGGCCCGGTAATGTTTACACTGTATGTAAACGACCTCTTTCGAGTTCCAAAACATTGCGAACCACTCGGCTATGTGGATGTCACCAAGCTCTTCCTTGGGTTCCCGCCAGCGAACTTGACGACGTTATCCCTCAGTAAACGAAGATCTTAAAGAAATATCGATCTGGTGCTGTAGAAATTCGCTGCTCATCAACCCTGACAAAACAAAGCTTCTTTATGTGGGCGTCCCACAACTCATGAGGACATTACCTACCCCCTTACCAAGTGCGACAATGCTGGGAACTCAAATCAAGCCTGTAACAGTTGCAAAGGACCTAGGAGTGTATATAGATTGTCATCTTGACTTTAACGAACATATCACTAAAACTGCCTCTGACTGTATGTTTAAACTAACGAGAGTTAATATGATAAAGCACCTCTTAGATAAAAAAAACTTTGATCTATCTTATAAATGCTTTCGTTTTCAGCAATTATTTTATTGTTCGACGGTATGGAGTAGCACGAGCAAGAAGAACGTTAGAACTTCAGCTAGTTCAGAACTATACCTGCAGAATCGTAGCTGGTTTAAGAAAATACGATCATGTTTCAGAAGCCCTGAAGTCCCTTAAATGGCTTAACGAAAGGGATAAACAGCTTTTTAACGACCTAGTGATGGTGTACAAATGCTTAAAGAACCTAACACCTGGTTACCTCCACAGACGCTTCCAATATCGCGCAAAGACTCAGCAAAGGGTCACAAGACAGAACAAAGACCTTATGTTGCCTCGGTATAGCCTGGCCACTGGCCAAAACACTTTCAGCTACCGTGGGGCAAAACTTTAGAACAGTATAGCTAAAGATATAAGAGACACTGGAAATTTTAACGCTTTTAAAAAGAGAATTCTTAAATATCTTTTTAATTCATAGATAGTTTTTTATTTTTGAAATGTAAATAGCCTTTAAAATTAACGTTCATTATTATTTAGAGAAATTTCGTTATTTTATCATTAAAATGTAAATAGTTTTCTAGTTTTTTTTATTTATTTTAATTCGTGTATGTATGGCAGAAGAGCCCCCAAAGGGGAGCTATGCAATAAAGTATGTATGTATGTATGTATGTATGTATGTATGTATGTATGTATGTATGTATGTATGTATGTATGTATGTATGTATGTATGTATGTATGTATGTATGTATGTATGCACATGGGGCAGCCTATCTTCCGCTCCCTCGGAAACCACTTCATGGTGAGGAATCAGCACTATATATCCAAAAATGACATTGCGCAAAATTTTGAAGTTTTTGGACAGTGCCAGAACAAACTAATGATTGCCTTTTTTTTAATGCTTTTTACCAAAGAACTGGAATCAAACCAGTAAACAAACTGTGCGATTCCATCCGCGGAAAATAATTTCTTTTCATCGGTTTTAATTAGCCTTATTCTTACTTTATTGTCTTATTGTTTGAGTTGGCTTGTGTGGGGATGTTTGTAAGTTGATGGAGACCGTACACATCAGCTGAAGCAAAATTACAGCTTAAACCATCCAATAAATGACATTCAACCTTTTCAGCATCAAGTTTATCAACCAAAGTTTCAAGATGAGAGAACTTTACCTGGACTGAACATTTTTCTGAACATTTTAATGAACTGGGAGGTCTATACCAATTAGCAATGAGAAAACACTTTGATATTAGTTTACGAACTTCGATATATAGGTTTTCCAGGCATTGGTTGTCGGGACGTAAAGAAAAATTTATATTAAAGCGAACAGAGAAACAAACGCCCCCACCGAAGCTTAATATAACACTCGAAATATCATGATTATTTTTATAACAGTTTGTTAAAAGCCATGGGCACTTTCCATTCAACCAAAAGGTCCGGTTGCAATATTCGGCAACTTCCAGGAGCAAAAAGAACAGTATTTTCCAAAATTTCCAAAAACGAGGACTACCTTGCGAGGTATACCCAAATTTTCGAATTTTTTTTCTTTCCCTGAAGTTCTCTTAAAATTCTCCTTGCTCCTCCCGGAATATCTAGAATTTTCGGCTGTTGAATAGTTTGAATTTTGAAAATTCAACGGAACCATAATTTCTGGAAACCTTTCTGCGAAAATTCTCTACCATTTGTCGCTGTTTCAAAATTTTTGAAAATTTAATTGCATGGAAACGTCTCTTGTTTCGTTATCGAAAAAATACCCTAGAGGGCAGTCGACAAGAATAACTCTCAACTCATCAATATGCGCATGTGCCAATACTAAAAATTGCGTAGATTAACGTGCACAGATGGTGACGATGATGTTAAGTTTTTCTCGCTGGTTGTGCTTTTTGCACGCAATACAATCAGTCTCAAGCAGCAGGCTGTTTCGTCTTGGTCAATGGCTTCCTGCCGACTGGAACGTCACTGACGAATGGTTGGCCAACGTGATCCACGAGTGTCAATGTAAATACAAAGATAAGTTAGAAATGCTTCTAACTCTTCATCCACAAGCTGAAGATGACGAAACAGCCCTGTGTGCACTTCGATCTACAGATACTAAAATTGCAGATAAGCACCTCCGTCTCCATAAGCCGGTCGAAGATTTGAAGAATGCTATTCTCACCGACCACGAGATCAACATGTTCTTTCATCAAATGTTCTGGCAACAGTATCAACTCCCAAACTCTTCAGAAGGAATAAAAATTCCGTCCTGGCAATTGATGATAATAATAATCGACCACATCATGACGACAGCTCCGGTGTTTAACAAAACTGCATTGGTTGGCTTTCCAATCAATGCTATCTTGAACTGGCCGATGGCTACCACCGCTGGATTTGCTGCCTTCCTGAACGACAAAGTCAACAGGTTGTTCAAGAACATTCTCAATTATTGGGCAGAGTTCCTGTCAACTCCAGAGTCTTGCTATGTCTTGACTGACCATCCTCGACATGGTTGGTTTGGTAAGGATGCAATGGAAGCAATGCCAAACTTTGTTGAGGAGTTTAAATGCGATCCAGATGCCCCTCATTATGGTTTCAAGTCATGGGATGATTTTTTCACCAGAGAGTTTCGTCCTGGCGTTCGTCCAGTACAATTCCCAGACGATGATTACATTGTTGCAAACGCCTGTGAGTCGGCCCCTTTCCAGATAGCTAAATGCGTCAAAACGAGGGACTTCTTTTGGATTAAGAGACAACGGTACTCTTTGCATTTTTTGCTGAACAAGAGTGACCTGGCCAAGAAATTTCATGGTGGAACCGTCTACCAGGGGTTTCTAAGCGCCACCAGCTATCACCGATGGCACAGCCCAGTGTCGGGTACAATCTACAAAACAGAACTTGTTGATGGTTCTTATTACTCGCAGACCCATAACATTCAGGACGACCCCGCATCACCCAACATGTCTCAAGGATACCTGGCCCAGGTAGGTGCGCGAGGGATAATCTACATTATGGCTGATAATCCTGATATTGGATTGATGTGTTTCGTAGCAATCGGTATGTCAGAAGTCTCTTCAAACGAAATCACTGTTAAAGAGGGGGACAAAGTCAAGAAGGGCGACCAGCTCGGAATGTTCCACTATGGTGGTTCCACGCACTGTCTTATATTTCGACCCGAAGTTAAAATCGAGTTTGATACTCGTGGTCAAACACCAGGTCTGGATACCGACAATATTCCAGTTAGAGCTAAAATTGCGACCGTTTATCCAGCACAAGACAAGAACAAAAGATTCTAAAGAAAACCGCAAAAAGCTTCAAAAGTAATAAATATTTCTGCCTTGCTTCATTTACCCAATTTCCCCATGATTATTTTGGCGTGTGCTACGCGAATTGTTTGATCAGGTGCATGCAAAACTGAGCTTTTGAGTCTGTATTCAGTGTATGAAAATTAGCAGTTATGCTATGTTCTTACGTACATGGTAATAATGTGTAGATTGCATTGAAACTAACGTTTACTTTTCTCTGAGAGAAAAGTAATCGTTAGTTTACATGCATTCTACACATTATTACTTAGGTACTGCTTTGTGACCAAATTATAGAAGTAAAAAACGTCTGATAAAACGGACTTCACTGAGGTATTTCATTTTCTTTTCTTTCGTATTTAGATAATGTTTTCTACTTTATGAGGACTCATTTTAAACGTCGAACTTCAAATGTGCCCCTAATGGGGAAAATCTATTGTTCTCCATCATTTGCTTTAAATTCAGCGCATGTGAAACAAACAGCTGAGAAACCTGAAAAAGCCCTAGGGAGTATAAGGTTAAATATATATGCGAAGGCCAATGGGACATTCATTCAATATTTTATCTAAAACCTTTCAGTAGTCATATTATTTTCCAATTCTTTATGAAACCTTGTATGAGATATGAAAATAAAAACCTTTGTGTTATCACAACAATAGCAACAACAGCTTTATTTCACATCAAATGGGCCTTGATGTGCGGTTAATTCATAACAGCTTATTACTTATGCACTATTTAGTCATCATTCTTTCTTTGATTGAGAATCTTAATGTCTGAAGTAATATATTAAGTACGAGACGCATTGTTTCACCACCGTATGAAACACTGAGTAGAGTGTTGAAAATACGACAGGCAGCGGAGTATTTTTGACGAACTTCAAGGTGTTTCATCTGGTGATGAAACACTGCTTTGAATGCTTGATATATATTAGCTTCGACACAAAATGATTTTAGAAAGAGAATTAAGAGGGAAAAAATGAGCAGTTTTTCATCTGATTTCCAAATACTCGCAAACATTCATTTCCTTTGTATTGTCCTTATGAAATATTAATGAGGTTGGGAATGATGTTGTCTGGTTATTTTCGCAAGCTTTGTGTTGTGTTGTATGTCGCTGGAGTTATCGCAACAAAATACTACCCAGGCAACCTAAACTTACCTAGATCATAACTTATGACTTGTTTATTTATCTGCACCAAATTGATAAAACAATAAAATATCATATCATGAAGCTAGGAGCAAACAGACGCAACATCTGTCCGTCATTTGAGGGAGGCGACTGTACAACATTAAAATTACGAGTTCTGAAAATTCGAATTGATGGCTCGTTCTGCCTCAGAGAAATTCTGATTTTTTGCTCGAAATTCCAAACAAGCTGTTAAAACCGCTGAATTACTGACTTTCTAACAATTTCTCTGAATTTTTTTTGGCATACTCGGTTTTTGTTCGTTTGTGCGGGAAAGCGAACACCCGGGGGAAGACAGGAGGTCTGGAACTGAGAAATGATGTTCTTACATTCATACAATTTCCTTTGCGCGAATACTTTTTTTGGACCTCGCCCGCCCCAGTTGGCTTCAATGTGGCCTAGACGTTTTGCTTTTGTTTGTGTCTGTATCTCACTAAGCTTTTACCTGGACGTACAAGGGACACGGGGGGGGGGATTCTCCTAGAGGATAAAACATCAGCACCTGATGTTTTTAGTTAGCAGCCGTTCGTTCATTCCTCGCGCACATCAGTCAAGTTCAGTGATGGTCAGTATCTATGGTTGCGAGAGATGACGTCTCAAATCTCAAATCGAATCTCAAATCTCAAATATTTATTTTAACACGGTGAAAAATTCATCAGGTTTTTTGTTACATCTAAAGTATAACTACATAACAATATTTAATAATAAAAAATACATACCTAAAGAGTCTCTTAAAAATACTACTCAAAATTACACTAAACTACACCTGTTTTCCATGAATGCCGTGTATCTAACTTAATTAACTAAAATGAAAGTTTAACAATTGCTTAAAATGATATAGAGATTTCTCTTGCCTAAGATTATAGGGCAGACTGTTCCAGAGAGTTGCACCCCTATAGCTAGACGTCATAAGTAGGAGGTGATCAAGCCATTTTTGAGCGAAAGTACATGTATTTTCAACTTTTTTCAGCAATAATAGCAAATCTTGTGGCTAATATCATGCAAAGTGCTTATTTACGTGTTATTTTTCACGTCAAGCACAAAAATTGATTTCCAATTCTTGGTAAAATCCAAGATGGCGACCATTGTTGGTGACGTCACAGGCCCCCAGCAGCGCCACCCCCTATAAAATATACCTCAACTCGTAGAGAAGATCAAAGGCTTTCCACTAAAGGTAAAATCGTTTCGAAATACTGCAACATATCAAAAACTCTAAGGGGGATTCCATCCAACCCTCCAGCCCTCTTACCATGGTGGGGGTACGAATTGTGTATACGTTCAAAGGTCAAATTTGTGCATGATCTTGTTATCTGCAATCACCGAGGACCGTGAATCGGGGTCAATGCACGGTGGTCGGTTGCTAGGGCTTTTCCTCCCGCACCTCTCAAAACTGAGAGTTTTAGGCACAAGACAGAATAAATGAATCAAAGGTGACGAAACTTGGCAGGGAAGTAGGTTGATAAATGAACCTTTCAATTGGTTTTATTTCATCCCTGTTGTGACGTCATAGATGATGTCCAAATTTGGTATTAGAATAAAAATTCAGGTAAGAAATGGTAAAAAATTTATATTGGTTTTCTGCAAAGATTTCTATGATATCTGTTGAAAATCCCATCTTAATCGGATTAAAAGGCGTAAAGTTACAGATAATTAAAGAAATTCAAATGTCTCGCCAAATGACCATATATGGTCAAAATTAGAGGTATTTTAACCCTTCGACGACTGCTTTGTTCGTTTTCCTTCCATATGGAACGATGCATATCTTCCTTCCTGGAAGCATTTAGCTTTCCATTTAAGTTAATAAAATAGTAAGCAACAAAGTCAGCAAAGACAGGTCTTTCTAGTGATACCTCGTTTTGGATATTCTGACCAATCCTGACAGAGTTACACTCACAACAAAAGGTAACATTTTGGGGAAAAATCCACTGCCAATTTCGCTGTTTACATACGACTCCTTGAAAAGTAAATTTGCCCCTTTACTAAAAGTTTAGCAAGCCACAATTTCAAGCAAAGAAAGGCGATAAAGTGGGCTACAAAACCGCCAATAAAGAAGGAAAAGAAAGGGAAAAAAGAGAGCGAGAGAGAAAGATCGAAATAGATTCGCAAAAAAAGTCCAAATTTTGGCTTTTGCGCTTGCGGGAAAAACAAAAAAGTTGTTTTATTACGTCAGATTAGGCGCAAATATGCCTTTTTCCTTACAAAACTCGTTTTTAGCTACTATTATGCTAATTAGCCGAAAACCAGTCCAAATAACGGGAATTGGTGAAAATGCAGTTTTTTCGCTACTCACCGACCGTCACAAAAGGGTTCAACTCGAGAACAATGGATGTATTGGCACAGGATCAAGAACAACGTTGCAAAAAATCAATTTGTAGTTTTTTTTCAGTAAGGGTAGGTGGTAGTCAGAATTTCATCCGATTGCTTCGAATCGTTTTCTCCTCTCAGCAACGACTGAATCGACCGGCCGTTAATGCCGTTCAGTGACGTAATCACTACCCGAAAACCGGGTAGTGATTTTGATTGGTTGATTGTCTAAACATTCGCATAATTATGTACAATTATGAAAAATTTCAGCGGATCGCATCCCTGGCATGCGTGCGTGGAGTTCAAACATTTCGATAATCTTTATCGTAAACATCAAAACTGTCCTCGTCTTCGAAACCAAAATGCTAAATTGAACTGCCAATGAAGAATCATTGTGGAGAGTCGGTAGGTTTCTTCATTTAGAGCCTCTTTGTGGTTTCGGCAGTGATTTTGTTTATGCCAAGTTTCTAAGACCAATGTTGTAATTTGACCTTCTAGCTATTTTCACCGTCAAGAGTAATGATTCTGTTAGCTTTTCTTTCTTGTTTCCTTGTTTTCTTTCTTCTTCGTTAGGGACCAATAGCTTCTTTTCAATTAAAGCAAATCGTTGTGTTATTACATCCGGTTCAGAGTACTGCATGCAGTTGATAATTTGAACGTTAAACATGAATTACGATCGAAAAAAGTAAAGCCTGTGTTATGCAGTAAAGTCTGTGTTATGCAGAAATTTCCAAAAGATACATCTTGGTTTGTCACTTGAAAATCACTTGAAAATGTTTAACTTTTTGTATGAATGAGTAGTGACGTCACTGGACGGCATTAACGGCCGGTCGATTCAAACGTTACTGAGGGAGTATTAATAACGACTCGAAGTAATCGGATGAAATTCAGGCTAGGTATGTGGTGCTGTGACGCATTTACTGCCACGAAATTCGTCATTACGACGTCACAATCACGTATTTTGTGACGAAAAACGCGTCATAGCACCACATACACTAAGCAAAAAACTACAATTTTGATTTTATGCAACTTTGTCTTTGCTCCTGTGCAAATACATTCATTGTTCTTGCGTTTATAATACCCTAACTTTGACCATTTATGGTCATTTGGCGGGAAATTTGATTTTCTATTATTAGCTGTAACTTCACGCCATTTTATGGGATTGAGATGCGGTTTCCGCTATACATATTCTTTTTGTGTAGAAAAAATGTCTGTGACGTTTTGAACACCGTACTGCATTTCAAATTTTTGATGTTATTGCTAAAAATTGGTGTCACTTATGATGTCACACTTTCAAGAAACGTCAACAACACCTTTACAATGGTAAAAATTGAAAGAAAATTTTTCTCTTATTAAGTAGTTCTAAAGTCTTGCTTCATTTGAAATGTAAACTACTCGTCTGTGAGCCAAAAATTGAATTTAAGAAGTTGCGGGAGGAAAAAAGCCCTAGCAAATGACCATCGTGATATGGGCATTTGGCTGTCTGTTTTAGTAAACTTTTCGTTGTCATACAACACAATATTTCTGTGTAGTCTTGGTCTCTATGGCAGCCCAGTAAAATCGCCTTTCCGCGACTCTAGTTATAGTAATAAAACCTGATACCAGAAATTTCAGTCAAAAATATTAGCACAATTTTCCACTAGCGCAATTTTCTATGAAAAGTAGAGTCCACTCAAGAGCTACTTTCGTAAAAACTATTTATCATCAGTGAAAACGAATTATTTTATTAAGTGGACTGCCTCAAGGCACGCCCACTTCATAAAATGGGCTTTTTTCCTACATCGAACAATGAACACTTTCAATTATCAACCCAGTAACCCAGAAGGCCTTGCTTTGCATTGATCGAGGCGATTCGAATTCAAGAAGCTCTGCAAAAGAGATGTGAAAGGATTGGGCTGCGGCAATTGCAAATTTGGGCTGTTGAGCACTGCGATGGAAAGGGTTTTGACGGTGGTAAACAGCACTGTTGCAGCGGTACAGAAAATTCCCGAATCACGATCTGCTCTGCAATATGGCTGCGGAGAGGCTTTGAAATCAGAAAGAATGTTTATTAACGGTCAAAGCATAGCAGTCGTTAGTTTAAAAAAGTAATGCCAATCAATATTCATGGTAAATGGTGGAAAGTAGACAAAGTTTAGCCGCAGAACAACTTTTAACAACCGAAAGTCAAAAAGCAGTTGTTTCTTTATTTATTTTGTTATCCAGGCGTTGCAAAGGCGCCTGATACAATAAAGATAAGTTTAAATAAATCTTTAACATTGAGCAATAATCTGGCTTTGTAAACATTCGACAGCCGCAGTCACTCATCTAAATGTAAGAACAGCTAAACAAAGCACGTAGACACTACTTTAGAGAGAATATTACACAGCGAATAAGTTCTGCATACAGTTTATACCGACGACAGCTCTGCTGACAAAGTGATAGCTTTGATTCGCTCAAAACACGCAAAGTTGACAATGCTCACACCGACGTTCTTCCACAATCCATGATCTGTTACATATTACATTTTCTTACCAAACTTGAAATTAACCCATATTTTACTTTGCAGTTCATTAACTTTTTTCCAGTGGATTAAATACTACTTTGTACTTTGTCAAAGAATCTTGTCGGCAATTCTTGTACTTCACCGTAGTATCTGTCCGGATATCTGTCGTTTCCTCTTGCTCGCTTTGTCGACACATAAGTGTAGAAGTCACTGTACAGTGCATTGTTATACTAAAACAGAATTACCTTCTCGCAATAGAGCTGGATGCAGAAAACTTATAAATATTTCCGCGGCGTCGCGAATGTTTGTTCGAAGATAAAGGCAATGCGATCTAATGAATTTTCACGTAGTTGACTACATTTTTTCATGTACGTGTCGACCGTAGATTATAGATCACCGTCTATTGAGCATCCCTATTTATAGTCTCGGTTGAATAAAGGCCCGTGTATTTATAAGCGGTTCGTTGTCTGTTCTGGTTAACTTATCGTTTTCATGCAGTACAATATTTCTGTATAGTCTAGGTTTTATGGCAGCCCAGTAAAAGTCGCCTTTCGGCGTCTAGTGTTTGATTTTTGATACTTAACTCTTCTCAAAGTTTCGTAACTCAAAAAGGTAAGACTAAACGTTGGTCATGGTTTACTGACCCTTTCTAAAAGAGCAGAGCCACCTGAATTACATCCGCCGTAATCAGAGCAAGAAGATATGTACGCCCTTGTACTAGAAGTGCCAATCTCATTGTTCGCCATCTGTATAATAACTGGCGGAAAACCGGTCCCGCAAAACAAACATAATTATCTGGAAACATTTAAAAGTCGTTGTGACGTTACCATGGTAATCGAGTTTTGACAACCATGTTTTCACAGTTTGCTTGTTTCATATAAATACGCTTACTTGTTAAATTATAACATTTCACTTAATTTAACAATATAAAAATGAGTTTACTTAACCCGCGTGCAATAGATAGTAGACCAGTACGCGCAATTGTACACAAATTACCTTGTATTCTTTCGTGTGCTTGTGGCTATTTGAAATTAATTGTTAGTCAAAAGTTTCAGGGGTTAAGTAAATTCACTCCTAAACACTATTAAATTTATTATCTGTTAGAGTAATCTAGGCTTTTTAGTGACTAATTTGCAAAAAATTAAAAGACAAAAAATATGAATTTAAAATGACCAAATGGTAACCTGCGATCAGGCGATTCTTCTTCTCTTTTAAGACCGCCTGATTCGCAAGTTAACCAAATGGTAGATCTCGGGTTCAATGTTTACCAGAGTGTTACTTTCTCTCGGAATTTCAAAACTCGTGGATTTTTTGCTTCCTAAGCATCCTTTTTGACACAGATCAATTTTTCTATCACGATTACCTAGATATATACGGGTCTTAAGTAAAAGTGAATACCATTAATTAATTCAAAATGGTGGATTTAAGATGGCGAATGGTTCAAGATCGTTCTTTAATAATAAACGCCATCATGACATAACTCATATTGTTAAAAATTGATGAAATTTGGGTTTTTCAAATTAAATTACGTCAGTGAGTCAATAACGTTATGCCCACATGTTTGAAATGATGGTTAATTCATTCTGTGTAACTTTGTTGGCCTCCCCCCCGTCCCCCCCCCTCTAGTCGCAGGAAGAAAAAAAAACATAGCCTGGTCTGAATAGAGAGGAGAAGTCGTTACGTCACGTTGTTGATAGCAAAGTTTCTGGACGACAACAAACCGAAAACGTCACTTAAAAAGTCAATTCGCACTGTTTCAGACTTCATCAATCTTACTCAATTTCATTTAATTTGTAAAATCTTGGCGAAATTGTCTGATTTTTCTGGTTTAGAAAAAGAGAAAGAAAATTTTGTGCTATGTTCACCAACTCCATGAAGCAGGCACGTGAAATTAGGAAGTTTCATGTCGCAGACTTGCAACGACGGCTAAGGAATGTACAAAAAGCGTGATCGGCACGTGCAAAGTTGTTGTTTTGCTAATATAAACCAATTGCTTTTTTGCTGTTATCGTTGCCGTCGCCGTCGTTGTTGCTTAAGCTTACCATTGTAGTGATCCAGAAACGTTGCCACCATGGTAACGTGACGTAACACTTCTCCTCTCTATAGGGTCAATGAAACATCAAATGGCAAATAGCAGGAAGGAGCACAACGCTAAACAACGAGCAGACCAATGTAACACTCAAATACAGGACAAGACGGAGCAAAAAAAATGTAACAGTCAAAAACAACACTAAACAGCGAGCAGACCAACGTAACAATGAAATACAGCGCAAGATAGTGAGCCCAGTATTTATAAGCCTTATGGTTTCTTTTTGGGATTCCACACCACATTGTATCCATGAATTAACTGTATTCTTGTGCACTAAAAAACCTAAACACAGTTTAAAACAAGCAAACTTACCAACGTAACAGTCAAAGAGAGCATAAGTCAGGGTTTCCTTCGAAGTAACTCGAAGTAACAATTAACACAACACAAGGCAAGAAAGAACGCGAAGCCGGGATTTGCAATCAAAAGACGTTATAACCAACACAAACATTATGTTTTCCAATAATTTATTTATCAAAATATAGTTTCATAACTTTAAGAAGCATAAATTAATTCTGCTATAATGTTCTAAACAGATATAAGTGCCTAAGAGCTGATTATATGCATGAGCCGGGTAGGCTCGCTTTGCCAAGATCGTGGCTCGTTGATCAACGCAACATACTGAAATCAACTTTGTGATTTGGTAGACAACCCAGCTAGCCGCGGCATGGTTTGTTGGAATCCTGATATCGAGAATACAGGAGTAAAAATCTCCTCAGCAAAGCGAAAGCTAGTCAGCCCAGCAAACCGGCCAACCCTGCTCATGTAATCAGCACTTTAATTTACAGTTCTTTAAGCTATCTTAAGAAAACGTTTTATAAATCCTAAGGGCCTGTTTACACGAAGGTGGAGGACCCCAAGTAGGTTAGGTAATCCGCGGTGAGTCACCCCATCTATAATGTAAACGCAAGAGAGAAGCTTCATCCTCTCTTGGGAAACGTGATCAAATTAAAATGAGAGATTATATAGACAGGCGGGTTAGCCTAGAATTGCGGGAGAGAAAGAGTCCCCAAAAAGTGGCGAGCGAGGCAAATCGCGAGAATAAGGGGCATACACACACTGCATTAGTGAGGTCAGGGCCTTAGTTCTCTTATCCAAATCAAGTAATTCCATTTATGTGCAAAATAGAACTGCTTTTAATTTCTGCTCGAAAACAACGAGAAAAGTGGACTTAGGTACCGTAAATGACCTTATAGACACTCCGGAGTCTTCAGTGGCGGATCCAGGGGAGCTGGCCGCCCCCCCCCCCCCCCCCCCTCCATATATATAGACCAAACTGAGGTCCGAAGGGCCAAAAAATGTTTTTTGAGACCGCCCCCTTCCCTTATATCGGGGTCTGGACGACCGTACCCGCAGCCCTTCGTCATAGTAACTCAAGGGATTGTGGGAAGTCTTGGGTTCACACATCGAATGGTGGAGAAATGAAAGTAGTTTAGTAAGGAACACTTGAACCCCTTTTGTGAGTCGGATTCACATCAATCTGAGGCGGAACAACTTAGCATTAATGCCGCCATGAATTGGCGTGTCGTTAAGGCACGGTGTTGTCATGATATACCCTTATTTTGCGGCTAGTACGAACTCGTCAGATAACACCCTCCGCGATCTCCATAATTCTTCAGTGGATACGAAAGCCGAATTCAATAATTGTTTTATCATTCACTCAAAATAATTCCTAGTTTAAAAACAAGTTAAAACATGCTTACCTCCATCGATGTAAAGTTAATCTTTGATAGTTCATGTTAATCGGCAAGTTTAGGAGATAAATGTTTGTTCAGCTTCCAAATATTCTCCAAATAGCAGATGTCGTCCGTCGAGTTGTCTTCCGGTTTTTTACTCACTGCCAAAACAACTCAACCTAACCCCAGGTCCTCTCGGTTGTCGGTTCAATGATCTAGCAATTTGGTGCGCGATTGAGGTCATTTTTCAGGTATCTCAAAATTCTTCCAAATTTGGTCGACAGTTGGTGGCTATGGTCAATTATGCGCGGGATTTTAGCCAATCAGAGACGGAAAATTATTTTGAATCAATAATAAGACCGATTACATCATAGTTATTAAAGGGACACAGTTAGCTGATGCACATGCGCATTAAATACCATTTCTTGAATGAAAAGCCTTCGTTAATTGCTTGGAGATTTAGATTGTCCGTTCCAAAGCTAATTTTTTTTTTGTTTTGCCTGCTTTCCCCGTTGCCTTAATGTAGGAAAAGAACTGATTGCTAACTACATACTATACAACATACACAGCCATCCACTGTACACCTGCACTTGTTGCTTCAGTCGCAGGATAGGTGCACTCCACCCCGGCTTCCAAACAGACGGGCATAAGAGCGAACGCAAAGAAGCCAAATAAACCGCAGCTTACAACAATAAGAACAGGCTGATGAGGCATCCTTGCTACCTGATAACAAACAGAGACATTAATAGTTAGCTTGCAAGGACTCTGAAGAAGAGAGGAACAGTGGAGCCCGATTAATACGGACGTTGAGAGGACATGCAGTAATGTCCGTATTATTCGGGTGTTCGCATTGAGTGAGCTCTTAGAAAAAAAAAAGTCGCGGACACATGTTGTTTCATTTCTTGTCTTTAATTTTAACAAGTTCAATCTTAAGAAACCTTACTATCATTTTTTTCCACAGCTTTATTGGGTACTCCTGTAATAATATTCAATATAAATTTATAATACAACACAAGAAAGGGGTAGGTGCAACCGGCCTGACGTCCCATGCGAGGCAACGCCCCGAGATTAAGACCTAGGTAAAAATTTTAAAAAAAAAGAATACTCAAACATTGGTACAAATAATTAAATAAATTACGAGTGGCATGGGCAAGTAGGGACTACTGTCCACGTGCAGGGGTAATTGATTTCATATACCCGCGACAGGTGAGTGGTCATTAATTTGCGAACAAAAAGTTGAAAGGCAGTAGGCGAGGAAAAACTGGTTGGGGGTGCTAGCTTACAAACATAATTCCATAGTTTAACTATACGGTTAAAGTACGAGCCCTGAAAAGTTGATGTTTTGCAAAAAGGGGTTTCGAAGATTACAGGAGTTACTTAGTCTTGTGCGATCGTTGAAAGATACATAATTCTGAACATCTAAATCGGTACTAGAGTAAAGGCATTTATAAAAAACGATCAAATCTTTAAGTTCACGATCTAGAGGAAGTGGAAGTAAGTCTAGCAAAGTCAGGCGCTCTTTGTTCGACGACTCGTCTCTGTGCGTTCGTAAAATCCACCTGCTTGCACGTCTCTGCACCTGTTCCACCTTAGCATTCAGAGTAACGTAAGCAAGCGACCAGACTTGGGTGGTGTTACTCAGCTGTGACCTGACCAAAGACAAATAAAGTGAGCGCCTAACAGAGACGCCAGTAAGCAGGGGACAAGTCCGTTTAAGCAAACTAAGAAGCTTGTTTGCTTTCGCAAGTGATAGTGTGGATGTGTGAGTCCCAAGAGAGCGTACTAGTTATGATGACGCTAAGATCTTTTTCCTCTGAAGAGCGTGTCAGGGCTGTGCCATCAAGGGTGTAGTCAAAAGCAATCGGAATCTTTTTCGTAGTCACAGTTAGTACTTTACATTGGACGTACTAAATCTGATATTATTGCACTGCGACCAGACGAGCAATCAGAGAGAGTGTCTTGTATGAGGTCACAGTGTTCTGCAGACGAAACATTTCGGCATAGCTTGGTGTCTTCGGCGTAGAGTGCAACCTTCACGGCGTAAGCAGATTCGTGCGGCAGATCATTTATGAACAAAGTGAACAACAGGGGGCCTAAAATGCACCCCTGCGGAACGCCAGAGGTTACAGGAGACCAATGAGAAGCCGCATTCTCAAGAACCACCCTTCGTGTACGCTCAGTTAGGTAGTCCTTGAACAACAGAACAGTTGACCTTTTACACCGTAAAGCCTCAGCTTTGCCAGAAGAGCGCTGTGATCGATAGTGTCAAAGGCCTTAGTAAAGTCCAGGTAAATCATATCTGACTGAATGTTATTATCCAAGGACTGACCAGTAGTGTTTAGGACTCAAAAAAGCTGAGTTACACAAGAACAATTTGGGAGGAATCCATGCTGCCGTACACTTATCAAGTCTTTCAAATGATCGTAAAATCGATTGCCCACGCAGCGCTTCAGAACTTTGCTAACAATTAGGAGTAAGGAGATGGGGCGATATTTTTTTTCAGCCTCTTTAGAATCTTTTTTGTGGATAGCTGTAACATCTGCGGATCTATGACCTATGTTTAGAGAGTGATTAAAAAGGGAACACAAGCTGGGTGCTATTTGCTCGCTGTACTCCTTCAGCAGGCGAGCTGGAATTTTGTCTGGACCGCATGCTTTTGTTGTGTCTAGTTCACTCAAGCGGATCAGGGAAGTCGTATTGTATTAATGCAATAAAAGCCCCGTCTAGGAGACACATGTAAACTCACAGGAACCACTAGTTTGGCAGGTTACAACATTGAGGGTTGTACCTTACACTCAGCTTTACAGCTGCCGGCTCGTCATCATAATAATAATGACTTGCAAGGTACAGCATTGCAACGTCTCCAACTTCGTTTCTCTGGAAAGCAGTGCCTTATTGCAGATGAAATGTCGATGTTTGGTCAGCGGACACTAAGGGGTCGACACTTGGGTCGATAAGCATCTAACGGCAAGCGACAGACAAACTTAATGACCCTCTTGTAGGGATTTCCGTTATGCTCCTTGGAGATTTTGCACAGCCACTAGCTGCTGGAGATAAGCCAATTTATGCTTCCCTATCCCAGTCCAGTTCTTTACTCACACAGCATGGACATTCCATTTATGGTCTATTTGAAACAGTGGTCATGCTATCAGAAAATAATCGACAGGCTGGAAACAATCCTGAGGCAGAACAATTTCGAGCAATACTCCTTCGCTTACGAAATGGTCAGAGTACTCAAGATGACTGGATGACACTCTGTCAGAGGACACCACAGCATGTTAACATGAGTGACTTCACAAATGCACCGCGATTATATTTTGACAAGCTCAGTGTGGCAAAGTACAACTTTGAAAAACTTAAGAACCTAGGCTCGAAAATAGCTCGTATTTCTGCTCTTCGTTCAGGTAGAAATGCTAGGAATGCCAAATTGGATGATACTGGTGGCCTCATGCTGTAATTTTTCTTGCACGTGGTGCTGCAGTTACGCTTACAAGCAACCTGTGGCAGGAAGTGGGCCTGTGCAATGGTGCCACTGGTGTAGTGGAAGATCTACTCTTCCATCCTGATCGCCCTCTACCTTGCCTACCCACTGCAGCACTCGTACATTTTATACCCTACACAGGCCCTGCTTTTTTACCAACAAACCCTAAGACTGTCCCCATACCACCACATTTATTTATTATTCATTTTATTATTTTGCAATACAGAATAAATTACAATTAGAATAAAAAAGATAATAAATACGTTAATTAATATTAGTTTAAAACGAGCATACGACTTGGAAGGGGTGACTGTGGCGGGGAAATCTCCGAGAAGCTGAGCTTATGAGGAATAGAGATTTCCCCCCATGGGCAATTTAAATACTAGGCGGCATTTAAAAGTAAAGAAAAAGACGTGTATTTTAACTATATAAGTGTTTTTAGAGAAAAATATAGACATGAAGTGCTAAGGTATTTAGGTTGTATCTTGACTGACCCTTAAAAATGGTTTGATCACACGCTTGAATATATTAAAAGTCGGGGCGTTTTTTATGTTGTTCGGTAATGAATTCTTTATACTAGGACCTTGAAACAGGATCGAAAATTTTTTAATATTTGTTCTACAGGTATGAGGTCGGTAAAAGTCAGCGTATCTTGTTGAATATTGATGAATCTGATTTCCAGTTTGAAAGATTTGAGTAAAAGCAATAGGTAAAGACTCATTATTATATAGGTACACGAAAGAACGTACTTGGAGCGGGTAGATACTAAAAACATCAAGAATTTTCAAATTTGCAAAAAGAGGTTTACTTGAAGCCTTGTAGTCAGCCTTAGAGATCGCCCGGACTGCTCTTTTCTGTAGCAGGTAAATTCGTTGCAGGTTGGTGACATAAGTAGAGCCCTAAATTAAATTGCAGTAAAAAAGATATGGATAAATAAGCGCATAGTATAACGTAAGAAGAGATTTTGAGGGCAAGTAGTATTTAGCTTTATAAAGTAGCCCTACGGATTTATAAATGTTAGCCGCAATAAAATTAACCTGAGTTTTCCACGTAAGGTGCTGATCAATATAAACTCCGAGGAACTTAGTATGATCTACTTGTTCAACTACATTATTTTCTATAATAATCTGCCTTGTGAAAGGTAACTTTTTTTGCCTTGGTCTGAAAATCATTAGTTTTTTTTCTTAACGTTGATGGATAACTTATTGGCTTTTAGGCAAGTTGAAACATTGTGGAGCTGATCGTTGAGATGGGAGGTAAGTACATCCAGGTCACTATGTTCAAAAAATATACTAGTGTCATCAGCAAATAATATAAATTCGAGTTCATTAGAGCTAGAGCAGACCGGGAGATCACTGATATAAATAGTAAAAAAGAGGGGGCCTAGTATAGAGCCAATTACAGGAAAGACTCCGCGAAGAGGAAAGGTTAAGAAATCTAGCAGAAGTTGCCGCGCTTCGATACGCGCACCTTTAGTCCATTTGTGACATTTAATGGACCAACATCTCAAGGCAAGTAAGTTTTTAATAAGCAGTACACTTACTTTGGGCCCAAAAAAAACTTAAACCTATAACATAGTTAAACAATTGTTAGAGTCATGAATACTACATAATACAAGAAGGTAATCAACATACTTTCAGGTAAGTGTACAATTTTTCCCTGCCTAATGTGCCAGTCAATTCAAACCACCCATGCCCCGCCCCCAGTCAAACCCCCGGGTATTTCCCTTTTTCGACACATTTTGGTCAATTTTCCTGTATGTTTGTTTTTGTTTCAATAATGTAAAATGTCCACTGTAATGTTTAAATCCTACTAAACACAACCACAATCTCTCAAGTATCAGAAAGCTGTTGTACAATGGATTGTTTATTTCCAGACAATATTATGCATTTAAAGCATACCTCCGAGCAAATGCCCTGGGTACAACCATGGAGGAGACGGCCAGTTTTGGAACTGACTGGAACAGAATCTAATGCACTCTGTGGTATCATTGATGCTGTAACTAAACAAAGTTGATACATTTTCCAATACAGTACATTCTTAAAGTTAGTAGTAACAAATACAACTCTTTCAAAATAATTAATATCATCACAGAGCATTTATTATCACAGGGAAACTACACCCTGATAGTGAAACATTAGGCTGATTTAGCAACAGAACGGGAACGTCATTTGACGACGGGAAAGCGCGCGGAAAGAACTAAACTCGACCTCCGGTCCGCAATTTGAGGCTCTGCCATTGTTGAAGCCAATTGTTTGATTTCCGCGCGCAGTCGTTAACTGACGTTGCCTTTCTGTTGCTAAATAAGCCTATTATTTTGTATCACAGTTACCATTTCTGTTTCAGACAGTATGTGACAATTCAATTTATTATTAGTATTTCCTAACTTTACAATTAGTCCTTACTGAAGCCTCTAAGTCCCAGTAGTAACCAACATCACTTTCCTCCTCACAATATTAATACTTCGCCAAGAGGAAAGGTCATGACAATTAATAAAATAATCACCTAACAGAATATTTTTTCACCTTTTGTCAAATTTTCTCAACTAAAACTTTAGGAAAATGTTTGAATAGCAAAGAGTATGATTGAGATGTGGATACACTCAAACCTGTATATGACAGCCCTTTATGTAGGCAGTGAGCCTGTATATTATAGTTACCAGAAAACCTCCTAAAATTTTTAGTCGTTTTATATTTTTCGTAAAGTTCAACTATAGATAGCGGTCATCCTGTATATAACGGTCACCACACCATTTTTTTCGGGTCACTGTTGTACTTAGGTTTGACTGTATTTGGGATTCAAGGGTTTTTAACAACAGTATCCCTGTTCATAATAAATTCCATTATATTTTCTGCTTCAAACCATTTACATAGACCAATTAACTAAAACATAACATATAACAGCTTTACATATAAACACCACTGTGTTGTTTCAGTCAATTTCTTCTTGCTTGCCTTCTATTCTGCAAGAAAGTCTGCATCACCTCACAATATTAGTGAAGCACATGGTTGCCCACCTCAGCTAACCTATGATCAGATTTCAGCTCAGCAAAGAAGAAATAGACTTATCTTCACTATATTAGAAAAAAAGGCAATGGTTTTTTTTTTTCGTTCATTCAGAAATAGCATCATCCTCTTTCTTTTTGGTTTTTCAAATGTAATTCTTTTCTACCATTTTATACAGAAATTTTATAATTCACTTATTTCATGAATCACACATCCTTTATTTAACTTACATACTTCATGAATATTTAACTAACTGAAAGTCCGGGGAGGGCTTGATAATGTAGCAGGGAAGAGCGGGGCTGATGAATTGAATAAATTGCTAATTATAAATGCAAGGGCAATATCTATATAAATACCCGGTATTTATCTGTGTATTGCCCTGTTGCCCTGGGCAATATACAAATAAATCCCTTCCATTTATAATGAGCAATTAAAGCAAATCATACACGTCTTTTAACCCCGCCAAACATTCTGAGAAAATTTTTCCCTTTAACACAAATATAGAAATTTATTCTGCAACTATAGAAAATACAGTGGTATCCCATATATCATGCAGGCTATGTGTTCACTCTAAGAAAATTTTAAGTCTTTGGAAAATTTCGTCGTCACTTACACGTTTCCAGGTTCTTTCTTCTTCCGAATTTCCAAAACAAACTTCCCAAGCCAGTAGTCAAGCTGCTCATTAGCGACTTTCTTAATGTCAGGATTGACTTCGTAGTATTTCTCTTTGCTGCTATTCTTTTTAACTTTTACATTGCGTTCGACGGCCCATTCCTCCCAGCAACGTACCGCCCATGAAGTATTAACTTTCGTGTTTGCCGGTATTCGAGACTCTCTTCTCTTCTCGACTTCGTTATCACAAACAACAACGATATTACGCCCAGGATTTTCTTTCTTTTCGACTTCAACACTATCTCGTTCGCTTACTTCCCTAAAGTCTCCCACTAACTCTTCCAAATTCAACTCAGGGGAAAAAGGCTCCTGAGAGAAAGTATTTTGCGTTAGGAAAATTTCGTCGTCACTATCCATTGCCGTTCTCACAAGTGTACTGGCCCCCCAAAAAATACCAAGACAAAAATAAAAAAACACAAAAGGTTTGAAATTTGATTGTTGTCGGCTTAGCAAACAAACCATGCGCTATTGTTCTCCGTTTCTCACCTAAGTGAGAACAAGTGGTTTGAACAAATTATGACCCGTGAAACGCCCTTTCTCGATGCTGTGTGAAAACCTTTACAATAGTTACAATGAAATACGTCATTGTCCGCGGTCGGATCAAAAAATGACAAACAAACAGATGTCCAAAACAAGTGGCCAATTATTGCCCTGTGAAAGACGAACTTTATGTAACCTATACCTCATGAATAATATCATGAAATAAGTTAGATAAACCCCTCGAACGTCGGTATTAATCCATATACATGTATATGGCTTAATACCTCCGTTCTCGGGCTTTATCTCTTACATAATGAGCAATGTTCCATTGCCAGAATTATATTATTTCATGAAATTCATGTCACGTGCTCAAAACATCATAAGTGGGTGGATAGGATGGCTGTAAGGGGAGGATGAAGGCCATCATTAAGACTCATTGCCATTTCAGTTGCTCAGGAAAATTGTACATATCAATGTACATACAGCACCACCAGTAATGTCCCCATACATACTCATTGTGCCAGTTTCTACAAACATACTGCGAATGAACACCCCCTCATTAAATATTCATTAGTTAGGGCTGATTAGTTTTACGATTCTCATAATGTGCATCCTCATTGAAATGTCTTTCAATGTCACTTCATTTCACTCTTTGTAAACAATAGTTGTCAAGGCAATGATCGATTAGGAACATTGTAAAAACTCTCCTTGCTCTGGTTGGATAACAATAAACAATACTTTTCCACTAATACCTATCATTTACTTGTTCTTCTCACTACAGCATACCTTCTGCCATTTCATTCACTCATTACTCATTTCATACACTGTATTCCTCATTTGTAAACTCTTATGTCACCAGAACTCAACCAACTGCCACTGAATAATTGTTACTCTGTAGTAATCCACTTACACCCATACCACATCCACACCAGTTCTTCCTTTTTGCAGTGAGGGGACTGGGTCCCATTTCCTTCCAGCGTAAGGAAATCGACTGTATTTCAGTTACATGGGTGACTCCAATTCTCTGCCAGCCTTCCATTCCTTGCATTGGATAGGCCCCCACCCCAAAGCTTTGCGAGGTTCTGCGATTCACGTATTTCTAGTTATTTTGATCTCTTAACCGGAGCCACCTAGACAGAGTTGACCGATCAGATTACAGGAAAAAATAACAATATATCCTGAGAAAGTAAATTGCCGATCATGATTACCACTAAACGAAATAAACAACATGGATCGAAATCAACCAATTACACAGGGGCACCCAACGACTGCTTTATTTAAAATATCTGTTCAAAGAAGCATATATTGACCAAAATTTTCTATTACTCAAGGACGGCTAAAAAATTTCTTCATGACCGTTCTATTCATTTACAATTCTCGAAGCTCATCTAATAAATTCCCTACGATTTTCAGAAGTTTAATTTTTCACATTTCACTCCCCAGGCTATAGGCTATTGTTGATTTGACGCATTGTTGATTTACAAGGGGCAGCCTGTCTCCCGTTCCCTCGGTAACTACTTCATGGTGAGGAATCAGCACCAATATAACACTCGTAATATCGTGATTATTTTTATAATAGTTTGTTAAAAGCCATGGGCACTTTCCATTCAACCAAAAGGTCCGGTTGGAAATTTCGTCAACTTCCAGGAGCAAAAAGAACAGTATTTTCCAAAATTTCCAAAAAAGAGGACTACCTTGCGAGGTATACCCAAATTTTCGAATTTTTTTCTTTCCCGGAAGTTCTCTTTAAATTCTCCTTGCTCCCGGAATATCTAGAATTTTTCGGTTGTTGAATGGTTTGAATTTTGAAAATTCAACGGCACCATAATTTCTAGAAACCTTTCTGCGAAAATTCTCTACCATTTGTCGCTGTTTCAAAATTTTGGAAAATTTAATTGCATGCAAATGTACCTTGTTTCGTTATAGAAAAAATACCCTAGAGGGCGGTCGACAAGCATAACTCTCAACTCATCAGTATGCGCATGTGCTAATATTAAAAATAGCGTAGATTAACGCGTACAGATGCTGACGAGGATGTTAAGTTTTTCTCGCTTGTTTTGCTTTTTGCACGCAATACAATCAGTCTCAAGCAGTAGGCCGTTTCGTCTTGGTCAATGGCTTCCTGCCGACTGGAACGTTACTGACGAATGGTTGGCCAACGTGATCCACGAGTGTCAATGTAAATACAAAGAGAAGTTAGAAATGCTTTTAACTCTTCATCCACCAGCTGAAGACGTCGAAACAGCTCTGTGTGTACTTCGATCTACAGATACTAAAATTGCAGATAAACACATCCGTCTCCATAAACCGGTCGAAGATTTGAAGAATGCTATTCTCACCGACCACGAGATCAACATGTTCTTTCATCAAATGTTCTGGCAACAGTATCAACTCCCAAACTCTTCAGAAGGAATAAAAATTCCGTCCTGGCAATTGATGATAATTATAATCGACCACATCATGACAACAGCTCCAATGTTTAACAAAACTGCTTTGGTTGGCTTTCCAATCAATGCTATCTTGAACTGGCCGATGGCTACCACCGCTGGATTTGCTGCCTTCCTGAACGACAAAGTCAACAGATTGTTCAAGAGCATTCTCAATTATTGGGGAGAGTTCCTGTCAACTCCAGAGTCTTGCTATGTCTTGACTGACCATCCTCGACATGGTTGGTTTGGTGAGGATGCAATGGAAGCAATGCCAAACTTTGTTGAGGAGTTTAAATGCGATCCAGATGCCCCTCATTATGGTTTCAAGTCGTGGGATGATTTTTTCACCAGAGAGTTTCGTCCTGGAGTTCGTCCAGTAGAATTTCCAGACGATGATTACATTGTTGCAAACGCCTGTGAGTCGGCGCCTTACCAGATAGCTACATGCGTCAAAACGAGGGACTTCTTTTGGATTAAGAGACAACGGTACTCTTTGCATTTTATGCTGAACAAGAGTGACCTGGCCAAAAAATTTCATGGTGGAACCGTCTACCAAGGGTTTCTTAGCGCCACTAGCTATCACCGATGGCACAGCCCAGTGTCGGGTACAATCTACAAAAGAGAACTTGTTGATGGTTCTTATTACTCGCAGACCCATAACATTCAGGACGACCCCGCATCACCCAACATGTCTCAAGGATACCTGGCCCAGGTAGCTGCCCGAGCGATAATCTACATTTTGGCTGATAATCCTGATATTGGATTGATGTGTTTTGTAGCAATCGGTATGTCAGAAGTCTCTTCAAACGAAATCACTGTTAAAGAGGGTGACAAAGTCAAGAAGGGCGACCAGCTCGGAATGTTCCACTTTGGTGGTTCCACGCACTGTCTTATATTTCGACCTGAAGTAAAAATCGAGTTTGATACTCGTGGTCAAACACCAGGTCTGGATACCGACAATATTCCAGTTAGAGCTAAAATTGCGACCGTTTATCCAGCACAAGACAAGAACAAAAGATTCTAAAGAAAACCGCAAAAAGCTTTAAAAGTAATAAATATTTCTGCCTTGCTTCATTTACCAATTTCCCCATGATTATTTTGGCGTGTGCTACGCGAATTGTTTGATCAGGTGCATGCAAAACTGAGGTTTTGAGTCTGTAATTAGTGTATGAAAATTATCAGTTATGACATGTTTTGACGTACATGGTAAAAATATGTAGAATGCATGTAAACTAACGTTTACTTTTCTCTGAGAGAAAAGAAAACGTTAGTTTACATGCATTCTACACATTATTACTTAGGTACTGTTTTGTGACCAAATTATAGAAGTAAAAAACGTCTGATAAAACGGACTTTACCGAGGTATTTCATTTTCTTTTCTTTCGTATTTAGATAGTCTTTTCTACTTTATGAGGACTCATTTTAAACGTCGAACTTCAAATGTGCCCCTAATAGGGAAAATCTATTGTTCTCCATCATTTGCTTTAGATTCAGCACATGTCAAACAGCTGAGAAACCTGAAAAAGCCCCAGGGAGTATAAGGTACAATATATTATGCGAAGCCGAATGGGAGATTCATTTAATATTGTATCTAAAACCTTTCAGTAGTCATATTATTTTCCAATTCTTTATGAAACCTTGTGTGAGATATGAAAATAAGAACCTTTGTGTTATCACAACAATAGCAACAACCGCTTTATTTCACATCAAATGGGCCTTGATGTGCGGTGAATTCATAACAGCTTATTACTTATGCATTATTTAGTCATCATTCTTTCTTTAATTGAGAATCTTAATGTTTGAAGTAATATATCAAGTACGAGACGCATTGTTTCACCACCGTATGAAACACTGAGTAGAGTGTTGAAAATACGACAGGCAGCGGAGTATTTTTGACCAACTTCAAGGTGTTTCATCTGGTGATGAAACACTGCTTTGAATGCTTGATATATATATTAGTTTTTACTTAAAATGATTTTAGAAAGAGAATTCAGAGGGCAAAAATGAGCAGTTTTTCATCCGATTTCCAAATACTCGCAAACATTCATTTCCTTTGTATTGTCTTTATGAATTATTAATGAGGTTGGGAACGATGTTGTCTGGTTATTTTCCCAGGCTTTGTGTTGTGTTGTATGTTGCTGGAGTTATCGCAATAAAATACTACCCAGAAAACCTAAACTTACCTAGATCATAACTTATGACTTGTTTATTTATCCGCACAAAATTGATAAAACAATAAAATATCATATCATGAAGCTAGGAGCAAATGGACGCAACATCTGTCCGTCATTTGAGGGAGGCGACTGTACAACATTAAAATTACGAGTTCTGAAAATTCGAATTGATGGCTCGTTCTGCCTCAGAGAAATTCTGATTTTTTGCTCGAAATTCCAAACAAGCTGTTAAAACAGCTGAATTACTGACTTTCTAACAATTTCTCTGAATTTTTTTTGGCGTACTCTGTGTGGAGGTCTGGAACTGAGAAACGATGTTCTTACATTCATACAATTTCCTTTGCGCGAATACTTTTTTGGACCTCGCCCGCCCCAGTTGGTTTCAATGTGGCCTATAGGTTTTGTTTTTGTTTGTGTCTGTATCTTGCTGAGCTTTTTTTTTTACCTCGGACGTACAAGGGACAAGGGGGAGGGGGAATCTCCTAGAGGATAAAACATCAGAACCTGATGTTTTTAGTTAGTAGCTGTTCGTTCATTGCTCGCACACATCAGTCACGTTCAGTGATGGCCAGTTTCTATGGTTGCGAGAGATGACGTCTCAAATCTCAAATCGAATCTCAAATCTCAAATGTTTATTTTAACACGGTCAAAAATTCATCAGGTTTTTTGTTACATATAAAGTATAACTACATAACAATATTTAATAATAAAAAATATATATCTAAAGAGTCTCTTAAAAATACTAGTCAAAATTACACTAAACTACACCTGTTTTCCATGGATGTCGTGTATCTAAGTTAATTAACTGAAATGAAAGTTTAACAATTGCTTAAAACGATTTAGAGATTTCTCTTGCCTAAGATTGTAGGGCAGAGTGTTCCAAATAGTTGCACCTCTATAGCTAGACGTCATGAGTAGGAGGTGATCAAGCCATTTTTGAGCGAAAGTACAAGTATTTTCAACTTTTTTTCAACAGTAATAGTAAATCTTGTGGCTAAAATTATGCAAAGTGCTTATTTACGTGTTATTTTTCATGTCAAGCACAAAAAATTGATTTCTAATTCTTGGTACAATCCAAGATGGCGACCATTGTTGGTGACGTCACAGGCCCCCAGCAGCGCCACCACCCATAAAATATACCTCAGCTCGTAGAGAAGATCAAAGGCTTTAAACTGAAGGTAAAATCGTTTCGAAATACTGCAACATATCAAAAACTCTAGGGGGGATTCCATCCAACCCCCCAGCGCTCTTACCACGGTGGGGGAATGAATTTGCGTGTACGTTCGAAGATTAAATTTGTGCATGATCTTGTTATCTGCAATCACCGAGGACCGTGAATCGGGGTGGTCGGTTGCTAGGGCTTTTCCTCCCGCACCTCTCAAAACTGAGAGTTTTAGGCACAAGAAAAAATAAAATGAATCAAAGGTGACGAAACTTGGCAGGGAAGTAGGTTGATAAATTACCTTTCAATTGGTTTTATTTCATCCCTGTTGTGACGTCATAGATGATGTCCAAATTTGGTATTAGAATAAAAATTCAGGGAAGAAATGGTAAAAAATTTATATTAGTTTTCTGCATAGATTTCTATGATATCTGTTGAAAACCCTATCTCAATCGGATTAAAAGGCGTAAAGTTACAGATAATTAAAGAAATTCAAATTACTCGCCAAATGACCAAATATGGTCAAAATTAGGGGTATTTTAACCCTTGTCGTTTTCGTTCCATATGGAACGATGCATATCTTCCTTCTTGGAAGCATTTAGCTTTCCATTAAAGCTGATAAAATAGTAAGCAACAAAGTCAGCAAAGATAGATCTTTCTAGTGATACCTCGTTTTGGATATTCTGACCAATCCTGACAGAGTTACACTCACAACAAAAGGTAACATTTTGGGAAAAAAATACACTGCCAATTTCGCTGTTTACATACTACTCCTTGAAAAGTAAATTTGCCCCTTTACTAAAAATTTAGCCGACCACAATTTCAAGCAAAAGAAAGGCGATAAAGTGGGCTACAAAACCGCCAATAAAGAAGGAAAAGAAAGGGAAAAAAGAGAGCGAGAGAGAAAGATCGAAATAGACTCGCAAAAAAAGTCCAAATTTTGGCTTTTGCGCTTGAGTGAAAAACAAAACAGTTGTTTTATTACGTCAGATTAGTCGGAAAATATGCTTTTTGCCTTACAAAACTCGTTTTTAGCTACTATTATGCTAATAAGCCGAAAACCAGTCCAAAGAAGAGAAGTTGGTGAAAATGCAGTTTTTTCGCTACTCACCGGCCATCACTAAAGGGTTAAACTCGAGAACAATGGATGTCCTGGCACAGGAGCAAGGGCAACGTTCCAAAAACTCAATTTGTAGATTTTTTTTTCACTAAGGGTATGTGGTAGCCAGAATTTCATCCGATTGCTTCGAGTCGTTTTCTCCTCTCAGCAACGTCTTAATCGACCGGCGGTTAATGCCGTTCGGTGACGTAATCACTACCCGAAAACCGGGTAGTGATTTTGATTGGTTGATTGTCTAAACATTCGCATAATTATGTATAATTATGAGAAATTTCAGGGGATCGCATCCCTGGCGTGCGTGCGTGGAGTTCAAACATATCGTAAACAGCAAAATTGTCCTCGTCTTCGAAACCAAAATGCTAAATTGAACTGCAAATGAAGAATCATTGTAGAGAGTCGGTAGGTTTCTTCATTTAGAGCCTCTTTGTGGTTTCGGCAGTGATTTTGTTTATGCCAAGTTTCTGAAACCAATGTTGTAATTCGACCCTCTAGCTATTTTCACCATCAAGTGTAATGATTCTTGTTTCCTTGTTTTCTTTTCAATTAAAGTAAATCGTTGTGTTATTATATCCGGTTCAGAGTACTCCATGCAGTTCATAATTTAAACGTTAAACATGAATTACGATCGAAAAACGTAAAGCCAGTCTGTGCTATGCAGAAATTTCCAAAAGATATTTTTTGGTTTGTCTGTTGAAAATGTGTAACTTTTTGTATGAATGAGTAGTGACGTCACTGGACGGCATTAACGGCCGGTCGATTCAGACGTTACTGAGGGAGTATTACAGAGTTTTAGATCCGAGTTTACCGCGAACCTCTAGCCGCTGGAGGTCACGTGACAAGTCTTTCGCGTCACGTGTGAGGTTTATTACGTGCGTTTTCAACGTGGGGAGGTAGGTTTTCACGTATGTCATTTACCTGAAAGCTTTTAGCGTATAATTCTTGTTTCATCCCACGTAATGATACAAAAATATTGTGGAGCAAGTCTTTATCCATTAACAGAGGCACAAATTCGGACGAAATACTAAATTTTATAAATCCTATTGGATCTTGAAAACAAGTGCCATTCATGGCTACTGATTCAAAATGGCGGCCTTAATTTAATCCACCGCTAATCTAAATCGAAATTTGTTTGACCGTCGAACCGCAAACGGGTAACCGCAAACCGCGGTTAGAGGTTCGCGGTAAACTCGGATCTAAAACTCTCTAATTAACGACTCGAAGTAATTGGATGAAATTCAGGCTAGGTATGTGGAGCTATAACGCGTTTATCGTCACGAAATTCGTCATTATTACGTCACAATGACGTATTTTGTGACGAAAAACGCGTCATACCACGAGGGTTGTCCAATACAAAGTCATAACCAACAGCATGATATAACCATCCTTTTCGGAAACTCCTCATTGAAAACTTGTTTTGGTTTAAACACTTCCATGTAGATAATGACATTGCGCTAAGTAATTTCAGAAGTTAATTTCACAGTGCCTTTCCCCGTTTTTTCGGGTTCTTTTAAACAAGTAAGAATTACCAAGAAATAGTGCTTGTGTACAGGAAAGAAGACATTCATATGTCATGTTGTTGTTTGCTCGTGAATCACAATAAACAGAACGAACACGAGAGTGACGCGTTACCTTTCAATTTTATAATGTTCGTACGATGTTTGTTATACTCGCAGCACCTTGAGATATTATTAGCGCTAGATATATACGTCGCCCTCGCTTTGTAACTATTAGCGCGTTTCCACTTTGCGTGAAAGCGAACTTGTTTTGCGTCGTTAGCCTATAGAACGAGGAATATTGATAATAATTATTATCGCGTCTTTTCTTGGTGTAAAAGGCAACTTGTTTTGCGTGGTTGGTTTATAGAACGAGGAATGTTCATAATAATTATTAGCGCGTTTCTACTTAGTGAAAAAGGCAACTTGTTTTGCGTGGTTGGCTTATAAAACGAGGAATATTCATAATAATTATTAGCGCGTTTTTTCTTGGTGTAGAAGGTAACTTGTTTTGCGTGGTTGGCTTATAGAACGAGGAATATTCATAATAATTATTAACGCGTTTTTACTTGGTGTAAAAGACAACTTGTTTTGCGTGGTTGGCTTATAGAACGAGGAATATTCATGATAATTATTAGCGCGTTTCTACTTGGTGTAAAAGGCAACTTGTTTTGCGTGGTTGGCTTATAGAACGAGGAATATTCATAATAATTATAGTGCGCTTTTACTTGGTGTAAAAGCGAACTTGTCATTGCGTGGTTGGCTTATAGAACGAGGAATATTCATAATAATTATTAGCGCGTTTCTACTTGGTGTAAAAGCGAACTTGTTTTGCACCAATAGAACCATTGGAATGGCATCATTTTCCATTGGTACAAATCGTACCATTGGTACCAATGGACCATTGGAATTGCCCTGTACCCAGCCAGGTCACATGGGAAAATAATCAAAGTCCCCTTAATGAGATGCATATTCACCAACAGAACCATTGGAATGACACCCTTTTCTATTGGTACCATTGGTACCAATGGACCATCAGTTTGACGAATCGTATCCGTTTGTGTATATTGGACATGTGTGAAGACTTTGGCAATTATTCCGCGAGATTTGATCTTTTCAGTCTAACTTTCGTCCAAAGATTTTTAAATCTTTGGAAGAATGAATGGAATGGAATGGAATCTTTCGAATGAATGAATTATTAAAATAATTCATTCAGTCTTCGACCTTTTAAGAGTCGTCCAGGTTGTCAAATGTAGGTAAATTTTCGTGGAGTTGAATTACAGGCTCGAAGAGTCGCATTAGGAGTTTTTGTGTCGATAGTCTAACAGTCGTTCAGTTTCGCTGTTTCGGGACCATACTGCAGATGACAATAAATCAATTTACCATGGCGTAAGAGGGATGTTTGTTCCAAAAAAAAAGCAGATTAGTACAAAAGATAGATCACCTGTCTGTTGGTGTTTGTCTTCCTGTTTGCTTACGAAAAACAAAGCTATATGTGTTAGCTTGTTAAATACCAGTTAAGTGAAATCTCGGATCCCTGGCATCTTGTACATAACGGAAACTCAGCCACGTCTGTTTCGACGTACGTACAAAACCGTCTTTTTTCAATAAGAGCAAGTAAAAAACTGTACATCAAAAGATGAATTTTATTTAAACGAGACTTAAAAAATTCCCCTCATACCGAAGGCTTTGCACTTGGCCTAATTTGGCCTCGCTTTGAAAAGGGGGCCCAGGCCAACTCGGAAATGATCACACATTATATTTTTATTTAACTTTAGTGGAGCTGCGCCGCTAAATATCGAGTAAAAAAGTGAAGTTGAGCTCTCGGGCCTGATAGATTGTTAATAGGATCGACTCAAGATACGTTTGACGATGTGTGCAAATCTGATGTTTGAGATCGTGGACAAAAGCCAAATTGTATTCATTGCACTCTTAGCCTTGTTTGGTCTAAAAGAACCCTCGCTTCAGGCCGATAGTGTCCAGTCACTAAATTTACATCTAGAGGGAAAAGAAGACCGTTTCAGCTTGAAAGAGACTTGTACCAACTTCGTTTCATTCAAAGGCTTCTTAAGAAAAAAGTTTTGAACCTTGAAATTATTTTTATTGTCTGAGCATTTCCCTAATCTCCTCTCCCTTTTCGTCTTGGAATGGTGCTTTTTTCCTTTATGATGTTAGGTAAAAAATTAGACAAGCTGGTAGTAAAAAAGCTATGTCTATTATTGTGGGTTAGTACACTGTTGTAACCAACTATTCTGCTGAAATATTCATTAATCTCTTTGCATGTCTCTCGAAACCGCCATAATTAGTTGTTCCTTTTATTCTTCTCTGCCAGTCCCCTTAGGAATAAAGATCAACCAAAATATGCCGTAACGTGCGTCAGACGAAATATTCATCTCGGTGACCATTGATGGATCCCTCGAAGTTGGCACGAACTAAATCTTCTGTTAAACTGGACTAAAGTAAGAACACAATTCACCATTCCAAAGATTTATTTTAAACTTTTTCCCAGCGTATCTAAACCTACAATGATAGTGAACTACCAAATTTTTTTGTTTTCGAGTAAAAAGCTGTAAACTAGTTTGAGATATTAATGTACTAGACTTGTAAACTAAACAATTAAATAAAAAAAAAATAATTGTTCTCTTTCTCCAAGTCGATGATCGAATGGAAAAAATGTTAAAAGTTACGACTACGGTGGTTAATCGGCAGTCGCCCGTGATAGCTCGAAGATGTCTGCCTTTGTGCCACAAGAACACCAGATTAGGATGCGTTCTGAAGAACGCGATTAGACTTTGAAGATGTGCCCACTGTGCCACTGGCTAAACTTGACTTATATGTCTTATATGGAGACCGGGCTTTCAGCACTGCTGAACTTGCCTCTCCGTATACGCAATTCCCCATCAGTAGCTACTTCAAGAAAAAAAAAGAAACATTTGATATCTTTTTAATTTTTTAAAGAAGCCTACGACTTTTAATTAATATTTCTAGTAAATGTATTTACATTTTATCTTGGTACTTTTAGATCTGTTTAGATTTGTAACTTTTATTTGTTGTATACATGTAGTAAAATTTTTAATTTTTTTTTGAGCAATGTATTTATCTCAGAATTTTTGGCTTTCAGTTTTTATGTTAGCATGATCATTTAAGGTGACTCGACCCAGTTTTTTTTAGGGGGTACCATCCTACTTTGAAGCTCTCTGGCATCCCCACCTTTACTTTTATCGTAAGTCTAACACATAGAATGGATAACATATAGATCAATCTACAATGTAACATAAAATTTTTGGCGATCGGAGTAAATGTCACGTGGTTATAATGCCACGCCCCTTTGAGGTCTGAGTCGAAAATCTGCTGTTGCCAGCATTTTTTTGTGAAAATCTCTCGGCTACACATAGTGCGCATTAGTGCCTTGCGCTGAACAAAGTTTCACCAAAATCGCAAAGACCCAATTTGAGAAATTCAGCGGTTTCCAAATTTAGGTCATAATTTATGCGAAAATGATAAGCAAACTTTACACGGATTATATCTAATAAACTATGAGATTCATCTCTGTATTTTGGGCATCCTTATAACAGATGGGTCCTTGCAAGTCAGCAAAATAATTTAGGGCCTTGTAAATGCGCGCGATTTCGAGCAAAGCAAACATATAGACATTATAGTTTTCGCTATTTGTTGACGTTTGTCAGCGTTTAAGATTCAATCTCACGAAAAAAGCATTTTCTTAAAAATTCGTAGTTTTTTTTCCTTCAAATTTTTTCAGGGCCACAATTGATTAACTAACTACCCGGACTCTGAATTTCATGGTCATTGAAAAACTGTGACATTATCTTCTATAAGCCCAAACTTGAGTAAACATTGAAGATTTTTAGCGTTGTGGCTGAGTTTGTGCTTTGGGAGTTGTCTATTGTTTCTAGTCTGTCATGATACAGCATTCTTGTTCAGCACGCGTGCAATGACCGCGCTTGGCTGACTTCCGAATATGATAATTTTGGTACAGACAGGCCATCGCGTGATACATAGAGGTTTAACTCACAATTTTTAATCAATTCTCGTGCTTCTTGTGCCTTTCCAAAAAAATCAAGAAGTGCTACACACTTGATCTACTCACTATTAAAAAAATATCATTTTTTCATAGGTTTAATGCAAGCCAATAATTAAACCAACTCGTGACGGGAATCCCTTCTATGTTCTTATACTAAATTATCATATCATCGGTATGCATTCGGAAGTCAGCCAAGCGTGGTCATTGCACGCGTGCTGAACAAGAATGCTGTATAATGACAGACT
>OZ037996.1:19942978-19987978 GCA_964035705.1 Porites rus
GGTCATTGAAAAACTGTGACATTATCTTCTATAAGCCCAAACTTGAGTAAACATTGAAGATTTTTAGCGTTGTGGCTGAGTTTGTGCTTTGGGAGTTGTCTATTGTTTCTAGTCTGTCATGATACAGCATTCTTGTTCAGCACGCGTGCAATGACCGCGCTTGGCTGACTTCCGAATATGATAATTTTGGTACAGACAGGCCATCGCGTGATACATAGAGGTTTAACTCACAATTTTTAATCAATTCTCGTGCTTCTTGTGCCTTTCCAAAAAAATCAAGAAGTGCTACACACTTGATCTACTCACTATTAAAAAAATATCATTTTTTCATAGGTTTAATGCAAGCCAATAATTAAACCAACTCGTGACGGGAATCCCTTCTATGTTCTTATACTAAATTATCATATCATCGGTATGCATTCGGAAGTCAGCCAAGCGTGGTCATTGCACGCGTGCTGAACAAGAATGCTGTATAATGACAGACTAGAAACAATAGACAACTCCCAAAGCACAAACTCAGCCACAACGCTAAAAATCTTCAATGTTTACTTAAGTTTGGGCTTATAGAAGGTAATGTCACAGTTTTTCAATGACCATGAAATTCAGAGTCCGGGTAGTTAGTTAATCAATTGTGGCCCTGAAAAAATTTGAAGGAAAAAAAACTACGAATTTTTAAGAAAATGCTTTTTTCGTGAGATTGACTCTTAAACGCTGACAAACGTCAACAAATAGTGAAAACTATAATTTCTATATGTTTGCTTTGCTCGAAATCGCGCGCATTTACAAGGCCCTAAATTATTTTGCTGACTTGCAAGGACCCATCTGTTATAAGGATGCCCAAAATACAGAGATGAATCTCATAGTTTATTAGATATAATCCGTGTAAAGTTTGCTTATCATTTTCGCATAAATTATGACCTAAATTTGGAAACCGCTGAATTTCTCAAATTGGGTCTTTGCGATTTTGGTGAAACTTTGTTCAGCGCAAGGCACTAATGCGCACTATGTGTAGCCGAGAGATTTTCACGAAAAAATGCTGGCAACAGCAGATTTTCGACTCAGACCTCAAAGGGGCGTGGCATTATAACCACGTGACATTTACTCCGATCGCCAAAAATTTTATGTTACATTGTAGATTGATCTATATGTTATCCATTCTATGTGTTAGACTTACGATAAAAGTAAAGGTGGGGATGCCAGAGAGCTTCAAAGTAGGATGGTACCCCCTAAAAAAAACTGGATCGAGTCACCTTAAAGAGCTATATAAAAGAGCAGCTGAATAGCACTTGTCTAATGGATATAAATTACTACTACTATTTTCTCTAAAAACCTATAAGCAAAACTAAAAACTAAATGAAAGAAAAAGAGCAAAAATCAAGTAAAGTATTGTTGCACCCAAGTTCAACCAGATATTTCTACAGCCTTGCTTTCGGTGTTCGAGCAGCTCCTGAAAAAGCTTGACCTTTGATCCATGAAGTGCATTCGCGAATTTGTTCACACTAATATTTTGTTTTACCTCGATCTGCTCTCACAAATTTAGTGCAAAGTCGATAATCTGTTCTCTGGTATAATACTCGAAATTTTATTCAGGACCCCTCTAATTGAGCTGAAATGATTATTACTTTATCATTTAGATCTCATTGTTTCTTTATGGCGTTTACTTGGTAAAAATAGTCTCCGACTACTTCTCGCTTAACTTACTAATCCCCGAGCTGAAACGGGCTGCATTTAGTTTTAAAGTATCTTTCATTTGAAAATGGTGTCATCACGTCAAGGATTTACATCTCTAGTTATACAGAGTTTAATTTACATACATTTCTTCGGACACAAATCGTTAGTTAAGACTGAACCGTTATAGAAGACATTGAAAACATCTGTCGCCCAATGTGTTTTGATCAATCAAGAATTCTTATAAATAACCATCAATTCCAATTCAGGAATCCTGAGATCCCAATTTGCTTGGTAGTCCGTTAATCAATACCGATAAAGCCGCTATAACAGGCATAAAAAAACTATGAAATACGTTCCCAAAAGCAAAGTTGTATCTTCTATTTAGATTTGCAAAAATTCATGGAAGACCAAACTCGCGCACGAGCCAATAATCACTCCCATCAACGGTGAAAAGGGCGGTACAATCTCACAAAACCATTTTTTTTTACATTAATTAGTTTCCCATTGATGAACGTGTGAGATGAAGAAGAGGGGGAATGTAAACCTTATAATGGGTCCACAGTAAAATTATACTACAGCAGAAAGGTCCTATTTATTTATGAATTATAGCTGTTTCAACCCTGAAGGGGTCAGAGAATAACAGAGTTTCTGTGGTCACAAGAAACCATCTTTAAGGTACGGGAAAAAGTACTTAAAAGACTATTAGCATTTGGTGCAATGTTGTTTCTTTTGTAACCAAGTTAACAGTAGTTCATCTTTATTGAAACTGATTCTTAAGTTAAATCGGTCCCTGATGATCTTCTAACTTTTAGCACGCATTGGCAAGTTCTTCAATCATCTATCTTCTTTAGCTCATATTTGGACGTCAATTTATATAGAAGTCCTGTCAAAGTTATATTTAGGCCTCAAAACAGCTACCTTAGATGTTTCTCATCAACCAATTCGCCTCATAACTGCCCGCGCGGATTCACGCCCTTGTACCGTTTGCGACGTCATCAATTTTAGCGCTCAAAGACAACTTTGTTATCTAACTTTTGTGGGGCAAGAAATCTTTCAAACCATGCCAAGGCTTCAAGTAAACCTCTTTTCGCGAATTTGAAAATTCTTGATGTGTTTAGTATCTACTCCCTCCAAGTAAGTTCTTTCATGTACCTATGTCATAATGATGCTTTACCTATTTATTTTACTCAAATCTTTAATACTGGAAATCAGATTCATTAATATTCAACCAGATACTCTGACTTTTACCGACCTCATACCTGTAGAACAAATATTAAAAAAATTTCGATCCTCTTTCAAGGTCCTAGAATATAGAATTCATTTCCGAACAACATCAAAAACGCCCGACTTTTAATATATACAAGCGCGTGATCAAACCATCTTTAAGGATCAGACGGGATGCAACCTTAATACTTTAACACTTTTTGTCTACATTTTCCTCTAAACACACTTAAATGCTTAAAATTCACGTTTTTTCTTTTATTTTTAAATGTCGCCTAGTATTTAAATTGCCGGGGGGGGTGATCTCTATTCTTCATAAGCTCGTTGGCTTCTCGGAGATTTCCGCGCCACAATCACTCCTTCCAAGCTGTATGCTAATTTTAAATTCAATGTTAATTAACCTATTTATTATCTTTTTTATTTAACTTGTAATTTATTCTGTGTGGCAAAATAATAAAATAAAAATAAAATAAAATTCCAGAACGATTAAGTCAAGGAGTCCGGATAAAAAGGCAAAAAATATGTAACTTTGAGCTGAAAATGGTGATGAAAATCCTCCACTACCAACCTGCACTTCCTTCCTCCTAATTCCGTAAGTCTTGAGTTCCCCAAAACGTTCCCCACGGAAATGAAGCCTGGTAAATTCCCAGGACCAAAAACACTGAACAAGAAAAAAGAAAAAGGAGGGGAGGAGGGAAAGCGAAAGGTAAAAATGCCACGACTTTTTAACCCAAAATATCGAAATTTTCCTTCCTGCACATACCCTTGCTTCCGAAGCCGATATTTTACATCTGGAATAGAAGGCGTAAAGTGCTCGACCTGTAGACGACGTTCCTGGCAGTTTTCGCTCTTTATAGGCAGACAGTGAGCAGCAGACAACGGCTCGACTACCTCAAAACTTCTATATTCCAGAAAAGCTGAGCTGGTTTGAAAATCTGAGCGCCCGAATACTTCTTGCATCTAATTGGCAATGTGTAAAACGACGGTTATTAAAATGACGCCATTCCTGAATGCTTTAGTCGACATTGCTACGTTCATCGATCCGCCAATAAAAACTCGCGTTACTTTCATAAGGAATCATCGTTCAAAGCCTATACATTCTTTAACTTTCCTTTCCCTTTGCTGATTGCTCAAGCTGTGCTCATTACGTTGAGATGGACAGAAATACAAGCTATGAGACAGATCAGAAACTCATAAGGATTCATTTGTGTAGGAGTTTCGTTCAAAAAGAAAGTACACAACCTCTTAGTGTTCCAAGCACATCATTATTGCAACTAATCGCCGCGATAATAAAGCACATTTTGTTTTCTAACATTTCACTATATCAACCAAAAACTTGACGTTATTGTATCAGTCCCTTACTATGGAAACCCCTTCTAAACGGATAGACAGTATTACGCTTATAAAGTTCCCGTAATTACTAAGATTAGCAATTGAAATGTTTTAGTTCTTCACTACACAAAATATATTCTTTGCTTGGACCTGACCTTATGGCTTCCTTCTCTATACCCACTTGTACAGGGCGTTGTTTATGTTGTTTTTCTGATTGTAATGGTTTACCACTGCCAGATAAGTATGACCTTTGTACTCAAATGACATCATACCACGCGCTCCATGCGTTGGAATCTCTTGGTATTTGATGAACCGCGCTCTAGAGGCCCGGTACACAACTGACTTGGCGTCGTACTTCTGACTATCACCATAGTAATTAGTCACACCAAGGTAGGTTTGACCATTGATCACAAATGGATACTAGCCTCTAGCCCCTCGAGCAGGAATGGACTGGAACAGGACGAACTTGTTACCATTCCATTTGTAAATAAAGGAATCGGTGTTGTGCTTACTTCCAGAGTAGTAGTTGGCAAAAGCGAGAAACGTGTGACCGTTGATGTTAAAAGACCTCACATCGTAAGCTCTGTAAGTCTGAAGAGACTGTAGTTTAACAACGCGACCTCCTGACCATTTAAACTCAGTAGACTGAACAGAATGCTTGTGTTGGGAGTTGTAATGGTTTGCAAAAGCGATGAATGTGTCACCGTTTATCTCAAACGCCGTACATCCCAAGGCACCTTCAGTTGATATGTCTTGAAATCTGTTAAACTTGCCGGAGTTCCATTTGTAAATAACTGACTTTGTAGAGTGGGTACTTCCATCATAGAAGTTGGCTACTAAAAGATAATGTTCCCCATTTACCTTAAAAAAGGGAACTGGATTGCTCCGTTTGTTGATAATTTCTGAAAGTCGAAAAACAGCTTTCCATTCCGTTGGTAGACTGTAGAGTCCAGCCGGTATGTTCCATCGTGATGATTAGCGACAGCAAGAAAATGTTTGTTAGCGATAGAAAAGTACTCCAGGCCATGCGCTCCTCTTGTCTGTAGGGTCTGGTACAAAGAAAGTCTTCCAGTTGAGTTATCCATCTTGTAGATCATGGAACTTGTCTTGTATTTTTTAATGTCCCCATGATAGTTCGCAAAAGCGAGAAAAAAGCTTCCATCAATGGTGAAATGTTCCACATCTACAGTGGATACCACCACATACACTGTGCAGATACATTCATTGTTCCTGCGTTTATAATACCCCTAACTTTGACCATTTATGGTCATTTGATTTTCTATTATTAGCTGTAACCTCACGCCATTTTATGGGATTGAGATGCGGTTTTTACTACACATATTCTTTTTGTGAAGCAAAAATGTCTGTTACGTTAAGTTTTGAACGCCGTACTGCTTTTCAAGTTTTTTGATGTTGTTACTAAAAATTGGTGTCACTTACGACGTCATACTTTCAAGAAACGTCAACAACACCTTTAAAATGGTAAAACTGAAAGAAAATTTTTCTGTAATTAAGATGTTCTAAAGTCTTGCTTCATTTGGAATATAAACTACTCTTCTGTGAGCCAAAAATTGAATTTAAGAAGTTGCGGGAGGAAAGGCCCTAGCAAATGACCATCGTTGTCATACAACACAATCTTTCTGTGTAGTCTTGGTCTCTATAACAGCCCAGTAAAATCGCGTTTCCGCGACTCTAGTTACAGTAATAAAAGCTGATACCAGAAATTTCAGTCAAAAATATTAGCACAATTTTCCAATAGCGCAATTTTCTTTGAAAAGTAGAGTCCACTAAAGCGCTACTTTCGTAAAAACTATTTATCAACAGTGAAATCGAATTATTTTATTAAGTGGACTGCCTCAAGGCACGCCCACTTCATAAAATGGGCTTTTTTTCCTACATCGAACAATGAACACTTTTAATTATCAACCCAGTAACCCAGAAGGCGCTGCGTTGCATTGATCGACGTGACTCGAACTCAAGAAGCACTGCAAAAGAAATGTGAAAGGACTGGGCTGCGGCAGTTTCAAATTTGGGCTGTTGAGCGCTGCGATGGAAAGCGTTTTGATGGTAAACAGCACTGTTGCAGCGGTAGAGAAAATTCCCGAATCACGATCTGCTCTGAAATATGGCTGCGGAGAGGCTTTGAAATCAGAAAGAATGTTTATTAACGGTCAAAGCATAGCAGTCGTTACTTTAAAAAAGTAATGCCAATCAATATTCATGGTAAATGGTGGAAAATAGACAAAGTTTAGCCGCAGAACAACAGAAAGTCAAAATGCAGTTGTTTCTTTATTTATTTTGTTATCCAGGCGTTGCAAAGGCGCCTGATACAATAAAGATAAGTTTAAATAAATCTTTAACATTGAGCAACAATCTGGCTTTGTAAACATTCGACAGCCGCAGTCACTCATCTAAATGTAAGAACAGCTGACCAAAGCACGTAGACATTATTTTAGAGAGAATATTACACAGTGAATAAGTTCTGCATACAGTTGATACCGACGACAGCTGACAAAGTGATAGCTTTGATGCGCTCAAAAGACGCAAAATTGACAATGCTCACACCGACGTTCTTCCACAATCCATGATCTGTTACATGTTACATTTTCTTACGAAACTTGAAATCAACTCATATTTTACTTTGCAGTTCGTTAACTTTTTTCCAGTGGATTAAATACTACTTTGTACTTTATCAAAGAATCTTGTCGGCAATTCTTGTACTTTACCGTAGTATCGGTCCGGATATCTGTCGTTTCCTCTGGCTCCCTTTGTCGACACATAAGTGTAGAAGTCACTGTACAGTGCATTGTTATACTAAAAAAGAATTACCTTCTCGCAATAGAGCTGGTTAATGAAAACTTATAAATATTTCCGCGGCGTCGCAAATGTTTGTGCGAAGATAAATGCAATGCAATCTAATGAATTTTCACGTAGTTGACTACATTTCTTCGCGTACGTGTCGACCGTAGATTATAGATTACCGTCTATTGACCATCTCTATTTATAGTCTTGGTTTAGTAAAGGCCCACATGTATTTATAAGCGGTTCACTGTCTGTTCTGGGTAACTTATCGTTTTCATGAAGTACAATATTTCTGTATAGTCTAGGTTTTGTGGCAGCCCAGTGAAAGTCGCCTAGGGTAGTGTTTGATTTTTGATACTTAACTCTTCTCAAAGTTTCGTAACCGAAAAAGGTCAGACTAAACGATGGTCATAGTTTACTGACCCTTTTCTAAAAGAGCAGAGCCACCTTAATTACATCCGCCGTAATCAGAGCAAAAAGATATGCACGCCCTTGTTCTAGAAGTGCCAATCTCATTATACGCAATCTGCATAATACCTGGCGGAAAACAGTCCCGCAAAACAAACATAATTCAGTATCATTCCAGGTGACCTGCAAATAACTGCCTACAAATAATGGTCTGCTCATGCGCAATGTCGTCCAACTGTGTTTGGCTGCAAATAATATTCTGCCTTCTGCGTGAACGAAACCACGCGTGATACGTTATTGCGTGAAAAAAGGCAGATCGCTTCGCTTCCCGAAGATATTCATTAAAAAATAAACTAGGTGATCCAATGATAAAACAATTATTGAACTCGGTTACCACAACATATCGTGATTTGCCAGTGTCTCGCACATCAATTATTTGCCTCAGCCTTCGCCTTCGGCAAATAATTGATCTGCTCGCCACTGACAAATCACGATATTTTGCTCAACCTCGTCCAATAATTGTTAATTATCTGGAAACATAACAGTCGTTGTGGCGTTGTCATGGCAACCGAGTTTTGACAACCATGTTTTTCACAGTTTGCTTGTTTCATATAAATACTGTTACTTGTTAAATTATAACATTTTCACTTAATTTAACAGTACAAAAATGACTTTACTTAACCCGCGTGGAATAGATAGTAGACCAGTACGCGTTATTATACACAAATTACCTTGTATTCTTTTGTGTACTTGTAGCTATTTGAAATTAATTGTTAGACTGACGTTTCAGGGATAAAGTAAAATCAGTCTTCAACGCTATAAAGTTTATTATCTGTTAGAGTAATCCAGGCTTTTTACTGACTAATTTGCAAAAAGTAAAAAGACAAAAAACATGAATTTAAAATGACCAAATGGTAACCTGTGATCAGGCGAACCTTCTTTTTTTTTTTGTTTCCCCGAAAAAAAAAAGAAAAAAAACCCTGCCTGATTCGCATGTTAATGAAATGGTAGATCTTGGGTTCAATTTTTACCAGAGTGTTAATTTCTCTCGGAATTTCACAACTTGCGGACTTTTTGCTTCCTAAGCATCTTTTTTGACACGATCAATTTTTGTATCACGATTACCTAGATATATACAGGTTTTAAGTGAAAGTGAATACCATTAATTAATTCAAAATGGTGGATTTAAGATAGCGAATGGTTCAAGATCGTTCTTTAATAATAAAAGACGCCATCATGACATCACTGATATTGTTAAAAATTGATGAAATTTGGGTTTTTCAAAAACGTCGTCAATATAACGTCATAACGACGTTAAATTACGTCAGTGAGTCAATCAAGTTATGCCTACATGCAGTGAAATGATGGTTACATCATTCTGTGTAACTTTGGTGGCCGTCCCCCTATTCGCAGGAAGAAAAAAGCAAAAAGCCCGGTCTGAATAGAGAGGAGGAAGTTGTTACGTCACGTTGCCATGATAGCAAAGTTTCTGGATGACAACAAACCGAAAACGTCACTTAAAAAGTCAATTCGCACTGTTTCAAACTTCATCAATCTTACTCAATTTAATTTAATTCGTAAAATCTTGGCGAAATTGTCTGAGGTTGAACCCGAAAAGACCGTATCTGGTTTAGAAAAAGAACAAGAAAATTTTGTGCTATGTTTACCAATTCCGTGAAGCGGGCACGTGTAATTAGGAAGTTTCATGTCGCAGACTTACAACGACGGCTAAGGAATGTAGAAAAAGCGTGATCGGCACGTGCAAAGTTGTTATTTTGCTAATGTAAACCAATGGCTTTTTTGCCGTTGTCGTTGTCGTTGCCGTCGCCTTCGTTGTTGCTTAAGCTTCCCATTGTAGTGATCCAGAAACGTTGCTACCATGGTAACGTGACGTCACACTTCTCCTCTCTATAGGGTTAATGTAACATCAAATGGCAAATAGCAGGAAGGAGCACAACGCTAAACAACGCGCAGACCAATTTAACACTCAAATACAGGACAAGACGGAGCAAAAAAAAAAGGTAACAGTCAAATACAACCCTAAACAGCGAGCGGACCAACGTAACAATCAAATACAGTGGAAGATAGTGAGCCCAATATTTATAAGCCTTATGGTTTCTTTTTGGGCTTCCACACCACATGGCATCCATGTATTCACTGTATTCTCGTCCACTAAAAAACCTAAACACAGTTTAAAACAATCAAACTTACCAACGTAACAGTCAAAGAGAGCATACGTCAGGGTTTCCTTCGACGTAACAATTAACACAGCACGAGGCAAGAAAGAACGCGAAGCCGGGATTAGCAATCAAAAGACGTTATAACCAACACAAAAATTATGTATTCCAATAATTTATTTATTAAAATATGGTTTTATGGCTTTAAGAAATATAAATTAAATTCTGCCATAATGTTCTAAACAGATATAAGTGCCAAAGGGCTGATTATATGCATGAGCCCGGCTGGCTCGCTTTGCCAAGATCGTGGCTCGTTAATTAAACGCAACATACTGAAATCAATTTAGTGATTTAGAACACAACCCAGCCAGCCTGGTTGGTTAGAATCCTGATATCGAGATGGCCTAATAAAGGAGTAAAAATCTCCTCGGCAAAGCGAAAGTAAGTCAGCCCAGTAAACCGGCCAACCCCGCTCATGTAATCAGCACTTTAATTTACAGCTCTTTAAGCTCCCTTAAGAAAACGTTTTTTAAATATTTAGGGCCTGTTTTATATGGAGATGGGTACCCCAGGTAGGTGAGAACATCCCTGGCGGGTCACCCCACCTATCATGTAAACGCAAGAGAGAAGTTTTATCCTCTCTTGGGAAACGTGATCAAATTAAAATGAGAGATTCTATAAAGGCGGGTTACCCCACCTAAGTGGGTTACCTCACCTACCTGGGGTCCCCCACCTCCATGTAAACAGGCCCTTAATATCACGGGTTTTGAGCCTCCCCGGGGCAAATGATAGTTTCGCAAATAATAAGGTTTGAGAAATGGGAAAAAACACCAAGAGTTACTTCGAATTATCAAGGGCGTAGCTTGAAATTTTCCAGAGGTGGGCACGATTTTTCAAATCACCCCTACGCACACCGTCTCCTAAATCATTTTTACGCGGTTAACTGGATTAAACTCCCTTTTCTTCATACTATGAGGTAAAATACATCTGATGGGGTAAAATTAGCTCTCTTGGTCTTAGGACCACGTTCTCCTGCCAGAAGGTAAGGCTTTCGCCTGCCGGGCAATTTCGTTTCGTATTTGTTTGCAGTTGGGCACATTCCCTCTGGGCAGGCCTGTTTCAAGAAAAGCTGGTAAAAAATACTAAAGAAAGTTTAACCTGCGAGTTTCTACTCTGAGGGTTGAGGACGTAATTCTTCCAACATATGCCATCTTCAAGAATTATTTTGGTAGTTTATCAAACACGAGACAGAGTGTTTCTTTGTAAAATGAAACACTGAGAACAGAGTTGAAAGAGGCGCAGCGGAGTATTTTTCACCAACTTCGATGTTTTTGATACAGTTTTCTCATGAAATACTGTGTCCGATGCTTGACCAATAAAATGACTGGAGAAATTAAGCATGCAAATATGAGAAGTTTTTCATCTGATTAACAAGCACTCATTAACATGAATTTCCTTTGGTTTTGTAAATCATTTATGATAATTAAATACGCTTATAGCAACGTTAAATTTTCATCTTGAAAGCATACCCCTGTTACCCGTCACTTTAAGGACATGAAGGGATGATTATTCAGGTGAATAATGTTTGTACAGCAGGTTTTCATCCGTCGAGTGTTATTTTTGTGTATTCTCGCTATGCTTTTTTTGAGGCATGTGGTTCGGCAATTTCGACTCGCATTACTGACGTGGGGAAGTTTTCGTCATTTTCTGCAGCTCTCCTTTGCCAAAACAGCTAAGCCACCACGCCACTAATTTGCGTGACGTTTGTGTGACCTCGTCAGTCTGATATTTTAGTATTGACGTCAACCGTAAGCTCAAAGCAAACATAATTCAAGTTGGTCAACACCTATGAAGAATTAGCCGTGGGATTTACACCAATCAGAAACAGAGAAATATTAGGAATTAAAAAAAACCTAAAGTAAAGGGTTACACGGGTTTAAGTTCCAAAAATGTTGCAAAGCTTGTTGTATATGCTTACATAACAAACCTTGCTCAGAATAAAACTTGGGAGTGTAGATAAAAGGCCTTAGCAAGGCATCTTCTACGAGCCTTCATTTAAAACAAAAGTACCTTTAAAAATATTCGACTGTTTACTTTGGAACACGGAATAACGGTAAATTCTGCATTAAAAATATTTTAGCCAAGGTCAATCATCAAACTTAAGGCGGAAACATTTTACCTCTAACGGCTAAAATGAGAACAACAAAATAACATAGTATGCAAGAATGGTGTCAAGGAAATCAAGTTGATGGCCAATACGTCGACTTCAAGAAGTAATGGAAAACGAGTTCAACTCGTATTAGAGCCATTAACGAAACCTTTCCCAATTAATTTCCGTTGAACTAACCTTGCACATTACGTTATTTTTAAGTTCCACGCCTTACGTGACATCTAGTGTATGTATCGCTTTTCGAGGAAGATCCCGAAATAAACCTAATCATCCTAGCGTTAGGAAAGCTGTCACATCAATGTCAGACTTCCAGTCTTTGATGGACAACATGGTACCTGATGCTGTCCTTGTTAGCCCATGTCTAAGCTTTCAGCTAAATTAGAACAGAGAGGGCTTTCCAGCTACTTCACCTACGGCAATGGCCACCGTCAGTCAAAGATGGTTGCTAGGCAACCTTTTGACAGCATGTCAATTTTAGGGTGACCCTGGAACATCTCCCCCATTCTCTGAGATAGATCCATTGCTAGGGAAGGTAGGTAATCTCCTCTGATTGCCTGCGTTTAGAATTCTCATTGCTGCTCTCCTCCGCTCCATTTCCAGGCGTTTATAGGAAGGCTTAAACGTACAAATTAGGAGAATTGCCATAGCAGCCGCTGCTGACGTCATAAAGTACATGGCCCTTTCAAAGTCTGGGACTTTATCGTCCTTAGCTTTCCCATGACATTTGTGGTCTTTAAAACGTCTTGGAACTTCTAACAATTGGCAAAGTAAGATGAAAACGATACCGGTGGCTTGACTGAAAAAGAAAAGACATAAAAAAAGGATCATAACTCTGTTATTCCACGAACATACTGTAAATCTTAGCAACATCTCTTTGCTTGAAGTTCAGCAGAAGTTCTTCAATTGAGAATCGCGGGAGAGAAAGGGTCTTCAACAAGTGGCGAGCGAGGCAAATCGCGAGAATCAAGAGCATACACACACTGCATTAGTGAGGTCAGGGCCTTAGTTCTCTTATCCAAATCAAGTAATTCCATTTATGTGCAATATAGAACTGGTTTTACTTTTTGCTCGAAAACAACGAAAATGGTGGACTTAGGTACCGTAAATGACCTTATAGACACTCCAGGGTCTTCAGTGGCGAATCCAGGGGAGGAACCCGCCCCCCCCCCCCCCCCTTATTTTTAGACTAAACTGAGGCCCGAAGGGCAAAAAAAAAAATTTTTTTTTGAGACCGCCCCCCTTCCCTTATCCCTTATCTCATGGCCTCTGAGTCAATAGCCTAACTGGCTATTGACTCAGAGCCCATTTGGGCTCGAGGAATAATTGTTAATTATGCGTGGGATTTTAGCCAATCAGAAACGGAAAATTATTCTGAATGAATAATCGATTATATCATAGTTATAAGATCGATTATATCATAGTTATTAATTAGTTGAGTGAAAAGCCTTCGTTGATTGCTTGGAGATTTAGAGTGTCCGTTTCAAAGCTATTTTTTTTTTGTTGATTTTGCCTGCTTTCCCTGTTGCCTTAATGTAGGAAAAGAACTTATTGCTAACTACATCGTACACAACATACCCAGCCATCCACTGTAGACCTGCACTTGTTGCTTCAGCCACAGGATAGGTACACTCCACCCCGACTTCCAAACAGACGGGCATAAGAGCGAACGCAAAGAAGCCAAATAAACCGCAGCTAACAACAATAAGAACAGGCTGATGAGGCATCCTTGCTACCTGATAACAAACAGAGATGTTAATAGTTAGCTTGCAAGGACTCTGAAGAAGAGAGGAACAGTGGAACCCGGTTAACCCTTTAAGCCCCAGTATCCACATACAAATTCTCTAAACTGATCTCCATACATTTCCTTAAAGAATGAGTTGGGAGAATTTGATAAAAGATCAAGGCATTTTACTTAGGTGATCATTTTATTCATGCTCATAACTTATCTGTTGACAATGTATGGATATTGTTAGGAGAAAATTGGTCTTGGTCACTATTGGGACTTAAAGGGTTAATACGGACAACGAGAGGACATGCAATAATGTCCGTATTATCTGGGTGTCCGTGTTAAGTGGGCTCTTAGAAAAAAAAGTCTAAAAAAAGTCTAAACATTTGTCTGTAATTTTAACAAGTTCAATCTTAAGAAACCTTACTATCATTTATCAGTCTCAGAGTAAAACTATCCTTCAAGTATTCTTGTCTTGAAATACAACGATGAAATCCATAACTTTACTTTATACTGACGCTTTTAGCTTGCAACTCAGGCCAGGAGGACTGAACATTAGACAGAATGTTTAAAAGGTAATTCGCTGTTTCTGCTAGGTTTTCATTGATAAGATATTCGGTAAAAAAAGAGCTTATATTTTGAGAGGAGGACGAAGATGCTCACACGTGAACTAGCCTCATTTTGGCGGGTAAACGTGATAGCCGTCGTCATTCTACTACGAGTTTTCGCGAGAATGTCGTAGTGGCGGGAAAATGTTATCAAATGTAAGAAATTTTATCATTTTGCTATAGAGAGAGGGCTTAACTCCCTTCAGTATAAATAACAGTACTAATTTTTTTGTGACAAAAAAAAAGGAAAAATTTTATGAAGCTTTCCGAGGAGTCTCTTTTTTTTGACAACACGCGCAAAAAAACTTTAAGTGTAATGTCGTACCTGTACTCGTTCTTGTCCTCAAATCTAAAGCTCTCTAAAGACATTGTGCTGATGACCGGTGTCCGTAAAGCGAGGCTGACGATTTATGGCATGTGACTCGGGACATAGAATAGTGTCCGTTGTCCGTATTAAGTAGTGTTCTTACTTTAAAAGCGGGTTAATTTTTGATAAAATGTATGAGCATTTCGTCGGAACAAACGAAACTGGCCGTTTTATATGGGGAGCCGTATGGCAGGGTTCCACTGTGCTATGGAAGCTATCCCTGCGACAACTCTCGTAAACCACCACTGCAAGTTGGGACCAGCGGCATTGTAAAAGCTAGCCTGCGTAACGAACGTTTCTGAGGAGCTCTTACTACGCAGGCTATTGTGAAACCCCATTTGAACTATCCCATCAAACTCTTTGACGAAAAGCTCTCGTAATCGAACGCGACCACGATTCTTAGTACCGAGAGTCCTTTCCTTTGTCTTGAGGTTCTTGAGGTGGGGGGGGGGGGGGGGAACTCATTTAACAAAGACCTATGGCTTCTAAGACGAGGACGACCATGAGAACGAGATTTCCTCAATACTAACTAGTGCGCGCGTGTGAACTAGCGTTATTTTAGGGGGGGAAAGTGATAGTCGTCGTCAATCTACCATGGGTTTCAGCGAAAATGTCGACGTGGCGGAAACAAGTTACCGTAAACTTCCGAAAATAAGCCCCGGGGCCACTCAGTTCCAGACCTCCTGTCTTCCCCCCGGGAAGACAGGAGGTCTGGAACTGGAAGCCTTTTTTGAGGGGCTATTTTTGGAGGGGCTTATCTATGAAAGGAAATTTGCGTTTCAAAATCGATTGGGCTAGCCTCATAGTTGGAAGGAAATTTACCGTTTTTGCTTTGTTTTACCTTGTATTTGACGGCAATTTCCAAGTACAAACTCCCGGGGGGGCTTGTATTTGGAGGGGCGATTTAACGGAGGGTTTTTTGCGTTACGAGTTTGGGGGGCTTATATTTCGAGGGGCTTATACATGGAGGGGCTTATTTTCGGAATTTCACGGTATCAACCATCCCTGGTTTTGTCCAAGATTGAGACATCGGTGAGTTTTTCACCTGGAGACTTCACATTTCAAGAGAAAAATCAGGGATTGTGCTATATTACTCAAACTTACAACAGCAAAAAGGGCACATGATACTGCTGCTAGACCATATGCAACTTTGGCGGTTTCTTCAAACTTCTTGGTCTTGTCAATATACACACCAGCTAAACCTCCTCCTAACAGACCAACAGCTATTAACACTGCTCCCGCTATGCCTGCCATTTCCTGAAAGAATGAGCAGTAATAAAATATCATTAACTATCTAATCATTCACTTTGGCCAATATTAGGAAAGACGTCAAGCTATTGTAACAGCCAGGAATGACTACACCCAGGGGGACTGGGTGGAAGGGATGGGTGAGTGGGTGAGTGGGGATGTGAATGACTACTCCCAGGGGGCAGGGTGGAAGGGATGGGTGAGTGGGGGTGTGACGCTGAGACCCTTGAACCCTTAGCTTATACCACACCTAGTATTCAGCTGAATGTTGCTACCCTATACAAGACTAAGCTCCTGTCACCGGGGCGGTCATTAAGAGCCAGGGGCCGGGGATTTCCCCCCGGCTACAATGAGTGTGGCTCCTGGCTCCTTTTATTGGAAAATAAAAGAAATCTGGAACCAAAAGACATCCCTAGCTGTTCGATTCCCCACCTACATGTACTGTTGTCTTTACACGACAACTTGAAATCTTAGTGACAACCCTGAGTCACCACTCACCATCCTAGAGTCGCAATATTTAATAAGGTCATCTACTCACAATTTTTTTGGCTATTAAACTGAAAGGCAGGTAAATTTAAATTTTCCAATTACATTTTTTGAGTGTCAATTCCCGATTTTCTGAGTCCAGACTAAAATCTTCAACCAATAACTGACTGATCAATTGTTAAGCAGTTTCCTGGAAAATGATACCCTTTTCTAGCCAAATTTCTCTAATTTCTATAACCTATCCCAGAAGTAACTGCTTGAAAATAATGTAAACCTATGCACAAAGCGGCACATACCTAATAATTTATATAGCCCATAATAACAGTAACCCCTGTCCCCTGCCCAAGCCTACTTCACAGAAAGACTGGTCAGGTGCTGTCTTGATGAGTATGTACCCACCTTCCTTTTATCAAAAGAAAGACTTGTCATTTGCATAGCCATACATATTACAGGTGGGTTCTTATGTTTTTGATTAAGAAATAAAACCTGTTTTGCCAGCCAGAAAAAAATCTGATGCCAACATGTTTAATCTGTAGAAACGTACATCATTATAGCCCCGTGGACAAATGACCTGCTCCAGGAGAGTTGTTAGGGATGTAAAAAGACCAATCCCACTACCAAATGCAATCATCAACACCAGGTATGCCTTGTTTTGTAAAATCTGAAAAGTTGAGTGCAACAAATTTGACAATAAGAAGTAATTATTAACTAGTAGTAATCAAGGGTTACCGAGTGTGGGCAAGAATGATTGAAGATTAAAACGCTTTTGTTCAAACGCTGTTCTTTGCATAAGTTTCACGTGATAGATGGTCAAAACATGTGTGATTAAACTACAAGTGATAGAAGGTCCAAATGTGCATGATCAGATTACCTGCGATACATTCCATTCATTTTTAGTCAAAGTCCAAGTAAAGCTGGCTACCCACTGTATATACATGCTGTGTATACGTAATAGCAACCTGAAGATTAGGATTGCGGGTTCCTCCTGTCACCCGCAAAAATGACATTGAAATTTAATAATTAATTAATATGTTTATGTCAGCAAAAGTTATCAGTTTTAAAAAATACAATGGAGTCATGTCGTTATGAAAATTACAATCATCTGAGAAGATCACTGTCATTGTCCATGAACACTTTTTTCTACAAGAAGAGTCCTTTAGAAAATTGGTCAGTATTGCAGAAGTCTTTGTCTGTGAACATTCACAAAGTGAAGCTACAAATGAAGCTAGGTAAGATTGCCTTCAGTAGAATATCAGGAGTATTTAAGTTGTCATCCACCCACCTTTTTAAGTCCTGTGAAGAAAGGCTCTGACTTTGATTCTGCTGAAGCTGTCGGAGGGGTGGGTGGGGAGCTGCTGCACACTCCCAGAGTTGCCATGGCAACACCAAGAAAGGCAGGAACAGAGAACATTTTTAACTAAGGAAATATATTGAGCATAAAATTAATGATAACACCCACACAATATCGTAATTATAAGCAAATTATGTTAGCATTAAATTTATATTGACAGGCAACAACAATTCTGGGACGGGATATCATGCCGTGACTTAAGACTGTTTTCACATTACTTCAAATTTCTTGGAACAAATAAAAGTCTCAATATGAGAAAACAGTTTAATCCCCACAGGGTTTTTTTGGTACACAGACATGGCTGTCATTTAGTTGTTTTGGTACACTATTAACTGGTCACTATGACGACAAGTGATTTTAATAACGATCTTCACACAGTGTTTAGACAGACTGGAAAAACTTATTCTTAGCAGTGAGAAGTAAAGTTGGAGTTGATGTGACAACATTAAAGCAACTGTGAAAGAGCCTACCATGAAAGGTATGTCGTTGTTATGTTTAACAAGAACTGGGCCCAACACATTCGCCACCATAACACCTACAGGATTACCTGGAGACCAAAGTGAAAAAATTCATCAAACAAACATTTAAAAACTTGGAACTTCATCTGATCTATAGAAAAGGCAATCTCAGAATTTCTAGCTTGATCATTTGCTTGCGGGTGACTTGACATACCATATTTCCTTGAATGACAGTTGGGGGTGATTATTACATGTATTCTTTTCACACAGAAAGGGGCGATTATTTGAGGGAGGCAATTATTAATTTTCAAGTAGTGCTCACTGGAATTTGTGCCCTAAATATTTTGTTTTATTATCCCATTTAACCAAAAAATGATCACATCAAAATAACTCAACATGGGCTTTCTAAGTGTTCCAAATTTGGTGCCTTGATTAATTTTCAGTGTCAATATTCTTGGCATCAGAGCATGAATCATCACTGATCAGTTTTGCTGGATGAGACTCCACTTCAACTTGACAGGGAGGGGATAAAAGAAAGAGAAGATGGCGAGAGGGGTGGGGGTGGGATTATTTGAGGGAGGCAATTATTTTCAATATTTCCATCTAAGGGGAGCAGATAGTCAAAGGGAGGCGATTAATCGAAGGACAGCTATTATTCAAGGAAATACAGTAAGTTTCTCTTTTTTAATCCTGTCAAATGGAGTAGACTTGAAAATAAAGATACTGTAAAAATCTGATGTACATTATAATTAACTAACTTGAGGCAAATGTAATGTGCGATATGCATTACTGATATACTAAATTAATATTAATTTGACTAACGGATTACAAATCTGCAGTTCAGGCATGAGCAGTTCTTATATCTTTTGAGGAGGTTCTACATGTATGTCTAGGTTCCATTCTGTATTAAAATGTCAATGAACAGCAAGTTGCTATAATGCAACAAAAATTGCAACTTTATCAAAATAAAATTTTTCTTCATTTGAAGACTGAGCTCACTCAATGAAGCTATCATGTTCGCGGTAGCTCTTTCATCTGCTCCAAACCACACAGCAGCCAGCTTAGTTGGGGAACCAAGAAGAAAAGGTTGTGCTAATGCTGCAAAGGTTTGACCAATCATCACTACAACAAATCTGGAGTTCGTAGGGACAAACTCAGTTCCACTTAATATTCTGACTGCTGCTCCCACAGCATTAAGCCAGGCACCTAAAAGAATCTAAATAGACAGAAAAAGGTTCTGTAAGCTAAATGAACCAACATGTTAACATTTGGACAAAAAAAACCTTGTATGCATGTATGCTCATAGGGCTGTGCTCATGTTTTCTAGCAGTGTCCAGTGGCACCTCAATTTTGCTTTTGGACAATTTTCTTTTCATAGAAATCTTATACTGGGCATCCTGAATTTCACAGGTTTAAGCACCGGGCTCACTTCAATTTTTCTTAGAGCACAGCCTTGATACTGTTGTAAACTGCCCATTAAGCTCACTTTGTTTCTTTAAAAGGTGAAAATACACTGGAACCTTGGTATAAGTATGAAGGGCGGCAAAATAGCTTTTGGACAATTTTCTTTTCATTGAAATCTTATACTGGGCATCCTGAATTTCACAGGTTTAAGCACCAGGTTCACTTCAATTTTTCTTAGAGCACAGCCTTGATACTGTTGTAAACTGCCCATTAAGCTCACTTTGTTTCTTTTAAAGGTGAAAATACACTGGAACCTTGGTATAAGTATGAAGGGCGGCAAAATAGCTATGAGGATTTGTTATATCAAGGTTCTTTTTCATTTTTATTATTACTGGGGTACAAAACATCACTCATTAGACTGAGGACTTCATTATAATACAATACTTTATTTCAAAATAGCAAGCATTGTTACAAACAAGTGCAGTTATTAAGAAAAAGGAACCCCAGAGGTCAACCCTATATTAAGGATCTCCTATATATATAGAGGTTTGTTATATTGAGGTTCCACGACTGTAATAAAAGTTTTTGATCACCCAAATGAGCTACATGTATCCACTGGAAAGATAACAATCATCAAATGCTTTATTAAAAATCAGTTGAAACAAAGTAAATGATATCTGACACTAAAAGCAAAATCCTCACCCCTGTTCGTAATCCAAGAACATCCAGAATCCACATGGTCACCAATCCGAACAACAAATAGCAAACAAGATAAACAATGGAAAGCCAGTTGATATCATTAACAGATTTCTGGTAATATCCAGCCGTGTAATCAGCGATTGGAGCAAATGACAACCATAGCTATGTGATAAAACATGATAATTTTTATAGTAAGTTATACATTTAAAACAGAGGTGCCACCCTTAGGAGATCTTAACTCTGAGATTATCTTTTAAGCAGTACCCACCAAAACCAGAAACACCCGGCCCCTACCCCTCCCGCAAAAAATAAACACAAATCAACACAGGGTGTGGCTCAGGACATTCTGTGAGGTCTGACATGAAGTAAAGACCATCAGTTGAGAGAGCACAGGTCTGCTCATTGGGAGGTCGCAGGTTCATAACCCGGTCTGTCCACTGCTCAGGGTTTTAAATAACTGAGAAAGCCCTGCCTTTATAATGACATCTACAGTAAGACTTTCTAGTCTTCTCAGATGAGAACGAAAAACCGTAGGTCCCATCTCACAGCACTTTCAATTATCTGGTTCTAGTGGGACATAAAAGAACCGACATCACTGTTCGAAAAGAGTCGGGGACGTAGACCCCGATGGTGTGGCCCACCTTTGCTGGCTGAGTGGGTTATCTTCCAGGAAGGATCTTAATACATGAATAGGCATAACTTCATGATCCTCCTTCAGGTGTCATAATGGCTACCTGTTAACAGTGTGTATCAAAAGTTGCCTCTACAGTGGGGGTCAAAAGTGTTAGAACCTTTCCAGTGATATCTTTATATTTATTAAAATCTGAATCATTGGATAATGCAATTCTGGAGCTCTGATTGGCTCAGCCATCATGGTATATGAGCCATTATACCATGCTCTCCAAATATTGTAACTGGGATACGCATCTGCTCAAAATTCAAAACATGCTGAAAATCCGTTGTTTTTAAAAATAAAGTCGGGAAGGGCTCCTGATATTTGTTGGATATGAGATGTTTATAGCCAACTCGGTGCTATGTGCCTCGTTGGCTATCTACCATCTCATATCCAACGCACACTTGTGGAATAATTGTTTAATATTTTTAGTAAAACTGCTGGCCTCCCCCTCCCACCTCAAACAATGCTGAATGTTTGGCAAATAGGGTTAAAATGGGTCTTTTTGGGGGTGTAACATTGCTGGTGAGGGAGGGGGGAGGGGGGAAGGGATGAAGGGATGAACCTAAAGCCGACACTGGTAAGACCACTCAAATCATGCTGAAACTGTACAAGGAAAAAAACAGCAACAAATAAAAAATGGTGATACCGGGCAATGATACACGTACTCACTTGAGGAATTTTACCCATTTACATGTATTTGTTCCTTATGTATGTCATACAAACCCTTCTGTGTTTGGGTTGCCTGTGGTTCTCGATCGAGCTTCAACATTTTTGATGCTCTAATTGAAGAAATATCATACTGACTTAAGACATTGAACGACTACTTTGTCAACTCACCATCGCGTTAGAGACATTCAGGACAAAAAGCACCAATAGAACATACCATCTTCTTCCGTACAACCTATACACGCCGAAGAAACGTTCTTTCGACTTCGAAAGATGAAGTATAGCTTCCTCTTGCGATATACTTCTCGTGTACAATGAAGGATTAGGATGCAGAAGGGGAGATCTTTCACTATTAACGTTCTTCGGAGAATCCATAACTGGTCAGTCTAAGAATAATGGCTTAATATATGAACCGCTAGCTGGTAAATTTGCGATTTTCTGAGGAAGAAACATGACTTTGAGTTTATGCCATTTTTTCTTCACCTTTGAACTTGGTATTCCTGTCACATTCCTGTAGGCCAAAGGTCCTGAGTACTAGTCAGTCCCAGTACTTATCATCTCCAAATCCAATATGGCGGCAACAACTGAAGATTTTCAGAAACGTTGGGGAGAAGTTCTCGAACCGCTGCCAAAAGCACCCGCTCTTCATATTGAAATAACGGAGCCAAAACCAGCGGACTATGAACTACCAACGTTGCATCAGCCCTCTTCGGAACATTTCCCACCCAAAGACGAGTAAGTTGTCGTCGCATCTAAGTTTAATATGCCTACGGTTTTCTGTGACAGTAAAAACCCGCGTGGAAGAACCTAGTGGTTTAAGAACCTGCTGGCAGGAATTTGCCATTTTAATACTCAAAAATATAAAAACCTGTTTAGCCAAACAAGATTAAACAGGTTTTTATTCGTTTTAGTCCATGGGGTCTTCTTTTTAGTCCAAGGGGTCTTCGTTTTAGTCCATGCGGTCTTCGTTTTAGTCCATGGGGTCTTCGTTTTAGTCCAAAGGGTCTTCTTTTTAGTCCAAGGGGTCTTCGTTTTAGTCCAAGGGGTCTTCATTTGAGTCCATGGGGTCTTAGGTCGTAGGTCTTCGTTTTTGAGTCTTCGTTTTAGAAACACCCAAGTTACATTACCAATATATATATAGGGATGGTGGGAAAATTTCTTCTGATGAAGTCAGTGCTGTAATAGACCATTTTACTGTTGAGGGCTCAATACCTTAGCCTTCAAGTGAATGCGAGGCTGTGGGTGACCTTGTTTTGGTACAAACCTCCAAATTATACTTGAAAAATACTAGTTGGTATAAGAAAAACATAATTTACATATTAAAGAAAGCAGGAAGGGTTGTATCAAAACAAGGTCAACTCCAGCCTTGCTTCCATCTATAACTTTAAAATGGGCTATTCCCTTCTAAAGGGGGAAAATGACATCACCACATTTTCTTTGGGGATGGGTACAGAACAAATGTAATACTGTTTCTGAGGGCTTGATGCAAGAAATGTCGATTTCTCCCATGAATGATTTTTTTAAGGGGTCACCTCTCAGCGGGGGGTGGGGATATCATAATATTAATAGATGACCCTCAGAAGTCCGTAATCATTTTGTGTGAGCTTTAGATAAACTTTCCAATCCATAGTTTGGAACAAATTGTAGCTGTTATTACGATTTTCCTCTGTATTTCTTTAATTTATAATCAGTATAAGTATCCAAGCTCGAGTTGGTCAGCTGGTGATTTGACATATTATTTCAAGTATTTTGATATACCAAACAAACATTTGTAAGTCAACAGGAACTTCCATCTGTTCCATTTTCTGAAAAGACTGTTTTATGTCAGATCACGTGCTCATCATTTTTTACATGTTCCAATCATGCAACTCCTTGGCCTATGGTAGCTGATACATTTAGCATACAACAGCATGACAGTCACTTTACCAGTTGCTATGTTGGTTTTTCATTGTCTTGCACCATTGTAATGTAGCCCTGAAATAATTTTAGATATTTGACCTTCTTTTACCTGTCCATTGTAGACTGCCTGCAAAATTTATGGCATCTGTTAAGCCTCCAGTTGACAAACATTCACAAAACTTGACACTCCATTGTATTGAGCTACAACATCACAAACGACGTATGCGGTTGATGCTGATGGCAGCACAGCACCAGTATGGAGAAGCAGGGGTATATGACATTGATTTTTCTGGTTTTGGTAATGTAGCAACAATAATCATTACTGTTTATTTTTTATGCCTGATATTCCAGAGATGTTGGGGGGGAGGGGAGGGAGTGCCAATTTCAACAAATTTTCATCTCAACTCGTCTTAATCATTATTTGTGTGGAGCCACATTCTTCACTGCCGCTTGTCTTGTGATTACATAAATTTTAACTTTGTTGGGCAACTTTGATGCCTAACTTTGTGTGCAAGAGAAAGAGGGCTTCCAATTGTCTAGGATTCAATCTAAGAGGCCAAAGAAAATGATTTCTGTTGACTCAACACAAATGAGCAACAACTATTAAATGGTGATGTCAACAATCACATTTTTACTAAACAGGCAAACCATCAAATCAGCTGGAACTCTGCAACATGCATTACCTATATGCTACATACTTCTATTAAAGATTCACTATAGAAAGTTTCCTTAATTACTTAAATTAAACGCTGCGGAATTTAAGTCAGCAACTACCAGAACATTACAATTAATGACTTATTGACGAAATCAAGTAAAACTGACAAGTAATGACTGCATGACAACCAAAAATTTGACTTAACAATAAACAAGCATTATAACTGATAACTGTGACAAAACATGCATTGAAGCACACCATTCACATTCAATCTTAACCAAAAACATTGCTGCCTAACTCTTAAAGCCTAATACCCAAATACCAATTCTCTACACTGATCTCCATACATTTTCTTAAAAAAAGGTAGTTGCAACTATTTATTTTTCGCGATCATTAATTTTTATTAATCCTTAGAATGTAATAATTATACTGGTGTTGTCAGGAGAAAACTGAATTTGGTTATGTTTTGGCACTTAAAGGGTTAAGTGACAGACATCCGATAACATCACGACTTGATTCAGACCAATGAGGTCAATAACCAGGGTTTGATACCATCAACTGATGGCAGTCCTGTTCAGGCCCCTTGAGTGTTCTTACAAGGATTTTCCACCCTGGAGTCCACAGGACCCATAGAGAAGCTTAAAGAGGGTCATGAGGGAGAAAAACAGGTCACACTTTTTGGATACAGTTAACTCAATGTTTAACTCACAGGTCTGAGTTAGCTATAATGGTACTGTATAGTTTTATTTTCATGTTAGATACATGTAGGATAAAGTTCTAATTCCTCAAATTGTTTTCTTTCTTTCTTGTGAGAATTATAAATGAAGCAATACAAGTGACCCATGCATCTGCATGGTCACCTGAGCTTGTCTATGACAGAAAATTTTCTTGTTATCAGAGATCAGATGGTGCTGAAACAACTTCATTACCTGCTCATCCGCCCAGACCCAAGAGATTCTGCTCCAGTCAAGGAATTATCACACCACCAACTCAGTCCACCATTCTTTCAAGAGCTAAGGAATTTGTTAGGTAATACTCACTTAGCTGCCTATAGTTAAGTTGTTAACCCTTTAAGCCCCAGTATCCACATACAAATTCTCAAAACTGATCTCCATACATTTCCTTTAAGAATTAGTTGAGAGAATTTAATTAAACATCACGGCATTTTTTCTTTCATGATCATTTTTTATATTCTCACAACCTTTTCTCTTGACATTGTATGGACATTGTTAGGAGAAAATTGTTGTTGGTCACTATTGGGACTTAAAGGGTTAATAAGGCACCAGAATAGCAGTCATGGTCATTGTTTAACTCCTAACCTGACTACCTACAAGGATTTGAATGTAAAGGATGATCTTGTAATTTGCCAGTGATCTTTTTTCTTTTAACCTCTTAGGTCTTCTTATCTTTCTCTATTCATTAGAACCCTAGCCTGCATTGCAGTCAGACTTGTCACTCAAGACCTAAACAGAGGTTTCGTTTCAGGCCGGACGCCAGACGCAACGTCTGGTTGTTTGACATGTAACGTCCGGTACTTCACACACAAAATAATAATTATTTTTTTAAGTGTGAAAATCGTTTTTTTCTTTATTAACGAAAGAAAGACTTGACCTTTATTTTACCCACTTAGTTATCACTTATGTAATGCATACAATCGAAAAAAAAGAGATAATTCCTGTCATAATCCCGGTTACCCAATTCCGGTCCAGGGAACGTAGGAAATTGCATTTTAGAGAGTCCAATTTTACAAATTTCCTGGGGGGCATGCCCCCGGACCCCCCTAGGAGTTCATGCCTCTGGCACTCAACGGCGCGAATGGTTCACGTCCACCAGCTGAACCACTGCATCTGGTACTTCCAAATGCTACTAAAAACCCTGCCTAAATACACTGTAGAGAAATCAAACTTACTATTGATGGTGTCTGGGGATTTATACTGTCTGTGAGGCAGACTAAAGAACCCTCACACTATTCAGGGAGAAGAATTAGGTAAACGTCCAAGGTCGTTGTCTGATTTTTTTCACTCTGGTTACAGCTGATGGGTCCAATACATGCAGGCGGACTCTCAATTTCCTTTATAACCAAAACCTAATTATTCATGATTGTATTGGTCTTTGTAGTAGTTAAAGTGATATGAAAACTTTTCTCTCATGTAATCAGCAAATTATCAAAAGAAAAAATGAACATCACAAATTGATTAATGTAATCGACCCTGATAACTCGAACTGTCTTTTTGTTTTCCATCACAGTTCGAGTTACGAGAGAGTCTTCTGTATTTTTTTTTTTTTTTTTTTTGTATTGGTTAATTGTAATAAAAAATGTTGTATCTCTATTGCAGCCCTCCTGGAACACATTCTACACTAGCATGTGCTGAATTAGACAGTGCATCCAACAGACACCTACTGATGAGAGCTGTAGCCTCCTTGTGTGCGCTTGCAGGATTTGATAGTGAGTTCCTCTCTCTATACAAGTACTCAGCACAATTCTTCTGTACACAGCTGTCATCTACCAGTAATCTGTAGTTTTCAGTTTTTGTAGGATTAAAATCTTTTACCTTCATGGATTGATACCAAGGTATTGGTCAAAGAGTTTGTACAAGTATGAAAATAATGAAGTATGAAAATATTGAAAAATGTTTGTAAAGGTCTTGACCTGCTGCGTTTAATGGTGACCTCTAGCAACAAGACAGCTGGGACGTAGGGGTTTGGTGTCAAAAATAGCAACCGGAAGTTGATATTTTCTGTTTTGCAGTGCTTTGACTCAACAAATTCTTACAGCAGGAGTCAAAACAAAGGCATTCAGATTCATTGTGTGAGATTTCCGTCAAGTGAAACATCGAACTTCCGGGGTCAAAAATTTGTGTACAGGACACCTATGACGTTCAGGGAGAAATTTGCTTTTAAATTTTCTTCAACTTTGAATGTAGTGGCCTGGAAAGTACATTTTTTTAATGATTTTTGGGTGTCCAAGACAGAAACATAAATATAGCCGCCCTGACTTCATGCGAAAACACTCTATACTCTAGTTAACTCTTTTGTATTTCCTCAGTGGCTAGTGAATCTGCTCTGGAGATACTTACAGACATCCTAGATGACTTCAACACCAAGCTTTGTCATCTTTTGCGAACTGCAGTTGATAATGAAGCCCTAAATGGAAGAAGTGGCTTTTCAGTAAGTGACACAGGATACGATATGTTTGCAGCCATTCATAGATCTAATCTTGTTGATTGAGTTTAACGCTGAATAATAGAAGTTGCTAATCCTACCTGAGAATACAGTTGACTCCCGATAACCGAACCTTGTAGTAGGGAAACAGAAACAAGTTCGAGTTAATATCGGGAGTTCGGGCTATCGGTTCGAAGCAAATAACCCGAAATAAGCAAATAAGCAAATGGAATGGGAAAGGAATGTACGTATCATGCACACTTCACTTCAAGGGTTAGCAAGGTTGACATTTTGAAACCTGAAGGAATTAAGCAACAAAGCTTGATGGGCAAAAAAAGGAAAGAGAAAGAATACACGGTCGTTTTAAAATAATTCAAAATTTCGGACTGCAGTGCACTTTTTTTGCTTTTGTTTTTATGGATGGTAAAATTATACAGAAATGATCTGTGGGGAAACATAAAATTACTTCGAGTTAGCGGGAGGTTCGAGTTACCGAGAGCGCGAGGTTCGCAAAAGCGGGGGTTTCTCTAACTGTTAGGGCCAGTTATTTAAACGGAGTTTAGCCTGCGTTTAACAAAACTGCGTTGTGTGCTGGTGGAAGTCATTTTCAGTTTTCCCAGCTCTTTTATCTAAACACCATTTATCGTGAACAATTTCAATAAAGTATATAGCGTAGACTGAAAAGGCACTTATTTTCTTACATTGACCCACTAACAAAGAGATCTGGAGGTCCAATGATTTCTTAAACTGCGTTCTAAGTTAGACTTTGTTGGAATAACTGACCCTTAGTTTCTAACACAGGATAGTAATTTCCCCCTTCCGATAAGCTTCTAGAGTCCATAAGCAAAGACTTAAACAAACTTCCAACCTTTATTAATTCCTCACTCCAGACACTGATTTTGATAATGATGACGAGTACTTAATGATGTAAATGTTTTTACTGGCTTGAACTAAAGACACAGACTGCGTGACAAAGTGGTTATCCTAGATATCATAACTGCAACTTAAACAGTCAGTTTTTAAACCAACTGTTTTAATTTTGTACTCTTTTGTTTTAACCCTGAAAATTTTGCTGAAAATCACCTTTTGAAGCTAGTCGAGCTGTTTTCTCTTTCACTTAGCCTACAAGAAGCCAAAAGCCTCTTTCTCGATCCTTGTCGCCCGTATTTCGTAACCTTTGGTTTTTACTAGTTCTAGGAGTAATCCGAGCTTAAGAGAGTGCGTTTAACATGTTTGTTAGCTATTTAGCAGTGAGCTAAACCTCTAAGTAAAGTACATGTAAGTAACCACGGGTCAAATACTGACTATGATCCTCACGACATTCTTTTGCACTGTAGGATGGTCAATAAAATTGGCTACGAGTTGGGATACAGAAAATTAAAGTCGTCTGAAAAGTTATTGATTGAGATGTGAAAAGTAGAATTAACCTTAAATCTGAGCTCATAAAAAACAAATACAGTGTGCAGAACACGTTTTTGAGATGATACAGCTGTATCTACATATCCGATTATCTTAGAATGGAGTTTTTCCTATTAAAAAACTTAATCGAACACTGCGAGGAAACGGTAAACAGAAATTCGATTATCTCCAATATTTCGTCTGTGCACGAGTGTCACAAAATAGATACCAGTGAGAAAAACTGTTGCCAACGTAGCCAACGATCAATAAAAGATGAACAACGCTTTACGAAGACAGGAACCACTACGCGAGTTGGAGCGTCAAAGTGAGGCACAACGTATGCTAGCCCCTCAAAGCGAGGCAAATGTTTGTCGACACAAATGCAATCTCAGAAATCTCGCCTATTAATTGCACAGGACACCCAAGAGAAATTAGGGGTTGCGTTCTCGTACCTCGAACGCATAACAGACTTAGGCCTGTTTCAAACGTCGTGCTACTGCCGTGCTAAGCTGGCTCGACTTGGTTTCAGACGTCGAATTTAATTCTGTCGAATAGAATGGCTGTTGTCGAAAACAAAACGCAAAAATAAAGAAACGATAAAGCAAACTTTTAAATGTATTGTAATATATTTATAATTTATGAATTGAGTTCGGCACGGCGGTAGCGCCACATTTGAAACCAAGTCGAGCTACTGCCGTGTAGCATGGCATGGCATAGCATAGCACGACTTGTTTTCAAACGTGGCGCTACTGCCGTGCTAAAGTCGAATTTAATTCTATGAATTGAGTTCGGCGCGGCAGTAGCACGACGTTTGAAACGGGCCTTGGATGATTGGCACGTCACTACGGTAATGTATTGATATAAAATTGAATTTTTCAAAACATCATTTCCCCATTACTTTATTTAGGATGCAATGGAGTATGCCCTGCATGAGATAGGCCTCGGTGGCTGTGCTGCTATTCAAAAGTACTGGACTCAAGGAGTGCAAGACTATGCTGTCAGACTGGACCAAGAGGATATGGAGATGATACAAGATTACAAATCATTTCTTGTAAGCTATTATATTTGCCTTGTGACATTTTGTTCCTTTTTTTTATAACAACTAGCCGTTCTTGAAGTGACTGAGGGTAAATCTTATTCCTCAAACATGAGTACCACAGTATAGGGCTTTAAGTAGCTGGAGTCTGCCTTTTTGCGATGTTAAAGGTTTAACCCATGTATAAGCATCCCTGTACTGTAGAAGGAAAAAAACACTTACAGAATTTCTAGAGTCTCAAATGTCCTCCTAAAGCAAGAAGTACAGATCTAATTACTTTTTTCTTGAGTCTTGTGTAAGAAAATAATAATATAATGTAGTTCCTCAAGTTTTCAGCTAGCACACTCACAGCTCTGCTAAAAGTCACCTACGACAGCAGACGCACAGGTGACTTCCGCAGATAGCTGGAAGCCTTCGACAGGTGAATGCCTTCCGCAGATATCTGGAGACTGTCATGGTCCCAGCCGCGATACCTCTCATTCCAAAGTGGACACATTCTCTGGACCCAAGAATAGGGCCATTTATACGAGGAAAAATAAGACGCGCCTTAAATAAGACGCGAACTGTACCATTTATACGAGCATGCCTTATCTAATAAGACGCGTCTTAGGTAAGCCGCGTCTTATTTTAGACGAAATGTGCCGTTTATACGAAAAGTTCGCGTCTTATGTAAGACGCATCTTATCTTTCCTGGTATCAATGGCCCTAATGTCCTCTTTTCAGAGATTCAATTACAGTGACGTTTAAGGAAAGTAGTTAAAGCAACATTAAAACAGGTTGTTGTCTGTCATTTCAGGATCCAGCAACGAAGTCCTCACCTGCAGGTGCTGATTTGGGAGTTTATAACTCGTAAGTGTTTTAAAAATACACCGTACCTTTTGAATAAAAAACGTTTTCAGTCACGTTTAAAACCTGCTTTATTTGTTAGCTGTGCTAGTCGATTAGCTAACTCTGAAACTGAGGGAAACTTTTCTTGTCTGATTGTGTTATAAACAGATGAGATCTTTCTGAGGTAGATACTCTGGGTAGAGCGATTTTCGTATGAGCTTGAAAAGTGGTTTCGGTATAAGTTTTCGTTATTTGTTTTATTAGCCAATGGATGATCATGAACACATCAAAACATGGACTCTCGGTTTTCACGCCAAAGAAAACCCTAATGTAAAGAAGGCATTGTTCGATTGGCCAATCGTGTTGCAGTATGACGTCAAAGAGAAGTATCGATGGATTTCTAGAAAGTTCTTGGGCATGAAGTTTCTTCAACCTGAGCGTTCGCTTAATAACCAAACAAAAGCTACAAGCGTTTGTATCCCTTCGACAAACCAATCAAATCGTTCTATTTCCGTTCGTTTGTTGTTTCTGTTTTGTTCGTGCGTTTTTATTTCAAGGTCATACGAAAATCGCTCTAACCAGTCACCTGTGCGTCACATGTTTTTTTAACGAAATGGAACCCCGCATACGTTGTCTAGTCATTCCTTGTTCTTGGATTGGAAAATTTTCGGTCCGTAGGTAACTTACTGCACGGAGGCATTGAAGTTTATACGAAAATTTTTTTCCTTCAATTAAGTGCATCTTTGTTCACAAAAATAGCTATCAAAATAAAGTTAAGTTTTGGAATCGTTCCATCTAGTAAATCTCTTTGTTTGTAGGTTGTGCTTGTGGTCTGCGGATACACCCGTCCTTGCCGCCAGGGACATTTACCTGTTCCAACAAAAAATCAGGATAGTGTTTTCAAAGCCTGTAGAATCGTTAGTTAGTCGGACGGTTATTTTGTCAAAGTTCCACCGAATACAAAGCTATTATAATAAATATCTTGTTTTCTCTGCCCGCACCGTACATTCCTTTCCAAACCAGCCAGATATATTTTTTCAAGAATTGTTCACCCTTCGCTTTGATTTTTAGTTACACATTAAGTGACTCACTCTGAACTCAATTGATTCCTTTCGCTTACTAGTTACTCCCACCGCCCTAAAATTATCGTTGGATTTTTATGGTCCTTTTTTCTACTGTTTTAAAAGTTCACACTGCTTTGTGTATAGAAAAGAAAAAAACATTGAATATGGTGTTGAATAGTAATGTTCTTTGAAAACATTAACGATGCTTAAAAAAGTCCCGCCCGGTACTTACTCCGGGTTGAGTAGATTTTCTTGCTTGGCAAGTAGCGTTTAAAGCTTACTTACCCTATGGGCACTGTTGTCGAGGCATGTCATCCTCCTACTAAATCATCGACTCAGACAAGCAAGTAGACTACAAGCAGTCTCTCTTTTTTTTTGGTCCGTCAAGAAAATTCGCGAGACACGCAAATGACCAAGCACGTGACTGCCCTCTTTTCTCGCGTCTCGCGGCTTCGTCGCTCGCTGCTCGCGCGCGCGTGCATTCCCATCACTAAATGTTAAGAAAAAGAGAGACCGCCCTCAGTCTAACAAGCAAGTAGTTGCCCCGGGCAAAATGTGAAAACTGCTTGCCCAAAGGACGTGCTGGAATTCAAGTGTTTGTCGAGCCCTGACAATTTTTTTTCTGATATACTGTAGGATTAAAGAAGATGTGAACGTTAAAGGAAGTGGAGTGTTGTATAAGACGTCTGTTGGGGTGAGTGATATAAGACCTTAGGGATCTTAAGCAACTACTACGGTGACGGCGTAGGGTAACCCTACTTGAGTGCTAGGGTAAAAATCCCAGCGCAAAGGTAACCCTCTCCCCTTGTAAACTGGCCCTTAGATAAGCAAAACAACTTTGCACATGCATCACGCTTTTTTGTACCTTTCTTTCCCGTCACTGCACATTTCCTAATTTCATGTTTTGTGGAGGACGCAAGTAAGCGACGACCAATTTTTCTTTTTCTTTGTAAATATGAATGCGGTCTTCAAGAAATCAATTGCAGGGAAATTCGTTCGCGTACATTTGACGTTTTTCAGCGAATGTAATAAACGCCGCGACAACGTTTGAAAAAACGCGGGTTCATTTTAAAAGTGACGTTTTCGCTGCCGTCGCGTCGTCAGTGCTAAAGTTTCCTCCTCAGAATTCGACGAGGACGATTACGAGAACGGTCCTCGTTCTCGAATCTAAAGATCTCTATTAGAGATATCAAAACCACTTTTACATCTTGAGGCAAATGTCAAGTTGTGCCAATTTTTCATAACTTGCAAGCCTGGACCAAAATTGGGAGAAGCTTGTCGATATCAATGCTGGTGACGTCAATCCTATTGATATCGACCGGAAATGGAACGCACAGACGTCACGGAATTTGTTATTGCGGAGCTGGAGAAAATAGCCGAACTCCTTGTTTGTTGATCACATTTGACGACAAAATGTGGTAAAAACAAAGAAGTGGCACACGAGCCGCAGGCGAGTGTGTTACTAATGTTTTGATCTTATTTTGACGTCCTCTGTGATTTATTACTGAACAGACCAACGGCAACATGGAATCTATTTGTTTTATACAATAATCAGAAAGGAAAAACGACAGGCTTGCCTCGTATCGCTTGACTGTTCGAGGATTTGTGCCCGTTTAGGAGTTTTCCAAGTTACAAACGCTACTTTTCGTCTCTACTTGTTCTTTTCTTCTTTATCTTTCTTGTAGAACGTTTTTCAACGCCTTCACTTGTTGAAAGAAGCATAATAGCGAAAACATTTTGCAAAACTGCAAGTCTAGTCTTGACTAGTTTCCCGGAACGTCATCTATGTATCTGGCCCCAGTTGTTCAGAAGGTGGATAGCGCTATCCACCGAATAAATCTCTATCCACTGCACAGAGATATTCCTAATATTTATCCGCTGGATAGTGATTTTTCCGGTGGATATCGCTATCCAGCTTTTGAACCACTCGGGCCAGTACTCTAACAGATCATGGGCAATGACCAATCACAGCGCGCGTAGCATTCACATCATTGTATAATACTCAGTGTCTTAAAAGGGAGTTCATGATGTCACAACGACGGTGACGGGCAACGAGAGCGTCCAAAAAATTAAAAGCAACAGGTTTAATTCGCGAAACAACTCTGCACGTGCAGCACACGTTTTTGTACATTTCTCTACCGTCCCGGCACAACCTCGCCATGAAATTTCCTATTTTCACGGTTTTGGACGACGGTAAAACGCAACGACTTTTCTTATAAGCCGACCTTAATAGAATATCACCTACACCTGGCAATTCACTTTGACAAATTGTAAATTCACTGGGTATCTTGATAAAATCCCTAAAACTACCAACAAGGAAGGTACTGCCTTTGCCCTGCAAATAAATAGCCTGCTCTGACGGCATCCTTGCTATTGTTTTTCTTTGCAGACCGACACCTCAGAGCAAAGTTCAGAGTTTTCCAATTTAAGGTACTGAATAATGTGGCTTGAATGGCTGTAGCTATAAACCCCGGGGCAATTCACCACCTTGGCAAATGTCTCTTCTTTAATATTACAGTCAAATGTAAGGAATGGTTTTTAGGAAAAAGATGTTATTATCAGGAGTTATTACGCCGTAAGAATCACTATATCAAAGCGACTTGTAACAAAAGTATGTGTTTTTACTGGCTTTGCAAAATGAGGTTTCTGTATCATTAAAGACTATTGTCAACTTTTTTGAATCCCCTCCGACTCCTCCCTTGATTAATCTGCTTCCGCCCAGCACAGACATTTGACACGTTATACAGTGTTCACTTGATTTAATTTAATTCAATTTATTCACTTCTATAGCGCAAATTCAACTCAAGGTTTCAGATGTTTGCGTGCGTGTTTTTCCGAGGCCTGCTAGATGCTGCTCTAGAGTGTGAGGGCCATAACGTGTACTTGTTTAAACTGGCTGTATGCGTGGGTGCCCCCAAGTAGCTCGCGCGTATACATAGAAAAGTACTTACAGTTAAACTTTGCAGTTAGTATACCAGAAAAAAATCTGGATTTGCTGGATCAGGGGTTTCATGGAATCGTTGGGTTTTGATGACGTTTCTATTGTTCACGCCCGCAAGTATGAAATAGTTAGGATGACGTAACGTATTTTGTGACACTTATTGTAGTTACGTGTGTTCAGTGATATTCTGTGGAGCAGCTGTTTTGAAAGTTATGGGCCAAAAGACGCTCGTTAAGTAAAAACTTGGAGAGTTTGCCAGACACGAGTTTATCATTCCAGCGTGCAAAGAAATTAGTGTCCGATAGCCCGGGGCTAGTGGATTTTGCTATCGGGCTAGTGAATTCTGTTTTTAACTTCCCCGACGGGCGAGCGATGTTTTTTGAGGAATTCGAATAACAGAAGAACTGTGGAATCAATTCTGCTCGTCAAAAAGCTTTTGGGGCTAGTTGAAATGACGTCTGGGCTAGTAAATGCTAGCTTCAGCTTGCCCGAATGGCAAGCTATAAAAAGGATTTTCTTTGCACCCTGTCATTCACAAATCTTAGATTGGAAACCATTTGCCAGACACAGAGTTTTCTACTGGGACCGAGAGTTCTTTGCATACCGTCAGTTCCCCCCCTCCCCCTCCCCACATTATCGTCATCGTTCTCTTTATCGTTATCGTTATGATTATTTTTTTCTCTCTTTGTGCAGCCCTTATGGAATTGTTTCTAATGGACCTAATACAGGTAAGAGAATCTTGTGCTATTTCGCGTCAAGTTTGCGCTGACCAAATTGTAGATACTCTCGCTTTTTGTTTGTTTGTTTGTTCGTTTTTTTTGGCCATCTTAGCTTAAGAAAAAGCAAACTGCGGTGATAAATATGAGGAAATATAAACGCATTACAAACGCATATTCCGTATATTTTATATTTGCGTTTATATTTCCTTGTGTTTATCACCACAGTTTGCTTTTTGTTTCTTTTTACACTGGCTCTTTATAACTTACTGTTTACAGTGCTAAGAGGGCACAATGTTTCTGGCTTTCGGTGTGACTGCAAAAAAAAAACAAGCAAACAAACAAACAGAAAACTGCCGTTTTTCGGTGGGTCAAAAGTGGTGGCCTGTGTTCCTACAATTTTAAGACGAAACCCGGAAATTCCGCTTAGAAATATGAACTAACATGTGATAAGTGGACCTGCTTTTGTCCATTGCCAAAAATGTTGGTAAAATAGCTTGACTGACAATGAAAATTATTATACTACTGGTTCCGCGCGTTGACCTGATTGGCTACCCAAGCCGGTAAGGTGATTGTATCTCGCCCTCCCGGGTTTGTCCCCTCAAATCCCATAAGGAAAAAAATCCTTTATTGACAAAGCTTGTTCGATGTCAAGGCGGCTGGATATTGGCCTCGTTCTTTTGTTTCGTTTTTACTGACCTCGATTTCGTCTTGGTCCGTTAGAACGAATGTAAATTAAAGTGTATGACAAGATTTTTTCTATCGTTGTAAAATATGTATCCAAAATTTCAACTCGTTGAAAATCTTGCAAAACCTTTTTTAATGTCCCCCCCTATTACGCGGCCACATTGACATTGAAGTATGGCGTAGAATGATAAACAGAAATGTCGAATAATTATCAAGATCAAGGTAGCGGCAAATACGAAGGGTTGTCGTTTTCGACAACTCCCCAATCATCTTCAAAATCTTCATTTACTTCGCTATTCCTTTGTAACAGTCAGATACATCGTTTAATTCCACTAAACTAAAAGGAATGACCAGAATTGGAAGCGAAAGCTGAGCAAAGCAAGTGATGTCACTGACGTCATCAGTCGACTTCCTTTGATCCTTCGCACGTTCCCAGTATAGGCGAATCCTTTGTTTTCACTTTGCTCATAAGCATACAACGTAAACGGTAAAAACGTCGTCGTATATACAAATTAGCTTCACTGTATACAGCTTAATCAAAAAAGGTTGCTCAGTTTGGTAATTGGTCATTGGTAATTGAAAACTGGGCATTACGGCATATGGAACAATGTAATGATTTACTTGAGTCTGGACAACCAAACAATAGCTTCCAATGCGCAATTGCCAATGTCCAAAGCAACCTTTATTGAATCAGCTGTATAAGTAAAGGCACTATTAAGTAATTACTTTAGCACAGAATTTATCTCAAACCGTTATATACTCCTGAAATGGCTCCTTTAACGATCATAAACAAGAAACCACACTAGAAAAAAGAAACCCGCAACTTGAGTGAGGTTTTCCGATTTGTTTCTATAGAAACATTCGTTTCCTCTCCCGTACAAATCGTTACATTTAGAACGTTACGCAACAGCGCCGATGGTCATATCGTAATTGCTGTGTTATCCACTGATATTTGGTTCAAGTACAGGGACACGTAATGCGCGTTTACTCAGTTTTAACAAACTAATAATTTTTCACGATTTTGTTCGCTAACCTCGGTGTACCCCATTAACACCCTTTCTAACAATTCATGAGCGGCAATGGGGTAGGTCGCATGAAGATAGATTGGCTTTTCGTGCATGTCAGGTATGCAAATTTTTAATCAATTATAATACATGCAAGAGCAAGCGACAACTAATTATAACAAACACGGAACAAGCAATATTTCACTCATCATACGGCGTCAATCTCGAAAGGCCCAAAGCTTTCGTTCTGTGAAAGGGACAAAAATTTTCGTTCCGTTCTGAACATGTCGTTGTTCCTTCTAACAGCAATATGTGGGATATTAGGAATCTTCTGTAATGTTCAAATGCTTTATACCTGTTTCAAAGACAACAAAAAGCGTGCTTTAGTTGCAAGTCAGTTTGTAGCTGAAGTCACAATCATTGCAGTGAATATCGTTGAGGCTTGGAGGGAACACAGCCAAGATATAATATGGATCGCGCATCCAGAGAATTGCTTCCCGTTCTACAAACTGGTCACCATTTTCGCGACATTTTTCTCGTGTGGGAACTTGTTGGTGATGGTAGCATTGAAATCTAGAGGTCCAGTCTCAGAGAGCGAAAAGGAAGAGTTTTTGACAAAACTGTTGCTATTACCAGGGATTTTTCTAGCTGCCGTTGGCTCCGGATCTGTGTGGTGGTTTAGCTGTTTCTCCCAGGACAACGATTCTAGAGCTAATCTAATTAGTGTTTCTGCTTTTATCTTATTGTTGGTAATGACTGTTCTCGTCTTTGTGGCCTGGCAAACACGCCTCGATCATGCAAGTCACAAATTGTCCTGTCTGTGTGACTGTTTCCTTGAAGACTTTGGAACTGTGCTTTTCGTAGTGTTGTTTACGATGTGTATTGGAGCTTTGACGATTCATATCTCTATACCTCCCGGCTGTGATTCTGTTGAAACCAGACTGTTCCAAATCACTGAGAAGGCGCTCTACATGTTCATCATGAACTATACCGTCGGTATAGCTATGCCTTTGGCCTTTATGAATTTGAACGAATCGAGCTATCAACAGAAAGACAGAGAGGAGAGAAAAGTTATGATTGTTTAGCTGATAGCAATATGTTATATACATCGAGTCGGGCAAATGTAAAATAAAATTTTGTTTACTGGGGACGCTGTACTCTGTACGCGACAGGGGAAACCAACCTTAATATCATCGATATTACAGAACTTCCGGAAATAGAAATAATAATATACTTTGTCGTCAAGACCGGAAAATAGAACAAAGATTACGTACAATACCAACATTTTAGAACTTCCGGAAATAGAAATAAGGATGTATTTATTCGTCAAGACCTGAAAATAGAACAGAAAGATTATGTAAAATATCTGGAATTTAATATTGATAAAATGCCAGTTAGTAGCCACAGATACAACATGAATAATGAAATGTTTCTATACGATGAACATCATTCTAGTACACATCTTGATCAATCAAATTTGATTTTACTGCCGCTATTCTCGCTATAACGAGGTTTCGTTTTATCGTGTTTCTTTTCCGTATATTTTACTATTACTGAGGTAAAGAAAATCGTTCGTTTTATAGAGGTTCGGGATCATTTTACGTTTCTGGGAAACTGCCCACCTACCCCTCCCCTAAGCCAACATTTTTCCCCAAGTAACAACTAAGTGTTAGTGATATTCATGATCGAGCTTTCAAAAGTTTTACGGACAATTTTTAAAAACAGCAGGTGACATTATTTTTTTCAGTTACGGCTTCTATTCTTTAGATTTTGATTTCAATATTTGATCGCGCACTCGAAAAGTTACCGGGACATTTGGACAAAATGGGACCCGTTTCTCGAAAGTCCCGGTAACTTTTCGGGCCCGAAATCAAATTTTCAAATCGAAATAAAAGAATAAGAGCGCGGGTCCTGGCTAGCAGAATACTCCATTTTGTTTCATTAACTGATAGTTTTATCATGTTAGATGCAAAACTATTGAAACCTCTATCTTGCATGTAAACCAAGACAGCTTTGCGGGCCCGTTAATTATCGGGACTTTCGAGAAACGAGCCCCAGGACCCGTGGTCTCTGAAGCCCTTTGCAATGGACACAACTTCGTTGGCCAACAACTCCCAACATTGTTAGATGTTACATGTTACGTCCGTTTGCGCACCCTGTTGGATGTTGTTGCTTGTTGTTGGGAGTTACTGCGCAAAGTATGAAACCGGTCAATCATTTAGCCCTGTGCAAACGGACGCAACTTTGTGGGGGATTGTTGCGTCCGTTTGCACGTAGCTTGAATCTCTTTTACAGGGTAAAAGGGGGTAGCGTGGCCAACGCGACACATTGCAAATGAGTGTTTTTTCTTATTCAATTTTAATTTAACATTCTTGTTATTTTGTTCTTGTTTTTGTAGGAGAAGGTAACAGTGATCCTACATCTCCTAACTGGGGAATGTCTTATATTAAGGTAACTTCTTGAAGAGCCAACTTGCTTTCCGTTAAGCCCCGTGAAAACGGACGCAACATTGTTGGATGTCACATGTTGCGCCCGTTTGCACACCCTGCTACATGTTGTTTCGTGTTGTTGCGCAAAGTTTGAAACTAGTCAAACTTTTAGCTACGTGCAAACGGGCACAACAACTCCCAACAATGTTGTGTCCGTTTTCACGGGGCTTTAGACGAGGTGCAGTCCTTCAAGGCTTTAGCGCGAGCGAGACACGCGAGACTGGACATTGAAAACTTGGAAAGATCATGAAAAAAGTCATAGAAAGTCATGGAGTTTTAGGAACTCGAAAGAGTACGAACCCCTCCTGGGGGCCAGTGCTTGAGAACCAAGTAAAAAGCTCAAATAAAATTCCTTTTTGTTTTGTCCCTTTTATTTCTTCAATAGGCTGAAGGTGAAGAAGATGAATCGTACGATGACCCCATGAATGTTGTTCCAAAAACGCCGCAGTCCTCGTAACGCACGCTAAAGACGAGAAACGAGTACTAACGAGCGAGAGAATCCCGATACACTAAGGACCTCGGGCAAACGTTCCTCCGCGTCTGAAGTCATAAAGGGTCGAATGAACCAGAACTCGTGTTTTGGAGTATTATGAAGTCTAGAACATAAAAGAATTGATAAGAACTATTTTAGTTGTCTTGTTGTAATCTGGGTGTAGTCTTGTGATAACCTTCTATTTTCTCTTTAGAGATCGTCGAGTGTGCGTATAAAAATACTGCGGAGCTCAAGCAACGACTGCAGTGGTTACGAAAACGTAGCATGAATTTCATCCGATTACTTCGAGTCGTTATTACTCCCTCGATATCGTCGTTGTTGAGAGGAGAAAACGACTCGAAGCAATTGGATGAATTTCAGGCTAACGAAAACGTCACTTGAGTGTATTTGCGCTGCCTCAAAATTTATCGCGCTTATTCCTTCTGGTTTAATTCGTCAGATGTTGGCAAATTTTTTTTTTTTGGAGTTGAATTCTAAAGGACTGTATCAAAGTTCAGGAAACGAAAAATAATGTTGTTGCGTTGTGTTCCCGTCCTCGACAAAACGTTAAATTACGCAGTTTCACGTTGTAGTAGTGCAACGACGGCAAAGAAATGTGCAAAAAAGCGTGATCACGTGTAAAGTTGTGTTTTAGCTAAAATAAACCTATCGCTTTGTTGCCGTCCCCGTCCCCGTCCCCGTCCCCGTCGTTCAGTAAAGCTCCCTACTAAGTTAATTGCAACTTCATTGTTATGCTCTTTCAATATTCGGAGATATTATTTTATCAACTTTATTAGATAATGATAAGCATTTGTTAATGAGGGAAAAAATGTAGATACGCCTATTGGAATATTTCTGAAGAGAAAAAACGCAGTTTTTGCCACTGCTGCAAGTTAAAAAAAGCTTTTCCGGGAGACACATTTTTAATGTTCAGAATTGTTTATCAAACTTATATTATATCTAAGGGCCAATGTCAGTGGCTAATTAGAATTTAAAATTCTCTTGTACACTTTCAGCACATCAATCATGTTGTAGTGGTAGAATATTGTTCATAAAATTGAACGACGAGCTGATGTTGGGTTTTCAAGAAAATCAACCCTTTTCGTACGTTATATTAATTGTTAATTGCACGTGACTCGCTGAAAGCTCGAAAAATGACAATCGGTTCTTTTGCGTAACGTTCGAAATATAAAGACTTGTATGGGGGAAAAACTGAACGATTATTTCTGTAGCCTACGGATGTAAAAGGATTTAACGAAAAACCAGCTAACCTTGCTTAAGTTGTGTGTTTCTTCTTTCCTTGGTCCCCAAACCGATTTATGGTCATTTCATGGGTTTTATTGGAACCAGTTTGCTCTCTCTATGACCCTTGAGCGTTAAATGACCATAAATCGGCTAGAAGACTACACAGGAAGGAAGAAACACTCGACTTAAGTTAGGTTAACCGGTTTTTGTTAAAACCTTTTACATTCGTAGGCTAGAGAAACAATCGTTTTCTCACCATACAAATCCTTATATTTCGAACTTTTATACGCAACAATGCCGATGGTTATATTTCGAGCTTGGATATCCTGTGGAATAATACAAATATAAATTGATATAGTCTTGTAACTGTTTGACCAACGCTTTCTAGCCGTTGACCCAAATCGAGAGAACTTTTTATGGCCTCTTGGCCTAAATTCAGTCCTTGTGAACTTCATTAACTCTTTCTAGCAATTCGTATGCAGCAATGGACACGGTCAAATCAAGATTGAGTGGCCTTCTGTGATACTGTAACTCATACATGCCCATATATTACATACGCAAATTTTTAATCAGCTATATTTCATGCAAAAGCTAATAACAAAAATTGGAAAATCGGTATGTCGCTCATCATAAGGCGTCAAACTCGAATGGTCTAAAAGCGTTCTTTCTGTGAAAGGGACAAAATTCAATTTAGTTCTGTCGTAATCATGTTTTTGTTCCTACTAACAGCAATATGTTGGATACTAGGAATCTTATGTAATGTGCGCATGCTTTGTACCTGTTTCAAAGACAACACAAACCGAGCCTTAGTTGCAAGTCAGTTTATAGCTCAAGTCACAATCATTGCAGTGAATATCGTTGAGACTTGGAAGGGACACAGCCAAGATATAATATGGATCGCGCATCCAGAGAATTGCTTCCCGTTCTACAAACTGGTCACCATTTTCGCGACATTTTTCTCATGTGGGAACTTGTTGGTGATGGTAGCATTGAAATCTAGAGGTCCAGTCTCAGAGAGCGAAAAGGACGAGTTTTTGACAAAACTGTTGCTATTACCAGGCATTTTTCTAGCTGCTGTTGGCTCCGGATCTGTGTGGTGGTTTAGCTGTTTCTCCCAGGACAACGATTCTGCAGCCAATCTAATTACTGTTTCTGTGTTTATCTTATTGTTGATAATGACTATTCTCGTCTTTGCGGCCTGGCAAACACGCCTCGACCATGAAGGCCAAAAGTTGTCCTCTCTGTTCGACTGTTTCCGTGAATACTTTGGAACTGTGCTATTCGTAATGTTGTTTACGATGTGCATTGGAACTTTGGCGATTCATATCTCTATACCTCTCGGCTATGATTCTCTTTTAACCAGAGTGTCCCAAATGAGTGACGAGGCTCTCTACATGTTCATCATGAACTATACCGTCGGTATAGCTATGCCTTTGATCGTTGTGGATTTGAACGAATCGAGCTATCAACAGAAAGACAAAGGGGAGACAAAGGTTATTATTGTTTAGCTCATAGCATTATGCTATATCATTATATTGTGTCGGGCAAATGTAAAATTTCCATGCTATTTACTGGGAACGCTGCAGAAGCCTTTTTTGGTGGAAAGAATCTTTCATCGACAACTAAAGGTAGAAGGATTGGCGAACAGCTTAATCACCCCTGGGCCGATACCAGGGGAAAGCCAAGCCAGGCCTCTGCAAGCAAGGAAGAGAGGAATTTTTTTTTAACTAAAAAATAACTAGGCGACCTATTTTCACCCAAAAGCTGTTTATATTTCTCGCAGCAGTGAGGAATTAAGCTAATTTGCAATTTGGAATTCAACAGTCTTCGGCGTGTTTTGCGTCTAAAACAAGCAGGTAAATTAATTCCATTATAGCGAAATCTTGATTTTTGGGACTGACCAGTAAATCTTTGAAGGGAAGGGGAGGGGGAGGGGATGTTTGATAATCTCATTAACAATATCCTTCAAAAACAAAAGGAACGGACCGAAATTTTACATCCAGTTGATAGTGCCATATTTTCAACTAAAAATACGGGGATAAAAATTCGATGTAGCGATAGTTGGAATGGAAAAAGATTCTCGCCAGAATTTAAACAGCTCCCCCCGCCCCCCCCCCTCCTTCCCCCCCCCCCCACCCCTCAACCCAAATGCACACATACACTTCATAAGTCTAGTGGTAGGACCGTCATTCTACAGTTTGGAGAGGTCGTGGCGCCTTTCAATGGCTTTTTAAGTATCCTCGTTTACAATATCTGCCTCTCTAAGGGTTGATTTCCACTGTCGCGTAAATAAAATAGAGGCACTGTATTAGGTCATCCGTCTACGTAAAAGTTGAGTGAGGTTCAACTTTTACACGCAACCTTCCATACATTGCCTCTATTTAATTTACGCACGTAAAAGGTACGTACGCGACAGAGGAGACCCACCTTAATGCAAAAAAGTGACCTTTCAAGGTAGTAGAACTGCTATAAACCAAGAGAGAATTAGCTCTTGTATAAACGCATTCATCAGTTTTGAAAGTTAATATCATCAATATCACAGAACTTCTGGAGATGGAAACAAGAAGTGATCTTTATTCGTCAGGGTCTGAAAATAGAACAGAAAGATGATGTAAAATATCTGGAAGTTTATATTCATTCGATAAATATCTCACTTGGTAGCCACAGAAACAGCATATGAATAATGAAATATCTCTATAACTGATGGGCATCACTGTAGTACACGTCTTATAAATTTTCTGATTCAAAGGTTTTGGAAACCGGCGCGTATAACAGTGTATATTTTAACACTATGTGAGTTTGCCAGGCACGAGTTCACAAATCTTTGATTGGAAACCTTCAGCAGAACCTTGCCAGACACTCTTTCTCTCTGTTTGACCGGAATAAGACTCGGCCCAAAACAAGCAAGACGAGTGAATGATTTAACGGCCAGCTTATCACTAGCAGAATTAAAAAAACGATGGACGATTACCGAAATTCGCTAGACTACGAGTAGTCCCCCATTTTTCTTCAGGGATAGTAGAGCGTGCGAAACGCGAGCGCGCGTGAAAATCACCCCACGCGAGAAAAGGCGACACGCGGCGGGGAGAGAGAAAAATGAGTCCTCATTTTTCTCTCTCCCCGCCGCGTGTCGCCTTTTCTCGCGTGGGGTGATTTTCACGCGCGCTCGCGTTTCGCACGCTCGACTATCCCTGAGGAAAAATGGGGGACTACTAGTAGTCTAGAAATTCGCCGACCATAAAATTTTGTGCTGACTTACTCCCTGCTCACAGATGTCCTTCCACTATACAGTTTAAAATAAGACTAGAATGCGCGAGCGTGAATTGATCAAAGGTCCTTTTAATTTCTAAGGCTTACTTTCCGGCAAATAAAATGAACTAAAAATAGAAATAGCGAAAAAGTAAACTTCTAATTAAATCTTTTCTTATGGTTTAGAATAAGCTATTCTCGAAACGGAGAATGTTTTGATCAAAGCTGTGTAAATCGAACCGAAACTGTGCATGGAACCTTGCGTTTATTTCCTGTATTTATCTCACCTATTTACTGTTAATTAATTTAATTTCAAAAACTTATAAGGCGCAAATATCTATATAAATATATTCAAATGCGCCTTAGGGAAAAAAAAAACAATACAAAACAAAACAAAAACAAAACAAAAACAAAAAACATTAATACTGCTAATAATAAAAATTATATTCCTATTGTATGGAATATGTGTGAACATCTTCATTATGAATCGGTGTATTTCAAAGAGCTACAAAACGAGCAAGAATGGGGCAGCTGTAGGGTCAATTATCACTAGTTATATAGAGGTTCGTTATATCGAGGTCCACCGTCTTTTATTTTCAATATATTGTGTACTTAAGGGCTGGGTCGAAGGTGTGTTCGGAGCATATGTAGTGTAAAGGAAGGGATTTCAATTTATTAAAGAGGT
>OZ037996.1:19995478-20117978 GCA_964035705.1 Porites rus
CGGAAAGTCAAGGCTACTGAAGAAAGGGCAAACTTTAGCAGTTATCCAGGAGATACGGTCCAAAATCTGGAGTCTCCCAGATTATCCTGGGGAGTTGACAGTATTATATACCCCGTCTTGGATGCACTGCAACAAAAGTTTTGTGAAAAATTGCCCAGACTGTAACATACGCTGTTCAAAGTGATTTTGTCTCGCACTGTTTTTATTACAGCTGACATTTAATGAATCGAGATGTACTTCTAGCAGTGATTGTTCTATCAATATGTTGAGACTTGACTGTTCATTTCAAGCGAAGGGGTCTTATATTGGGCACATCTTGTATCACTTGTCTTGTAGAACATAGTTGTGGGTCAAGTTAAAAGGAAAAAATAGCTAACTCAACATAACCTTTACTCAGTAATGTTGTGGTATACATGTACTTTGAAGTTAAGCCAGTCTACCTTGTGGCATTTTTTAAGGAAACAGTTATTGTTGGAGAGTATGAAGCTGAAATTGGATCTCTATAGGACCTGAACTTGGACGATTTCTAGAGGACCAATAACGGATTTCTGGAAGGCTTACATGTGCAAATATCACCTGCTTCTGTGGGCTATATTGATGGTTATTTTGTGGCACAATACATCACAAGTCATCTGATTGTTAATTTTTATTGTTATTTAATTCCTATCAATTAGGTATCATTCACGATGATCTCAAGACATTTCTGGAGGCAAATGTACCAACTGGGAAAAAGAAAAGCAAAGTTCTTCTTGGAGTGGGTGACTCTAAGCTTGGCGCAGCCATTCAGGAAACAGTTGACATCCACTGTGAATCTGGTGGACTGGTACTCGAAGTTCTCAGAGGGATACGCTTTCATTTTGAGAAGATGATCAAAGGATTAACTGGGCCAATGGCAGCCAAAGCTCAGCTGGGCCTGGGGCACAGTTATTCCAGGGCAAAAGTGAAGTTTAATGTTCATCGCGTCGACAACATGATCATTCAGTCTATCAGCTTGCTGGATCAGCTTGACAAGGACATTAACACTTTTTCCATGAGAATAAGGTATATTCAGTACCTCTTTCTGTTTTGAGTTTGTATTTTATGGTTAAACTATGCAGCTTATCATGTGGAGCAAATTATGCAGGTACATCTTTGAGCAGAGGCACTCAGTGGATTTGTTCTCTATGACCAAATAAGTGTGCACCTCATTTTTTGTAAATGTATATAATATTCATTTTACAAAAATACACACACCCGTAGTTAGCCAGAGCTACTTGATGATGTGGTGGCAAGCATTGGCTACACAATTAAATATTAATGTTAATAGGAGCATATTAAATACTTTTAAGGACCAAAAGGAAAAAAATAATTTAAGTATGTAATACATTAATGTACAACCAACATTATGACGCTATGAAGGGCAAACATAAAAAGCTGAGGTTTCATGGTATTTTCTCTATTAAATTAGGGAAATCAATAACAATTTAATATTATTAATTTATTTTCTTGTGAAAGTCTGTGAAGTAAAATATGGTGGATATTAGTTTCAACATTGTACAATATTTGCCTTTTGGACAGCAGACGCATTTAATTTGGGCATGGTTGATAATGAAAGCACTTAAAATATCATTGAAATGTTAATGTTGATCTAGTTATGTTTTCTTATTTCCTAACAGAGAATGGTACTCTTATCACTTCCCCGAGCTCGTCAAAATTGTTTCTGATAACTACATGTATGCAAAGACTGCTCAATACGTCAAGTCACGTAAGGATTTCACTGAAGACATGCTTGAAGGCCTAGAAGAAATAGTAATGGATTCAGCAAAAGCCAAGGCAATTTATGATGCTTCTAAATCTTCAATGGGTAAGTCAACTGCTAGTGTGTACATTGCATGTTACAGGTTAAAATTAAATTCAGGTAAAAAAATTTTAACTTAGGTTGATTCTCAGTTTCCTTTGTTTCCTAGCCCTGATTATTCGTGAAATACAGTAGGGCTAGGAGACTGGAAATCGAGAATCGACCTAGGTTAAAAATAAACTGAATTTAGTTTTAACCTGTATCATGTACATGTAATATTTTACAGAATCACAGTGGTGTGTTGATGACTTCTCATTCATGAGGACTGTTGATTCCAATGTATGTTACATGTATCTCTGGGCACATCTTAGAACTGTATCGCCTTAGTGATTCAAGGCAAAATTAACTTACATGCAGCTTTCATTGGTTGGAAGAATAATACAAATCGAGAGCAAGTGAATTTGGAACTGAAAATATATATTAAAGCTGTTTTCCTGAACATTACTTGCCATGATGAATTCTTGTAACAACAAAACTCCATTCAAATTCCTGAACCTTTTACTTAATGAGCTTTGAAGTTGATATAATGCAGCATCTAATGGAGGTTTATTGTGAGCCGTTCAATCACTGCTAGTTGTTGTCAACAAAATGGAATGTGAGCTGATTTTTTTAATCTTTTACCTTACTGCTTCTATGTATTTTCTTTTCGGTTGTTGTGTGTGTCTGTTTTTTAAATAATTTATTTATTACACATCATTTAACATAACATTACAACAAAATTTACAATAACAGGGCAGCAAATAAAAAGGAGGTGAAACAGTAAAAAAAAAATAAACGAACAAACAAGCAAAAAAAAAGCAAACTGCGAAGTTTCAACAGATTAACAACAACTAGCAGTTTTTTTTAAATGACCTTATAGGGGAAGCACAATTACTGGTAACCCAGAAATTTTCGTTGTGTCCCACAAATAAGGACAGAAACAAGTAATTTGAACATAAACATAACAAGGTTAAGAATCCCAACTTGCTGGAGACAAACCAGTTGGCCATTTACAAGCGTGGCCAAGGATTGCACTTTCAGCGCTCTAATTGCTCGGCCACGCTGCCTCCTCATTTCTTTTTTTAATTTAAAGTTCCTGTTTCAAGTAGTTTCAGCCCTTTCATGTGTGTATACATAATAGTTTGAAAATTATGAAAAGACAAAGGATGTCACATAACCTGAAATGAGGAAACAAAGAGTGTAAAACATCTGTTAAGAGAAAATGAGTATCTACTTACACAGCTGCACTAGTCAAAGAACCAATAAAATAAATTTATTCAGGAAGATAATTTTTCTGGGTCATCCAACATTCCTTTTTCTTCATGACTGACAAATAATTGATCGTAATACTTTTTTCCCCATAGGAATGGATATTTCACCAATTGACTTGATAAACATCCAGACCTTTGCATCACGAGTGATTGGCCTTGCCGAATACAGAAAAAGTCTCCATTCCTATTTGGTGTCTAAAATGAATCAAGTGGCACCTAACTTGTCAGCTCTCATTGGAGAACAGGTACATGTATTAACAAGTTTCCACTCCTAATCAGTTAACAACAGCAACTAGTGCGTTACTTGCCCGCACTCATCAGAGAACACTTTTGTGTTGAAGAATTTTTTGTTAAGTTAACATAAACTACCGTAAATTCTCTATTAAGCCCCCCCTCTCAAATAAGTCCCCTCCCTCTAATAAGCCCCCACTCTCTATTAAGCCCCCCTTGCCTAATTATTCTTCACTAATAAATGATAGCCTATATCAATCCATCGCCGACTGTAAAATGTCATGTTGACTGATCTGGGATGGTTTAGTTCGGATTTGATTCGGATTAGGATTCAGATTTGATTCAGTTTAGTTCGGATTTGATTCTGATCCTCGGCTGCATGACCTTCATTCTTCTTGTACTTGAACTTTACCACTTCTAGTTCTAGTTCTTTATTGAGAACTGATACCATACCATCGTCTGTTCTAAATTAAATAAGCCCCGTCTCTATTAAGCCCCCCCTCCCACCCTGAAATGGGCTTGATAAGCCCCACAATGGGGTTTAATAGAGGACTTACGACATGATAACAACCGCAAGATGATTTGTTGGTCTCTTTTCTCTGTGACATGGTTCTGTATGCCATATACCATGGATGCTTGGCCAATCAAAACTCGGGCACCCTACGCTAATCGCCATGGTAAGAATACATCTGCATACTTGTGAATCAGATACTTGTACAGACTCTCCACCAAAATGCGGAGCTACTGATATCATTAAGCTCAATAATGATATTGGTAGTGTTAATGGAGAGGATATTGACTAGTCCAGCAATGTTCTTTATGTTTTAGGTTGGAGCACGGCTGATTTCCCATGCTGGTAGCTTGACAAACCTGGCAAAATATCCTGCTTCAACAGTTCAGATCTTAGGAGCTGAGAAAGCCCTCTTTAGGTAAGGTTTGCTTTCAACTGATGTGGTCAACAATGTTTTGATAAAGGTAGTTTGCCCTCCGGTGTGTAGTGAAGTAAACATGTTTTACCATGCAGATCCAAGTTCCTATCCTGAAACAGAACCGAATTGCAAGGTTTATAGATCATTATTTTTCTTGTTAAATGTCATGGCTTTGTTGCGGATTCAGCTAGCATAGTGATTCTCGCGACATATTGGAAGATTTAGCAAAGAGAACGCGACGACATTGTCAACGGCACGTGCAGGTCTATGATCTGGCTCTGCCAGTGGCAGAGTGGCAAATTGATCACCGGAAGTCGCGTTTAGGCCTTTCTGCACACTTTCCTGTTCTCATTTGACGTTGAAAATGCGAGAAACGATTCGTGATTGATAACTAACTTTTGAATAGAAGATTGTACTTTTTATGGATGGAGCAAAACGATTCGAAAACGTTAGTAAGGATGTAAGTGAACATAAGTGGATGGCTAGAAAAAAGAAACCAGATTTGCTGCAAATAACTCTGCAATTTTCTTGCTCTCTGTAGAGCTCTAAAGAAGAAAGGTAACACTCCAAAGTATGGCCTTATATTCCATTCATCGTTTATTGGCCGCGCTGGTACCAAGAACAAGGGCCGAATCTCAAGATACTTAGCAAATAAGTGCTCTATCGCATCCAGGATCGATTGCTTCTCAGGTAACGTATTTATTGTACCAAGAACTTTGCTTGCAGATACATTAAATGTCGAGAACTGCAGGGCATAAGTCTTGTCTCTTTAACTTGCGTTATTATCAGTTGTACAATAAACTAGCGTGAGAAAACAGCCGACGTGTCGCAAAGACATCACTGGTTCCTCACGAAATGACATCAGTGAGGAAAGAACGCAGAACTCCCATACTTGTTATTCTTAATGTGGGGAGGACTTTCTCAAAAACCCGTTTCTTTTGCCACTTGGTGCTTTACGGCTCATCGTTTACGAAAACAGTCAAAATCAATGAATTATCTTTCTCAGTTCCCTTAAAATCTTCTTAAACGATTCTGGGCCTTAAATGATGAAAGCATAATTTTGTGTGGATTCAAGTGAATGTTTGAATTTGTGATTTTTCGTCATTGTACAGAAACGCAGTCGTGTGTATTCGGCCAGAAGCTGCATGAACAAGTGGAAGATAGACTGAAATTCTACGAGACCGGAGAGGCTCCACGAAAGAACATCGATGTGATGAAGGAAGCCATCGCCGAGTTCGAGGAAAAAAGTCAGGAAGCGAGTGAAGACATGGGCGAAAAGAAGAAAAAGAAGAAGAAAAAGAAGGAGAAAAAAGAAAAAGCTCAAGCTGCCGAAGAAGAGCTGGAGAAAGATACGACAATGGAGGACTCTGCAGTCGTGGAAAATGGTCACGAGGAACCAGCGAGCAGCAAGAAGAAGAAGAAGAAAAAGGACAAAGGAGAGAAGAGAAAGGCAGAGGAAGAAACGGAAGAGGTGGAAGCTGAACCGGCCAAGAGTGAAGAAAGCGGTGAACCTGTTAAGAAAAAGAAGAAAAAGAAGAAGAGAACCGATGAGGAATGATTCATAATTATTCTGTGAAGAAAATTGTAATAAACTGTTCGCGTTAGCCGCTTGTTATAATGATGCATTGTGGTGGAAAAGTGTTTTTTTTTCCTTTGGTCCTATTTTTGCTAAGTGATGTTGCGCCGAAATGAAGTGGAGAATGATCTACTTTTTGTCTCATACTGTAAATTAAAGGACAGTTTATGTTCAATGGTTTTTTCTTGGTTTTGTTTGCTCATAGTCACGATAGTATATTTTTAAAGGCTTCATGGTATTTACCAAATTATTATTGATTGAAGCTGCGAATGACATGAAGAATTGTGCAGATCGAAGAGGGTGTTATCTGCTGACGATTACAGTAATTTGTTTTATTCTATGAAAGCCGAATTTAATAATTGTTGTATTATTCATTCAAGATATTTCCAAATTAAAACATGCTTACCTCCAGGTGTGTAAAGTTAACGTCTTGAAATCATGGCCTGTTTCTCGGCAAATTTTGGGATATTAGAGAGATTTAGAGTGACTTTTTACGGCAAACGTCAGATTCATGTGGAGAATTTCTCAAAATAGAAAAATGTGCAGATAAAAACATGAAACGGTAAACTGATCCTTACGGCAAGGCGATGAAGAAGTAAAAAAAAGAATGAAACAAAAAAACATTTATTTAAACAAATTTTTGTTTTATTCTTTTTTGTTGTTGTTTTGTTTTGGTTTTATTCTTTTGTTTACTTCTTCATCGCCTTACCGTAAGGATCAGTTTGCCGTTCGTATTTTTTTTCAAGTTGTTATTGTACTGATACAGGTCTACAACTGGGAGATCCGGTACCACTCATTAGTTTGTGGCTGTGGACTTGCTGATATTTTATATATTTAGATGAAAACAGTCCAATTAATATTGTTATGCACAAAACTAACGTGATGCTATTCATTTCGGAGTAGCCTGAATTTCATCCGATTGCTTTGGGTCGTTTTCTCCCTGTTTCTCCTCTCAATTGAGGGAGTAATAACGACTCGAAGTAATCGGATGAAATTCAGGCTTGAAAACCTCGTGAGGTATACCCAGTTTCGAAAATTTTTTCCTGAAAGTTTTGTTTCCATTTAAGATTCCGGGATTTTTGGAAACTTTTTCGAGAAATTACTGTACCATTTAACGCCGTTTCCGAATGCCCTGGGTAACCTGTGTCTGTCGGTTGAAATTTTGTGGTTACTTACATAACGTAACTTATGACTTGAGATTCCTGCAACGTGCACGTTCTTTAGAGTTTTTATGTTTGGTCTTCTAAATCATCTTCGCCCACTATTTAACCCCAGTAAGTCCATCCTATCAAGGTTGAAGCACAGCATGCGTTTAGTTCAGTTCTTTGAAGATGGAAGACAGAGAGTTGGGGTTGAGATCCAAGATGGCGGAGATATAATGGATATCAGTTCTGGAGATCCTTCCATTCCTAGTGATATGAAATCATTTTTGGAAGGAGGTGAAGGAATGATGTTGAAAGCTAAGAGGTTTGCATTGCATTTTTGTTACGAGTCCCACCATCACTTTTCCATATTTTACTAGTTAGGGGCAGCCACAGAAATATGAAGGGTCAAATAGTCGTTTTAGCTTGGATGTTTTGTTTTCCCATTTCAGACAGATTTTGGGTCCTCCATGTAAGCTTATTGGTAATGGTAATAGGACTGAGTGGAATACAATTCGGTTTGTAATCATACGAGTGATTAACAGCGGGAATCAGATTTGTCTTATAATCACTCGTATGATTACAGACCGAATTGGACTCCACTCAGCTCAGTCCTGTTACCAATTAATCAAAACTATACCACAACTAATAATTTGTAATATTTAGGCTTTTTAAACTTAAAACACAAGAAAGTCCAAGAGGTTTTTTGCTAGCAGTGAAAAAAGCTGTGTGTTGGCACTTGGTACCTGTCCACTTACTTAGGCATGACATGTACTGTCCCTTTACACTGTCCTATTATTGCTGAAATCATGACAGTTGATAGCCAATCAGATTTGGAAAGTTTGTTATGGTTATGATTAAGCTGTAAATGTGGGCTGTTAAAAACCAATCAGATTCAAGCATTTTGTTATTGACAGAATTAAACATGTAACTGTCAGAGGCCCCCTTGCAGGTGGGGGGGGGGGGGGGACGTATGTCCATAGTCTTCTGTGTAGTCTAAATTTCAAAACCGGTTGTTTTGCATAGGAGGCCATGCTCCTTTTGGTATTTTACAATATTATTGCAATGGTTTGCGTCGTTGCAGCAGTTTTGAACAACACCATCTTCATGTCATTTATTACCATTTTAAAATTTTGCCTGTCAAAGTGTTACCCTAACTTGGGTTTGTTATATTCTTCGTGTTTTCTTCTTTTTATTCCAAGTTTGTTCTAAGCATGTTACATGAATGATTTCAGTGTTGTTGATCATGGTCAGCATATTCTGAAGAGAGCAGAAGTAAAGCTGAAGGCTCCAATTCACAACCCTGGAAAAATTATTTGCATCGGAATGAACTACGTGGACCACTGCCTTGAACAGAATGTTCCAACACCCACAGAACCCATCCTTTTCAGCAAGTTTAATAATGCAATTACTGATCCAGGAGCACCGATCATTTATCCCGGTGAAACAGAGGTTTGCATAACACTTTGGTTTAGTTCCTTTTTGATATTAAAATGAAGGATTTGCCCTGGTGAGTTCTTTATTTCAAAAATTGAACACACAAGATGCATACCAATTTATTTGGCCATATTTTGTTTAATTTCAAGAATTTTATTTTGATTTCTTTCTCACAGGAATTAGACTTTGAAGTAGAACTTGCTTTTGTAATTGGGAAACCAGGAAAGAATATTAAGGTATTTTGTTCAAGGCAATTATAGTTGATTTACTTGTGGTTTTTATCATGTAGAGTCGTGTATGATGGGAGCTTAAGATACGTGTATACTATTAATTTTTTGCTTCCTTGTCAGCATATTCTAATAAGGGTACATTTCTTCAGGAAAAGTGGAAACAAAATAATGACCTAGTTCAGTTATTCAAGACTATATTTAGGCACTGAAACTGTTTTCTGTCATCTGTTGTAAAGGAAAAGTTAGGCCAACATTTTCAAGTTTTAATGCTATGCCTACAAAAATCAACAAATTATGGTTAGTGCTCCATGATAAAATGTTTTTGATATCTACTTCATAACTATACAGGTGGAGTATTTTGTGTATGGGTAATTAACTTATATAGGCACTAATACTAGTAATAACTGAAGGTTACGGAGTGCGGGTGACAACGAAAGGTCAAAACTCTTTTGCTCTAGTGCTGTGCTTTGTGTAAGTTTCACATGACAGATGGTCAAAACACATGTGATTAGATATGAAAGTACATTCTGTGAATTCCATACATTCTTAGTGGAAGTCCAAATGAATGCTGGCTATGCAACACATGCATAATAATAACCTGGAGATTAGGATTGCGGGCTCCTCTTGTCGCCTGCAATAAATAATGACTTCAGCTCAGAATTGACCCGAAACAGTGATATCATCATGACATGTAGCTGCTTTAAGTGATCACAGGTGTCTGTTGTTTACCCATAATTTAAAAATTAACTCCTTTATTCTGTTCCTAAAACCTTGATTATATTTCTCAGAAAAGTGAAGCCATGGACCATGTGGCGGGGTACACTGTGGCACATGATGTTAGTGCTCGGGATTGGCAGCTAAAGAAAAATGGTGGACAATGGTTGTTAGGAAAAACGTTTGACTCATTTTGTCCACTTGGTCCAGCCATAGTCACCAAAGACTCGCTGTCAGGTAATGAGTGTGACAAGAAGATGAGAAAAGAAGATGGTTAGAGCTGTGAAAGGGGAGAAAGATAATAATTTTATAACAAACTAAGCAGCAGGTTGGACATGAAGACAGCAACAATTTATTAAGAATTTAGTTTTCTTGTTCTGGATGCAGCTGGGAACTGAAGTGCAGTGTGTAATCCCACTTTATTGTCACTTTTGGATTCACCAGGGTTAGGCCAAACTAGAATACAAAACAGTTTGTTTACAGTCTCTTTGACCTACTATGTTATATGAGGGGGACATTGGGGGGTACCCAATACTGTGATACCGTAAGAATGCCAAACACTGAATGCAGAACACCAAATGACTCTAAAGGTTAGTGATTAGGGTTAGGAAGCTGAGTGAATCAAGTTTTAGGTCAGTTTTCCCATTTTAATGTCCCTAAATGGAACCTGATTCACTCAGTTTTCTAACCTTAATCACTAAAGTTCAGAGTCATTGGGTGTTCTGCTCTGGGCGTTAAGAGAATGCAGAATGCCGAATGATTCTGAAATTTAGTGATTAGAGTTAGGAAACTGTGTGAATCAAGTTTCAGGACAGTTTTTCTCAGTATAATGTTCCTAAATGGAACCTGATTCACTCAGTTTCCTTAGAAACCCTCATTACTAAACTCAGAGTCATTTGGCATATTTCTGCATTCAGCATCCTGTAAAATACCCCTGCCACTAATGCAAAGGTAAACCAGAAATAATGCAGCCCCAAAAGAATTAACTTTTTACCGGTACTTTAGGTTATCTCCATTATATAATAGTGTACGTATTGTAATAAATTAAGACTTCAAAGTTAATTACCAGTACTAACAATGTATTATGATGTGGTGTTTGTCTTGACAGTGCATTTTTATTTTTCAGATCCTCACAAACTGGGAATTCGTTGTCGTGTTAATGGAAAAGTCATGCAAGACTCAAACACTGAGAATTTAGTATTTAAAACAGAGGAATTAGTTTCTTATATATCAAGGTGAGAGTTCATCAAGCCTTATCACAGGAAATTTTTATTGGTCTACACAGGTTGTGAAGACAGACAAGGTTTTCATTTGCTTTCATACGTGAAAATGAGGGTGGTTAAAAATTGCTCTTCTTTGTTTAGAAGTGCTGAAAATCTATGACCAATACCCACAAAACTTAATAGTGGAGCTCCATGCATACAAAGCGCGCGAGTGGAGCCCCATAGTTAAGAAAATTTGGTAATCTATCCATCTGAGAAAATGTTGTTATGACATCAGCATACAACCAAACGCTGACCGTACAGACTCTAGGGGAGGGGGTAGGGAGGGGAGTAAGGAGTCAGCCTGTCGGGGGAGGAGTATGTTATAGCTGAGGTGAATTTTTTGCATATTCAAGCACCCCACTCATTTTGGCAGTAAATCACATGGTCGCGTGGACTTTTTTTTTTTAAAAAAAACGAGTCTTTCATTCCACTAAATTTTAATGTGTACATTAACTTGGATAACAGGGAAAGAGCTAGAATGAGAAATAAATAATGGAGACCAATTATCTTCGTTGGAAGAAAAACATGAAAATTATAAGAGTGTGCTGCACATGCAAAGTTGTTTTTTTGCTAACTGGAAATAAAAGTGTGCTGAATGTGCAAAGTGTGTTTTTTGCTTTAGTCATTAGATCTACCTGTTGTTTTTGAATACCGTTTTCATTGTTTTCACCTTGTCTACAGTATAACTCAATTTTATATTTTCTTTGAGGAAACTATCAATGTTAAAGAGAGCTTCTCTTTTATCCGTGCATGTGGCTAAATCTATATATTTAACCCTCAAATTTACTGCAAAGAGTTTGTTGCGAAAGATGATTGTTCATCACACACTTAAATGTTGAAAACCTTAACCATCTTAAATGGTGTTTATCAAAATTTATTGGCACTTAATACCTCATTAAAATTAGAAAACTGATGACAAAGCTTTAATATTGTTTCAGTAGAAATGTTGTGGAGTAAATTCTGGAAATCAGGTTTATTTTAGCATCTTCTGGTGATTTGGGTATTAAATTATTAATGTCACCCCCTTTTGCCCTCCCACCCCTGTCCCCATGTGAATGCTCTGTGCCTCCCTTTGAAAATACAGTGAAACCCGGCCTTCTGGCCACCTCAGTAATACGGTCACCTCGTTATTACGGCTGCTTTTTTTGGCCACCTGGTAAAAAACCATCATACATTTTCTTGTAAAAAACCCTCATTAATACGGCCAAATGTTTTTGGCCCATTGGTGACTGTATTAACAGAGTTCAGCTGTAACTGTAAACCGTGATGGAGTACCAGCATGTTCTGTTGATCCTGCAGGTTTGTTACCCTGTCACCAGGAGATGTAGTCATTACAGGAACTCCACCGGGGGTTGGAGTTTTTAGAAAGCCCCCTGTCTTTCTCAAGGTATGTACTCTTTCTCCTGTATCTTTTTTTCGTGACAGGAAAGTTGTTGCTATTCACCCCTGCAAAATCAACCATGTGTCCCAAAATCTGTTCAATCTAACACAGTTTTACTTCAATCTGAATCTGAATTGCACTCTACCAAGTCAAACACACTAATAACAATAATATTTTGTTTCTTTGCTTTCAGAGGGGTGACGTAGTTGAATGTGAAATTGATGAAATAGGCTGCATTTCAAACACAGTCCAGTAAAAGGGATATTAGTATATAATTATTATAATTATATTAATAACAGTTCTGTTAATCTTCATGGATTGTCGCAGAGAGTATGTAATCCAGACCCCTTTTGAAACATCAGATAAGTAACTCATTACCGTAGGCATTTTGCAGTTCAGTAATTTTTTGGGAAAATCAAGAAACAAACTGTAAATTAAGACACAAGACTCTTCAAATCCTCTGCATTCAGAAAGAGTTTGCATTAAAATCACTCTCATAAGTACGTAATAAGACCCTTCATCAATACAGTCCAATCTATTTGTACAGTGAAACCTGCATTAAGGAGGCAACCTCACTATAAAGCAGACTAGTTATAGCACCTGACTCAAAGAGCTCCAAATGTTTGTTCCCATATTTTCTACATTGAACAGTACTAGTATAACTCCCATGGGTGTCTGCTGAAATTATGTTGGTTTTACTATATCCACAGTTCTTGTTTTGTTGTATTCCAGTATAGAGTTAGAGTTTTGCGTGAAGTGAATTAAAGCATGTTTTATCATCACCTTGTTTCAAAACGTTTCTGGATAATCACAGGCCAATCCATTCTTGTACAACAGTAAATTAAAAAGGCCTATGCAATCTGGTACGATCGGTTATGACCAGGATCTAATGCTAATGCACCCTTGTATATCTTAGTTTTGCTACTCGCTGCAATGTTATGAATGTAGTAATCCAACTTTTCTTGTTTTAGAAGCTATAGTTGCCAATAACCAATGTGCTCTTGTCATAGCTTTTATTCTGTTTTGGAATTTAAGACTGAGGTTAATATGCTTATGTAAATGTAACCAGTTGATAAAATCTGATAGTCTCTAATTACCACCACATAATCTGATATGGGTAACATATTAATAAGTGAATGTAGTAAATTATGAGAACACGCAAAAAGAAATATTTTTTTTCTTTATTTTTTAATTGCCACTTGGACTACAGTCATACAATGTAGAATTGCTCACAATAACAATAAAAATACCTATATTAAACTTTATTATTTTGTTCAGTCTTGTGACCTGTACTTAATCTGCAAAAGCTCATGGAAGCATTATTTAGTAGCCACGCCCTGTTTATTAATAGAAACAATGATCGAAAGAATGTCCTACAATAAATTATTACCAAACCCCTGTCACCTATATAATTTTTATTACACCTGTTTCATTGTCCTTTTCTTAACTGCAAAATTTTTGTGTGTCATTGTCATAAATAATCTCTTCAATTCAATAGGAAATACCTATTATAAAGGGGTAGCCCATCTTACTCTTCTACTCTCTGAATATCAATGTAATCTTAACAAAAGTACCCTTACTTGTAATCTGACGAAACTCCTTGCCCTTGTTACGAAAAAAAAAGAAAAAGAAACACCTACAGCTGCAAAAAGCTTTTTATAATACCCAGTGGCCTGTTTAATTTTAAAGTGAATTCAGTTACTTCAAAGGGCCTTTTGTTTAGCAATGGTCTTTCAAGAAGTGTGAAACCATGGCAACCAATGGAGCTCCAGTTGGGACGAGAGGAAAATCACCACTTGATCCACCAATGTCAAAATGGGAGTAGCGAATGGGTTTGGTGGAGTCAATACCATGCTAAAATAATAAATTAAATATTTCATATTTCAGTTCTGGCTACTGTCCCTCTGGCCTATTTTTCCAAGATTGTTTGCAAGGTGAAGCAGCTTGCAGCTGTAAATTTAGCCTAAGTAGTAGGCCTTCGTTAGGGGTTGGGGCAAGAGGGGAGGGGGGAGATTTCCCCCAGACACACCTGATACTCGGGTGACTTTAAATCTTGTTTTCATAATATTATGGTGATTGACATCCTGGGCGTGTAAAACATTACCTGTATGTGGGTCAGTGGGGGTTTTCTCTGCTTCTTAAACCTCATCAACACTGTAATAAGCTAAGCTTTTAGATGTCTTTCTCCCCCCTGCCACGATTCAGGAAACATTAAACAGCAAGCTCTTTTTAGCACCCAGGATCGCAGAGGCACTAACTTGAGTTAAGGTGATTATTTTACTGTGTGGTACCAGAAAATATCCATATCTGCACCCCACTCCAGACTTTCTTTGGGCCTCAGGAATTTTAAAAATGTGTGACAGAGCCCTAAAAAGGTCTGCATGGGAGACTAACAAGCCCTTGGAGGGTCAGCATGTCTTGCGAAGTACACTGAAACACTTCCATTTGGCACTCCATTATAACATTATTCATCAAATACAGTTAAAATGTTTTAATAACCTTGTCCAATCCAGATGCTCTTATAAGAAAGGCGGCAGGAAACTGATGCCCACGTGGAGTCCCACTGGATGGTACATTGTTACACTGCAACACATCTGCATATTCTGACTTGGCATTTGTAAACTCATAGTCCTAAAAAAATGGTCAATAAAATTAATCATTTCAATTGCTCATCAAGTAGAATGAGGAAAGCAGAAGATGTAATAATGTTGCTGCTGTCTAAATGATCAAAGATGACGAGCTTTAAATACAGGTTCATTATAATTTTTTTTATTATAACAGTCAAACCCCCACTTTATGGACACCCACCTAATATGGACACCTCAATATTATTAAGGACACTTTGCTTTCTTCTTAGGGGAAGAAAGTCCTTACATTTTCTGTAAATTCAACTCGCTTAATGCGGACACTTCTATGACCCACTCAATGTCCATTAGCAGGGTTTTGCTGTACAGCATTAGACCAAAACACCTGTTTGTAAGTTCACAATGCCTGTTCCAGCAGGCTCCAAGGAAAGGTGATTGAGAACTGTGGGGGCTGGGGAGAGATGGAATTGTGGAGCTTGCAAGCATTGTTTTCAATACCCCATTCTAGTATACCAACTCCTGGTATACCCTATGATTGGTTTACACTTTACACAAGAGTCTAACAAACATGTTGAGCATGTGAAACTGGATTTTTTGGGGGGGATACCTCCCAAGTCTGAGCATTAACTACGTCGGCATGAGTAAAGATATATGGAAAAAGGCTACACAACTGTATTATATAAAGATGAAAATTTCTTATGATCTGGGTTTAATTGCAATCGGAGTCGCCATGGCAACATAACGATGCCATTACGTTTTTTACTTATCTTTGAGTTTCTCTGTATCAAGAGTGTTTTTTTTTAAGAAACTGCTTATTAAAGGGAGCATGAACCTGCCATAATTGCCCCAATTGTATGGCGTACATTTGCGGACAAAAATAATTGAAAATAAAAGACAATTTGAAGTTCAAAAATTAGACTATCCATATCGAAATCTCGTCATATGAATTTGAAATCGCAATGAACGCAGTCGAAATGGCATCATTTGAACTTGAAGTTACTTTGAACAAGCTGAAACTATAAAGGGAAAACTCGATATCGCGGATGTTGAAGTTCAAATCACCATTCCAACTAAAATGCAAATTACATGATTTGAACTTCAATTCACCTTCTCCACTCTAATAAGCCACTTAATCGTCAACAATGCAACCATAATCTTCCACAAAATTCCAAATGAAACCTTTAATTTGAACTTAAAGTCACGTCACATATTGGAATTCGAAAAACCAAAATTTCAATTCGAAAGGAAGCGGAAGTAAAAATACACAGGAACCGAGTGACGACTAGGTTCGAGTCTACGGATGGGAGGCTTGGAATCTGAGCTTTCCTCAGCTCTGATGTGATCATCGTCATGGCTGCTCGATGGCTACCGAACAACGAAGAGTTTTTTGTTGGACTGGTTAGACTTTTTGAGGCATCAGAAACTAATCTAAACTCAGCATCATACGATAATTCTGAATTTTTATTTCGTCGACTTGATGCTCACCATGCACCAGAGAACTTTGTCAACTCTGCTAACAGTGTTGACAAGCCTACAGGACTCCTGCAGTTCGCGGATGAATAAATTCTAATAAATCCTTCATAGCTTAGCTTTAATTAGGATGTCCTTTAGGGATTTTCCCTTACGATATGAGATGATAGGGGCTCCTTAAAGATTTCTCTCAGTTGCGGATGATTTTCTATAAGGTGCCATTTCCCCATGAGTGTGTCCTTTAGGTTAGGCAATGTCAGATGGTATTGTGTTACAAAGGGCAGTATTTTCTGCGCTAGCGACATTTCTCTATCAGGGAATTTAATCTCTGAAAGGTGTTTTTCTACAATTCTAGCTGAGTAATCTCTATTCTGCAGGCGTGTTTTGAAATTGCTCATGTTTTCCTCAAAAGTAAATTGAGAGTAATTTGTTCTCAGAAACCTTAACGCTTCTCCTTTTATAAAGTTTAAGTTTGCCACTACAGCCCTCAGAATAGACCTTGTCACGGTTTTCGACGCCATCTTGACGAGTAGGCAAACGCGTGAGAAATTACAGTGTTTGTATCAGAATCTAATGTCGAATAATTTCCGTGGAACGGCTGTTCTGAACAAAATATGATTTGTAAACTAAAGCTTCACTCCTAAGGATTCTCCTGAAAAAATTTGAGGGCGTTTAATACATGCACTAGAAGACCTAGAACCACTTTTTAAAATTTTCTATACATTTGTCTGTAAAAAAGTCACGGGAAAATTACAGACATATATGGAAAATCTAATGCAAGCCTCTGGAGAAATTTAAGCACAGGTATGCCCCCAAAATTTTTTAGGACAATCCTTTGCCTTGTAGCTTTAGTTTACAATTGATATTTTTTTCAGAACAGTCGTTTTACGGAAATTATTCAACATTAGATTCTCATACAAACACTGTAATTTCTCACGCGTTTGCCTACTCGTCAAGTTGGCGTCGAAAACCGTGACAAGGTCTATCTGTTGGATTGTCCTAGAGTCACCCTTATCATTCACATTGTCCGCCATATTGACCAGAGAGTTTGAGTGAAGGGAAATCTTTTCGCGCCAAAATGCAGTTATGCAAACATCCCGTATGTACAATGTAGCGAAACTCTTATCATTTCCGGTTGCTGTGCATTTTTACTTCCGGTTCCTTTCGAATTGAAATTTTGGTTTTTCAAATTCGAATATGTGACGTGACTTTAAGTTCAAATTAAAGGTTTCATTTGGAATTTTGTGGAAGATTATGGTTGCATTGTTGATGATTAAGTGGCTTATTAGAGTGGAGAAGGTGAATTGAAGTTCAAATCATGTAATTTGCATTTTAGTTGGAATGGTGATTTGAACTTCAACATCCGCGATGTCGAGTTTTCCCTTTATAGTTTCAGCTTGTTCAAAGTAACTTCAAGTTCAATGATGCTATTTCGACTGCGTTCATTGCGATTTCAAATTCATTTGACGAGATTTCAACATGGATAGTCTAATTTTTGAACTTCAAATTGTCTTTTATTTTCAATTATTTTTGTCCGCAAATGTACGCCATACTATTGTGGCAAAGTTTGAACGAATTCTATGAGAGTGTTTTCAGAATATTTTAAAACGAAGTTTTAAGAATCATAAAAATAGTGAAATAGCTTGCTATCGACACAATTAGCTAATGTTTCAAGAAAATGATAAGCTTTGGAAACACGGCTTCATCTTACAGTGGTTTGATTCCATTGAAAACTGTGAACAAAAAAAAGAGGGGAATTTCTGTAGGCGATTGTGAGTAAGAAGAATTCTATTAACTTACATTCAGCTGCCTTTGTTACAGTTTTTTCACATAATTTGGTCCATGCCTACAAAATTCAAATTTTTCAAAAAAAAACCACTTGATAAAATTTTTTGCAAATTTAACAATTCTGAGATCAATTGTCGATAAAAATACCCTGCAAGTTTCAAGAACATTGAAAACAGGGAAGGCTTTTAAATAGGGCCTCAAATATAACAAATTCTCCTACCAAATTAATTTTTTGTGTTTACAAGTGAGCGTCCTCATTATTCACTGGCATTGTTTTCAAGTTTCATATGCATGTGCACAAGCAAAAAGATAAAATTTGCATCAAAAAGGACCCTCGGTTAAATCTCTGGAATATACTAATGACTGGGTAAAGAAGTTAGTGATATATTATGACATCACAGCAACTCTTTGTAAGAGTTTCAGTGATGTTATAACCGGAGTAAGATAATTAAGTATTGCATCCTACACGATGAGTCGAACGTCTATAATTTTTGCCAGAGATTTAGATGCTGTTATTATTGTAAGTGAGATGTTTGTCATAGCAAGGGGTACACGAGGTAAAAGTTGACTGTATTTAAAATTGTGGCTTCCTGTTGCAGAAAAAATATAATTATTGTATGTTATTAGCCTTTAAGTGACATGATTATTAAGTAATATATAATCACCTCTCTGCGGAGTGTTGATACCTCAAAGGGGTCACCCATGTCATGACCAGCTAACAAACAAAATTTAATACATCAACATTTTCAAGGACATTTCAAGACTTAGATTAAAAATTGAGATGAAGACAAACAAGCTTTATAATACAACAAACAAGAATTAAATAATTTTTTTTTGATTTTCTTTATTTTGAAAAGGAGGCAAAAAGGTTTTGAGAGGATTATGTCATGACCACTCTGGTTCCCTGCCAGGCACTTCGAGCCAGGCATCAACAAAACCTGGAAGGTTACAGATGGGGCTGATGATCCAGGTTTTTTTCAAAGCCAGTGTGAGTTGCAAACTAGACTCAGAATGATATTCAGCTTGGTAATTTGCACTGAATTTATTGAAATGTCATCACCTGCAACATAAGTGCATTTGGCAGTGGGGGGATGGCTCAACTTAATGGTGCTAAATTTAAAGCTCTGAGACGTTAAGACAAAAATAATTTTCATTAATTTTCAAGATCCCAACATACCTTCCTGGATCTTCTGACTAAATTTCATTTTAGCCGCAGGCCCGTTGTCAACAACAATCTTTTAAACAAAGTAAAGGATGCTTTAATTAATAACGTTATTACATACATGTATGGTTTCAGGGAAGCAGATGTGCATTATAAATAAGAAAGTAAGTTAGAGTTATGACTCACAGTAGTTAAATGGAGAATAACAAGAAATGTAGTTTGATTATAATGTAAACAAGGCCAGGTGAACAAAACTATTATTTTAAGTAATTTAATAGATTGAAAAATTCATAATAATTGATTAGACAGACATTGTGAATTCAGGGCTTCTGATATTTCGTGAGGTCGCGAAGTCATAAAATTCAGGTCAATCCATGAAATCCCGTGAAATTCACAAAACCCACAAATACCACAAAATTTGCCAGTAATCTTATCAAATACATATCTGTACAACATATTTTGAAACTTTATTTGCAAGTTTACTTGCTGTAAACTTGCAAATTTATCTTCAAACTTTGTCACTGAAACGAGCAATCAATGTTCCAAATCTACCAGGCGTAGATTATGTTGCGAAAAACTGCATGGCACTAGCCTTGATGTTAAAGGTGTTGCCATTTAACTTTGCCATTGGTTCATTTCTGGAGTGTATTGTTGTTGAAAGAGTAAATGATGACCTCTGTTAAGAAAACGTTAAAAACACTGGTCTGATCAACGCAAAGCCGACTGATTTCTAGGGAAATTTGCCCTGAAAATTCCCACAAAATCATCCATTTTTAACTGATTGCTTTTAGGTGAAGTTTGCCCTGAAGATTCCTGCAAAACTGGCCGATTTTTCCGGGAATCTGTCCCGCACAATCCCACAAGATTAATTTTGACTTTTTTTCCCCAACCAATTCTATAAGCCCTGTGAATTTCAAACCACCAAAACTCTTTGTGATGTACCTTCCTGTCCTGTCCAGGTTTGATTCTAAGCCTGGTAAGTCCCACATTATATTGTATTTCACAGACCAAAAATGTTTACAATAAACAAAGATAACAATGACACATCTAACGAGGTCGATGAAGACAAAACGTTATATGACATACCGAGTAGGCAGGACCCACTGCAATTATAGCATGTCCAGTCAGGGTTGCTATGGTTACTATATGAGCCTTATTAAGTGGAACCTTGTCATCATTGAGAGCCTGTGAAAGAATTAAAAGAACCCAAAATATTATGAGGCAAATCCAGTTAACAACAAAGAGTGTCATCTCTGTCATCAATAAGTGGTCAGTTTGGCGACATAGGCGCAGACAGGTGCAGTCTATTTTAATTGTTTGCAAAGCCCTCCATGTGTTGTACAGTGGTAGCCACTAGGCATTGTTTATCCTTTTGGTTCCTCCCTTCCTTTTATTTTTTGTCCCTTATTATGTTTCTCCATTGATCGACCAGTCAGTGTGTGACAGGTGTCAAGAGTGGGGATTCATGGCAAGGAGGCAATTGGATTAACCAGCCATGGGTGCTGTGACAAAAGTGGAAGCCCCTCAACATCCCAGACACTTAACCTCCACCGAGCATTACAGTTCTTCAACTTTAATATACTGTATGAGCCTTAAGCTGAGAATAAACATGAAAATATCTGCAGGATAAGTGCTGAGGTTACCCTCTGTTTCATATGGTGAATTGCATCAGCCATGGCCATACGCCCTTCAGCATCAGTGTTCCCAACCCTCACTCTGGTTCCAGCAGCAGATGTGATGATCTCATCAGCAACATAACCCTCTACAAAAGAATCAGGATTGGGTATCACGAACTCAATAACTCCAATCAGGCTGGAGAACAGACATCCTACATTGCTACATTAATTAAAATATTTTCTTTAAGTTTAGTTATTTGCAATAATTGTCAATCATAACACTTAATGTTTAGCAGCTCTTTTTAAATTTACTCAAGCCTCTTAGTTAGTTACGACAGATTAGCATGTATGATTCTAGGAGAACGATTGCCTACCCCTCCGCTAACCATAATAGCCATAACCATAACCATATAGTTTAGTACATTTTACCTGCTCCTACACTGTTGCGCACCATGGCCATTGTCCCGAGGACTTTTATTCCTTTTGGCTTAAGTTTGGCTAGAGTCTGGATAGTAACAATAAAACAGAAGAATATGAAGACTATTGATGGCAAAAACTAGACTGTTAGCAAGCATACAGTTTTCTTACACTAACTACGTTAATAATGAACTTTCTTGAACAAAACGCTGTTACATGTACTTTTTCTTAATAAACTTTTTTATTCTCTCTGTAATTATTATGTTGCTCTTTGATCATGAATAACTTGCATCCCAGTCGACAGATTGTCAGTATAGACATTACAAGTGATTATAACAATCATATTTTCACAGCTGGCCCAAATAGTTTGATACAGTTGTTTTAATTTTTTTATCATAAGTTATGCAAGCTTCATTATTAAATTAGATTTAATAATTTGACAGTGAACTATTAATTAAAGTTACCCTCAGCTATTTTAATTATAATTATCAATTAATTAGGGGCTTGAAGAAAGATTGTTCAATTTTCCATCTCTTAATAACTAAAAAAAGCACTTGATCTAGATATTTGTATCAATGCTCCTAATACAGTTGAACCTCCAGAAAGCAGCCACCCTCAGTGTACTGGCAAGTGCCGCTTAGTAGAGGTTGGCCACTCAATATAAAATGGAGCTTCGTCATAAATTAGCTAAGATAAACATAATCTTCAGCAGAAACACCTCTTTATTTTCAAAACAAACACGCGACAAGAGCAACATAATTGGTTTTTTATTGGTCGTCACCTTCTAACTCGGACTGTATTAATTTTCTTTCATCATTACATTCTTGAAATAAAGCCAAACTAAGTGTATCAAGCCCTAGACAGCCGCTTAACAGAGGTGACAACAACAGGAGAACTCTTGTGGGGAGGGCCAAAAGGTAGAGGTTGAAGTTTCCATTCTTTTCTGTTTTGAGACTACTGGCTGCTTAATAGAGGGTGGCTGCTTTATGGAGGTTCAAATTAACTGTAACATATAATTTTAAAAATGAATACACTGGCGTGCAAACATAAAAGTATACCTGAAAGAACCCAGCCACAGCAGCAGCACCACATTTATCCCTTGAAAACAAAAATAAATCAGATTTTTTGACCAGGCTTTAAACACCGACCCTTCTAGCGGATTGTCTTTTCCAACTACAATTTACTATTATTCATCGATCAGTCAATCCCAAGTTGACATAATTTCTTTGAAAGTCCCTTGCAGTGTTGAACGTTTGAATGTGTGTTTTCTTTCAAATGACAGAAAACATGTATAACAATGATGGGACTTTGTATAATTCAATAAGGCTGCAATGATACATTGAAACACAGGTGAGGTGAACCACAATATTCTTCCCAAATATCCACATAAAAAATATTCCACAACAAAATAATTTTTGAAATCACTGCCTTTGAATTTCTTTACTCAAGATCTGTACATTAGCCCTTGAAAGGTGAGTTTAGTTGTTAAAAACGGTTCATACTCTTTCAAGTTCTTTAAATTCAATGAATTTCCGTGACTTTTTCCATGAATTTTTTCAGTTTTCTTTGAACTTAGGTTTAGCTGCCACTTTCCAAATTTTCAAACTTTTTCTTGTGTTTGGTGCTTCTTTTTTACCTAACTCAGTTCAACTGACACAAATTGTGGTGTCCACCAAAATGCATGCCATTCACGCTATTCAATGTTACTTGTCACTAATACTTTCTCCATGCTGTGACATCTGCAGTGACTTAAACATATCTACCAAACAGAAGTTAAATTTTCCATGACTTTCAATGACCAAAAATTAAATTTCATGACTTTCCAGGGCTGGAAAATGAAATTCGTAAATTACATAACTTTCCAGGTTTTCCATGATCCATATGAATCCATTGTATAAAATAATAATAAAAGGTTAGAAATATTTTGGCTTCACAGTTCCATACCTGTATGTGTGAAAAGAAGTGCAAAACATTTTGATCTGAATATTTTGCAATAGCCCATATATTGCATTTGTAGGAAGCTGCATAATTGCAGCTCACAAGTATCAAATTGAGGAGATGAAATGACACAGAATGATAATTATAGATGTATAATTTACAGGGTGCAAAGAAAGTCAGTTTTAGAGCCTGCCATTCTGGCAAGCTGTAGCTAGCATGTACCAGCCCATAAGTCATTTCAACCAGCCCCAAAACTCTTTTTGATTAGCATGATTGTTACAATGCTTCTGTAATTTGAATTTCCCCCCAAAACAAAACTTGCCCATCAGGCATGTTAAGAACAAAAATCACTAGTCCGATAGCAGAATCCACCAGCCCTGGGCTATTGGACACAACTTTCTTTGCATGCTGAATTTATCAATATTATGTGTACCTGCTCATTCCAGCCATATGTCCACCTGCCTTGACATCAGCACCTCCAGTGTCATAAGTAACACCCTGGGATGATAAATTGGACGATATAGTGGAAACTCTCCTAACAGACACTGTTGTTAGTGGGGCAGCTCTACTTACAGCCACCTTCACAAAACCCTGTTTTTCTCAACTCCCATACAAACTCTGTATTCTTTACATTCCCGTAAGTGGCCAGCTCAGGTTAAGGACACCTTTTTTGTGTCCTGAAGGTGTCTGCTTATGAGAGCTTCCCCTGAAATTCGCTGAATGGTGAAGCTAATTAATACAGTGTATTATTAAATACTCCATGTGACAAAGTCATTTAGAGGAAGACATCGCAATAATTTTCATATGGAATTTCTTTAAAAAGTAAATCTTGTTCAACTGGAGATTATTTCCCCCTTTTTAAAAAAAAATTTTCTTTTGATTTTGGCTTAAAATCTTGATGAGGTAAGAGCTTCATCTTACTTCTTGTAAGCTACTGTATAAGTCCCCGGAAAGACAGATGAAAGAACCCTTCATGGGGTTGCCCCAAGGAAAGATGTCAGTTTTAGCCAAGTATATACTATTTGATTTGCCATTACTAACCTTATTATAAAATAATTTGTAAGGTGTTGCTAATTAAAAATAGCAATTGAGTTTAAGTCCAAAAAGAAAGTATTTCACAGTGCCATTTGTTTGTTTTGTTACAGCCCTGGCTAAATCCACATACCTTCCCTACTAGAAGGACAGTTTCTTCAATGGGTCCCTCTGGTACATATTCCAGATCAATTATTCTGCCAGCATGCCTATCAATAGCTTAATAACACATGGAAGCTAATTAACAAGTTATTTGTATTTCAGATGGCAAACATTATTTCAGTCACAACAGTTTATGAACCATGATGGCACATGCAAATCACCTAAGAGAGGTCATAGTCTGATAGATAAACAAAAAAATGTAATAATAATAACAGTATATAATAATATAAACATTTTTATATTTGGGATATTGCTTTTAATTTATGGAACATCTCTCACAAAACCTGAAACCTTACAATTAGTTTATTACACTCACTCTTCCTAAAACAAAAATGATGGAGAATGTATAGGGAGAAATAACTGATTATTGTTTAAAATCTAAAAGCTCTTTGTTAAGTATAAAAATGTAGAGAAGGCCGTTAGTTCACTTTGTAGCAATAAAACTTGATCAAAGCTATTAAATAAACCTAATAAATCACTACCTGGGTCAGAAAAAGGTATGACAACTGTAGGCTGGAATAACATTTTAAGTTTTACCTCTTGAACACCTGTTGACTGCTGCATAAAGTGGATACTTTGTTTCAAACTCTTTAACATCCTTGATTACTGAAACCTGTAACCCCAATGCAAAGTAAACAGCATTTTAACTTGTGACATTTGTTTATTTTAAAGAAGGATGCTCTGGTTTTTATAACCATGTATAAGAATAAACAAATCACTTATGTAACTGAAGGAATACAAAAAAAGTAAACTATTAAATTTTTACTACTAGTAAAAATTTTTGTCAGATTAAAAATATTAATAAACTATAAAAAAAATATCGCTAACAATATGTGCACTAATAAAATATATAAGTGCACACACTTACATCGTCCTGCTGCTAACAGTAACATTTTCATGTACATTTTTAACAAAATAATGTTCTTAAAATGGAAAAAAAAAGGAGGGTGTGTGTTTTTTTTGTTATTTGCTGTTGTTTTTTTTTCATGGACTTAATTCCATTAGCAGGTAGTGCTGAAGTAAGGGCAATTCCACACGAGCAGACAAAATCGGAATTATCTTTGAAACTTCTAACCAAAAATTGTATGGTGACAATTTTTGTTTTGAACAAATTTATCCCTACTCATGAAAGCTACAGTCTCTTATCAGGTCGTTTACATGTACATCTGACAACACTTACATTTGTTTATGAAAGAATAATGGCTTTACAACAAATGATGGACAAGAAAAACACATTTTTGTTTATTTAGTTGATTTTGTCCAGTTGCATATTTTGCAGTTTTTGCAAGGCCATCCCAAAAAATCATTGATTTTGTAATTTTCACAGCAAAGTTCAATCCTGGACATAAGTGTAGGCAAATTTTGTCAGCGGCACCTAATTTAAGATTGTCCTGTCCAAGGCCAAAAATTGTGAAATTGCAACAAAAGCATTGCAGGTGATGACAGAAAATTTGTCTAAATAATCAGGCTTTTATAAAACAAACCTTTAAAATCATTATAATTCTCAACAGACATGGAAATTTGCACTTTACCCTGAAAGTTTCAAGAGTGACTAACATCACTTTTCTGCTAACAATTTTTATTATAGATCTATACATCATCAAGTAAACTGGTTAATATGAGAATATATTCACAAAATGGTCACCAAAGGGAGATACTTTGATCTTTAATCAAATCTCTTATTAAATTAATAACCAAATATTGAAGGAAATGTATTACAGGAGAACAGTCTGGGGAATTCATATGTGGATATACTGGGGCTTAACACATAAAAATGGGAAGACTCACTGTAGTTTGATTTTAACTTTATCACTAGCATCACCACTGGGGACCGGAGAATTGTTACATTTAAAATTTAAACATTACTTGTAGAAAATTAATCGCTCCATTTTTGAGCTATTTTGAAAAAATAGCTCATATGTCAGTGGTGTGAGCGTATGTATCTTTGTGGCTTTGTATCTTTGTGACTTTTTTTTAATTGTATCTTTGTGGCTTTGTATGTTGGGATGTTTGTTGCAAGAGCCAATAAGGTTGAAGGTACTATGAGTTGATGCTTAGGAACCAGTGAGATCTTGGCATCTATTTAAACATGGCATTGGTAAAGTTCGAACAAGGGCACTTTGAGACTGCCATCTTGATCCTTCACAATTTTTTCGTCTTTTATTACGGGTACAGGTGTTTGGAAGCATTACATAAAATATCTTCATGATTCAAACGCTGTGAACAGTGAAGCAGCTGTTTAAGGTTTCATATTTAAGTGTGGATGCTGCTTCGAGGCATTTCTGACCTAATTCGGCTATCGGTACAACGCACGTCAGTATGAATTCTGTTTCACCTGCTACAACTGGGTAGAGTATAAAAGATGAAATATTTTCAAATCTCTTCCAGTGAAGTAACAATTGATATTTAGATATAGACTTTAAAATAAAATGTGGTTTTAGAAGCTTAAAAGGCAGCATATTTTTTTGAAAGCTGTATCGAGTATTGTTAATCCTGTAAATAAGCTTTAAAAATATTGTTCTCTCGCTTACAAAGATCAACCGACCTTTTTCGTTCTATTTAGTAAAGATGCGTAACTTAAGTAGAAACAGTAGCGTTAGGGAATAAAATTGGAAGAAGCTAGTTGACACAATAATTAGATACTGTTGTATTGAGTGGAGTAACATGATATAAGTTGAAATATATTTCGGCAGTTTGATAATTTTCTTGTAGGTTAATAAATGTTAGGCTATCAACCTTGACGTTGCATGAAACATAATTTAATTACAGATGTTGTAATAAAGCCGAGGTGATTTCTTAAAATCGTTTGAGAAAATTTTGTAGTAAAACAATTTGCCTCTTTTTTACGTACGAATTGTGAAAGGGCCACAGACCAACATCTTCACATGCAAATTGTGTGCATGAGTTATTTTTATAATTCTGTTTACTAGATTACTGTGTGATAACTCGAATTCCCTCACGTACGAACCACGAAAGGGGGCAAAGTCCAACACTTTCACGTGCCCGCTGTGTGACAGTACATTTCATGCAGATTGGCTTTTCACAATAATAATAGTAACTTGGACGTATGAAGACCTGTTTCGTTTAGTAACCAATGCCTCAAAAAAGGCTTTTGTCTTTTAAGAAGCAATAGCTTTTAAAACATGACGAAATAAGTTGTCGGAGTAAAAGACTGTTTCACAAATGTTAATAAATGTTAGGTTATCAACCTTGACGTTGCATGAAACATAATTTAATTGCAGATGTTATAATGAAGCCGAGGTGATTTCTTAAAATCGTTTGAGAAAATTTTGTAGTAAAGAATTTGCCTTTTTTTAACGTACGAATTGTAAAAGGGCGAAAGACCAACATCTTCACGCGCAAATTGTGTGCGTGAGTTATTTTTATAATTCTGTTTACTAGTTTACTGTGTGATAACTCGAATTCCCTCACGTACGAACGACGAAAGGGGGCAAAGTCCAACACTTTCACGTGCCAGCTGTGTGACTGTACATCTCATGCAGATTGGCTTTTCACAATGATAAATAGTAACTTGGACGTATGAAGACCTGTTTGGTTTTGTAACCAATGCCTTAAAAAAGGCTTTTGTCTTTTGAGAAGCAATAGCTTTTAAAACATGAAGAAATAAGTTGTCGGAGTTAAAGACTGTTTCACTGAGTAGAATCGCACGTGAAAACCTCATGAATTATGATGATGCAACCATCTACCACCATGATAAAAATCCTGGTATTTCGTAACTATTCAGTATTCGGTGAGTCACATTTTGGCTTAAGAAACTCCGAGGAAACCTTAGAGTTTTCCAATCCTTCTAATCAACGTTTGGTGAGTAGAAATTTATTTCGCTTTATTTGTTGAACTTGCACCAGATGTAACAGGGAAAGACAGAGGAAAGTGAATATATAGCTTTAGGATCGACTCAGCTGAGCGTTTCGCGTTTCGCGTTTTCATTTATGTACTGCAATACGCAATTTCGCACAAAAACCCAATCTACATTTAGATGAAAGAGGTAGATTCATCACTCTTGGTAAGGTTACACCGAAGCATTAAAGTTACACTGATGCATTCAAAATAGCTCATGCACGTTTAACGTGCCTATGTTATAAATATGTTGCTATAATTATAACATAAAAAATGCAAACCTTCACGGGACTTTTAGGATCTTTAAATAATTCCCTTAAATATTCTTCAACACGAGGAGCTGCCATTCTTTCCGGGTCTGATCCTCCTATGTCTCGACAGACATACCTAAATTTTACAGAAAATACATGTTAATATGTACATTCATTCTATGATTAAACCAAGGTTAAAATGCTTGTTTGTGCAAAGCTATTTACACGTATTCTCAAGCAATGCAAATAACTAAATTCTGCTACACCCCCCCCCCCAAAAAAAATAATTATAGCTCATAAAAATTTCATAACAAATTAAAACAACAACAACAACAACAAAACATTTATCATGTCTCCTACCTTCCAGAATCAATGGCTTTGACATACTCCAAGTTGCAACTCTAAGAAAAAGTGCATGTGGTTATACCCACAAATCAAAATCAGTTTTTAACTAACAACATCTTAATATAATCTTGACAAGAGGTATATGTCTAGCAACTCACATCATTAAGAACAACCACTCCAAGCTGTTTCAGTTTCTGCTTCTTATCAGGAAAGGCTTCTCTCAACTCAAGGGGCTAATATTAAGGAAAAATTTACATTGTACAAAGTTAGATTTAGAACACATCTTAAATTAAATAGCTCTGTAAAGCCAACACAACAGAGCTGCCAGGCTCGATTATAATTTAAGTGTTGCCTACAGTAAACACCCTAGTACAAATAGAAGATAAGCAACACCCTGGTTTCACTGCTCTTTTCAAACAGCTACAAGGCTGTGCTCTTGGAAAAATTGAAGAGAGCCCAAAGCTCTGAACCTGTGAAATTCATGATCAGGGTGCCCAGCATGGGATTACTACAAAAAAACTACAATTTCCCAGTCACCCAAGAGCAAAAGTAAGCCACCAGACTAGGGGCAACCGGGCTTTGCTAGAGCACAGCCCTCCCTTCAAACAGTTATTTTCTTAAGGAGCTAGGGATAAACAGGACAAGGCCAGTGCTTCAGCGGAGGCTGAATCTGTGAACCTCTGCTTGGCAGAATATGGCTGAGAACTGAGAGCTGACCAGGCGGCAGTTAGATGTGGCAATAAGGAGAATATCCTGGTGGAATGAATGCACCCTGTAAACTCACCACATAGAGTTGATGAAGAGCTCCAAGCAATGACACAGACCATGCATTGGTGAATGTTTCACCAGGTATAGTCACCAGAATGGGAGACTCACTACCAGCCTTCAAAGCCCTGTAAGTAATGGTCAAATCATTAATTTATTTGACAAAAAAAAACTCAGGATGCTTCATAAGCATTTTGCTGGATGATAAAGTCAACAGTTAAAAGAGAAACCTGAAAGATATGAGGCTTTGATCATAAATAATTACATATATATTTTAGAGCAATATGGTGGAAAACATTTAAATTTACTCAAAACAAACCGTATGTCTTAATTCACACACTGAAAACAAAATTGTCTGAAAAAATTCCAGGCTGAGGTAATTATTGAGACATATTTACTAAACACCAACAAAAAAATATCTTAAATTCCACTAACATCATCTCTAGCACTAAATAATATCACACTCCCATGACACTTGAATGAAAAAGGTGGCTTTTACTGTCAGGGCTATAAATATGCTCTTTGACTCACCCGCTGGTCCCTGTAACTTAATTATTGCATGATGAACCAAGTTATAGTCCAAGTGAATCAATTTTTCTCTGATCCATTTGTATATTTCTCACAAAATTTTTGAAACTTAATAGAGAAAGGCACATTAAAACTTTACAGTTGGCAATGCAATCATTTAGAGATAACACACTGGAGGAAAAATTTTAAAAAAATACTTACCGCTTGATTCCATTCACAGCTGCCTCATAGTAACGTCTAACATCATCATAATCTCTGTTCACAGGTCCTGTAGGTGCATGGACCTAAGGTGGAGCATACCATAATAATTACTGATTCTTTCAAAGTTTTACTTACACGTACAAATGCATGTGTATGTATGCAAAAATATCACAAATTTTATGAAGAAACAAAGGGCAGATATTCAAGATCAGGAAAACAAAAAAAAAACACAACCCAAAGGGGTCTATTACCAGTATAAACATGATTGTGTGTTACAGGTCAAAATAAAATTCAGGATAAGATATTCTAGCCAGGGCTGTAGCATGGGGAGGGACCAGGTATCCCTCCGCCCCCCCCTAGTTTTTTGCCCCAAAAAGTCGAAACACGCACACATAAAAGTTGAACATAAAAATTCACCTCCCAGAGCATTGAAACAATGATGTCTCTGTAGCTGGTGAGACATTAAATTTTTATGTGGCCCAATGTAATTTAGGCAAAGTTAACCTCGAAGCAATGCTGGTCAGCAGTTTTTCCAGATATACTGGGGGTGGCCCAATGCCTTGTCGTGAATGCTAACGCAGAAACTTCGACATTTCACAGTTTCAAGGGTTTATTTCAAATAGGAAAAGTTCACAGCCAAAGGTACACACGAAATCTTAACCCAACTAACTAAAAAAATTAAGATAACATGCTTAAAAACAAGGTATTGAAATTGATCCCTTAATGATATACATTCCGATCACTACCACGATAATATTATTGACTGTCCATCTTAATTGTCACGCAATATTATAATCTCACACAGCCTCTAGAAGGAGCACCTCGTGACTTATATACGCAGTTGCTTGCTTGCAGGTCTTCGTTGTTGCAATAGCTTACTGTTTGCATGCCATTTTGTGCTTTGGTTGTTCCCTCCCTCTCTCCCTCTTGACTTGAGGTAAGGGCCAGGTAAGTATTGGTTGGTAAGTATTCCACTGAATTGTTCAGTTTGACAGTGCCTGGTAGGGGTCGCTGGCAGAGTTGCCATGGATACCTCCTCCTCATGCTGGAGCATTGCCTGGCTCCACCAACTTTGTGGGCACCAGCGCCCAAGCTCATCAATTGGTGATGACTTTAACTGGTTTTAAGATACAGAGACTAGTCCAATGGGTCTCCTGGACCCAAAACAAAACCCTCTGCTTTTCAAACAGAATAAGTTACCCAAACTCTTTGTGCCCTCCTAGTTTCTAAAGGCTTGCTACAGCCTTATTAACTTAGGTTGATTCTACATTTTTTTTTTGTCACCAAGAAATAAATCATGAATAATTAGGCCTAGGAGACAAAGGACATTGAGAATCAACCTAGTTTAAATGTCTCTATTCATTTTCATTTTTTTTTGTTCTTAAAAAGTTTTAACTTAATAAAAACAATAATCCTTCAAAGGTCCATTCTAAGTACTGTGTAATACAAAGTAACTAGACTCACCAAGCTTTTATTCTTCTTGCGGAGTGGAAACAGCAAAGTTTCATTATAAACAGCTTTGTCAACCTGCAAAGTGGAACCAAGTTGTAAGAAAGTGAAAAGGCTACAAGCACTACAATGTATATGTACATATAGCTGACAACACTGACTTTAGTAAAGTATCTATACTAAAATGCACACACTTCCAGTAAGTTTTGATGAAGTAGTGGGACTTTTTGTTTGAGAAAACTGCAAACTACTTCAGTCTTGCAGAAACCCCAATAAAACACAATAAAAATAATAAAACTTTCTGCAAAGCTATATCACTCACTGTGTACATCGCAAACCTGACACCTTCCTCTTTTAAAGTCCCTACACTTTTATTCATAAAGAACTTACACTCTGATAGGGAAAACTACCACTACCACACAGCAGCAACCAGGTTTAATTTTACAAATTTGTAGTTTATGACCACAATATATACCTCTGCAGTTTTCTTTAACTTCTTCTTCAGAAAATTCCATGTGGAATTGTCCCATTCCAGATTTTCACACACAAGAATGTAGCAATCAAATCCCTCTTCCTCTGGATCAGATACTGGAACCACAGGACAAGGGAGCCTAACGGAATAAAATAATTATTATAGTACATGTGAAAAAAGACCAGTTCAGGCCCTCCTCCCCCAAAGAAATAACAACAACATTGTACAGCTCATCCTGTCCATGATGCCTGACTTAGATACAGAAGAAAGTGGTGTCCATTGGCTTATGGGACAAACAGATCAAAGTGGCCATTGTGGAGAGATGGCTGACTGTTACATATAGTAGATATACACTGTATGTCACTGTGCTCTGTAACAGACCAATTCCAATATAATATTAAAATTCACACTTGGCTGTGAGGCTTGGAGGAATAAAATAAAAGAAATCATCTTGAGGCTCTGTAATAAAATAATACATTTCTTTTGTTTTATTCCTCCAAGCCTTGGAGCCAAGTATGAAGTTTGATATGTCAAAAATGGTCTATTATGTACAGGGTCCCTACAGAAGGAAACTAAGATAACATAGGAAAAGTTTGTTCAAACTGTTTAGAACAGTGAAGGGAACAGTGATATAAAAGGGTAGAACTGGTGGAAGGCAGAAAATATAAATAATAGATTACTTATGACAAAAAAAATGTTGAATGAAAGATACTCTCACTCTGTTACCATGAAAATTTTTTATTATTATTCGCCATATTGCTGACTACATGTATAACACACATGTATAAATTATTGTATTGTTAGTGAATAAATGACTTCTTCCTAAGAAACAATTTACTGTATCTCCTGAGCATCATAATTCAAATAAACAAACAACAGAGAGATAAACTTTGGAAACTAGTAAATACGCAGGACAGCTGTCAAAAGTACCCCAAAACATTACAGGTACAGAGTAACTGTACAATCAGTTTAAATCTTTCTTTCTGTAGATTGGTGAGAGGGTCAAAGCTGTTCCTTAAGCTTTCCGTCAAGGAGGAATACCATTAACCTCTAAAGTACTAACTGAATGACCAACATCAGTTTTCTCCCAACAACATCAATACATTATCAAGAGAGAAGGTTATGAGAATTCATTATTGTCATATTATGATAACCATATTATTGTCATATTATGATAACCAAAGGAAAATAATGGTTAGATCTTTTATAAAACTCTCTCAACTAATTGTATGGAGAACAGTCTGGAGAATTTGGATGTGTGTGAGTATTTAGTGTAAGGAGTTACATTCTAATGAACAGATCTCTCTTCTCACGATCCCAAGGACTTGCGTGCCACCTGATGGTCATTTAGACTCTTTGATACAAGACACACCAGTTTCAAAAAATAGAACTTGTTTGTCAAACCAGTTAGAGAAAAAATCAAACTGCTTCAGAGAAAAAATATAATAAACCGGTTCAACAGCCACTTGTCTCCACTACAAGGTTTTGGTTACAAATCTCCTTATGGGATGTTCTTATGGGGTAGGGATAAGTTGAGATTGAGCTTCTCAGGTTCCAGCTTGTCCTTTGGGCAAGCATCTCTCACATTTAATTTTTCTAGCCCGGGACCACTTCTTACTCATCTTGGTTAATGATTTTGTTAGAATATGACTTCCATGGACCCTAATGCCCATTTGGCAGGAGAGCTTTTAAAAGTTACAGTTACTTGCCCAGCAAACCAGTCTATACTACTTGTCCCAGACAACTGGTCCAGACATTCCTCAAGCCCTACATGAACACATGTGGCAGCAAGCTCTCCACTGGGAAAGCAGAGGGATAGAACAAGCAAGTGATTTTCTTAGTTGGTAACAAATCAGACAGACCAGAAGGATAAGAAAACCATTTGGAGCAAACGGGTCAACCTTATCTTATTTCAAGAAATATATAGTGTCATTTACCTACAGAAAACGTTACCCTTTTAACTCTTAAGAGAGAAGGAGGTTCAAGGGTTAAAAGACATGACAATCTTGTGTCCTTGTTTAATAATGCTGTGGGCTGTCAAATTTTGGACATGAAAATAATCTACCACCAAAGATGGGCCAGAAAAACAACATCCTAATAACATGCATATCACGTACCACACATAGTGGATAATACATTCCCAGAAAACTTGAAAAAATAATAATTTCTTGTAAACTAGTATCTAAAATATTTCCAACATAATTTTGTTCTCCAAGATAAGAAAACTATTTCCAAAACAATGTTACATTATTTCTGTAATGCTATCAAAAAACAAACAAACTGAAAGTGAAACCCCAGAGAGGAAAAACATGATACATCACGTAAGCTTCTCTCTAGCTCCACCCGAGATTTAAGACCTCACACCATATTATCTTCAGGTTTCTTTTTTTTTTTTGTCACCAGTAAAACTTGTATTTATGGCTACACCCATTATTAGCCATAAAGCTCTTTTTAAGGGAGAAAAATATCGAGGAGATGACTAAAACAGCTGTTGTTTACCTAAAATGCACTCTTTGCTCAATATGATTTATAAAAATTGACTGAAATAGACATTAATTTTATCACCCTGGGTAGATAGAGATCTTCTTCCTTGCTTTACATGCAAGAGAGCGCGTGCAACTCCAGTGGCAACTCGCGCGCTATGCTTTGGGCATGAGCCTGGATCCAAATATGAGAAAGAGAAAGGAAAACGGTAATCACGTTAACAGAAAATTTTACTGTACCTCAAATCTTCTCCTTCCGACATTTTTTAAGGCAAAAACCCAAAAAGATGAAGACACCGTCCTATCGAAGTGTGATGCTGCCGTGAGTGGATGAGTGTCGTGTGACTCGCGTGATTCTATAGTTTGTCGACTGCAGTCTTTGTAGCCTGCGTTGGCTACATCCAGTACGCCATATAAACGTCACGAAAAACAGTTTTCGCCCTGCCCGAAACTACTTAGGAACAGCCATTTTTATTTCCAAACGTTGAACGGTTTTTTTTCTGTCTGCAATGGCTCGATCGCCAGTAACTTTGGGGGACTTTTTAAGAAAAGATCCTTCCTCTACCATGGTTGGAGCACCGCGACCAAGAAGCCCGAAACAGACAGATAAAAAGTTTAATTACGCGGCTGGAAAAAACGAAGATTGGAATACCGTCTCCAACGCGGTTACTGCGTTGCAGGGTTGTTTCTTTATCCTCGTAAAACACGACTCACAGACTGACAACTCTTTCAGACTAAACTCATCGCCCTCACAAAAAGAACGATATATCATATCATGAATACTTAACTTCGATTCCTTACCTCCGACGACCAGATTGCTAGCTCAACCTGCACTCAGCTCCTGAACTCAGCTCCAGTTTTCTTAACGAGAAGAACGATCGGTCACACTGAAATTGTTGTTCCGACTCACCGATTTCGATATAACTCCAAACAAAACCTGCTTACTACAAATCCATCCCCGCACACTACGATAACTGCCACTCCATATATACTTCGACACCTGGTCTTGAGAAGACAGATTTCTACGCTTTATAAACACAAATTCAGCCCTCATGGCTGCTCATATCCTTCGAAAGTTTGACTGCTACCCCATCAATCATTGCGACACCTTTCCCGTACGTCATTGGTTCGCGTCATTCTGGCGTCAATTTTAATTTGTTTTGACAAAAAAAATTTTTTGTTACGACAGATTTTTGTTCCGTATTTTTCACTCTTTTCTTACGTTTACCCTAGAGGAGCCATTTCTTTCCAGACGTAAGTATTTCTCTACGGAAATTCTCCTCATCCCTTATAATCGTTTTTAATTTTGGGCCTCCTTATTTCCAGGACTGCCCTTTTTTCCAACCGGCATTTTTGAAGAAACCCCTTTGTTTTCGTGGTAAGGTATTGTCACTTTCTTCTTCTTCTTCTTCTTCTTCTTCTTCTTCTTCTTCTTCTTCTTCTTCTTCTTCTCTCTCTCTCTCTCTCTCTCTCTCTCTCTCTCTCTCTCTCTCTCTCTTTAGATTCATCTGTCCGTATCTGCTACGTTTTCTCCTTTTGAAAATTTTAAAACGTTTTATATATCAAACCTCACTTCTTTTGGGCAAGCCAATAAGCTAAGCTTTTACATACCCAGAATACGTTCTCCCTTTTCTAATTTATTTTACTTTTCCAGAATATTTTCTAGTTCGAACCAACTTAACGTAGCAAATACGCATTTCTTGGTACATCAACCAAAAATTTTGTAAAATTTGCCAAACAAAACGGATTTGTAAGGTCCTCAGGGTAATAAAAATTACTATTAAACCCCTCCGTGTTTGGAAATATTTTCAATTTTGCTTTAACTTAAATTAAGGACTAAACGTTGTTCTCAGGTACATGTTCGGCACCCGTTTCAGACTCAAGATTTTTTTTAGTCAACCCAAAACGTATTTGCTGTAAAAATAATAACCCTTTGTGATACCTTCTCCAATTTTTATGTGGAAAGTAAGCGCTTCACAAAAGAAACTCTTCCGAAACAATTTTTGAGGTGTCAAAGCACTTTGAATGCATTTTTTTATCCAAAAACCTATTCCGTAGCAAATACTCGTTTTTGCAGCAAATACGCACTTTGGTTTTCGCTCAGAAAAGAAACATGTAATTTATTTCGAAGTTAAGCCGTGATAAAAGAAGATCAACAATGCATAATGATGCCTACCAACCAGGGCACCGCCAGCCAAAGGTAGCCATTAATATTACCCGCTGTAGAAGCTTATTTTACACAAAACTGTGTAAAATGCAGATCATCAGGTAGCAAATACTTATTTTTGCAGCAAATACGCACTTTAGTTTTCGATATCTTATTTATTTAAAAGTTATGTCTTGGAGAAAGAAGAAAACCAATGAAAGATGATGTTCACTTTACAAATAACAACTATCCAAGGGAAGACATGGATATAACCTGGTATATATCCTTATTTATCACAAATTTGGAAATATCACGAGATGCAGTTTGCGGAAATTGCGCACTTTTGGCCGGCGTTATAAAACACCGGTTAAAAGGTTTGAAGATTGCATATTATAAAGGCTTATAAGTTTTCTGCCATGCAGATAGGAAATGACAATTTCGCTTTGAATGCCTTGATAAATCGTGTATAATTTTGTCTATTAAATTCCTGCCTCGTTAGTACAGAGCAGTCTCGCGCGCGCTTACGCGCTTCACCCATACTCTAGCTAATGATGCCACACATGATGCTAATGAACCTTCCTTTCATAAATTCTTACGATTTTCTACTAAAGGACTTGTAAGGCTCAGTTCTGCCGAAATATTAGGCACACTGACAAAAATGATGCGCGCGTATCTTAAAAGTTTAGTGCATGAAAAAGGTGCACCTGCAAAACAGGTTGTAGCTGGGGGACGCTTGTCAGAGGAAAAATGTTATAGCTTTTACGACAGACTGCAAGGATGATGTATTATCTTAAAGGAAACAGCCACATGTCGCAAGAAAGGCGATTAACTTTCGCAGGACGGCGCGCCGGCGCATATGTCAAAAGCGGCTCAAACATGTTGCTAGGAGAATGTTCCAATACAGAGCTACGCAGGGCTATATAGGGCTCTGTAGAAATCTGTAGGGTATTATACGGCTATGTAAGACCTATGTGGGATTTGAAAAGCGCTGCATAGCCGTGCTTCGCCGTACATAGCCATGCATGACCTTACATAGCCATACATAAACGAACATAGCCGTCCATAGCCCTACATAGCCGTGCATAGCCATGCATAGTCGTACATAGCCCTACATAGTCCTACATAACCGTACATAGCAGTACATAACCCTACATAGCCCTACATAGCCATGCATACCCATACATAGCCGTACGTAGCCTTCCATAACCTTACATAGCCCTACATAGCCGTACATTGCCATAAATAGCCGTACGTAACCCTACATAGCCGTGCATTGCCGTACATACCCGTGGATAGCCGTAAATGGCCGTATTTAGCCATGTATAGCCGTACATAGCAGTACATAGCCCTGCAATGCCGTGCATAGTCGTCCTTAGCAGCACATAGCCGTGCATAGCCGTATATAGCCCGTAAATAGCCGTTTATATGCACGGCTATGATGGGTTATGTACGGCTATGTACAGCTATGTACGGCCATGCACCGCTATGTAGGGCTATGCACATAGCCATGTACGGGTATGCAAGGCCATGCACGGCTATGTATAGCTATGTACGGCGATGAAGGGCTATGAACGGCTATGCACGTCTATGTCATGAAGTCTATGTACGGTCATGCACGGCCATGCACGACTATGAAAGGCCCGTATGCAGAGTTATGCACGGCTATGCAGGGGTATGCACGGCTATGTAGGGTTATGTACGGCTATGTGCGGCTATGTAGGTTGCCCTTTTTCATTGCTACTTGCGTGTCCAATTCTTTGATCATCCCCCTACTGCGTTTTTTAAGTCACTATAGCGCGACCTGCTTGCCTCTCCTTTGCATTTCGTCTGCGCAGATGTCGATAACCCGCACCTAAGTAGCAGGCCTCCTTCGGATGTAGGTAAGCCGTTAAAAACTTCAAAAGGAGGGAAGAACCTGGTACTCATTCATAAAATCGAGGCGCATTCGCCCACTTTTCTCTTTTTCTTCTCAGTTATTTTCAGAGAAAACATGTTTAGTTTGGAGGCTATAACAATGAGTTCTTTTCGGGCAAGCAAACCTCTGTATGGTGCCTTTGTAGCCTATGGCTGCGCGCTGGAATTTCACTACTTCATATATAACAAATTTTATTATGAATAAACAGAAGTTCACTGGGCCATTGATTTGCATATAACATAATAGTAATAACTAACTCCTAGGTACTACCAATCTAAAATCTGAAGTAGTTTATAACATGTAGTCTTAATTTAAGTGTTTAACGTTTGAGACAAAAAAAGGAACAACAGTGAAATGATAGCAAAACTTCGTATTTCTGATTGTTATAGGACATTATATTAGCTACTTAAAATTTCCTATTATTAGTCAAACTGAATGTATTTATTAAAATAATAGCTAAAAATGAGCGCAATAATTTTCAACAGTAAACTATACTATTAACGGCGGTATGTAAACACTGTTTTTTTAAGTCCAACTTAACGATTGTTTTACTTGTCTTTTATATTCATTGCTTTTCATCTTAAGCCTCGTTTTAAAAAGTGCAAAGAAAAACAGCACTCCCAAATCACTGTGAAAACCGAGCACTAAGTACAAATACAAGAACAGTTTTTATTTTCTTTTTGCCTCGTGCTTGCACTTGTTATTGTGTCGCAATTAACACGCATGCTTATAACGAATCCACAACCGCACAAAGATCCACTATGTGGCATCCTCGGTTGTGTGGGAATGTGTTCTTGCCAATTCATACGTTCATGCTTTTGTCTACTCTTGTTTAAGACAAGACTCCACAGTTTGCGCCTACACTTTTGCTCGTGTCTCTAGTAAAAACCAGCCTTTACACTGTGTTCATCCTTGCATAGTAAACTCCAGTTGATTTAAATTATTTAACCTCATTAACTTGGACTAAAACTGGCACAAAATGCTCATCTTTACCTAGCGAATTGCAAGGGCTGGTAACGAAAACCTTTTAACAATCCAGAACTTTTTTAATAAGTCCAAACTTTCGACATTTGTTTTAGAGTTAGCATTTGCTGTCAGTGTGAACGCACCTTTAAATGTTACGGCATCATTTTAATCAAGGAAACATTGATGCGACATTTCTAACTCCCTTATTTGTGATTTCAGCGGAAATCAAAAGTCTTCTCTAAAACAACAACTCGATTCTACATAGCTTCTTAAAACAATCATGGTCAACATAAAGCCTGGTGGAGGAACTCCCTTCTAAAAGGGACGGGGATGCTCGTCGTCTTGCTTAGGGGTTTACATTGTCGTTGGGTTGTAAATTTAGGTCTCACTTAGGGTGTTTGGGACGGACTATAGTTGCCCATACAGGTATCGCTTAGGGCTGCGCGTAAAGAAATTTACAACAAAAAAAATACCGTGACACTGACCACACAGAAATCTAACGTTTAAAAAAGAATATGAGGAAATTTCAGTAGAAAATTTTAAAATTTCATTAGCCACTTTTTGACATTCCAGTAAGCAACTTTCTAGCATTTCACTGGCATAATTGAGACAGGCCTAGCTACACCCTCATTGTTCTCCGTTAGGCGTTTAATTTTAATTTCCCGACGAGAATCCCCCTCACGTTTATATGTGAGACCCCCGGGACATCAAGACCATTAAGTGAAAAAAAAGTAAAACTTAGTTAACCGCGGATTGTAAAATCCTATAGGGAGAACATTTATCCTGAGCTTGAACAGTTTATCGCACGGTTTCCTTTTTCTTTTTCCAGCTTCCTTTTTTGAATTCTTGTCTCACTTTATCATTCAACCGCTGCTTAGCTTTCTGGATTTCCTCTTCGTTTTCTGTGCCGGTTATGAGGCCAATCTCCACCGACCTTGGATCACTCACCACCCTCTGCCATACGACCTCTCTTTTTATGTTGTTACACTTCAACATGTCATAAGTTAGGGAGATCAGATACCCTGTTTGTTCATCAGTGAACTTCCTCCAAAAACGAGAATTCTCGGTTGAAGTTGACTCTGCTTGTGATGTCGAAGGAATTTCTGATTGGCCTTTTTTGCCAGGTAATTCGTGATCTTGTCTTCACTTGTTATTTCATCACAGGGAGGTTCCACATTCTCCATGAACGCGTCTCTTAGGCGGCGAAGCTTCAGAATGACAGCCTTGAAAGAATGAGTTTGGAACAAGCTTGTTTCTTCCAGCTTTTTATTAATATTTTGCTCATCGATGAGCCCCGTTTCGATTTCTTCTTTACAAAGCTTTCTTAGCATCTCAGTCTCATCAGCTGTCCAAAGCGCGGGTGTTTTCATTTCGCCCTTCGTTTCAGGCTCAGATTTTTCTGTCTTTAGCGAAACGAGGTTCTTTACTGCTCGTCGTCCCAAGTCAGTTTCGTTTATTTTGTCGTGGATGCGGTAGTAATTTGCCTGCGTTTGTACTTTGTGTTGGGCAAGGGCAGCTAGGTGTTCGTTCTGGTCAGGCAGGTGGACGTGCATCCCAGTGGCAAGGGACTTTCGAATTGTTGTCGCGCAGACCTTTCCCTTGACTTTAACACCTTCTCTTTCAAAGGTTCTCGCGATAGCTGTTGAAACCTGAGACGAAGTCAGGGCAATTCCATTGCTTGAAACAAATACGCACTCTACACTAGAATCTGATAGAACGAACTGACTCCTCACTGTTCTTATGTACATGTCTATGAGGTGATACAGGTCGTCATAAATCCAAACAACGGCCGGCCCATACACTTTAGCTGTCTTGTGATCTTTAACATGTACCCTGAACCGTGCCGGTCCTCTTCTGTACCCTGGTAGTGAACAGACTCATTAAATTCGGCAACAGTCATTTTGGCAGCCACCCCACTTCTGCCACTATTATCAATCAGCATTCGTGTCATTAACTAGTCCCTCACTTCACAGTGCGATTTGTCATTGATAGTCCTCATGATAATTTCACCACGATGTGTGTTTTCAGAGGTTGCCGCCAATTGCTTAACAGCGTTCACGCGCTGATTTCCATGGCAAATCTTGTCAAGGCTTTCACTTGAGAGAATTTTCCGATAATCCTCATCGTACTTCTCTAGTTTCCTCTTTAAGATGTTCTTTTTTTGTGCAGATGACCATGACGTCATGAGATCTCTGCGAGCGTTAAGCAAGTCCAGGGATACTTCCGGTATGGACTTTTCCTCTTGGATTAAGAATTTGTAAAACTGGCGCAGACTCATCAAGTAGGACCTAACAGTTCCTGGTCGGTACTTGTTGACCGCATAGGAAAGCCATGACTTCAAAATGTTTGCTCCAACTTTTCCAGGGGTCAAAAGCGAGTAAATCGCAGGGCCGGATTGTTTTTGTTTATCGTCCTGTGTCGAATTCGCTGTGCAGGTGCGAATAACGCTTTTCACTTGAGACTTGTATTGCTGTGCTATTTTAATATTACGATAACCTCCATCTACGTCAATCATGTAGTCGTAAAATTCAGTAATTAAGTTGTCAGTGATAGTGTCAAAGCAACCTTGTTGACTTTCGTTTCCCTTTTCAAGATCTGGTTCGCCATCACTTGCTTCCCACTCTTCATCCAAGGCATCATCGTTGTCGCTTTCGTCACTCATTAATATGCTTTCGACTTCATTACCTTCGCTGTCTTCACAGTGCTGAAACCTTCGTCTCAAGTCTTCTGAAGAATCTTCTTCATTCTTAAAACGATAACCTTTAGTTTCTTGAGCAATCATAAACTCTTGAACTTTTTTCTTCCACCTAGGTGACTCAAGTTTATTATCTAGAAATGACTTTCCAGCTACAATTTCCTCCTTTCCAATAACCTCGACCATTTCTATCATCAAATTTTCATAATCAAGGGAATGAATAGAATCTTGAGATTGGTAAGATTCACTCGACTCAGAATCACTTCCCGGAATGTAGTCGCTACCAGATTCACTGTCTGATAAGATGACAATGTCGTTCCGTTGTTCACTTGCATTTACCCACGCTCGACGTGCAAGATCGTCATATTCTTGATCACTGTCCTTACTAATTGTACCGGTACCTTTATCAACTCGTTCACTGGTCTCACCATCATTTTCGCTTTGACAATCCTCTAGGTAAACGTCATTGCAGTTATCCTCACTTGGCCCAGCAGTTACTTCTAATGGCTTTTGGCTCTCATCTCGTAGTTCTTCATCATCTTCGCTTCCATCATTATTTACTTTAGCTCTACTTGCTTTCACACGTTTTCGGCAATCCTCTTCACCCGATCTCCTATACTCTCCGCTGTCATAATTACTTTCATGCCTTTCATCGTCACTACTCCTCTCTGCTCTCCTCTTGCCCTTCCTCAACTTTCCTCCTTTTTTTGCTTCTTTAAGTGATCGTCTATGAAGTCTAGAGTGACTCGTGGAGCTTCCTTCAAGGCTTCTCTGTAGCTGGGTGTATCAGGCTTAAGACCATGTAAAGGCGTTTGTAAATGTTTATTGAGCTGGAAAATGGGCGTTTTTTTGCCTTTGCATGGTGATAACGGGCAGAATTTTACCATCCCCTTGGGCTTCTTCTTCTCCCCTGATAAGTAGTCATGTAATTTGCGTTTAAGTTTCTTCATCCCATGGACGTCTTTTTTATGTCTACTGAGATTTATTACACTCTTACCACATTTAGAACATTTTTTTGGATTTCGTTTCTGTTTTTGGTCTTTACTCGTCTCCGGTAACGTGCTTCCACCGTCATCCAAGGCATTGCCGTCTTGCGCAACGTCAGTCATTCTTAAAATGAAAAATTACCATTACAGAAATTCACAACTGTAAATAAAGTAAATACCGAAGACAGTTATTATAAGGGTTTTGTTAAAATTGAACTAAGCTTTGGTACAAGCTATTGTTTGCTATTTGAAAATCGAGCATGACAGGACGCACAGGTCGTCTACTGCTAGTACCGCAAGTAAGGATGAGGTCTGATACATTGAAAATATACCACAAAATGCCGGTAGAAAAACAATAGCTTCACGTGTCCTGAACGTGACATAATTTGTTTCTATTTTTTTTGTTTAAAAGAAGAGGTAATCAGGTAAATAGAAGAAAACGCGGACTGAATGTGATCCGCAAAAGTCAGTTGAATGTTCTTTGTGGTTATATGCCGGCAGCCAGGAAGAGTCTTAAAAAAGTAAATGTCCGGCAGTCAAAAAATTCAAATTTAATCGTTTGAAAATAATCTACCTTCAATTAGAATAACCAAGCGATCGGGAAACTAAACTGTCTTCAGCTGTCTTCGTATCTGAGCGGTTTTGGTTTCCTGGGCATAGAGTAGAGAGAGTAGCAGCGCGTTACTCTCAGGCACCGGCTAAGTACACGGCAATCTTTAAACGATTGGAAAAAATAATTTCGTAAACTTTCTGAATGCCAAGCACTCATTTATTTATTTATTTTTTTAACACCCTCACCGACTGCCGGGCATACAGCTACAGCGTTAAACGATTTCAAACGGGACTCTTCAGCAAAAGCCCCCGTGCTCCCGTGCAAAGACTCAGTTATTTGACTAGCCTGCGTTGCAGCTGGCCCACGCACTTGTCTAAACCATTTGTATAGTCCGTCTGCGAATAAGTGTACAAAAAATCGTTCTACTATCCTTCAGAGTCGCAAGAACATATGTGAGCGTTTTTGATAGGCGGGCTTCTTACTGGTTTCTTATGCGCCTCACGATTGGCCTAATTCTTCAGTGTGTGTGACGGTTGAGCGCAGTGAAATGTCAAGATTCACAGAAGGGAGTTGGCAAGGATCGTTTACAGCAAACAATGAAAGAGCAATTGGAACTTTAAAGCCTTCTTCTGGACAAAAAAAAAATACTTTGAGAGAATTCCTTCGAGGCCAGAATTTGCTTGTAAATTGGCCGGACTGGTTTTCCAGCTTCTTCCTTTTTCGTTATCAAATACCTTGTATGAATTTGTTTTAGGCCATAGCATGAATATTTTTTAGGATTAATTGGCGTGCATGAATTTTTTTTCATTTAATTTTCCCTTGCGCAATTTTTCTTTTGTACTTCGCCTGCTCCCCCCCATAAGTTTTGTAATGGTCTGTCCCTTAGAGCGTCTGCGACGAAGGCAATTATTTGACCAAACATTCAAAGTATGTGTAATTAAATGGTGACAAGTGATACCGTAGAATTCCGATAATAACGGCCCCCGTTATTTTCGGATTTAGCAGGCCAAGGGGGCCGTTACTTTCTGGTAGCCGTTACTTTCGGATGGTTAGAAAACGTTTGTAATTCAGCAGGGGTTTTACACAAAGAGGACGCATAACACACATAAAAAAGGTAATTCAGGTTGCATGCTGGTTACGGTATTCATTATCCATGTAAACAAAATAATAAAACTAACAAAAAAGGCCCCGAAATGTTCGTATACTATACGTCGAAAAAATTGTTCGTATTATATGACAACTGTGATGACACATACTGCTTTTATCTGTTTTTACGCGTATTAGTTACTATGTTACCCGTATCCTATGTTTATTAGAATATAGTACACCACTAAAATAGGAAAATATTGTGTGGCATTTGTTGTAAATTAAATAGGAAAATATTATTCAACCCACTACTTACTTGTATTTGTAACCACATACCGCACCTCTTGAAATGTTACATTAACGGTTCAAAAATTATATATATATTTTTTGAGAGGTCATTTTTTCAGCGGCTGCTATTATCAGGGGGGGGGGGGGGCGTTACTCTCGGGGTTTCATAGCAAGGTAAAAAATTAACGTTACTTTCGGGTAGCCGTTATTTTCGGGGGACCCGTTATTATCGCAATTCTACGGTATCAGGTAATAATTTAACGCACTATTATGTCCAAATCCTTATCGAGCCAAAATTAAGAATTCATCACCTATACTGTGACATCGAGTAAATTCATGATGAAAAAATATATTTTTCATAGGTGAGATTGCCAGAGATGAGAAAATCGTCAGAATAGAAAAATTTGGTAAGCTGTTTGAATCGGTGTAATGCGTATTTGGTTATTGCGAAAAAAGCAATCAGAATATATTTTATATAAAGGAGAAGTACTTTATGCCGTACAAAATACGAAAACAGAAATGTAGGCACTCTACATGACAGTAAATTGCAAAATTCCAGTTCGCAGTTTGTATACTGTTAACTCTTATAGACGCAATGAATCCGTGAACGTTTGCTAGGAACGGACGATTGATTGATTAACTAACAAAATGATTCAACTTTTCCGTTGAATGTTTCATTTGTAGCTGTTTTTCATGAGTTAAACAGACGCACATTCTATACAAATGGCTTTTAAGCGGTCATTTCAATTGAATCAAGTTGGCTGGCATCAAATATTTTTTGCTCGAAACTGTTGTAAAGCTTTAAAGCTTATATCTAAACATTGACAAGGTGAGTACCAATTTAAAAAAAAACAACAACATGCCGTAGAACTGATTAAGCGTTCCGTTGGAGGCCTACACCACAGTCTATATAACTAACTCAGACTTTCAAAAATAAAAGCATCGTCAGCCATGAAATCTTTTACAGAAGCTTTAAAGAGACATCTTAGTTTGACTTGAAAATCAGTGTTTGTTTTGTTGAAAATCATAGTTTATTTCCAGACATGTGAATTTGTTTTCGAAAACCGGAGTTTGAAACTGATCGGAGTTTGTTTTCGAAAATCGGAGTTTTGTTTTCGAAAATCGGAGTATGAAAATTGGAATTTGTTTTCAAAAATCGGAGTTTGTTTTCACAAATCGGAGTTTGAAATTCGGATTCTGTTTTTGAAAATCGAAGTTTGCTTTCGAAAGCAAACTCCGATTTTTAAACTCCGATTATTGAAAACAAACTTCGATTTTCAAACTCCGATTTTCAAACTCCAGTGTTCGAAAACAAACTCCGATTTTCAAACTCCAGTGTTCGAAAACAAACTCAGATTTTCAAGTTCCGATTTTCGAAAACAAACTCCGATTTTCAAGAAAACAAACACCGATTTTCAAGTGAAACTCATGTGTGCCTTAAAAGCTTCCTTAGAATAAAACAAGATGTAGTTTGAATTATCTACTCATTGATGAATTAAATCGGATTGTACGGTAAAATAAACATTTTTTTTATCCTCACCTGCTCAGTTCTCCAACTACGTTCGCATCACTGTAGTGCACAATCGTACACGTGGGGAGCCATACACAGGGCAGCCATGTTAAAGACTACTACGCATGGTTTTAAGAGTGATTTTCTGTAAAATTCGAACTTCGGCCTGACACGGTACCTCATCGATTTGGCTGATTTTCGGCATGTAGTCTTAGAATGGTGTCCTAAATACTGAATGCATATTATAAGGTTCGAATTCTCTTTGGTTTCAAAGATACAGGAATAACAGTTTTGACGAGGCCTCGAGGGGCCGCCATGTTGGTGAACTGAAGGAGATTTACAGTAATTAATTCTAGCCTTATCATTAAAATAACTTAATCGTGACTCATACAGTTGCAAAGAACTATCCTTCCTCCTTTCATTTACCTACTCTTATCTGAAAATGGTTAAGCCTGAGCTACGAACGGCTATAACTTCTCACAGCACTTTTTCGTTACTTAAAAGGTACACAAATTTGGTATAAATTGGAAGGTCAATATCACCGATGCCACATCGATTTAGACTAAGCCATTTTAACTAAACATAGTTTGTTTATAGGTAAGTTAGACTGTTGAATAAAATAATTGGGCAAATGTAATGGAGCAGAAATATAATTGCATGAATACGCAATGGTTCAGCCACTTGGCCGCTAAAACTTCCAAACAAAATTCGGCGAATATTTGAAAAGAAAATTCTTTAAAAATTGATCCTGCCTCTTAAAGCCTATCTATCGCTTAAAAACCCTTCCTTCTAATGTAAAAAGATGATCTTTTGATTCTGACCTTACGAAGAGCTTGAAATTCTCGCTAAAATGAAAATTATAAATTTTGTTACACACGGTACTAGCTCAAGTTTGCTCTTCGATTTGCCAGACCAATAGTGAGCTGCTCGTGTACTGCACAGTTACAATTTTCTCTGTAGTATTTCGCTGTATACAGCTACAAATTACATATTTCCTCAGACAAAGATAACGCAAACGTTGTCAATTTTTATCAAAAGGCTAGAAAAACAAACCGTGCACTGCAGTTTTATGCAAATCATATGGTATTCGATAATTACACGTGTAAACAGGAACATACCTTTGCTAATGTACACTGTTTGGCAGATCTTTCCAGCGTAAGATATAAAACTAGTACATGAAATGAAATTAAAGAACTCATCAAGTCAAATTACCTGATCGTACCGTCATTACTGAATGATAAGTCCGAAAAATATGACATGGAATGTTCGGTGGGAGACGAAGCTATTTTTAGGAGAACAATGAACTGCACGCTGGAACGGAACTGAAATTAACAACCTTAATCAAGTTCAGTCTTCTTGACGCTATTAAACGTTTCACCCGACTTTGAACAGGAAGTTGTTTTTTATTTTCTATCTCATTCTTGCATGTATTCTGCAGTTCGCCCAGTATTTTTTCGTAACTTTTAATTTTCTAGCAAACTGAAACTGTTAAGAACTACCAACCCCCCCTCCCCCTCTTTGAGTGAACTTTCATTCTTTCTGATTCACAATAATTTTCGAACGGTGACAAAGTGAAATTTGAAATGACATTTTATTTTAGTAGTTTTAAAAGCTCTTTATTTTTTTTCCAATAGCCAGGAATGTTTTGAACGTGAAGGCTCAAGTGTCGGTGTTTTTCACGACTCTGCTTGTGGACTGACCTCACCACCAGTATTACATCACGGACATAAAATCTGATCCGAGAGGGTCATACAGTAACTGATGGGTCTCTGGAAAGGGAAATGCAGTCGCTTTGGAGCGAGCAGGCTATATAGATTATGAACTCACTGTTTATAACTCCATAACCGTATCTCAAAAGTCGAGCCAGCCCGGGGCTAGCGAACACAATTTTGGGGCCACTGGCCACGCCCTTATGTTTGGCGGGAAATTGGCAACCTCGTCCCCAGGGCTTTTCCCTTAAAAGATGGGTAAAGCCCTAGGGACGAGGTTGGGAAATTGGCTGATTAGTCAAATCTCCTTAACTCCACGACAATGCACCTTTCCAAATATTGCCCTTCTAATCATCATATAGGTAGGGCCTCCCGTAAGCATTTGCAACTATTTTGATTTGTAGAAGACTCTTTTTTCATTACCCCCACCCCCACCGCCCCCTCCCCCCTTCCATAACAAAAAATTCTCAGACCAACACTGAATTGCATGAAGGTATGACAAAATTATGACCATCTCGAGGCTAGGTTCATCACCGTAACTTACCACATAAAAGCTTTTTCGTTGTTTGCCAATGACGACTAATTCTGTTATGAATACTAAGGTCCCATAAACAACGCCACGTTTAGAAAGAGCTCGCCCTTTTTAATCCAAGAAAACCCAAGTAGCAATTTCGTCAACGGACAAAAGCCGTAAGAAAAGAACCGCGTCAAGTAGTTCATAAAATCACAAACGCCTCATGACACCTTTTATTCACTCTTTCTTCGATAAAATAATTTTTATTTTTTGCTGCGGAGCGACCGTAGGGAGCGAACAGCAACATAATCAGGATTTAAGGGAAATATATAAGGGGCGACGAATTCTCAAATTCATCACTTTTTACCACAATGCATTGTATTTAACCACACTTTTTACCACAATGCATTGCATTTAACCAGAGTGCATTGCGCCAAGAACAACTCAAATAAAAACACGGGGAAGTTCGCATCGTTCGCTGCCCAGACTCAGAGTTTTCTTTGTAGCAAATTTTCTACAGCACGGTTAGAGGTCTTACCAAATTTAAGACACGCAGGAGTCTTTCAGATGAGTACGATGGTTATCTTGGGGATTGGATTTCAATTCAAGAGCCTTTGACGGAGGCAGTCTCAGTGGTGAGGTGTAGTCGCGTCGAGCCTATGGTACCGGGTTCGAGTCCTACCGAACTCTTTTTCCCTTCTTTCTTTTTTTTCCCGTTTTTTGTGTTGCTGTTTTCTATAAATATATAGCTAAATAACTGTTACTTAATAAAGTGCAATAAACAGCAAGAAAAGTATCGTGTTTCCAGAGAAAAGATAGTACACCGTATATTAAATATATGGATAAACAATCTGAATTTTTATCATTTCCTACAATTTATTGTGGGAAAACCAGAGTTGATAACCACTTGATCATTTTTTAAACAACGTTCCCACGAGTTCTTTGTATAGACTGATAGTAATTATTCTAGTACTTTCCAACATGTAAATAGGACATTCAATGTCATTTTCGAGTCTTTTAAGTCCCACTGCCTAACTAATGCCAGTATCAACAGAATGTGCCGCAGCATTACTATCTTTTAGATACCCTAGTTTAAGCATAAATGACATCAGCACGCGCGATTATGAGCATAGTAGCTTATGAAAAGAAAATTTAACCAATGCACATGAAAGCGTCTAAGACGGGGACTAGAGGGAATTAGGAACATCGTGCTTACCACTGGAATAATATTGGCTAGTTCTTTGAATAGACTCAATTAAAACCGTTTTTGTTCAGTAAGGAGCTGTACTATGGGGGGAAAGCTACATAAAGAAGATCGCATCAGAATACGGCACAGGACTAGGCTCTCAAAATCGATAAGATGCAAGACCAATTATTATGTAAAACACAGAAAAATTGCTTGCGGGAAAAAAATGATGGCTAGGGAAAAGAAATGAAGGTGGAAAGTTAGGATCGTAGCTTCTTTTCAGGTAATCGATCATTTACGTTAACTTCCGCTATCCGACGGGCATATCGGAAAGACTGAAAACACTCAATGGATGAGAGTATAATACATTCAAGAAGAAACCAATTTGTGATTTTTCACAACTCATTCAAAAAACAAAAAATGCGTACTACTCGGTTATACAAGATTTTTGTTTTCAATTTTAAATTGTTGCGATGGGGCATTAGCCCCCATACTCACTGGACACTTCTTCACAATCATCGTGTTAAAATCAGTGAAATACTCCATTTGCATGGCGTACATTTTGAAGAACATTTGAAAACTATTTGGATTCCTACCCTTATACCTTTATTAAAAATTAAAGTTGGGAAATTTGTTGTTTTCTAAAAGTAGATTGAACAGCCGAACGACATTTTTTTACACGGAGTGGGGAAGGCAAAGCTTCACTTTTCTCTTCTTAGGTAGAAAGCGTCAGCAAAACGTGAGAGTCGTGTCGGGGTAAAGTGTTTAACCTAATTTTCTCACCGATTGCAAGTGCCATTTCATCCACGCATAACCTCACCTAGTCAACAGAATTAGTAAATGTAATGGGGAAACGTTACGAGAGAACTGAGTAAGATGTTAGCCGGGGCAAGTTTTGAAAATTGTGCGCACACCTGGAAAATCTTGGCTACGCTCCTGATAGAGACTTTTGCTGGAGAGAAACTGAAACGTGCTCGCTAATACAGTGACCACCACAAAGGACAAGCCATAGGATAGTTCCAGAAAACCACTCATTAAAATAGATCATGAAGTTGTCGCGGCGGAGGATGAACTTGAAGGCTTCTGATGAAGTGCAATTTTTCAAGGGAGCCCAAACAAGATTATGTACGATGGTCACAGCTTGTTTGATCTGGAAAATTTAGAGAAGCTCAAGGCAAATCGCTAGACAACACATGCTAGAACTGAAATAAAAATCTTTTGCGCTTTTGCACTCTGTCCCTAAGGGTAAAGGTGAAAGTTTCCCTTTATCAATGCATTAACCAAGTTGATTATGAATGTTTCCTTATGTTGGACGTCTTACTAACAAGCACAATACCACTACTTGTCCTCAGAGGCGTTTTTGAGTTGACGAGCAGAGAAAATTAGGTTTTGACGGTTTGAAATTCAGGATGCCAGAGTGAAGACGCCTTTTGTACGATGACGTCATCGTCCGACAGTAAAAAGCGTTCGTTTTTTACCACTGCTATTACGTCAATCGGTACACTTATGTTGTCGAAATGTCTATAAGCATGGTAAATGATTTTACATTAAACTGCTGACACATCTTCAATCACTCCTTATTGTTCGCGATATCGGATAAACACTCTGGTCGCTAACTGAATTTTTTTTGTTGTTTACTTTATTTTGTATTGGGACTGTCTTGAGTTGTCCATGCATTGACTAACGATTTTAGGCTTTTTCAAGGAAACGAAAATCTGGAATTTTCCCGCGGGTGAGGCATGTGCGCACAGTTTTAAAGCCGTTCGGTGGGGTGACTGTGGGGTTTTTGTTGTCCTGGGCTCATCCCTCATTCTTCTTAACCCCCTCCAATTGAACCAATTTTTCTGTTTATCAAAAAACCCTTTATGGAAAGACAAAGAATCTCCTCAAAACAGGCTTCGTGATTGAGACAAAATACCTGAAAATTGTACACGGAACCGTTGTTAATGGTGTACAAGGTAGAATGAGTATATTCATTACTTTGCCAACGCCCAATTTTTAAAACCGGAAGTAATGATGTTTATTTCAAGGGCTCATGTATCTGATCATGAGTTTTGAGTGAATCTTCAAACGCTGTAAATACATGTAGCTGGAACTATCATCGCATCCTCGCTCACCAATAATGATAACTTATATCAACTGCCATTATTTATTGCCTGGCTAAGATTTTTACGGATTCTTCAGTTCACTTGTTTGAAACCAGGCGGTTTCACGTGAGTTGTAACGCCATGCAAGGAACGTGACGACCCGCGATATGCGTGGGAAAATACTACTTTTTTCGATCAAGGTGGAAACTGGCATCTTTGTCGTCGAGTAAGGTAATACATCTCAACTTTCATTACTATGGTTAATTTTAAAAGCTCTGGTTTCGGTAAAGGAACCGGAGGAAAATCAGGAAAATTCCAGTTCGACTGTGATGTTTGCATTTTGTTTACGTGTCGTAGCATAAACATAACAAATTCATTTTCCTTTTCCTTATACAATCTGCCTTTTTTATACTGTTTTTCGCAGCAGAGTTATCGATTATATTACAGAGGCTAATTTTATTACACAGATCACTCAGATTTAATGACAGAAATTCTATTATCGATTGTAATTTTGGCAACACCTGGCGAGTATTCGGTGTAAAGATTATTGACAAAGTCGCTAGAACACTCTACCATTCATTACTTTTGTTTCTGCTCCGTTAAATTTGCCCAATTTTTTTATTAACGAACTGGATTTGACTACAAACAATGAGTATTCAGGCGGAGTGGCAAGCTTCAATGCGATGTGGCAAAAGAGATATACGCCTTTAAAATTCTGTTAATTTTGCGGGTGTAAAAAATTCAAAAAGTATACCCACCAAAAGTTTAATCGATCGTTGAGAAAACGTTATCAATTTCGAAGTAGTTTCTAAAAATACAATAAAGAGGGATTGTTCTTTCAATGTGTATCGGCAAAGGAAGATTAGCTTTGAAGACAGGGTTGTAGTCGAAGGCTCAAAACCAGCTTCTATTAACCAATATGGCGCCGGTCCAAGGCACCCAAAAACCGGCCATATCGATAATTTCCGAAATAGGAGGAATTAGAACCTAAAGTTACCTATTCCTTATTAAAGACCCAAAATCAAGTCTAGTTGCCAATTTTTAGCCAATTCGGTGAGATAGTGTGGCAGCGACTTTTCAATATAGCTCGAATCTTACAGACAACTGCTCTTAAAGGAAAGATCGCTAGCCAAACAAATCGATGAAAGGTTTGGACTTTGGGGCTGTGTGGGTGGGGTTCGTCTGACCAGGTGACTGGTTGTTTCTTAACAGACTCTAGCCAATATTTCAGAGAATGTAATGTAATATAATAAATTAGCAACTGAGTTTGCCATCTGTTGGCGTAGCTTTTTTAAAAGTTGATAGCTTCTAAAGAAGCCGTTTTTTTTTGCCTTTAAGAATCAACTTAGTTTTAGACAATTATTTATTCCTCGTTAAGTTCTGCTATAACTATATAATATTTTACACGGGTTGCATATTTAAAACAGCTTTCAAAACATGAAAATTTCATCAAGCGTTGTTTCCACACAAACCACTAGAAATCTCTATGCTGAACCATGTTTTGTCCCTACGTAAGCCTTGAACTATCTACGTACTTTAAAATTATAGTTTGCAACAATAGCTATTAATATGAAGTCGCATAGCAGTACTAAAGTACCTCTTATTTGCTGCAAAGTCCTTTGTTTTGAAGCTAAAACCAACCGTACGTATTTGCTACCGTAGCAAATACTCACTTATGTAGCAAATACCTACCAGTAAGTATTTGCTACCGTAGCAAATACCTACCCGGAGTAGCAAATACCCACCCTCCGTATTTGCTACGGTAGCAAATACTCACTAAGGTAGCAAATACCTACTAGTGAGTATTTGCTACCGTAGCAAATACCCATCCATCGTAGCAAATACCCACTTGAATCTGCCTCTCTCTCTCTCTCTCTCTCTCTCTCTCTCTCTCTCTCTCTCTCTCTTTTCGGCTACCTCGCGGCCATTTCTCTCCTCTATTCCTTTTTTCTTCTCAAGGACTCGACACAGGGGATCTCGGGCAAAGGCTCGGCGCCGGGCTTGAAACAACCTCGCTCAGTTGTGCTTTGCCCCTGATGATTCACAACATTACAGGAGCCTTGGTGTCGATGCATCCTTTTTCTTGCCATACCCGGGTATTCCCATTCTCCTTCACACTCTATCTATTCTTCTTCTGCTTCCTTTTTCCTTTAACAGCAATAAGACAATTTTAGTTTTAAAAACTTATGACGCTAATTAATAGTTAATAATTACCAATTACCATCCTAATGCTCTTATCCCCACCCTCTACTTCACCCCCTCCTCTATTGTTATCTTAACAGACTACTTTCAACTATGGATAACAACCACTTTACACTCCACTTTTACCATCACCATCTCCGCATCTCCATCTCCATCATCTATTGTTATCTTAACAGACTACTTTCAACTATGGATAACAACCACTCTACACTCCACTTTTACCATCACCATCTCCGCAACCTCTCCCGTGCATCAATTATCCAGCAACGACTTCAACTTTTTAATTCATTCAACGCCAACGCTTTTTATCCACTTTCTGTTTGGCCACAAGAGTTTAAGAATAATTTTCTGGAAAAAACCAATCAGCGACAAGGACACATTCAAACTGTTTTTATTTTTAATTGGCAATGGCTGTTCACCCCACCTGACTTCACATTGGATCCTCACATCACAACTCTGGACTACAGACAAAAAGGCCGAAGACGTGCTCGCCAGCTAGATTTTCTTCTCAACAATATGGACAACAAGCCACATATCTGGTTTTACTTTGATCTGCACCTGAAGAATGGCTATACCTTAACGGACAAAAAAGATCGACTAACAATTAACGACTAACCATTTTAAATTATCTTTCGAAAAAATATTTTTAAAAATTACAAGTTGTATTCCTTATAATTATTAATGTCAGCGAACACAAAAGAACGACTAACAAATAACCATTTAAATTCTCTTTCAATTACTTTTGTAATATTTCAAGGAAACTTATACTACTTATAATAGTTTCATTATGAAAGTTCTTATCCTGTACATTTCTTTCACACCCCTCCCCCCTTTTTTATGGGAGCTTACATGTGACATTTTCCTTTACTCAATTCTAATCTTGTATTTTATCCAATATCTCAGACTTTATTTTAAAGTATTATCCAATATTTTAAATTTATTTCACATTATTTTCACAACTCTGCAGATGTCGCTATAGTTAGTCTAGTTACTAGAGAAACTACTGAGTCATTTTCAACTTTTATTGAAAAGAAAAATTTTCAGAGGACTCAATAATTCCTTGAGTTTTTTTAAGAACGAATATATTTCAATCTCATTTTAACTATTTCTTCGAGAAGTTTTTAAGAACGACTATACATCAGTAATTATGTGAAGCTCATATGGTATTTTTACTGTATCAGTTAACAAGCCATCTGACTTATTGTAATTTATTTTCACTAAAGAAGCAACTTTAGGTTTTCATTTTTTCATAAACATGTTTTTTTTTCTACTTATCATTATTTTTGATGAGAAAATTGCACATTAAAGTTATTGAAGTAATTCCTTTGATTGTTTTTTCCTTTGTTTACCCCGGAGTCTCTCTTATTCTTTTATTTTATTTTATTCATTCTATCATTTATTTTATTTCATTTTATTATTAAAAATTTTAAACTATTTCCCCCCCTTTTTTTTCTCCTCTCTCTTCTTTATTTTTAACTTTCCAAGAGGTTGACATGACTGCTTTGCAGTTTGCCAGACCCTCTTTTCCCCTTTCATCTTCCTATCATCCTTCTTATTATTTTACCTTCTAACCCCTCATCCTCTTATACTTATCCTAACTCTATTTTGAGGCTGACATAGCTGTTTGACAGTTTGCCAGTCCCTCAATACTTATTCTTTTATTTTTCAACTTATGTGTTTTATTTAATCCTATCCTTATTAGAATTTCAGTAATTATTACTTTCTGCTAAATAAATTTTTGGACTTCTTTGAGGTAGACATAGCTGCTCTGCAGTTTGCCCATCCCTCATTATCAGTGCTAATCTTAACATCGAACTTTTTTGTTCTGTTTTTATACACAACACCCTTGTATACACGCATCCTCCCTCCCCACCTTACCCACTATTTTAGTGGAGACTTGGGAACCCTTTCATTAGGGATTCCATACCACGCCACAAAGGTTGCTAGATATATCTACTGTCCCTTTTTTTTTTTTTTTACAAAGAAGGGTCAAATCGTCCTTTTAGCTTGGATGTTTTGTTTTCCCATTTCAGACATTTTGGGTCCTGCATGTAAGCTTGTTGGTAATGGTAATAGGACTGAGTGGAATACAATTCGGTCTGTAATCATGAGAGTGATTAACTGTGGGAGTCCGATTTATTTTATAATCACTCGCATGATTAACTCTGCTCAGCCCTGTTACCAATTAATCATAACTATACCATAATTAATTTGTAAAATTTAGGCTTTTTGAACTTAAAACACAAGAAAGTCCGAGAGTTTTTTTTGCTGGCAGTGAAAAAAGCTGTGTGTTGGCACTCTGTACTGTCCACTTACTTTATAGGCATGATGCGTTATACTAGCCCTTTACACTTTCCTTTTAGTGCTGAAATCAGGACAGTTGACAGCCAACCAGATTTGAGAATTTAAATATAGTTATGATTAAGTTATAAATATGGGCTGCTAAGAACCAATCAGATTCAAGCATTTTGTTATTGACACAATTAAAAATGTAACTGTCAGAGGCACCCTCCTGGGGGGACACATGTCCATAGTCTTCTGTGTAGTCTGAATTTCAGTTGTTTTGCATATTAAGGAGGCCACACCCGTTTCGGTATTTTACTGTTGTATTTACATACATACATACTTTATTGACTTTCCTCATGGAGGCTTTTCAAAGACAATAATTCAATATTAATTACAGACAACTAAAAAGATAAAAATTTACTACAAAAAAACCTACTTCAAGGATGCTTAAAACAGATAGTAATAACTACAATTTATTATTGTATTTGCAATGGTTCTTGCCTTGCAGCAGTTCCAACAGCATTGTCAATGTCATTTTGTTGCCATTTTAAAATTTTGCCTGTTAAAATGTTACCCTAACTTGGGTTTGTTTTCTTCGTCTCTTTTTGTTCAAAGTTTGTTCTAAGCATGTTACATGAATGATTTCAGTGTTGTTGATCATGGTCAGCATTAAGGTCAGCATATTCTGAAGAGAGCGGAAGTAAAGATGAAGGCTCCAATTCACAACCCTGGAAAAATTATTTTCATCGGAATGAACTATGTGGACCACTGCCTTGAACAGAATGTTCCAACACCCATGAAACCCATTCTTTTCAGCAAGTTTAATAATGCAATTACTGATCCAGGAGCACCGATCATTTATCCCAATGAAACTGAGGTTTGCATTTGCATAACACTTTGTTTAGTTCATTTTTGATACTGAAATGAAAGATAAGTTCTTGTGAGTTCTTTATTTAAAAAAATTAAGGTACAAGATGCATTCCAGTTAATTTATTTGGCCATATTCTGTGTAATTTCAAGTATTAATTTAATTTGATTTTTTCTCACAGGAATTAGATTTTGAAGTAGAACTTGCTTTTGTAATTAGGAAACCTGGAAAGAATATTAAGGTAGTTCTTGTTTTGTTGTGTTCCAGTATAGAGTAAGAGTTTTGTTTGTAGTGAATTAAAGTATGTTTATCATCACCTTGTTTCAAAACTTTTCTGGATAATCACAGGCCAATCCATTCTTGTACAACAGTAAATTAAAAAGGCCTATGCAATCTGGTATGATTGGTTATGACCAGGATGTAATGCTAATGCACCCTTGTATATCTTAGTTTAGCTACTTGCTGCAATGTTATGAATGTAGTAATTCAACTTTTCTTGTTTTAGAAGCTATAGTTGTCAATAACCAATGTGTTCTTGTCATAGCTTTTATTCTGTTTTGAAGTTGAAAACATCTGATAAGTCTTTAATTACCACCACATTATCTGATATGGGTAACAAAATAAATTAAGCGAATGTAGTAAATTATGAGAACACACAAAAAATTATTATTTTTTAAAATTCATTCCTTTATTTTTTAATTGCCACTTGGACTACAGTCATACAATGTAGAATTGCTCACAATAACAATAAAAATACCTATAGTAAACCTTATTATTTTGTTCAGTCTTGTGACCTGTACTTAATCTGCAAAAAATCATGGAAGCATTATTTAGTAGCCATGCCCTGTTTATTAATAGAAACAATGATCAAAAAAAATGTTCTACAATTATTACCAAACTCCTGTCACCTATATAATTTTTAGTACACCTTTTTCATTGTTCTTTTCTTAAGTGCAAAATTTTTGTGTCATTCTCATAAATAATCTATTCAATTCGACAGAAAATACCTATTATAAAAAGTTAGTCCATCTTATTCATCTAATCTCTGAATATCAATGTAATCTTAACAAAACTACCCTTATGTGTAATCTGACGAAACGCCTTGCCTTTATTACCAAACAAAAGAAGAAGAAACACCTACAGCTGCAAAAAGCTTTTTATAGTACCCAGTGGCCTCTTTAATAATTATTTTAAAGTGAATTCAGTTACTTCAAAGGACCCTTTGTTTAGCAATGGTCTTTCAAGAAGTGTGAAACCATGGCAACCACTGGAGCTCCAGTTGGGACGAAAGGAAAATCACCACTTGATCCAGCAATGTCAAAATGGGAGTAGCGAATGGGTTTGGTGGAGTTGATACCATGCTACAAATGATAAAATATTTCATATTTCAGTTATGGGTACCGTCCCTCTGGCCTATTTTTCTAAGATTGTTTGCAAGGTGAAGCAGCTTACAGCTGTAAATTTAGCCTAAGTAGCAGGCCTTCTTTGGGGGTTGGGGGAAGGGGGAGGGGGGAGATTTCCCCAGAAGCACATTATACTCAGGCGACTTAAAATCCTGTTTTCATTAATTATGGTGAGTGACATTCCGGGAATGTAAAACATTACCTGTATGTAGGTCAGTGGGGGTTTTCTTTGCTTCTAAAACCCCATCAACACTGTAGTATAAAGCTAAGCTTTAAGTTGTCTTTCTCCCCTCTGCCACAATTTAGGAAAGTAAAAAAACATTAAACAGCAAGCTCTTTTTAGCACCCAGGATCGAGGAGGCACTAACTTGAGTTAAGGTGCTAATTTGACTGTGTGGTACCTGGAAATATCCATACCCACACCCCACCCCAGACTTCCTTTGGGCCTCAGGAATTAAAAATGTGTGACAGAGCCCCAAAAAAGTCTGCATGGGAGGCTAACAAGCCCTTGGAGGGTCAGCATGTCTTGCAAAGTAGCCTGAAACACTTTCATTTGGCACTCCATTATTACACTATTCATCAAGTACAGTCAAAATGCTTTAATAACCTTGTCCAATCCAGATGCTCTTATAAGGAAGGCGGCAGGAAACTGATGCCCACGTGGAGTCTGACTGGATGGTTTATTGTTACACTGCAACACATCTGCATATTCTGACTTGGCATTTGTAAACTCATAGTCCTAAAAAATGGTCAACAAAATTAATTATTTCAATTGCTCATCAAGCAGAATGAGGAAAGCAGATGTGATAATGCTGCTGCTGTCTAAATGATCAAAGATGACAAGCTTTACAGGTTCATTAGAATTTTTTTATATATTTATAGCGGTCAAACCCCCACTTTATGGACACCCACCTAATACGGACACCTCATTATAAGGGACAGTTTGTTTAGTTCCTAGGGAAGACAGTCCTTTGACATTTTCTGTAAATTCAACTCGCTTAATGCAGACACTTCTATGACCCACTCAGTGTACATTAATGGGATTTTGCTGTACAACATTAGACCAAAACACCTGTTTGTAAGTTCGTAATGCCTGTTCCAGCAGGCTCCAAGGAAAGGGGATTGAGAACTGTGGGGGCTGGGGAGAGATGGAAAAGTGGAGCCTGCAAACATTGTTTTCAATACCTCATTCAAGTGGGGGTTATAATACACCCGCACCATAACGGTCCGTATAAGCCATGTGTCGATCCGTATGGATAGAACGGATCGACAACAGGGTATACGGTCTGTAAAGTGTGGTTTACGGTCCGTAAATCGCATCTCATTAGTGGGACTTAGAATATTTTCATGACAAGAGTGGTTATATACGGTGTGTCGATCCGTACGGATCGAACGGATCGACAACAGGGGTATACAGTCTGTAAAGTGTGTTTTACGGTCTGTAAATTGCATCTCATTAGTGGGACTTAGAATATTTTCATGGCAAGAGCATGCATACTGTGGTTTTTGGGTTGTTTTGATTTACAGAAGAAGGAAAATTACATTTGGAGTATGCCTTTCTTGGTTTTTGCGCTTGTGTTGGTTTATGGTTTATAGAGGAATGTGTGGTTTTGCGCTTGTGTTGCATAACGTTTTGTGCCCTCATGTAATATTGAGATGCACGCTCCGTATGTGCTCAGCATACGGACCGTGAGTAATAGTGACAGTTTGTGCAGAACGAACGGTCCGTTAACTGCTCTTAACGGTCCGTAACAGTGTAGCAGTATTGGACATGACTGATTCAAGTATACCAACTCCTGGTATACCCTATGATTGGGTTACACTTTACACAAGAGTCTAAAAAACATGTTGAGCACGTGAAACCCTTCTTAAGGTGGCTTGACTGGATGTTTTGGGGGGGATACCTCCCAAGTTTGAGCATTAACTTTATTGGCATGAGTAAAGATATGGGAAAAAGGTTAATAAAACTGTATTATATAAAGATGAAAATTTCTTATAATCTATAAGGTTTTATTGCAATTGGAGTCGCCATGGCAACATCACGACGCCATAACGTTTTTTATTTATCTTTGAGTTTCTCTGTTACTGTACCAGGACTTTTTTAAAGAAATCGCTTAAGGGAGTATGAATCTGCCATAATTGCCTCAATCATGGCAAAGTTTGAACAAATTCTATGAGATCATTTTTTAAATATTTTAAAATGAAGTTTTTTTAAAAGAATCATAAATTAAAATAATGAAATAGTATGCTGTCCACACAATTAGGTAACATTTTAAGAAAATGATAAGCTTTGGAAATGCAGCATCATCTCATAGTGGTTTGATTCCATTGAAAAAAGAAAAAAGAGGGGAATTGCTCTGGGCGATTGCGAGTAAGAAGAATTTTACTAACTTGTGTTCAGCTGCTTTTGTTGCAGTTTTTGCATGTAATTTGGTCCATGCCTACAAATTTCGCATTTTTCAAAAAATCATGTGATACAAATACCCTGCAAGTTTCAAGAACATTGAAAACAAGGAAGGCTTTTAAATAGGGCCTCAAATACAACCAATTTTCCCACCACATTTTGTGTTTACATTAGTGAGCGTCCTCATTATTCACTGGCATTGTTTATAAGCTTCATAATTTATGCATATGCACAACTAGCAAAAGAAATAAATTTGCATAAATTTGTATGCAGTTTTCAATAGAATCAAACCACTATGAGATGAAGCCGCAGTTCCAAAGCTTATCATTTTCTTAAAATATTACCTGGTTGTGTGGATAGCATGCTATTTCACTATTTTTATTATTCTCAAAACTTCATTTCAAAATAATTATTTCAAAAGTGCTCTCACAGAATTTGTTCAAACTTTGGTACATACTCCCTTGAGCAATTTCTTAAAAAAACTCCTGGTACAGAGAAACACAAATATAAATAAAAAATGTCATGGTGTCGTTACGTTGCCATGGCGACTCTGATTGCAATAAAACCCAGATCAAAAGAAATTTTCATCTTTATAGCGGAGCACCATGGGTGAGAAAATGAAGAAATCTACCCATCCAAGAAAATTTGGTAATCACATGACCATACACTGACCGACCGCCTGAGCGACCGTCTATCCACACCACAGGCATACCAATGTAAAATAACTCAATCAACAGGTATGGCAACCCAAATACGACTCGAGGTTATTTTGGCGGGAAATTGCATAGCCACTGGCGTCTTGTAAAGCAGAGACAACTCAAGAGTCAATAAAGACGAAAACGGAAAGAGGAAATTATTTCTGTATCCATGTAGTCTGAAGTATTTAGTTTAGATTAATAATGTCGTCTACAAATTTGGAATATAGAGCAGGAGAAAGACAGAGAAAAAGAGAAAGTGGGCGGCAGGCAAGCGAAGCTCAATGATAAAAAGGGCGACAGAGGTCTAGAGTGAGAGATAAATAACAAAGGAGACATTTTTTGTTGGAAGAACAACATGAAAATTTTGTAGCGGCGGTGACAAAATGGAAAATGCTAGTCATGGCCACCAATGCAAGGTGAAAATGAGTGGCAGTGAAAAAAAAGTGAACGAGAACACGTACGACATTTCCTCCATAAAAAATGTAACTAAGAAGTTTCTGGAAGTTTCACGTTGTAGTTGGGCAAAACAACGGCAAAGAAATGATCAAAAAATGATCAAATTAGACCTGTTGTTGTTTTTCATTATCCTCCGGCGTTGCCTTTGCCCCTTAGCATTACATGATTTTATATTTTGTTTGAACAAACTATAAATATTATTGAGAGCTTCACTTTTAGCCCTGGCTAAATCTATAATTATATTATAATAATACAGATGTGGTAACCTTTTCCCCATATTTTTACTCATGCCGACGTACTTAATGCTCAAACTTGGGAGGTATCCCCCTTAAAAATCTAGAGGAGCCACCTTAACACCTCACCTTTTAACGTCTTGACATTTTGACAAGAAAAAAAACCAGTTGTTTTAGGAAGTGGGCAGGAGAGAGGGCGGTTTGAGGCTATAATTTAAAAAGATGCATACATTCACTCGTCTGCAATCACCGAGAGCCTGGCACAGGCTATGAGAGTTTGAAATGTCTATAATTTTTGCCAGAGATTTCAATGCTGTTAGTATTTTAAGTGAGATGTTTGTCATAGCAAGGGGTACGAGAGGTAAAAGTGGACCGTATTTAAAATTATGGCTTCCTGTAGCAGAAAAAATATATGGTATGTTATTAGCATATACATGATTGTTAAGTAATATATAATTACCTCTCTGCGGAGTGTTGATACCTCAAAGGGGTCACCCATGTCATGACCAGCTAACAAACAAATACATCAACATTTTTAAGGCAAAATTCAGTACATTTCAAGAATTAGATCAAAATTTTTGATGAGAACTAACAAGCTATCTAATATAACAAACATGAATTAAATAATTTTTTTTATTGATTTTCTTTTTGTTTGAAAAGGGGGTAAAAAGGTTTTAAGAGGATTATGTCATGACCACTCTGGTTCCCTGCCAGGCACTTTGAGCCACGCATCAACAAAACCTGGACGGTTACAGGGGTTGATGATCCAGTTTTTTTTTTAAAAGCCAGTGTGAGTTGTAAACTAGACTCTGAATGATCTTCAGCTTGGTAATTTGCATTGCAATTTGTTGAAAAGTCATCATCTGCAGCATAAGTGCATTTGGCAGTGGGGACGGCTCAACTCAATGGTACTAAATTTAAAGCTCTGAGACGTTAAGACAAAATAATTTTCATTAATTTTCAAGATCCCAACATACCTTCCTGGATCTTCTGACTAAATTTCATTTTAGCCGCAGGCCCGTTGTCAATAACAATCTATTAAACAAAGAAAAGGATGCTTTATTTAATAACGTTATTACATGTATGGTTTCAGGGAAGCAGATGTGCATTATAAATAAGAAAGTAAGTTAGAGTTATGACTCACAGTAGTTAAATGGAGAATAACAAGAAAAGTAGTTTGATTATAATGTAAACAAGGCCAGGTGAACAAAACTATCATTTTAAGTAATTCAATAGATTGGAAAGTTCATAAAAATTGATTAGACAGACATGGTGAATTCAGGGCTTCTGATGTTTCGTGAGGTCGCAGAGTCGTGAAATTCAGGTAATTCCACAAAATCAAGCGAAATAATTCACAAAACACGCAAAATACCACAAAATTCGTCAGTAATCTTATCAAATACATATTTGTACAACATATTTTGAAACTTTACTTGCATGTTTACTTGCCGTAAACTTGCAAATTTATATTGAAACTTTGTCACTGAAACAAGCAAACAATGTCCCAAATCTACCGGCATAGATTATGTTGCAAAAAACTGCATGGGACTAGCCTTGATGTTAAAGGCTTTGCCATTTAACTTTGCCATTGGTTCATTTCTGGACTGTGTTGTTGTTGAAAGAGCAAATGATGACCTCTGTTAAGAAAACATGAAAAACATCGGTCTGATCAGCGCAAAGCCGATTGATTTCTAGGGAAATTTGCCCTGAAAATTCCCACAAAATCAGCCATTTTGAACCCGTTGCTTTTAGGTGAAGTTTGCCTTGAACATCCTGCAAAATCGGCTGATTTTTCCAGGGATCTGTCCCACACAATCCCACAAAATTAATTTTGACTTTTTTTCCCTGACCAATTCTAAAAGCCCTGTGAATTTCAAACCACCAAAAAAAAACTCTTTGTGATGTACCTTCCTGTCCTGCCCAGGTTTGATTCTAGGCCAGACCAAATCCCAAACCTTTAATTTAACATAAGGTAAGTCCCACATTATATTGTATTTCACTGACCAAAAATGTTTACAATAAACAAAGATAACAATGACAACAAAACGTTTTATGACATACGGAGTAGGCAGGACCCATTGCAATTACAGCATGTCCAGTCAGGGTTGCTATGGTTACTATATGAGCCTTATTAAGTGGAACCTTGTCATCATTGAGAGCCTGTGGAAGAATTAAAAGAACCCAAAATGTTGTGAGACAAATCCAGTTAACCACAAAGAGCATCATCTCTGTTATCAATAAGTGGTCAGTTTGGTGACATAGGCCCAAACAAGTGCAGTCTATTTTAATTGTTTGCAAAGCCCTCCATGTGTTGTACAGTGGTAGCCACTAGGCATGGTTCATCCTTTTGGTTTGTCCCTTCCTTTTATTATTTGTCCCTTGTTACTTTTCTCCATTGATCGACCAGTCAGTGTCACGGGTGTCAAGAGTGGGCATTCACGGCTAGGAGGCAATTGGATTAACCAGCCATGGGCGCTGTGCCAAAAGTGGAAGCCCCTCGACATCCCAGACATTCAACCTCCACTGAGCATTACAGTTCTTCAACTTATACCATAAAAGCCTTAACCCATTCGCTCCTGCAGATTTTGCCAAAAAACGTGTTTTGAAGCAACTCGAGTGGTTTTCTGGTCACTGTCGTGCCATAAAGAGCTAAAACTTACCACAAACCGGTTAACAGGTCGTACACTTCGCAGCCTTCTAATCCAGATGCAAAATATCAGCTTGGGAAGTTCGGGCATGCGCAGAAAGCAAAATTTCGAGATAGTTTTTGGGTTCAAAAGTGACACAGCAGTCTTGACTTTTACTTTTCGCTTTCTCTCCTCCCCTCTTTTTTCGCTTTTCTTGCCTCATTTTTTTTTCTCTTGCTGGGCATTTAGTAGGCTTTGTTTTGGTGGGAAGAGTTTTTAGGAAAGCTTTTAGGATCTTAGGATTAGGTGAAAGGAAAGGTAGGTGAGCAATGAAACAAGATTTTCATGAAGATTTTCAGGTCAATGTCACATGGTTTTTTTGCTTCTTTCTTTGACTGAATTGTGCTCATTCTGGTATGGTTTGAAAGATCTCTTCACTCTGCACAAGTTAGTGGACAAAGTTGTCCTTGACCTTTAAAACTGATGACGTCACAACGGGTAGAAAGGATGTGGATCCACACGAGCAGTTATGGGCGGTTCAGGGGCGAATGGGTTAAGCTGAGAATAAACAAGAAAAGCAAGAAAAGTGTTGAGGTTACCCTCTGTTTCATATGGTGAATTGCATCAGCCATGGCCATACGCCCTTCAGCATCAGTGTTCCCAACCCTCACTCTGGTTCCAGCAGCAGATGTGATGATCTCATCAGCAACATAACCCTCTACAAGACAATCAGGATTGGGTATCATGATCTCAATAACTTCAATCAGGCAAGAGAACAAACATCCTACATTGTTATGTTAATTCGAATCTTTTCTTTAAGTCAAGTTATTTACAATAATTGTCAACCATAAAACTTAATGTTTAGTAGCTCTTTTCAGACTAACTCAAGCTTCTTATTTAGCTGCTACAATTTGTATGTATGATTCTAGGAGAACGATTGCCTACACTTCTGCTAGCCCATATAGTTTAGTACATTTTACCTGCTCCTACACTGTTGCGCACCATGGCCATTGTCCCTAAGACTTTAATTCCTTTTGGCTTAAGTTTGGCTAGAGTCTGGATAGTAACAATACAACAGAAGAATATGAATACTATATCGATGGCACAACCTAGACTGTTAGCGAGCATACATTTTTCTTACACTAACTAAATTAATAATGAACTTTCTTGAACAAAACGTTGTTACATGTACTTTTTCTTAAGAAACATTTTTATTCTCTCTGTAATTATTATGTTGCTCTTTGATCATGAATAACTTCATCCCAGTCGACAGTTTGTCAGTGTAGGACATTACAAGTGATTATAATTTATATTTTCACAGCTGGCCCAAATTGTTTGATACAGTTGGTTTAATTTTTTTATCATAAGTTATGTAGGCTTCATTATTAATAGATTTAATAATTCAGTAAACTAAGTTACTCTCAGCTATTCTAAAAATTATAATTGTCAATTAGAGGCTTGAAGAAAGATTGTTCAATTTTCCAGCTCTTAATAACTAAAAGAAGCACTAATCTATTTGTATCAATGCTATTAATACAGCCGAACCTCAAAAAAGTGGCCACCCTTGGTGTACTAGCAAGTGGCCGCTTAACAGAGGTTGGCTACTCAATGGGGCTTCGTCATAAATCAGCTCAACATAAACATCATCTTCAGCAGAAACATCTCTTTATTTTGAAACAAACACATGACAGGAGCAACATAATTGTTTTGCATGTACAATTGGTCGTCACCTTCTAACTTGGACTGTATTAATTTTCTTTCACCATCATATTCTTGAAATAAAGCCAAACTAATTATCAAGTGCTAGACAGGTGCTTAATAGAGGTGACAACAACGGGAGAACTCATGGGGACGGCCAAAAGGTGGCTGTGGCCACTTAGTAGAGGTTTTTGTTTCCATTCTTTTCTATTTCAGGACTACTGGCTGCTTAATAGAGTGTAGCAGCTCATGGAGGTTCAAATTAACTGTAATATTATTTTAAAAATGAATACGCTGGCGTGCAGACATAAACATATACCTGAAAGAACCCAGCCACAGCAGCAGCACCACATTTATCCCTTGAAAACAAAAATAAATCAGGTTTTTTGACCAGGCTTTAAACACCGACCCTTCTAGAGGATTGTCTTAATCCAACTACAACTGTATTATTCAGTCAATCCCAAGTTGACATAATTTCTTTGAAAGTCCCTTGCAGTGTTGAACGTGTGTTTTCTTTCAAATGGCAGCATACATGTATAATGATAATGATGTGACTTTGTATAATTTACTTTTGTATAATTTAATAAGGCTACAATGATACATCGAAACACAGGTGAACTACAATATTCTACCCAAATATCCACATTAAATAATAAATAATAAATAAATAATGATTTGGAGGTAGCACATCCAGAAAGTGGTTCTTCGTCTACCTGATTCCTGGTCCAATGGGAATTTGGAAATGTTGGTGTTTTAGGAGAGGGGAAACCAGAATACCTGGAGAAAAACCTCCCAGAGCAAAGGAGAGAACCAACAACAAAACTCAACCCACATATGGCGTCAACGCCAGGATTTGAACCTGGGCCACATTGGTGGAAAGCAAGAACTCTCACCACTGTGCCATCCCTTGCTCCCCTAAAATAAAACTTCCCTTGCTCCCCACATCAAAAATTAATAATTTTTGAAGTCACTGCCTTTAAATTTCTTTACCCAAGATCTGCATGTTAGCCCTTGAAAGGTGAGTTAAGCTGTTAAAAAGGGTTCATACTCTTTCCAGATCTTTAAATTCCATGAATTTCCGTGACTTTTCCCACAAATTTTTCCAGTTTTCTATGAACTTGGGTTTAGCTGCCACTTTCCAAATTTTCAAACTTATTCTTGTCACAAATTGTGGTGTCCACCAAAACGCACACCATTCATGCTATTCAATTACTTGTCACTAATACTTTCTCCATGCTGTGACATCTGTAGTGACTTTATATATCTATACCAAACAGAAGTTAAATTTTCCATCACTTTCCACGACCTTCCAGGCCTGGAAAATGAAATTCGTAAATACAAAACTTTCCAGGTTTTTCATGATCCATATGAATCCATTGTATAAAATAATAATAAAAGGTTAGAAATATTTTGGCTTCACAGTTCCATACATGTATGTGTGAAAAGAAGTGCAAAACATTTTGATCTGAGTTGAATATCTTGCAACATAATAGCCCGTATATTGCATTTGTAGGAAGCTGCATCATTGCAGCTCACTAGTATCAAATGGAGGAGATGAAATGACAAAGAATGATAATTATAGATGTATAATTTAACAATATTATCTGTACCTGCTCATTCCAGCCATATGTCCACCTGCCTTGACATCAGCTCCTCCAGTGTCATAAGTAACACCCTGGGATGATAAATTGGACAATACAGTCAGTGGAAACTCTTCTAACAGACACTCTAGTAAGTGGGGCAGCTCTACTTACGGCCACCTTCACAAAACCGTGTTTTTCTCAACTCCCATACAAACTCTGCATTCTTTACATTCCCGTAAGTGGCCAGCTCAGGTTAAGGACACCTTTTTTGTGTCCTGAAGGTGTCTGCTTATGAGAGCTTCCCCTGTAATTTGCCGAATGGCGAAGCTAATACAGTGTATTATTAAATGCTTATCACTACTAGTGGGCTATAACAAATAGCCTAGAAGAAGACCAACCAATTAGAACGCAGCATTGATAATAGACCACTAGTTGGATTTAACTAATATTGAATATTCCATGTGCCACAAAGTCAAGAGGAAGACTTCGGAAAATTTCATACGGAATTTCTTTAAAAAGTAAGAAAATAAAAATCTTAAAATCTTGATGAGGTAAGAGCTTCATCTTACTTCTTGTAAGCTATTGCATAGGTCCCTGGTAAGACAGATGAAAGAACCCTTGATGGGGTTGCCCCAAGGAAAGACATCAGTTCTAGCCAAGTATAAACTATTTGATTTGCCATTACTAACCTTACTATAAAATTGTAAGGTGTTGTTAATTAAAAATAGCATTGAATTTAAGTCCAAAAACAAAGTATTTCACTGTGCCATTTGTTTGTCTTGTTACAGCCCTGGCTAAATCCACATACCTTCCCTACTAGAAGGACAGTTTCTTCAATGGGTCCCTCTGGTACATATTCCAGATCAATTATTCTGCCAGCATGTCTATCAATAGCTTAATAACACATAAACATGGAAGCTAATTAACAAGTTATTAATTTTGTGTTTCAGATGCCAAACATTATTTCAGTCACAACAGTTTATCAACCATAATGGCACATGCAAATCACATAAGAGAGGCCATAGATAAAGAAAAAAAATGTAATAATAATAATATAGAATAATACAAACATTTATTTGGGATATTGCTTTTAATTTATGGAACATCTCTCACAAAACCTGAGACCTTACCAGTAGTTTATTACACTCACTCTTCCTAAAAAAAATGATGGAGAATATATAGGGAGAAATAACCAATTGTAATTAAATAAACCTAATAAATCACTCCCTGGGTCAGAAAAAGGTATGACAACTGCAGGCTGGAATAACATTTTAAGTTTTACCTCTTGAACACCTGTTGACTGCTGCATAAAGTGGATACTTTGTTTCAAACTCTTTAACATCTTTGATTACTGAAACCTGTGAACCCATTACAAGGTAAACGGCATTTTAACTTGTGACATTTGTTTATTTTTATGAACGATGCTCTGGTTTTTACAACCATGAGTAAGAATAAACAAATCACTTTATGTAACTGAAGGAAATTATACAAAAAAGGTAAAGTCTTTAAAAGTATTAAACTTTAAATAAAATACTGCTAAGAATATTAATAATATGTGCACTAATAACATTTAGTATATAAACACTCAGTGACGTTACATCATCCTGCTACTAACAGTAATATTTTCATGTACATTGTTCACAAAACAATGTTCTTAAAATGGGAAAAAAAGGAAGCGGTGTTTTTTTTTGTTGTTATTTGTTGTTTTTTTTTCATGGGCTTACCGGTAATTCCACTAGCAGGTAGAGCTGAAGTAAGGGCAATTCCACACGAGCAGACAAAATCGGAATTATCTTTAAAACTTCTAACCAAAAATTGTATGGTGACAATTTTTGTTTTGAACAAATTTATCCCTACTCATGAAAGCTACAATCTGTTATCAGGCCATTTAGATGTACATCTGACAACACTTGCATTTGTTATGGAAGGAATAATGGCTTTACAACAAATGATTGACAAGAAAAACACATTTTTGTTTATTTAGTTGATTTTGTCAGGTTGCAAATTTTGCAGTTTTTGCAAGGCCATCCCAAAAAATCGTTAATTTTGTAAATTTCACAGCAAAGTTCAATCCTGGACATAAGTGTGGGCAAATTTTGTCAGCGGCACCTAATTTAAGATTGTCCTGTCCGGGACAAAAATTGTGAAATTGCGACAACCATCTAGTTTATAATAAGCATTGCAGGCGATCACAGAAGATTTGTCTAAATAATCAGGCCTTTATAAAACGAACCTTTAAAATCATTTCAATTCTCGATAGACATGGAAATTTGCACTTTACCCTGAAAGTTTCAAGAGTGACCAACATCACTTTTCTGCTAACAACAATTATCAATACGTCATCAAGTAAACTGCTTAATATGAGAATTCACAAAATGGTCAACAAAAGGAGATGCTTTTATCTTTAATCAAATCCCTTATTAGTTATTAATAACCAAATATTGAAGGAAATGTAAGGAGAACAGTCTGGGGAATTCATATATGTGGATATACTGAAGCTTAAAGGGTTGATACATAACAATGGGAAGACTCACTAGTTTGATATCAACATTATCAACAGCATCACCACTGGGGACAGGAGAATTGTTAGATTTATAATAATAACCAAAAATTTCAACATTACTTACAAAAAAAATTAATTGTTCCATTTTACATTTATTATAAAAAATGCAAACCTTCACAGGACTTTTAGGATCTTTAAATAATTCTCTTAAATATTCTTCAACACGAGGAGCTGCCATTCTTTCCGGGTCTGATCCTCCTATGTCTCGACAGACATACCTAAATTTTACAGAAAACACAGTCATGTTAGTGTGTGCATTCATTCTATGATTAAACCAAGGTTAAAATGCTTGTTTGTGCAAATCTATTTACATGTATTCTCAAGCAACTCAAATAACTAAATTCTGTTACACCCCCCCCCCCCCAAAAAAAAATAATTATAGCTCATAAAAATTTTATACTGCTCAACAACAACAACAACAACAAAACATGTCTCCTACCTTCCAGAATCAATGGCTTTGACATACTCCAATTTACAACTCTAAGAAAAAGTGCATGTGGTTATACCCACAAATCAAAATCGGTTTTTAACTTAAAACATCTTAATCTTGAAAAGAGGTATATGTCTAGCAACTCACATCATTAAGAACAACCACTCCAAGCTGTTTCACTTTCTGCTTCTTATCAGGACGGGCTTCTCTCAACTCTAAGGGCTAACAAGTAATATTTAAATTGTACAAAGTTAAATTAGAACACATCTTAAAATTCAACAGCTAAGTAAAGCCGACACAACAGAGCTGCCAGGCTCGATTATAATTTAAGTGTTGCCTACACTGAACACCCTAGTACAGATAGAAGATAAACCACACCCTTGTTCCACTGCTCTTTTCAAACAGCTAAAAGGCTGTACTCTTGGAAAAATTGTAGAGAGCCCAGAGCTCTGAACCTGTGAAATGATTTCCCTGTTGCCCAAGAACAAAAGTAAGGCACCAGGGGCAACTGGGCTTTGCTAGAGCACAGCCCTCCCTTCAAACAATAATATTTTCCTCAGGAGGGATAAACAGGACAAGGCCGCAGTGTTTCAGTGAAGGCTGAATCCATGAACCTTTGCTTGGCAGAATATGCACCATCCAACTGAGCTAACCAAGCAGCAGTTAGATGTGGCAATAAGGAGAATATCCTGGTGGAATGAATGCACCCTGTAAACTCACCACATAGAGTTGATGAAGAGCTCCAAGCAATGACACAGACCATGCATTGGTGAATGTTTCACCAGGTATAGTCACCAGAATGGGAGACTCACTACCAGCCTTCAAAGCCCTGGTCAAAACATTAATTCATTTTACAAAAAGAAAACTTAGTCATAAGCATTTTGCTGGATGATAAAGTCAACAGTTAAAAGAGAAACCTGAAAAATATGAGGCTTTGATCATAAATAATTGTAATTACTACATATATATTTATAGCAATATGGTGGATAACTTTTAATTTTCTCTGATAAAATTAAATGTAGACTTTATGCCTTAATTAACCCACTGAAAACAAAATTGCCTGAAAAAATTCCAGGCTTAGGTATTTATGAAGACATATTCATTGAACACTAACCACAAAGAAAAAAAACAAAATTATATCTAAATTTCGCTAACACCATCTCTAGCACTCTCGCACTCCAATGACACTTGAATAAAAAAGGTGGCTTTTACTATCAGGGCTATAAATAATGCTCTTTGACTAGCAGCACCCGCTGGCCCCCGTAAATAATTGCATGATGAGCCAAGTTAGAGTCCAAGTGTATCAAATTTTCTCTGATCCCCCTGTATCTTTCTCACAAAATTTTTGCAACTTAGTAGAGGAAGGCACGTTAAAACTTTACATTACAGTTGGCAATGCAATCTTAGAATAATCTAAAACTGTTACATTCTAGCAATTAATTACATGAGAAATAACACGAGAGGAAGAGTATAAAAAAAATACTCACCGTTTGATTCCATTCACAGCCGCATCATAGTAACGTCTAACATCATCATAATCTCTGTTCACAGGTCCTGTAGGTGCATGGACCTAAGGTAGAGTATACCACGATGATTACTTATTATTTCAAATTTTTACTTCCATTTTATTCACATGCATCTGATGCATGCATAAATATCACAAATTTTATGAAAAACTTAACCAAAGGGCAGATATTCAAGATCAGGAGAACAAAAACAAAAAAACACAAACCAAAGGGGTCTATTGCCAGTGTACGTGACAGGTCAAAATTAAATTTAGGATAAAATGTTTTAACCTAGGTTGATTCTGAATTTTCTTTTGTCCCGAGTGATAAATCATGAATAATTAGGCTTAGGAGACAATGGCTATTAAGAATCAACCTAGTTTTTAAAAAAATACTAATTTTAAACCTTAAACAATAATACTATTGTGACCTGTAACAAAATACACTGTACATAAATTGAAAGTATGTAACAGTTGTTTCAGCAATGTCTGTATTCATTTTTATTGTTTTTAAAAAGTTACATGTAATTAAAAACAATAATCCTTCAAAGGTCTATTCTGAGTACTATGTAATACAAAGTAACTAGACTCACCAAGCTTTTATTCTTCTCGCACAGTGGAAACAGCAAAGTTTCATTATAAACAGCTTTGTCAACCTGCAAAGACATAAGTGGTACCAAGTTGTAAGCAAGCGAAGAGGCTAGCTGCACTTCAATGTATATATATAGCTTACAGCACTGACTTTAAAAAAGTACTAAAAAAAAGGTACACACTTCCAGTATAATTAATTTTGATGTACTAGCTAGTGGGGCTTTTAGTATAAGAAAACTGCAAACTACTGTACTTAGTCTTCCAGAAACCCAATAAAACATGATAAAAATATAATATAACTTTCTGCAAAACTATACCACTCACAGTGTTAACCTGACACCTTCCTCTTATTAAGTATCTAGTTGGCGTTGGAGATCCTCGTATATGAAGTTAGGATCCCTGTATGCTGGCTTTGTCAGTCTAGATGAACGCCGAGGTTGTTGAGGATCTGTGTAAGAAGCTTGAGGATTTGATTGAGCCATGATGAAGAAAGAGCTTGGTCGATAACGAAATTAAGCTTGACCGCGTTACAAGAGATTATGACTGACTGATTCATAATGTACAATGCTTATATAATAGCTATGACGTAATAACACTTAACAATTAACCATCCTCACGGGGTGATGATTGACACTAAGTCCCTACACTTTTATTCGTAAGGAACTTAAATACTGATAGGGAAAACTACTACTACCACACAGTAGCAACCAGGTTTAATTTTAAAAATTTTTAGTTTATAACCACAATATATACCTCTGCAGTTTTCTTTAACGTCTTCTTCAGAAAATTCCATGTGGAATTGTCCCATTCCAGATTTTCACACACAAGAATGTAGCAATCAAATCCCTCTTCCCCTGGATCAGATACTGGAACCACAGGACAAGGGAGCCTAACGGAATAAAATTATAACTTACATGTGAAAAAAGACAACAACAACATTGTGCAGCTCAACCTTAATTCCATCATATGGATTTATCTAAGGCTTTCGACACGATACCGCATGGACTCTTGCTGGTCAAGCTGAAGGCCTATGGTGTTAACAGTAGAAGTTGTATGCTTCTTAAAGATTACTTACACGGTAGGATGCAGTGGGTGAAAGTAGGTGATACAAGTTCTGATTGGCAAGAAGTCATGCGAGGAGTACCTCAAGGCAGTGTTCTTGGTCCAATGTTTTTTAATATTTTCATAAATGATTTATTCCTACAAATCAAAACTGTACAATTAAATATGTATGCAGATGATGGTCAACTCTACACCGCCGATACGGATCCAGTATCTTTGGAAAGGCGTATCTCGCGTGAGGTTAGCTCAGCAAATGCCTGGTACGAGATCAACGGAATGATAGCAAATCCCAGCAAACACCAAGGGATGATACTAGGAAAAACTGACCATCAGTTTAATTTCTCAGTAAATGACTCAGTGGAACTTTTCGGTGTTACAATTGATAAAGATCTTACGTTTAAACAACATGTGTCCTCTATATGTAAAAAGGTAAACAATCAGTTTAGCGTTATGACAAGGTTTGGCAAACTGATGTCTACTGAAACCATGCTCCGTCTTTATAAGGCATTTATTTTATACTTCCTCACTTTTATTATTGTTCTATGGTGTGGCATTTCTCTAGTAAACAAGATTCTGATAAACTGGACCTTTTAAACAAATGTATTCTTCGATTTATTTTCAAGGATTTTAACTCTGAGTACAATAATTTACTTAAAAAGGCAGGAACTGCAAACCTTAAGGACAAGCGTTTACAAAACATGATTCTCACTATTTTTAAATGTCTTCATTTTTCTGATTATCCAAGATATTTAAAAGATATGTTTCGTTTACGCTCTAGCACCTATTTTTTAAGAGGACATAATATGCTCTGTTTGCCCAAACCATTGACCACTTCTTATGGTATCAATTCCTTTAGTTACTTGGCAGCAACATCTTGGAATTCTCTCCCTGACCATTACCGCACTATTTCTGATTTTACTTCTTTTCGACGACTGATATCTACTGGGAACAATAATTTACTTAAAAGGGCAGGAACTGCAAACCTTTCTACATCATGATAATTTGCAAGTTAGTTGTCTAGGTAGTTAGTTATCTTTTTTGCTATATAGAATTAACTTTTTATTATAATTATTTATTAATGTAGTTGGCTCGAAGATATTAGCACTTGAGTGCTACACTGTAAATTCGAGGGTAAATAAAGTTTATTGATTGATTGATTGATTGAATTTATCGAAAATGTATTAGGCACAATTCGCATATTACCACAGAGCAAAACCTAAACTCAAATCACTGTCCTAAAACACCTAGGATTCAGTGTTTTGAAATACATTGTCATAACGTTCTGCTGACATAGCATAGAAGCGTCATTAATGTTTGCTTTCTAGGTTTCTAGTAATTTACTGGACTTGCTCCCACACCATGGGCTATGAAACATGGACCATGCGTCATACATCATTTCTCAGTGAAGCAACCTTAATTGAAATAGGTGTGTATAGAAAATGCATTCACGCAAAACAAGCCATGCACACAAAACCAAGTCCCCTCTGAATGAGTGAAGAAAATTTGCATATGGAGTTGAGTAGAATAATCACATTTTATGACTATATCATATATCCTAAGCTTTAGTTATAGTTATAGATATGAAATAAATCTTATCTCAATAATGCACACAGCTAATTCATTGATTCTGTACAGCAAAGAAAAAACTGGCCGGATACTGGGCACCTGACACCAATATTCAGTGAATGTTTCTGGCCTCTGTTATTCCAAACAAATCAAATTTTTAGAAGAATTAATAAACTTTCTGAGAACCTGACTTAAAGTATCTTCACTTTAAATATAAAACAGTTTCTTTGAAAGTATCACATATTACCTACCCTTTTCTGAGCAGCACTAATTTTGCTGCGCGGTAAACAGCGTAAATATCAGCCATGAAAAGTTTACTCGACTCAACAGAACGTCGTCTTCTGTGACTGTTTCGCAAGCTTTAAACTCGTCAAAACTTTCATCTTAAAGCTAAAATGTTCAGCTTTCATTCGAAATACTTCATTTACCGAGAACTGAAAAGGGCGCCTCAAAAATTGAGTTTTTGTTTCAAGTGTCCAGATGCTGGTACCATCCAGATAATGGGCAATACACTGTATTTTTAATTTTCAGTGGACAAAAACCTTGTACCAGAATAATTTAAAGAATATTGATTTCTTTTTTACATTTTTCAAGGGCTATAGATGTGATTAGTTGTATGTAATAAGACCAAAGAAAATTTCTTATGGGCACCCAAGAAAATAAAATCTCAAATTTCACAAGAATAGTGAAAATAGAGGTAAAATTCAAACTGTTTTCGGGACTTGTCAGAAATTAGCAGGGGGGGAGGGGAGGTGAAAACAGAGGGAGGGTCACAACTTTTTGAGACTGCACAAAAGGGAAGGGTCATGAAAAATGGGCCGTTAAAAGAGGGAGGGTCATACAAATATGTGTCCGTGATCATGTAGAGGTTCACCCACAGAAGAAAAAAGAAGTTCTTTATTTTGTAAAAAAAAAACTGGGAGAAATAGGAGAATCGAGTGATCAGCTGCCAGAATCAGAGTCGGACTCTTAATGCTGTCATCTAAAATATATGTATATGGCATTACAAAGAACAGATTAGAAATATATTTTGAGCTTTCATAATACTGACTCACCCTAGTGTATTGCAAGAACTAGATTTTATCATTTATACAAGAGGGGGAGGGTCATGATATTTTAGGCCAAGGTCAAGGGGAGGGTTAGCAAATTTCACACCAATTGCAGGGATGGGTCACCTCATTTCCGAACCCAAATTTAAAATTCCCACCTCCCCTCCCCTCCCCCCATGGTAATTTCTGACAAGTCCCTTATGATGAATTTAAAGCTACAAAATGCTGCACAGACGTTTTGTCTTTGTTGAGTGTTATGTGGTAAAATTGCTGTCATGTGCTGCGTGACTTTCTCGAACGTTCTGTACGTTTTTGGATCATTCATGAATAATTAATTAGGGCATGTTTACATTTGAGCATGATTGAGCAGATTTGCATCAGTTACTACTACCATTGGCCTGTTTAGTATTTTTAAGAACCTTATGTGTAATACTATACTAGTTCTAAGCAAGTTGTTTTGACGAATTAAGTTTTTTCCCACCAGCTGGAGTGCTGTGCTTAGTCAAGTGTGACGAAGGTCAATTTTCGAGTTCTGTGTTAACAAGTTGGCGGAAGTCGTAAGATATCTGAAGTTCAAGAGAGAGTTCGTTATTATTGGCAGAGACTGTTTAGTTTTACTTAAGTTCTTGTCAAGTTTGAGTTGGTGGATGCTGTGTTTTAAAGCTCTGGAAAGACTATGTTCCTTTGGTACTAAACTTCCTTGTGTTAATCCGACATCGATCCAATTGCGATTCTTGCCAGACATCTGGAATGCTGATATTCAAAAGACCGCCTTTTTGGCAAAAACATGTACCGTCTGAATGGTTTGTAAAGAGAGAGCTGAAGCTTTGGTAAAAAATATCCGTTGAGTTTTTTAACAATTGTTTATAATTCACCTTTCATTATTCGTGTCTCAACCTGGTGACTGTTCTGTTTTTTGTGACCATTGTGTTTGACGAAGTAAGACCAAAATAATGTCTTTTGTATTCACTAGAAACTGATCATTGTTTGTCGCAGACTGCGAGCAGTAAAAAAAAGAGAGACTGCTCTTAGTCTATGTTTGTCGTGTTTGCTGTGGGAGTAAGTACATTAAAAATGTTTATTTCGCTCAATTATGATATCACTTGAAAAAAAAACACCTCGTCTTGACAATTTCCGGTAAACAAAGTAATTAAGTTCGGACCATGCTAAGAAGCCCCCTACTTTTGAATGCTCACATATTGACAGCTGACATGATCGGATTAAAAAAGAAAATGGTGGGCCAAATACAAAAACACCGGCTCTTATAGCAGGTGCTCCCATCCCTTTTCTTTCCTATCCCTCTTTTCTCCTTACCCTTCGCTCTATAGTGTCTTGTTTAATACTGTTGTGGGCTGTCAAATTTTGGGCATAAAAATAACCTACAGCCATACATGGGCCAGACAAATGACATTCTAATGAGATGCACATCACGTACGACACACAGTTGATAATACATATTTCCTAGAAACCTTGCTTGTTATTAGTGGCAGGAACTGTTTACTTAGATGCCATACATGGGCCAGACAAAGGACAGTCAAATGAGATGCACATCATGTACAGCACACAGTTGATAATAAGTTTTCCCGGAAACCTTGCTTGTTATTAGTGGCAGGAACTGTTTACTTAGATGCCATACATGGGCCAGACAAAGGACAGTCAAATGAGATGCACATCACGTACGACACACAGTTGATAATACGTTTTCCCAGAAAACTTGCTTGTTATTAGTGGCAGGAACTGTTTACTTAGATGCCATACATGGGCCAGACAAAGGACAGTCAAATGAGATGCACATCACGTACAACACACAGTTGATAATGCATAAAATTCCCAGAAAACTTGTGAACTTAAAAAAATAATAATCTCTTGTAAATTAGTATCTAAAAGATTTTCAACATAATTTTGTTCTCCAAGATGAGAAAAGTATTTCCAAAACAATGATATTTCTGTTAGTTTCTTTATTTAGAATTTAGAAATTAGAAATTCAACTCAGTGTGTGAGAACATGAATATTTTATAATTGTCGAAAACATTGAGATTTTACTCTACGCCCAAGCTCGAAAGTCGCTTCTACCTTTAACCCAAGGCAAAATCTACAATCGCTTTAGGTTTTTCAAACATATACCTTGTGTTCTAAGAGTATTTACACGAGCTATTTCGAGAAAATTGGTCAAAATTTCTGACTGCCGGGTTTCTAGTTTTCTGAAAGCACTTCCCAGTTTCCGGGAAAATGGACACCAAGTTTTTTCTTTTTCACCAGTAAAACTTGAATGTATGTGGCTACACCTATTATTAGCCATAATGCTCTCTTTAAGGGAGAAAAATATCGAGGACGTGACGAAAACAGTTATTTTTTGCCTAAAATGCACTCTTTGTTCAATATCATGATTTATAACAATTGATTACAATAGACCTTAATTTTATCATCCTGGGGAGGTAGAGACCTTCTTCCTTGCTTTATGCAAAAGGAAGCGTACAACTGGCGCGTTATGCTTTGGGCATGAGCCTGTATCCAAATATAAGAAAGAGAAAGCAAACCAGTAATCATGTTAGTTTCTTTATTTAGAATTTAGAAATTAGAAATTCGACTCAGTGTGGAAGAACATGAATATTAATTTTTATACCTGTTGAAAACATTGAGATTTCACACACTGCCCAAGGCAAAATTTACAATCGCTTTAGGTTTTTCAAACAAATATCTTGTGTTCTAACAGCTAAGAGTATTTAAACAAGCTATTTCGAGAAAATTGGTCAAAATTTCTGACTGCCCGGTATCTAGTTTTCTAAAAATAGTTCCCGGTTTCCGGGAAAATAGACCAGTAAAACTTGAATGTATGCGGCTACACCTATTATTAGCCATAAAGCTCTCTGTAATGGAGAAAAATATCGAGGACGTGACTAAAACAGTTGTTTTTTTTTTTACCGAAAATGCACTCTTTGTTCAAAATGATTTATAACAATTGATTACGATAGACCTTGATTTTATCATCCTGGGATCGGAATTTAGAGACCTTCTTCCTTGCTTCATGCAAAGAGGAGCGTACAAAATACTAGCGCGCTATGCTTTCAGTTTGGGCATGAGCCTGTATCCAAATATAAGAAAGAGAAAGAAAAACGGTAATCACGTTAACAGAAAGCTTATACTGTACCTCAAATCTTCTCCTCCCGGCATTTTTTAAGGCAAAAACCCAGAAAGATGAATACCACGTCCTACCCTTAGGTGATGCTGCTGTGAATGAATGAGTGTCATGTAACTCGCGTTATTCTATAGCTTGTCGACTGCAGTCTTTGTGGCCTGCGTTGGCTACATCCTGTACGCCATATAAACGTCACGAATAGCTGTTTTCTATCTCGGCCCAAAACTAAACAGCCATTTTTTTTTCCAAACGTTGAACGATTTTTTTTCTCTGTCTGCAATGGCTCGATCGCCAGTAACTTTGGGGGACTTTTTAAGAAAAGACCCTTCCTGTACCATGGTTGGAGCACCTCGACCAAGAAGCCCGAAACAGACCGATAAAAAGTTTAATTACGCGGCTGGAAAAAACGAAGATTGGAATACCGTCTCCAACGCGGTTACTGCGTTGTTTCAACGAAAGAAGTTAACGAAATTCGAATTGAGCAGTCTCATGGAGAAAGTGAAAACAGTGAAACAAGAAATCAACGGCCCTGCCATATGTGAGCGTTTTAAAGAATCTTTAGTAAAGGGGATGATTATACTGCGAGAGGACGTGAAAGCCAAGAATGGCGAAGTTCTTTTGGACAAACTGGCAGATAGTTGGTCTTATTTTTTTTGCACTATATTGCCTCTCCTTCAGGCCATTTTTTTAGATATTCAGTCACGGGAAGCTCAGTCCACAAGGGCTATTGCTTTGTTAAGTTTTCGAGACGTGGTTGTTTTGAAAACCAAGCTGGAAGAAGCATTTGTTATGGACTTGACAGTCCCCCCTAAACTGGTCCAGATGTTACTAATTTTACAGGTGAGAACTACTAGTGTTTATGTTACCAGTCAAAATTAAATTCGGGTTAAAAGTTTTTAACCTAGTTTGATTCTCTATTTCCTGTGTCTTCTAGCCCTAATTATTAAGGAATTGGGGCTAAGAGACAAAGGAAATTGAGAATCAACCTAGATTTAACAATTTTTAACGTAAGTTAAATTTTGACCTGTAACATTTACACTATGCCCTATAATTTTTAAAGTCTTTCATTCCTAACAGCAGCCAGAGTGAAAATTTACAAGACATTCCAAATTCATTTTTTTTCTGTAAAATCCTCAGAAATAAACGGTACCATATGTTTTAAAGCTCTGCCTAAGAGGTTTTTTTGAATGGTAACACCGTAGTATTTTAACCAGAGATCCAGACGTTAGAAAGACATGTCATCTCATCATGAACTGGTCTAGCTGGGAGTAAAAGGGTTAAGGCCATCTTTTTTTTTTTTTTTCTTTTTCGTCTAGCATTGAATTTTGGGTCGGTCGATCAGATGAAAAAAGAAAAAAGTAAAACATGTAAAAAAATCACAAGAAGTCTGAGAACAGGAGGCTGAAACCTCAGCATCATTACCATGGAGCCTGGAAACAACAAGACATGGTCACCAGATTGACACAAACTCAATATGGTGGGAAATATGATGATTGATGTCATAGTAAAAAGCAAAAAAGATACACCATCAAAACTTCTACATGTATGCCTGGAAATGCCATTACAATGCTCATTTTTCAGATAAACAGGATTAATTAAAGTCAAATCTCAAAAATTTGGGTCAGTCCGATGACACTAAATGGAGGGAAAAAGGGGGATGGCCTGATATTCATTCAAAATATTTCTCTTCTAATCGCTGTTGGCCAGTTAATGTTTCATAACAAGTTAGTGCCGACAAAATTTTGAAAGATTATTGTACACTTTATTATTGTTCAGCAACTTTTCTCTTGTGTCAGTTATCAAACACTAGAACAATTTTGAACAATAATGCATGTATATTACCCGTAGTATCTCACAAAGACAGTGGTGCAGCAGTTGAGCTGTTTTGGCGGGGCAGAGTAAAAAGGTGGAAGATTTGTAATGCTTAGTGAAAACCAAAACGCCAAATTACTGACTTAAAAGGGAAGCTGCTTGAAGAATATTGAGTGGCTTTTAAAGAATTTCTACAGTAAAAAGCATTCATTTGTACTCCAAAGCTGCTTTGTAGCAGCAGGGCTTTTACTGCGATTTAATTTTGCCAGGTATATACAATCAGTTGGCAGGAAATTGAACATCTGGGTCATGCCTTGAGCTGGCAAATATTTCGAAGAAATGCTGTGCAGAGATTATGAGCTTGAAAGTAGTTTGAATGAATAATAAATTTATTGAATTCTTCATTCATGTGATATTAAGAATACAGTCTGATCTCAAAGGGTATAACACCCCTTTACTGTAACTCTTCATTGATCTTCATAATTCTTCAAATCTTATGAATGTCAAATTCAATAGAATAGATAAGAAAAAGACATAATTTAACGAGGATTGACACTAAATAGCCAGAGCTTATAAACTTGTGGCCCTCTTAAATGAATAATAAATAAATAAATGAGGTAAACAATTAAATAGATAATACTAAGCTAGATATAAAATACAAAAAATTATAACAACTAAATAATCTAAATACTAAGGATACTACTAAACTATATAAAATACAAGATATAGCTGTATAATGTAGTCTGAACTAATCAATTAACTTAAATAAGTATAATTATTATAATTTATTTCAATTGTCAATTATTATTATAGAGATCCATAGGCCAAGTTACTGTTGATAGCAGAGGTGTAGACCTTCCATACTTTGCAGGAGTTTTTCCAGTTAGTTTTCGGTAATTTTCTGATTGGTGTTTGCCTCCAAATGGAATTTGATTTTTGGGGCTGTAATCTAAACAAAGTACCCATATTAGAGAAGTTCCCAGTATTAATGTTCTTACATGTACGCTTGGCAAAATTAATAAAGGCTCATTTTCTAAAACATTTTAACACTTTTTATGTTGCAGGGCGTTCATGATGACCAAAACAGTAGAAACTATAGAAAACTGGAACATTTAATCTCCTATGTTGTTCAGCCTTACCTGAGTTCAATAGGATTGAGATCAAAGCCTTCCAAACCAACCGTGGAAGCTAAAGTGAGTGAAAGCAGTGAAGAAACAACTAGTGCTAGTAGCACTAAAGACAATGTGACACCCTCCAGTCGAAAGTCTCGACCTTTAAGTGAGAGTTCTCTAGAACTTCAGTCAAAATACTCGGCTGACAGACTTCATGAGACTGCACTTCAAGCAAGAAAGACCAGACATTTTACCTTTGATGAAGGTGTAAGTGAATCAAGTGGCAGCTCTGTGTTTGCATCCAGCTCATCCACTGTTGTTTAGATGTACTATCAAAATAATCAGCTGGCATTTCTGCGCCTTTCAAAAACACAACCAACCTCACAATTGCATTTTTAGCTGCCGTCAGTCATAGCTATGATCACAAGCAGTGAACTCTGAAACACAAAAACATACAAAATTCACCAAGACACATGTAATTGATGGCAGCCAAAAATGCAAATGTTTAAAATTGGCATTTAAACTTTAACCTGAGATCAGGCTCTATTTTGGTTTTGCTTTGAAAATTACATTCCGGCAGGCATGGCGAAACTTTTAGCGCTGGCCGTTAGAGAGAATGTATGAGAACTGCTCAAATTGGACCTGATCTCAGGTTATTTAAGCTTCAAAGTATGTGTGTTATTGAAAATTGCAGTAAGTTTCCTTCGAAATAAGTTACTTTGGAAACAGATACATGTAGTAAACCCTTGTATAGTTTCAAACCTTTTATGTAGCCGGCTTCTTGGGCAATATGTGCAGGAGTTTTGTTATCAAGTACATTTGGTAGCTAGCAGATCATAACCGAGACTTGGAATCACTATTTCATTTTTTTGTGAAAAAAGAGATGGTAGAGGGGGTCTTCAGTAAGGTTCCTTAATCACATCATCTTAATCGTACAGTCCCAATACTTTTCAACCAATCCTAAACTTGGTCAAAGAGTATCCAACAGAGAGGGAAAATTTCCTCTCCTTTACTGATACTTACTAAAAGAATAGCCAATACAGATATGTCCAGCAGGTGCAATAGCCTGTGCAGCTGATGGAATGGTTGTACCCGGGGTACTTTCCGCATGATGATTCGCGTGGTGGCTCTGCTGCTAAAAACAACAGCACTAACCTGCTAATCCCACCAGCTATGCAGGCTAAATTTGCAATAGATGTGTGACTGCGTTGACAAAAGTGTATATACCTTGTAAAATATAATCATTAATCAAAATGATTAATAAAGTAAAATGATAATACGTGTAAAAGTGAATTGTTTTCTCTTTGGTAAGGGATTTTTGGGATAATGAAACAATCAGATTTGAGACGGAATCCACCAGGAAATTGACTACCGGTAATTTTAATTTTTAGGGGACAAATACCTTGAACCAGAATAATTTAAAGAATATTGCATTCTTTTTTACATTTTTCAAGGGCTAAGGATGTAATAAATCATCTGTAGTTAACACCAACTGAAAGAATATTTCTCATGGAAGTCCAAGAAAATGAATGCCAAATTTCACAAGAATTGTGATTACACAGGAAAAATTCTGAAAATTTTATGTGTAAGATGTAATTCTGTGAAATTTGACATTCATTTTCTCGGGCTCCCATGAGAAATTTTTTTGGGTATATTTACTACAGATGATTTCAAGTGATAGGGATGACCGAAGGATTTTTTTCGGGTTTCAAATGTTCGATTTCGGGATTTTTTTGGGTAGGAAAATTTTGGCAATTATTTTTTGGTGTTGCTTGAGTTAACGTAGGAATTTTTTGGGCTATGTTTCTATTTTTCATGTCATATCATTTAATGATTTCTGTAAACTTTTATGGCTTGGAAATTCGGCATGGGATTTTTTTGGTGTTAAATTTTGTTGGAGAGATTTTTTTGGGTTTTGTTGGAAGCCCTAGGGATGCCCCCATTCAATGATCCTCCCTGTCTCTTTATATCTGGAGTACCCCCCTAAGGGTGAAATATCTCTTTAAATCCCTTCAGCCTACATGTATCTTGTGGGGAACCCTAATTTTAAAGTAATGAATTTCTGGGGAAAACAAGAGAATGAAAAACAAAACAAAACGAAAAAAGAAAAGGGAAAAGGAAAGAAAGAAGAAATAAAAGAAGAAGAGGGGGAAGTGCAAACTGAAAGGCCATAAAAACAAATGGCAATGCACGCATGTCCGCTTCTGTTTACCTGTGACGTCACGTTAGAGTGAATATCCATCTATGCGTCACTATTCATACGAATTTTTTCTATGCCAGGAATTGAAAGAAGCAGCTAAAATCAGGGGGAAAAACTCTCTGTTGCCGCCGTTTTGGCGGAGCAGTTTGATTCCTTGGTTTCTTACTTTATGAGCCAACCGTTAATATGGGAGGCTGTATGGGAACATCGAGAGATCCGAGTGTTCGAGTCAGTTCCAGCGATCAATTTGGTAGTACTCCGGGAGGTATTTGCGTAAAATTTTCTACTAGCCACATTTTGCTGTGGCATGTTCTACGGCTCAAGGTCTGGTACCAGTCGAATCAAAGTGGTTTCATAGTGTCAACTGACGCTTGCTGTTTGTTTTTTCTAGTTACTTTGGGTCGAAATCAGCCGTTGAAGAAGGAACGTCCGCCATGGACTTCGGAAATGCCGCTCACAGAGGGCCAACTCAGGTCCAAAAGGGATGAGTTTTGGGAAACTGCGCCAGCTTTTGAAGGGCGGAAAGAGATTTGGGATGCGTTGAGAGCGGCAGCCGAAACAGATGACCACACTTGGGCACAAGCAATCGTTGATGGTGCAAACATAACACTTCCCACTGGTAAGTTAAAGTTTATGCTCGAATTTACGCTTTGCTGAATCATGTCTATTTCAAGTTCCGTTGAACGAAGCGTATCGAAGGAACCTCACGCAAATATATTTTCATCTCTGTGGCTTCTCTAGACTTAACAGGAATTTAGATGTCAATATTATAACGACTATTAAATGCTTTTAAATGTAGATCCTTTGTTAAGTGCGTCGTTAGGTGTCTGCGATGCTGTACCGCAAGTTTCGATCGCTAACGACTTCTAAGTTTACAGAGCAATATAAGTTGTCACGTCTTAGAAAAATGAGATATGTATGTTTAATCACTGTCCGCACAACAGAGCTAAATGGCCCCTTTAGTTGTCGAATTTCATTAATTTTTATTTCTTCATGTCTCCGTAATGAAAATAGTGGGTAAAAAATAATAGCACATTTTTCATTGTCACAAATATGTGTAGTCGGTGTAGCTGAAAAGCGATCTCCAGTTTCGACCATTCACAATCAAGTGCAGTTTTACAAGATCGCAGAGTGCTGATGTTTGTGGTTTTTACTTTTTACATGAACACTATTAAACTGACAATTTTTACGACGATTGCTACAGATAATTTGGCATGTATTTTGAAAAGAACGTAAGAATTTGTTTAATTCTATAATGTATAAAAGAGCATTCATGTTTAATGAAATTTAATTTCAAATTCAACCACTTGACTGCGGCAGTTGACTACCATGGATGCCAGAGGTTTTCTCACTCCCCAGCGGCGAGAAGTGACTCACTTTTGTGGCTCACCCATTCAATTCCATTGCCCCTAAAGACTAACAGTTGAATTTCCATGTACTCTACAAGCACCTCTTAAAAGAAAGCACTTGCAATAAGCAGCCCCCTCTCTAATAAGCCCCCACCCCTGCATAAGTTAATGGTGAGAGGGATAAATATGCAGATCGAGTAAACTGAATTGAGGGTTGTTAGAAGAATAACAAGAAGATTTATTCTTAAATGAATGTAGCCTTTACAACAGTATATCTCTACAACAACTCACAACTCTGGACTTGATGTAAACACCAGAAACTGCCTCTGCCAAACTAAACACAACCTCCGTCTCACTTTATTAAACATGGCCTCTGCCAAACTCTCTTTGCTTTTTAAAATGAGTTAAACTTTATGCTATTATTTGTTTGCTTGTTTACTTTCGAAACCAAATTATTTACAAACACTTACATGAGTTTTTAAAATAAACAAACCAAGAATACAATTTAATTGAGAAACTCCTAGCTTATGTCTCACTAGTCACTATAAAATTTAAAAAAAGATGAGGCAAAGAAGCCAATAAGGCTTGTGTATACGACCACCTTTAAAAAATGTATTATCTAAGTTATAAATAAAATACTGACATTGGCAAGGCAATTTACCACTAAGCATGTGCAAATTCTCTAGAACAGAAAATAATCATTAAATAGGATAAGAATAGATAAGGCTGAATGTGTAAGTGCAAAAATGAAAAAGAAAAGATGAGAAAAAAATAATGCAAGAATATATGTCGCAGATGTGCTGTAATTTAACCTTGGTTAGTAACGTCTGCAAAGCAGTGCCGATATCCTTGTTCTGGGCCACCTATGGACTCAACAATTTACCAGAAGAGCATTTCAAATTTCCTGTCATCTTGATTAGCAAATGCCATGTTCAGTTGTATGCACCTGTGCACACATCTTTGGTGGTCTGATGATGTGTGTGTTGTAAATTTAAGTCACACTTGGTTTAGTTGACTTGTTCACCTAATAAATGTATGTCTTTGTGGTTAATATGCTCACACTGTGGGTCGCTTCCTCCATTGACTATAATGTTCTGCAATAATTTTGATAAATGGAACAGTAGAGCTGAAATTAATATTTCTGGAATTGCATATGTGTTAGACGTCATTCTGATGGATGGCTGCTTCAGTTAGATATCTGCAGGAAAAACAATGGTTTATAGCCTGTCCCTTTTGAATAATAGATGGGAGAGGAAGTTGGCTGTAACTAAATTTAAAATTTAAACCTTTTTTGAAGGGGTTTGGGGAGTGGGGTAGTCCAGTTAGCAGGGCTCTACTGTATACCATGTACTCTACTAAAATTTATTTATCTGTCAGGATCCTTACAAGATGCTTATGATGAACTGGGCAACAGATACGTACTTCCAGTTTACTGTATCAGCAGGCCAACTAATCTAATTAAGGATGAGGATGTTAGTGGGGAGACAAGCAAAGAGGACGATGATGAAAACGAAACTCCACCGACTGGAGATGAACTGTACATTAAACTTCGATTGTCTTCTGGAAAGGACCTGAAAATGACTGTTTACACTTCTGATACTGTCCTTAAAATTAAAAAGAAGCTTCACAAGCTGGAAGGGTTTGAGCCTTCAAAGCAAAGATGGTTTTATGCTGGACGAATGTTAACTGACAAGACAACAATAGGAGAAGCTAAAATTCCCAAAGGCTATGTTGTGCAAGTCATTTTGCCTCAGCCAACGCCAGTTGAAAACTAGCAATGAGACTATAATGTATTATCAGAGGGCTGGATTCATTGATTGATTTGTTATGGAAATATGAAGGATTAATAACATTTATGTTGTAATTTCAAAGCATTATTATTTCACAGAGAATTTTCAGGTAAAAAACAATGATCTTGCATTTTTTTAATTTAATGGTTGATACAGTTCCTATTTAAATTTACTGACATAATCTCCAGTTGGTTTGTATAAGGTGCAGCGTGCAAAGAAAGTCATGTCCAATAGCCCAGGGCTAGTGGATTTTGCTATCGGGCTAGTGATTTTTGTTCTTAACTTGCTGCTTGCTGTCTTTGAGGGATATTCAAATAACAGAAGGATTGTAATCAATCCTGCTAATCAAAAACAGTTTTTAGGCTGGTTGAAATGACTTGTGGGCTAGTACATGCTAGCTACAGTTTGCCCGAATGGCAGGCTGTAAAACTGACTTTCTTTGCACCCTGAGGTGGGATCACCAATTACATAACCAAAATATTGATGTTGAGCAATCTTATATGGGGAGGCTCCACCCCAAGGTCCAACCCCTTACCCTCTTATAGACTATTTTTAAAGGAAAAGGTACCCCTTTCATATACCTTCTATTGACAAATGGTACCCCTTCCACATACCTTGTTTAGAACTTTGCATCCCTTTTAACTGCTGTAAATGCGCTGTCTTTTGAATAGGCACTGTCTTTTGAATAGGAATCAATTGCAAAAACAGAACATTTTTTAGACTTTTTAAAGCCATAAAATTCATCTGTTAGCCCTTTTGGGCCCTTTTACAGACCCAAATTACAGATTCTCCTACCCTTTCATATACTTCAACTAGTGAAATGCCTACCCTTTCATGTACCTGAAGCCTGCAACAGGTACCTCTTTCGGGTGGAGCCTCCCCGTATAGGCCATCATAGGGAGTACCCCCCCACACCCCCCCCTGGATGTCTACACCATAACAAAGCCTTCAACACCAAAAAATTAATAGCAATTTAAATATTTGTGCACTCATTACAACAATTTTTGTTTTCATTTATTTTGAGGCAGGAAATGTTAAGGCTAATGATAGTTTTGCACATTAGCTACAACTTCTCTTTAACATCTTGTTTGGACTGCAACATAATAATTTTTATTATATGGAGGAGAGTGTTTTACTGGGAACTAAATCACTCATAGATTCCATACGCCACTTCATCCGGGACCCGAGTGGCGTATTTTCCATATGTCACCTTTGTGAGTGTCGTATCGTTCAATGACGTCACGATTCCCGCCTTTTGCTTTTGTTGAATTGGTTTCTCCATATAATAAAAAGAACATTACACGTTGGCTCGAAGATATGAATTTTATGTTCTCGTGGCAAGAACAATATCTCACTCGTTCGCTTCGCTCACTCATGAGATATTGTTCTTGCCACTCGAACATAAAATTCATATCTTCTCGCCACCGTGTAATATCCTCTATGTATTTAAGCAGAGAAACACACTCACTGTTGCAAGAGCTCTGATCCATTTCACACTATAAATTATCTCAGATGGGTAATCTCTCTTGAGGTGAATAAGGAGTTTGTTTTAATTTTGGATGACTAATCCATCTGACTTTACCCCTATGTTTATCCCTCAATTTTGATGGCAAATTATCAGTCTCAGAAATCTGTCTCCAGTGTGACAACAGCCATAGCGACCATTAAATGTGACAATTGAAAAGAATAACTTATGATATTTTTTCACTCTTTTTTTCTTAATGCTTTTTTTTTTGCAAATAAAGTAATTACACTGTAGAGAGAATTTTTGTTGATCAATTTCAAGGTATTCTTAAGAGTTAAAACTTTGTCTTACTTACAGTAAGACTCCTGTTTTAGGGAAAAAATGGGCCAGGTAAGAATACAGATTGGCAGTTATCAGTTATGTTTAAAGCTTATAAATATTTTTAGTAAATCTTGTTTGCCTGTATTTTTGCTTTTGCCCAATAATCATTATAATGCATTGTAAAAAAAGGTACCAACCAGGCAGAGCATATTTTGATGTGCTCATTCTACCATATACGCTGTAAGGGAATGAGAAGATGTGCAGTATGGGTTCAGGGACACTGTAGTAATCTGGCTGGCTGCTTCTTCAGGAACAAATTAACAGTGAAACACTGTAAACTGCTACTTATATCCCTCTTACTTAAGCCCTCCCAGTTGTAGGCCCATCTACTTGTAAACAAAAAAATCATCTGATTATAAATCCTTTCCCCTATCCCTCCCCTTTCCCCCTGGATATAAGCTCTCTCCAAATGTATTGACTTGAATTCAATTTTGTTATGACGTTTTGAAGCTTGATTTGAAACCAGGAAGTGCAAATCATATTTTGATCAGCACTGCTGTTTTGAAGCACTATTTATTATTGCAGTTATAATGCCCCTCGGATTGTAAGTCCCAATGTTTATACCTCCTATGGAACTGTATAAGCCCAGTGTTTACAGTGTATAAGTGGCAGTTTATGATATTGTTTACAAGTGTACATACATTTGCTAACTGCTGCGAATGGACAGACTGATACACTGGGTTGCAAGAATGGAGCCAGGTTACTTAATATTAACAAAATTAACTGAAGTAGTTGAGAGATACTATGTTTGTTCAAAATATAGACACCTATGTTCTAATAAATTCCTCTCTCTTATTGATTCATAAAAACATGTAATTTATCATCCATTCCAATAAATGGCCCCCTACCATACATGTATTAGCAGTTGGAGATTATCGGATGGGAGTGGCCTATGGCCCCCCACCTTATTTATGGGTCAAACTGAGGCTGGCAGGGTCAAGAAGGAGACCAAGCCTGCCTCTAGGTGAGCAGGCCCACTACTGTTATTAGTCTCGTGAAATTGTGTAGACAGTAACAATGTGTATTTGATGATTCCACAGAACACTTTAGTCCCTTGTCTAAGTGGAGTGTTGCTACAACGACCTTGAGAAACAACACCGCTTAAAATTTAATAACCGTTAACCCACAATAAAACGCGATAGAATTCAAAAGCCAGAGATAACGATCACAAGGGGGGATTTTCTAAAATAGCATTCTGAGGCTAAGTTCTCACGGCACCGAACGAATTTTCGACCGCTTGAAAATTCGTGCTTTTGAGTGTTCCGTTTACACGGAACCGCCTTAACCGTATGGAAATTTAGACGCCTGGCGGTTCAAAGTTCCATGTGAACAGAGCACAAATATTGAACGGTCCTGTGTGAACGAAGTGTCCAGTCAAAATTTTCAGCCAGTCGAAAGTTCATCCCGTGCAGTATGAACGTAGCCTAAAATCTCACAGAAGTTCTAAATGCTGGCTGTACTGATTTTTAAAACTGCAGAACCTTTACCTTAATGCTAATGAATAAGAAAACACAAACAAACAACAACAACAACAGAACCTTACACCGCGAGTGAAAATCCCAATTGCCCCCTTCTTTAGATCAAATAATATCTTGATCATGTTGATTGCACTGGATTATTTTGATCCCACAAGAAGAAGAAACGAAAATATTTAGGTTAAAGCTAGAAGTCTTAGGAACCAACGACTTTCAGCTGGCGTTATCAGTTTTCACGATAATGGACAACTCTGGCATTGAACTTGTGCAGGGGAAAGAGATCTTTCAGTCCACACCGAATGAGCACGAAAAAAAAGAAGGTAGAAAAAAGCCATGTTAAGTTGGCTCGAAAATTTCAATGAAAACCCACCACTTCCCACATGCACTTCCATCCATCACTAAATCTTACGATCCTAAAAGTTTTCCCCAAATCTTTTCCCATCGAAATGAAGCCTAGTTAATGCAGACTGGTTAATGCCCAGCATAAAAAGGGGCGAGAAAGCAAACGAAGACGGTAGGAAAGAAAGCGAAAATTAAGTCACGAATTATGCTTCCTGCGGATGCCCGAAGCCCGAACTTCAGAGACTGATATTTAGCCTCAGAACAAAGGGTTGCGAAGTGCTTTACAAACAGGGTATTTGGGTAGTTTTGGTTCTTTCGGGCAAGATTGAATCGAGACGTTTCTCCACAAAACTTCCAGGAGCGAATGGGTTAAAAACACATCATCTTTATTAATGATTATCATTCTTGTGCCTGTGTTTTTCTTTGTGATATTTTATATAAGGTGGGAAGAGCTGTAGATAGGGACCTTAAGATCCGACGACGACGACGCACGTGCAGCACAAATTTTTGTACATTTCTTTGCCGTCACTGCACGACAGTGCGATGTAAAAACGCCAAATTTCACGTTTTATAAGAGACATCACTGTTTATAAACTTCGTTTTTGTTACGAGTGGCACAATAGAGACTTTTGTTACAAGAACCAATGCGCTTCTGGTTGGTACATAAATATCAATGGGTGACGTAAGCGTGAGTATCGCTATAAAGGACGTAAACGAGACATTACAATTCCCCTTCTCATTCTGAACTCTGAGATTAGATATGATTCTTAGGAATTAAACTCTTGGAGAGTTTGCCAACATTTGACAAAGTAAGTGAGGTCGAATAATCGCGATGAAGATTGAAAAAAAAAAAAAACGCGAACTCACTTTTTAAGCAACATTGGGCGATGATTGGGGAATTTAAGCAACGACGTTTTTTGAGCGACGAACGTCAACCGGAAGTGGATTTTTTGCACTCCTCGGCCGTGCTTTTGAACAAATTCTTGGGCAAATCGTCTAGAGTAAAGAAACCTAGCCATACAGATCTGGTAGCGTAAAGGCATATTAAAAGAGAAAAGGCCACACTTCAGGTTGACGTCCGTCGTCCAGAAACGTCTGTGTTTCCGCCGTCACCGTCCTCGCATCTTGAGGTCCGAATATCCGATAAATAAAATAATTAATTGCAGCTCTTGAAAGGTGTCAACAGAGGGTGAAAGCTGAACAGAGGAAATATACGAAGGATACCGATGGAAAAACGTCTTGAACTTCCAGTTGAGAATACAGTCCCTTAGCCTGGGAATACAGCTCTCTCTCCTCACTGTATCCGCAGGCTAACAGCCCCTCACCCTCAGAGACCCAGGGGACAGAGGCTCTTCTTCCCGTTCTTCACTTTCCTTCGCGCCATATTTTTCCGCCCGTTTAGACTTTCCCTTGCCCCCACTATCTGTCCCTGGGTCTCCGAGGATGACACTCCCTCAGCTGTTTTTACTTCTTTTGACAACTAGGGGTTTCGTTATTAGAGTCTGGCAAACCCAACAACGTTTCTGCTGTTTTCAGAAATTCTCAAGTCCGCATTCCTTTGATCTCTACTTATAAGTTTCCAAGTACAGCATCAGAGTACATCCTCTGGTCTGTCCGACGGTCGCTAAACTTTCAGGTATTTTTAACGACCTGTTCGTCTCTACAGGTAGCTCCTTTTCTCAAGGCAACAAAATACGTCCTCTTGGCTGTTTACATCCCAATTTATATCACCGGGTTTCCTTTTTTATTTTTTCTAAATTCTGTAGTGTTTCTGCTACTCTCCAACATTTTTCAACAATCTCTTCATCTACGCTGGTAGCACTTCTCCTCAATGCAGCAGAGTACATTCTCTTAGCCGCCTCCAGCCCGCCCCAGTCCTTACTCGACTTGAATTTATTTTTTGACAAAGTGTTTGCCTTTACAAGTTCTTTCAACACGTTCGTAAGCCGCGATTCCAGGATCGGAACTAACTTTGTCAACTCATCAAAATTTATTTCCGAGAGTTCGCGTTCCTCACTGTTTTCTCTCTTTGCGGCCTGACTTTGACCAGTGCCTATTTCGTCTTTTAACGTCCCTAAATATTCCAAAGCTCTTCTCGTTGCAAAAATATGCTCCAGAGCAGTTTGCAAAGTCCTTACCACCGCCGCGGATCCACCGTAACTTGTCACGTGGTATTCGCACATGGCGACTTGCTCCAAGTGGATTCGTATATACTCACAGGGGTACTCTTGAGCTCTTAGACTCGCCGAAGCCTTGCCGTAATGAAGCTCAGCTAGCGAGCGTGCTTTCTTTTTCGAGTGATCAACGACCTAACGGGAAAAAAGATGCGGTATCAGTGTGCCTCGTTCCCAGTCGCCCACAGTGGCTTACCCGGAAAAGCCTGGGGACGATGCAGCCATATGACCTTCATTTTGTATTCCTACATCAATTTTCTCCTAACAATGTCTACACGTTGTCAAGAGATACTGTTACGAGAATTAATCAACTGACCACCAAAGAGAAAACGCTTTGATCTTTTATTAAAATCTCTCAACTTATCTCTAAGGAAATGTATGAATATCAGTGTAGAGAATTTGTATGTGGATATTGGGGCTTAAGGGGTTACATGTCACGAGGATATTGCTGTTTTAGGTCAATTCCGAATTAGAGCGATTACTTAGTACCTTTACCCAAACCCAAAATGCTCCTTTAAGGTTGTGAAGAAGATATTTCATCGGGAGCACTAACCATTTATAATTTTTTTTGTCTTTTTTTTTTGGGGGGGGGGGAGGGGCGGGGTGACTTTTGCAGGCATAGCATCAAAACGTGAAAAAGTTGGCCTAACTTTTTTGAAGTTTCCGTCCATGTCCATCCTTGCCATCCGTAGCGACAGACGACAGGAAACAGTTCCAATGCCCAAGTGTAGTCTTATATAACAAAACTGGACTATTAATATCAGTTGATTATGCGAGGACCAATTATTATCGTTTTTCAAAAGTTAACAAAGAGCGTGGCATAGCCCCTTTAAGACATCCAAGGAATGTGAAACCTTGTTACCGTAAAATTCCGAAAATAAAGACCCTTTTTGAGGGGAAATTTGTGTTTCAACCTTAATTGGGCTAGCTTATAGTTGGAACGAAATTTACCTTATATTCGGAGGGGCGATTAAACGGAGTGTTTTTTGCGTCACGAGTTTGGGGGGCTTATAAATGGATGGGCTTATTTTCGGAATTTTACGGTATTTTGCTCTCACTCCAAATTGCGCGCTTTCTTCGTACGGGAACACTTGTTAAGATGAACATATTATATTTCAAAAGGCCGGTTAATGCCTATAAATTTCTTCGCATTTCCCAAAGGAAACAGTACCTCCAGAATGTATTGTGTGGTGAAATTAATGTGAGTGATTATTCACAAAAATAAAGAACTCAAAATGCACAGTTTCCACACACGAGGACAGCTAGGGGGAAGAGGCCTGTCACGTGTTCAGACCAAAGAAGGCATTGGTTTTCCAAATGCAATGAAGGTCATTTTCTTCGAATAAAGTAAGAGTCTACCCGTATTGAGGGGTACGGAAATCACGTAAAATTCCTGTCGCATAACTAGAAGAATTGCTAACACAACCACAAAAGGGGAAGCCTCACTACACGAAAGGTTAGGAAGATGTTTATTATATCGCTGGGTTTAAGTAGAGATTGAGAGGACATTTAAGATTTTAATTCAAGCAGAACGGCCGTTGATGATCATCGCGCATCAATCCTAAACATAAGCGCCCAAGATCGTGGCTTCGAGTCATCAAAAACTTTCGTTTATACTAGACATACCCATTTAAGTCGAAAACTACATGAAAAGAACTACTTAACAATGCTTGTTTCTTTGTTGTTGTTTTTTTGCGTCACGAACTGCAACGAAAACAATCCTTTAAATCTACGGTCAGTGAGAAAAATACGGCCAGCTTCAGTTACCAATCACAGTGCGAATACTTACTAAGAAATATAATAATTAACTCTCGGACGTACGCGCAAATTCATACCCCCACTGTGGTACAAGGGGGGTGGTGGGGTTGATGGAACCCTAGAGTTGCTGATGTGTTGCAGTATTTTGAAAAGACTTTACCTTCAATGGAAAGCCTTTTATCTTTTCAACAAGATGAGGTATTTTTTGTGGGTGGTGGCGCTACTGGAGGCCTGTGACGTCGCAAACAATGGTCGCCATCTTTTGCTGCACAGTTGACGTCATTTTCACATATCGCAAAATTCTTCCAAATTTGGTCGACAGTAGTTGGTGACGATGATTTTTGCGTGGGATTTTAGCCAGTCAGAAACAGAGGAAGATTTGGAATGAAAAATCTTACAGTTTTTTCTCACCTGATTTCTGTAGGAATTGTGGTACAGAGACGCCAGACGGTGGTGTATAGAGAACATCCGATAATCGAGCTGGCGTGAAGACTGGGATCTAGTCTGCCACATTTTCACCAAGGTACTGGATTCACACAAACGAAGAGCTTTCATCATCAGCTCGGTAACTTCTTTCTCAACCTATTAATAAAAAATTGCATGAGAAATCACAGATTGTGTTTGACGACTGGTACTTTCTTTGCTTTACCACGGAAAGAAAAGAGGAGATAGATAATAGAAATATAAAATAAATAAGGAAAAACAGAAGTGCCGTGTTTTGCCCCCAATTTTTTACTTTCGATCCTCTTCCCACATTTGAGGGTCTAAAACATGATACATGGTTAACAGCCTTACGTTGTTTGACGAGGTGTGATTGAAATCTTGCTATGTTTGCATATCAGAAGTCCACGAGTCCTTTTTTGATACAGTAGTTCACGAGTTACCTGTTCCTGGGCATAAGTAGAGAGAGGAGCAAAGTCTTGGAGCAGTGTAGCCATAGTATAATACGATCCAGAGAGCTCCCACGTGACTGTATCCCAGACTTCTGGGTTCTTTTTTCTGTCCGCCAGGCAACGCAGAGCTCTGTTGTAAAACTCAAAGGCCTGGAACGAATAAATATATAACTAACTAAATAAATAAATAATGACTCTGAGATAAAACTTGTTTTAAAACAAGTTACGGCTCTCGCGCATTTACTTACGCTTATAACAGCTGCCTCTTAACGCGAGCCTGCTGTGAATTTGCGCTCTTCCAGTCTTTATTGCGATTATTCCTAACCACTTACTTTGTCAAATGTAGGCGAACCCAACTGCAGTTGAATTCCAAGGGACCTTATCCAAGTTCAAAAAGAGAAATAAAATTTCATCGTCGCTTATTTACTTTTTCCATTAAACGTGAAATTTTCACGTCATAGTCGTGCAAAAACGGAAAAGACGTGTACAAAAAAGTGTGATGCGGGAGCAAAGTTCCTGTTTTGCTTGTTAAAACTATTTTTTTTTACGTTCTCGTGGGAATCAAGAGGAAGTACTGTCATTTGACGTTTTGACGTAGGCGTCACGTGGACGCGTATGCTCGATGGAAAAGCAAACGATCGCTCGCTGTAGTTTCTCTCCCTTGATAGCGTAACGTCCAGCCTTGAGAGACCACTGCTCACAAGGTACAAATTCTGTGGTGTTACGATTCAAATGAAACCTCTTTGGCAGAACTTTCAGATAGTACTATATATTTCTAAGGATTTTACGGAAAGAAAGTGGATTTTTCTTGGGATCTTCATGAACTTTTGTTAACCAACCTTGTTGAAATATCCTCTTTCCTCTTGACTGAACTCTCCCCTCCTCCCTGTGATTTTAGATTCTACGCCTCCTACGGCCTGGGCACATATCCGCATCAATCTTCCTATATTAGACAGCAGCAAAGCTTTATTTGCACTGAGGGAAGAGAAAACAGGTAAAATATGAGCGCCGACACTCGTTTTTTCAATAAAAAGCAATCTCGTACCCCGAATTATTAAAGATCATTTTCGTGACCAGCGGAACGTCGTTCGCGACTATGCGCGGGGCGTTAGATTAAACTGGGAATAAGAAAGACCATTTCCAAGTTCCAAAAACTCTTATTTTAGAAACGAGGCTGAGTGCAAAACCTTTGCTGTGAAAATAAATTTAATTTGCAAGAGAATAAAGGATCATTTTCATATCAATGACTCCACACTTAGCCTCGCTCGGAAACAGAGGCTTAAGGCAACTCCGAAATGGCCTATTACAACCAGGAAAAGTGGTAATTCACAGATTATAATACCAGACGAGCACTGAAAAGTATTCGAATCAAATCTGATCGATGTTCGGTTTTGAAGAGAGGGACAGGCCGAAGGGGGTTTTTATACGAAGACGAGTAGCTAGAGGAAAACCCCTTGAAGCAAGAACAAGGAATCTGGGATACTAACCAAGGTCACTTTAACGGGCAGTCATTTTGTTAGAAATAGTTATGGTTAAATCCTGGGACTCATCTCGCTTTCCTGTCAGGTTGGAGTTTGCCCGCATGTTAACGGAATTAAGACTGACAAGAACAAACAGAAACCAGTCGTTTCGATACAAATACTTTTCAATACAAGTCATTTCGATACAAACTCAAGCAATGAAATTGCACAAAAATTTTGACGCCTTCAAGTAGCGCAACTCTTGAAGAGGAAAAACATTTAGGGTGAACATTCGTCGTTCTTTAAGCCAAGTTGGAGAAACTTTCTACACTTCGACTGAATAACGAAACGACTTTGTATCCAAACGACCAGTAACCGAACAGATAAAGCAACACTAATGAAGCTGAAAAAAACTGAAAAAATTTTTTGCTAACCTGTCGTCTATAACGTCAAAGGTACGAATCCCGCTCTCAAAATTCGAAAAGCTTTTCTTCCATAGGTCTCTCTCCTGTAACGTGGGTTCTGCGCCGCTGTCTATTAAGGTAGCGGCCTTGTTCATGTAGAGCACGCCCAGTTCGTTCTTCACATTTCCAAGCCGCTTGGTGATGTTCACCACAAGAGGAAGTTTGGTCGACGTGGTGCAAAGTTGAAGTGCTGCGTCATATAGGCTAACACTAAAGTGTCAAGAGAAAATAGACAACGAACGGATTACGGACATACCAGTACACTTTGTGGTATCACAACTGCAAGTGCTTGCCTTTTGTACGGAAAACCCGGTATTTCCGGTGAGAATTTTAATAGAAAGGTTGATGCCGGTGGAGATTTTTCGCAAAAAAGGCAATTCCTTCCAAGATGTTACTTTTTTCCCGCTTTTCCTTAAAGACCCAAATATTCTGTAACATTTTAATTTCCCGGTATTTTGTAAATGGTGTAGCTTAATCTTATTCCTGTTTTCGGTGTGAAATGAAAAACCAGATAGAAATTTCCGCACAAATGGTAAGCGCTCTGGATCTCGCAGAAGAGGCTCCGAAACTTTTTATAAGCTCCAGTTTCTAGGAGAAAACTATGGGTTAAACTTAAACATCTTTCGTGGAACCGACCCTGGGTCATTTTCCTGCTAGAGTTGGTGAGTATAGCAACTTCATATGGAGACCACAAAACCTTCAAAAAATGCGTCTTCAGTGCTTTTTTTCATCAGTCAGAGCCAACATGAAACTGTACCATTCCGAATGCGACTACGAGCAGTGTCAGCGGTTATATATGTTGGAATCTTTAAGACTGCTGTATGGTTACCTCTGTTGCATGTTTTGCTCCAAATCACACACGAATTTAACGCTTGAAGAATGTCCTTGCTCGCTTGAAATGCAATCTGCTGCCGCTTCACATATAAACGTGTCTTCTTCAGATCTGAAATGGAAATCCTCTTGATGGACAGCTAGATTTTCCTGACATGTCGCTAGCATCAGGTACGAATCTCCGCACACGTACAAGATTTCGATCATCAACTGATCATCTACAGAGATAACAAGAAAAGAAAGAAGGCTAGATCGGTCTCTCCATCTCTCGGGGGATGCAAAAGGTGTTACCAGGCGAGTCTATTCATGAACCCCTACACCTCTAATTTCGTCAAGAGCCATAATGGGTCCCATTATATTATGGCTGTTGATTTCGTTCAACACCAATTTCAGGGCAAACCTGTCCTCACAACATGTTCTCGAAGTTGAACTTTATAAGGGATAAAATGCTCTAAGGTTACTATGAACATCCGTGTTTACAGCTCATGCAACCACAACTCTGTGACGGATTTGGGACTAATATTATGTTTCATTTTTATTTCCCAGTTTGCTTACATTTTTTCCCCTTTATCCTCGAAAAGCCCTTAAGAGAGAGAAGATAACTAGGAGTGCTTACCATCTGACAGAAAAATCCGGTTGGGGTGTCGAAAGCATGATGGTAAGCGATTTACCAGTTTACCGCAGAATAGCCACATCCGTTACGGTTTGAATCCTAAAAAGGGGCGAATTTGTGTAGCATGAGTCTGGAACTGAGAAATTGGTAAAATAATGGTAAGCAACTGAACGGAATGAACGGTCCACCTGAAAACGTACTCCTCAATTTTCGGTTGGAATTTCCGAAAAGTGACCTTACCATTTACCTTCCATCTGGAATTTTCCGAAATTTTCTGTCAAATGGTAAGCACCCTAGGTATTTACTTTAGACGTACTTATTAACCTCTATTAGCAGTAATTATTTACCTTCTTTTATGTCAGATTCCGCAGTAAAGGCACGGGAAGCTTCAAGGCATTTGAAGGCAAGTCTACAGTTCTTCAAACCTCTGCCGAATTTTCCATTTGAATTAAACATACACGCTAATGAATGGTACACAGCTCCCGCCTTACGGAACAACAAACCAGCAGTCTTGTCTTGCCAACGAGCCTGCCGTTTTAGTACCAGCGGTGTTCTTTTTGCTTTGCAAGGTTGTAGCTGATTCTTCAATGAAGGCACCACTGCATGAGGTGGACTGGGACTAGATTTTGCATCAACGTTTTTGAAAGATGGAGACTGGTGTGAAGAGGAAATGCCTTCACCCGAAGAGCTGCTTTCTGTGCTTATGTCAAGGTCGTCTTCTCTAGGGTCAATGTCTGGTACTAAATGCTTCTTAACACATGCAAGACCCTGGAATGAAAAAGATCATCATACCTAAGATTTCTATTCTTCAGATAACTGCAAACTTCATTGAAACGTGTACTTGCCTTTACGATAGACGACAAAGCCACCTTACACCTTTCCTCGACGTTGCATGGCAACGGCTTCGAAACCTGAGCGGAGAGACAGAAAAGATCACAGGGTCAAGGTAAGACATCAGTGACTCGTGTCGACCTATAAAATGCCTCCAAGCGGACTATGCCACAGAAAAATACTTCAAGATTAAGAAAGACTGACTGGCACGATGTTCTTTTTGGGTCGCTGTCGCTTCTATAATAAACAACTTACGCCACCATGACGATGACGTCAGCAAAAACGTTACTTAAAAATTGAGTTTACGCTGTTGCAAACTCCGCTTAGGTGCATTATGAGAGATGTACAAGTGACCTATTAGGAAATTTGACGTCGTGGTCGTGTAGTGACGGTAAAAAGATGTACCAAAAAGTGCGCCGAACCTGCAGAGTTGTTTTTCTTATTAAACCGTTTTTTAGACGTGTTTCAGACATTCTCGTGGCCATCGCCGTCGTGGTTGCGTATTAAAGCTCCTTGAATTACGAGGCTGCGCGGGAAACTCTCTCTTTCCCCTCCAAAACAGTCCCATGGTGCAATTCGACACAACACCGACCCAGTCTCCTCGCCACCACAAAGTGACCAATCACCAACGCAGCTTTTCTCCATCGACAGCGCTATATTTGATTTACAGTATTTTCATCTACAACTACAGCCTTTCAGTGACCTTTCGTTACCTAGCCTGCCAGCAAGCTCTCCAATTGGGGGATATCGCGAATAGTACACGCGCGAGTGGCACGCGACGGGAGACGCCCCTAACGGCTTTGTCGCTCGCTCGCTCGCAGGCTATTCGTTAGCGATCTTTAAGCCTTGTTTCATAGGAAGCAATTAAAATTTTGGAATACTGAGTTTCAAAGCTTCCTTATTGATAGCTATCCTCCAGGAAATGAACTTTCTTCGTCTACAACTGGAAGCTTTATCAAGGACGAAGAACGGTCACGAGAACTTCAAAAAAGTAACAGGATTGTTAAGTAAAACAAAGGCTTTGAATATACATCACATTCTTTTGTACATTTCTCAAACGATTACTTTATTTTTCTTACTCTTTCTAAGCTTGGGTGCAGTCCCCTAGAATTCTTCTCCAGGGAATTCAATTTTGCATGAGGTGAATGGGAATATATGAAAAATCTCATATTTTGAACTACGGATAACGATATGAAAGAGTTGTTCAACTGCGAGGACCAATTCCACTAAAAAGCGTGCCGTTAGAAGACGCGACAACGCCCAACGTTTGAAAAAACACGACTTCATTTTTTTAGCCGTTTTCGCTGCCTACGCAGCTATCGTTGCAACCCAATAAATCGCTGCGGAAGCCCTTAACTATGAGCCAACTAATAGTCTGTGCTTCTACCTAACCTTAATCCAGTCATCTTGTTGAGTCACAGGCGTAGATAGCTTTGTTACATCCACAGACTGAAAAGGAAATAAAGGAAATCACATATCAAAGTTAAAAGATTTTGGTTTTTTTTGCAAATTTAAAGTTGCCTTTTGATCATCACCGGGATTGAAAAAAGGCCAATCAACCTATTCCTAGGGTCTTTTCCTGAAAAATGGAAAGGGCCAGCCGTTCCATTTTTCAACTAGAAAAGTCAGGGGAGGAGGTCTTCAAAGCAACTAATCTTTAACCTTTAACCTTTATTTTTTTATAGGGATGATTAGGCTGGCTTGCAAATAGCGTAGAGCTAACCGCGGCAAGCCAGACTGTACAGAAAAAACTTTCTTATATAGATATACATTTTATCATAAAGAAAATGCACATTAACATAAAACTTTGTGCAACATATGTAAGCTAGACTCCATATTATTAATAATTAAGAAACAAACAGACGAAATCAAAAACAAAAACAGAGCAAAATACAATACAATATGCGAAGAGGAAATCTACCAAGTGAACTTAAGTAAATTTTTTGACTATATTAATTAGCACACGAGTTTCAACATAATGAGCAACTAGTACCTTCGAAGCCACGGCAGTGTCATCTTCGTCATCTTCGCCAAAAGAAATATCTAAAAAGTCGGCCTCGTAACTTTCTTCGTCTTCTGTTCCCTGTTCTTGTTCAGTTGTGTTGATGGCAGGCAAAGCGTGTACATCATCGGGCGAAAAAAGGTCTGATAACAAGTAGCTTGCTGATGCGAAAATCTGAAAGCGAGTGGACCGATGAAATTAATTTTTGGCCTCTATTAGCGTCGATTCAATGGAAATAGTCACAAATTTGAGACGATTTTTAAGAACGGTTTCAGGTAAAAGGAGAGTGTACATTGTTCTGTAGATTTTCAAAACTAAGAACCTGTTTCGCATTTTAGGCTAAACTGGTTCTTTAATAATGGGCTTCTTACTTGCGGGTTTTTACACTTTATCAAGAAATCATTCCATGGTAAAAGAAAGTCTTACCTCGGGAAATCTTTCACTGTCTAAAAGCAGTAGGCAGTTACTAAGTAATTGGCGGACTGTCCCTTGTTCTCTGAAAAGAGGAAAAGCATCATATTTTTACCTTGAGAAAACAGCCTACATTTCACGACGTCACCTCTGATTTCCCCGCCGAAATTCCGCTGAGTGAATTTAGGCACGCTCACCAAACCCACTCTCATTTCACCAGACAACGTGGGGTTGCGGCTGCCTTTAGCTAAAACCACCAAATACCAGGGCATTTTAAGGATCAATGGTGCACTTGCCTATAATTTCCTCCCCTATAATAATAAGATTTGGAACGGACTTAAATACGTTCAAGTCCTTAGCGAAACGGCTTTTTAAGCGCCAGACTATCTCTTGAATCTTTTTAATCGCTTCTTTTTGTTTTTGTTTTTGTTTTTGTTTTTTTTTACAGGACTCTGTTTAAATTAGCCTCATGCTAAAACAGATGTTGCTGTATAAAAAAATAAATAAATAAATAAATGACGTCTATAAACGAGCGCAGAAACTTCATACTGATGACGCGACACCACGCAGATCTGGGTATTGCTTGTTTGGATGAAGCAAATTTTCAACCAATCAGCATCACTATCCAGATCCGGGTAGTGACGCGTCATCAGTATGGAATTTCTGCGCTCCTTTCTCACACGTCATTTCGCGGGGAAACCAGTGGTAGCGTCGCGGAATGTTGGCTGTTTTCTCAGGCTGCATATTTTTACAATGAGTTCCTGATGATCCATTTTCAGAAATAACGAGCTTACCCTGCGCTAAGTGGCGACTGATTCATCATGTTCTTCGCAACTCTGGTGAGGGATAAATGAAATAAATAAGTCAGTGTTTGTTTAACAAAAATAGAGCGATCAGTTTTACGTGTGCCCATTGGTCGAGAGCCATGGTTGATGCTTTTCGAAGTAAGGCAAAAAAAAGAAGAAACTGAGACAAAAGAGGTTCTAGGAGTAGGCGTGGCAGGTATCAAACAAAGATCACAGGTCACAGGTTACAAGTGCAGGTCACTGCTCTGCTGATAAATAAATGAGATAAGCAGTTTACCCTTAAGCTCAAACTCTATTTTGGACTGTGATTGCAGCTAGGAGACACTTTTAGCGTTGTTTATTTAATGGTAACATGGTGACCTGTACTCTACCCTGACTGGCGACCTGAAACCTGTCACTTGGGTTTTGTACCTGCCGTTCCAGGCGATATGAAAAATACCTTAACTAGAATTAAACTATGAACATTTGAGCGCTAAGTAACCTGTTCTAGGCTGCAAGATGGTCGAGTCCGCGAAAATGAGAAAGCGCGAACACGAAATTAAAACGGAAGAAAACTGGGGAGAGGATGGGCGGCTTCCCTCCTTTTACCCGCCACTGGCCCCTTTTCCCAGATCACCCCCTCATATTTTCGCGCACCTTTCACTCACACGTCATCCTTATTATCTGAGAGCCTGGAACTGGCTAAGCGCCAAGAGGCAACAGGTTCCACTTTGCTGTGTATATCAGTTAAGAAGGCTTCAGAATGGACAAGAACATTAACGACCAACACCTCCTCCTGTTTACTTTTTTTCTTACCACCTATTGACACTAACTGGGGTCTTGAATTGAATTCAGTGAATACGGACATAGAGAGCGGGTCATACGAACCTGTAGAACAGCATAGCAACTGGAACAGTAAACAAATTCTCTGTGTTGTCGTCTGTTCTCTATCAGTTAAGTAACGCAGAAGAGAAGGTGTTAAGAAAAAAATAGATAAAATAAATAAATATTTTCTTTATTTACTTTCGATAGGATTATAACGCAAAGGCTAAAGGGGCTGAGCAAACAGCTAAAAGAACACAACAGAATTAAGAATCCCTACTGACCGGAGGCAACCCAGTTGGTTATTTACAAAGCGTGACCGAGGAGTTGAACACAAGACTAGCGAGAACAAATCCAGCTAGCGGTTATAACAGGACTTGAACTCGGGGCCTCCAGCGCTTTAATCGCTCGGCCACGCTGCTTCTCTGATCGATGATAAAGAATCATCAAGAATAACATGTACAGTAGAATCCCGGTAACTCGAACGCAGAAGGCAAACGAAAAACAGTTCGAGTTAGCAAGGAATTCGAGTTATCGGTCCGGAGTAGCTTTCAGTGAAATTGGAATTAAATTTAGTTCGAGTTAGCGTGGAATTCCAGTTACCCGAGTTCGAGTTATCCAGGTTCTACTGTATTCAACTTTTTCAGAAAGCCATACCTGTTGGCAAATTGAGGTCAGATCATATAACTTGATCACATCACTTCCCGTTGCTGCAATGAATCGAACATAAGGTTCTCAGAGAAAGCTTCCTAAAGTCACACTTCCCGTAAGCGATCATCCAAAATGCGAAGACTTTGTCGTGGTTTACGACAGTCGCTGTATCGGGAACAAATAATTCATTGCATACAATCTCTGAGTTTTAATACGAACAGTGCCATGTTGTCATTAAAAGTGCCTCTTGTATTCCCAAAAAAAAGAGTTGTTGTAAAACGAGTTGAAAGCGATGTTGTGTGTTTTACCAACCACGTTCAAACCTGTTAACAACCTGATTTGTTGGAAGACAGGTTTGATGTGGTCCGTAAAACGCTCAACATCGTTATTCAACTCGCTTTGCAGCAATGTTGCCCCTTTTTCCGTGCAGAGAATCAGACCAACCGTCAAGTGTTTGCTCGCAGGAGGTTTAAAGCAATGGATACTGCTAATTCATCTACACAAAAGTGGTCGAAGTCACTCCTCAGCCAAATGTGGCCATCCACAGGGCATTCCAACGACAATGGTGTTTTGAATAAGGGGTCTGTTATGAGAGGTAGTCACTCATCAAACGTAGGTGGGCATTTACGTTAAGAAGATGGATAGGTAATACTTAACTTAAAAATTTTCAAATCAAAAGAGAAACAAGGTAGCCTCAAAAACACTTGGCTGGTTTCCATGGAGGGCGTGCTAACATGTAAAATCCGTACATCAAATTACCAAACTACTATTACAATAACTTCTCATACTACTTTAAAGAAAGACAGATAAAAAGTTAATTACTGTAAAGATACGCAGCTTGGCTAGACCCAACTACATTCTAATACACTTCTTAAATGAAGGGAGTGACTCGGCGAGTTTTGCTTCATTCGAGAGTTAGTTGTAAGGAATAGCACCGCTAAATTTAAAACTTCTTTTTCGAAACTCTCTTTTCCCTTTATGAAGTGTCAGGTTCGAGAGGTGAAGCGAGGGAATCACCAAACAACACACTCACCCTTAAAAAGCCAATACGTGTGTCCCTCTCTGGTGCAATTCGACTTCATGAACGACAAGATGTTTTGCGCTACATCCTTAACAACCTTGTGACAAAGAAAAAGAACAAGTTTACTGCACGAAAACCCGTCCCCAGGTATAAACCTTGCAGCTCGAACAATACAGAGTCAATCATTGATTCAAGGGTGCCTTTCTAGCGTGTACTGTGCTCATGGTATGAGACAAGAGCAAGTATATGGCGCATTCGACACATGCGTTTGTTCACACTCTAGACATAATACAGTCAGACTGCTGTTGAAAAGTCGCCCTGGGCCCGGTTCCTCGAAAGATGGTTAAGTTTAACCCAGGATTAAGCCAAATTTTAAGTGAGGTTTTCTTGTCTAAGAAAATGCAATTCGACCTTAGAAAATACTCTTCAACCTTTACTCCGAGATAGAGCAACGATAACACCAAATGTTACCCCAAGCAATGCATAGGAAGGTAAAATACATAAACGGAACCAAGTTTTAATCCTGGATTAGCGCTAATCGGCCTTTCAGGAACCGGGCCCTGGAGAATAGAAAGCTGACGGTTAAGAAAGAAGGACATTAAGTAAAAAAAGCATCCGATGAAAATTGATTAACAAGATAAGTAACAAATGTTACCTTTGGAGAGAAGCTGCTCGCTTCCAAGTTTGGAAGCTCTTCTGTTTTGTAGAGGTCATAGTACTGCATATAAAGAAACCAGAAAGCTCAAACAATGAGATACTTAGATAACTCGGCAATGTTTTTTTATTGAATTACAAAATGACTTATTAATTTTAGAACTACACGGGGTTTTTACAGCCTAGGCCAAGAGTGAAAATCTTGAAGATAAATTTATTGCAGCGATAACAAGAAATCTCGAAGAAAAAACTTTGGAAAAGCAAGACCACAATACGCGATCAGCATCAAACAAATTATGGCAATTACTTAACAGATTCTAAGGAAGAAGAAGACCATTTTACGGTTTTGGACTTAGTACCCTAGCCCTCGAGTGAATGTGAGGCTGAAGGTGACCTTGTTTTGATACAAACCTCCTTTGCTTTTTTATGGAAATTGTCCTTGAAAAATACTAGTTAGCATAAGAACAACTTGATTTACATAACAAAGCAGGAAGGTTTGTATCAAAATAAGGTTACCGTCAGCCTCGCTTCCATCCATAACTGTAAAATGGCCTATTACGCTAACACGGTTAAGGTGATTCCCTAGTTTTGCACTGCGCATCTCTTACTGCGCATAGCAAGATGGCCGCCGTAAAAAAGAGCATGTGAAGTAATATTGTTAAAATGAAGTTGACTGAAGAAGAAACGCTATTGGAATTTTTGCTTGCTGTTGTTTTTTGCCGAGGTGAGACTCAATGTGTTGCGAATGTGCATAACGTAAGCAGTACGCGTGTTGCTGAGTTCGACCTCCTCTCGGAGAACCTCGATAGTGGATGTTTAACTTGTGCTTACTCACTTTGATTTTCATTTAAACACTTTCTTTATCACATTGTGTCCTAAATGTGATACCTCGATGTAAATTCTGTAAAAACGGATTTTTTAATACTTTCTTCCCCCTTTCACATACATTCTATTTTGAAACTCGCCCCAGTCCTCTCTCAAAAATCGGAGAAATGCGTTTGGTGCGCACTTTCTGCAGCTCTACCGCAAAAACGAGTACGGTGACCCCCATTTTTTATTTCATGATTTTAATAAGGACAGTGCTTCCTTTCGATGAGAAAAAAATTGGCACAAATCTATGTTCAGTTTTTTGGCAATTTTACTAAATTGTACGGATTGAGCCATCACGGGTCGAAAAGCGCGCGTCCAATTTGATTCTACTTTGGAGCGTAAAGTAAAAACAAGGGCATTAAAAGGCATTTTTCTGGTACGTAAGTGGATAAACAATACATTAAAGTCAAATTCTGTGTGATGTCACATACATCATCGAAAAAATCTCTCCTTTTTGTCTAGTTTTGCGCTGCCCGCGGTTTTTGTAAAAGGGTCCTAAATAGCCGTATTTGTCAGCATTGTGACGTCAAAACGAGCACGGTGACCCCCGCTTTTTATTACTTTTTTATCATCTTCTTGACTTGTTACATCAGTGTACCAAGTTTTAGCTAAAATCTATGTTAGGTTCTTTTACTATGGAATCACCTTAATCAAAACTTTTCTTCAAGTAATAGGCCATTTGCATGATGGCGTCATTTTACTACCACGACCAGAATCCTTCGGGTTTTTCCTTTCTGCAAATTATCGCCTTTGTTATTCAAACCTCGCAAGGATTACCAAATTTAAATGTGAAAGGAAAAACGAAAAGAATTCTGGTCGTAGTAGTAAGATGACGCCATCGTGCAAATGGCCTATAGCCAGGATGATTGGATTCTCAGACGGTCCGCGCGAGCCAAACCCTCTCGAGGGAGTTTGAGTGAGCGACCCTGTGCCGTCACAAAATCTAGACTACGAGTAGTCCCCCATTTTTCCTCAGGGATAGTAGAGCGAACGAAACGCGAGCGCGCGTGAAAGTCACCCAACGCGAGAAAAGGCGACACGTGGCGCGGAGTAGTCTACACAAAATCAGGCTACAAATGTCACCAATATCATTGTTCTGTTAACTGCCCTTCTATGATAACGGCATTCAGTAAACAGTTAGTTTAGCCTGGGTTCCTTCCAGTTGAAGTAATTTTCTTTTATTTCTTTCCTCTGAGTTGAATCATTTACATCCCAAAAAGGTGTTTTTGCACTGTTACGCTGTAAAGAGCCAATTATCGGTAGCTGGGATTCTTAAAAAAGTCGCGCAACATGACATCTTGTGTCTCGCAACCTTCCCTGCAAACAGAGGCCTCTATTTCACCAGGCATTCGGCGGGCGGGAGAAAAAGTAGCCTGCTACAGCCTCCGAGATAGTCGGGTCTGCGAAATAGAGACAGCGCGAACACGATATCACGCGAGATCACGGGCACGTATTTTCGCGTGCCTTTCACTTACACGTCATCCCTACTATCTGAGAGCCTGGAAAAGGCTAGAGGAAAAGAGATTCTTTTCCTCCCGCCCGCCGAATACCAGGGAAAAGGAGCCTCTGCCAGCAAGGACCTCGGAACCACGCCTCTGACACTTACATTTTCAGCTCTATTAATGTTTGGTTTGTCTTATTGTTTACAGCATTAGTGACATACTTGTACAATTCCATCCAAATGGTAACACATAGCCACTTCTGGAACATTACACATCAGATTATCCAGCCAATAATCCAGCCCTGTTAATACGTTTATTGGCTTTCCACACTCCCTGGTGAGCAGACAAAAAAACATCGTTAATTTAAAATAATAATAATAGAAAAATGCTAGAATCCACAACCGAAAGAGCATCACTTGGAGAGAGAACCTAAACAAAAACAAACATTGCTTCAATGCTAAATATGTTTAATTGAAGCATATTTTCACCCGCATATAATGGAATCCATATCTTACATACATGTAAACTGTATACTATACCGTCAACTGCCGCTTACAAACCCTGGAGTTATACAGTTTCGTAAGGGGTTTTAGGAGGGCTTATACAAGAAGGGGCTTACATCCGACAGGGCTTAAAACGGGGGAAAAAAACCCTCCAATCAAAATACGTTTTGCATTTACTGGTGCTTAAATAAGCTCTAACATGTCATAATAAATCGAATTCATTCTGATATATTTCAGGGGGCATACAAGTATTCGGAACGGATTATAATCAGATGTATTTTTTTGTTTACAGGTATATCGGCCTATAACTGTGGGGGCTTATTTATTTCAAGCACGTTTGAGGGAGGCTTATTTGAGAGGGGACCGGGGCTTAATTAATTTATGAAATGGAGCAACATCTTGTTTTTCCAAGCAATCAGAGGATGGTATCAATTCTTCATAAAGCAAAAGGACACAAAGTTGCTCAAGCACATGACGTTAGAGGTCTTGCAACCAAAGATCAAAACAAATCCGAACGGGGGGGTGCTTAAAATACCTTTCTTCCCCTGAAAAGGGGGGCTTATTAGAGAGGGAGGGCTTATTTGAGAGGGGGGCTTAATAGAGGGTTTACGATAGTACCTCTATGTAAGAAGACAAGCGCTTTGTAGGCTAACCTCAGTCTTAAACTCACTGCGGGGTATTTTCCACCACCAAAGATTGGAAGATTTGATCCTACAAGCATCTGGATGTCTTCAAACTGCCACAAGACATTGTGCTGGAAAGACGAGTCTCGGTTAACCTAATAACACAAAAGCACCACCAAAGTAAAAATCATACTGAGTGTTAAGCCTACTGTAATATAGCCTCCACATAACTGACCAGCTCCCAACATCAGTGGCTTCATAGCTTAGTTGGTAAGAGCGTCGCACCGGTATCGCGAGGTCACAGGTTCAAATCTCGTTAAAGTGCTGAATATTTTTAGGCTCCTTACGAAATTGCATAAATTGGGTTCACTACAGCGAAGATCATTCGGATCAATTTAGGTTTATGGGAAACTGCCCACCTACCCCTCCCTTAAGCCAACATTAATACTTACTCTTCACTTAGGGGAAAATGTTTGCTTATGGGAGGGGTAGGTGAGCAGTTTTCCAGAAATGTAAATTGATCCAATCATTCTTCATTTGAATGATGATAACGATGACAATGATAATGATACCGATGGTGATGATAAGTCCCATGTTACCTGAGGAAATTGAAAAGGTTCTTCCTGTGAATCCACTTCATGAATATCAGGAGCAAATAAATCTGCACTGTCACCGCTCACTTAGGGCAATATGTTGGCGTAGGGGAGGGGTAGGTGGGCAGTTTCCAGGAAACCTAAATTAATCCGATTATTCTTCATCTGAATGATGATAACGATGACAATGACAATGATACTGATGGCGATGATAATTCCCATGTTACCTGAGGAAATTGAAAGGGGTCTTCCGGTGAATCCACTTCATGAATGTCAGGAGCAAATAAATCTGCACTGTTAGCTGTCTCGTTAGAAGGACCAGGCACCGGGTCACTAAAGGATACACCTTCACAATGGGCACTGCTACCAGAGGAATCAGCAGCAAAACTCGAGGGCCCTGGTGCAGGGTACGTTGTGAAGCTTGAATCACCTGTAGCATCTGGATTTACGTTCTGAATGCTTTTATAATGTCAAGAAGCAAAAAACGCACTTTAAAAAAAAGGTCCAGATAAGAACGATAACAACAACGGCAATGAACATGTTGGAATGCAAAAAAGGTGCTAACTTTTCTATTGTCTGTACTTACTTCTGATTGGCTTAAACAGCAAAAGTTAACAAAACTTCATAAAGCAGTATGTACATAATTATATTCATCCTTACTTTCCAACCATCTTCCATATAACAAAATCTGGTCTCAGTTTGAATAACAAAGAAATCCTATGTGGGGAACATGTAAAATTGTACACTTTTCTTGGCTGTTGTTTTCAACTCTCGTGATTGGTCAAAATCTTTTAACACGAAAAACACCCTTTCAAAGTGGAGTGTAAATGCATTTTATTGCGTAAACGGCCTTCATGTAGGTTTATGCATTCTATGTGTAAAAAGGAGAACATTCCTATGTGGGGAAAGCACCGTTGCCGCATAACAAAAGAAATTGCTATCCACCTTACCCGGATCATTACTTAATGCATTACACTACAACACTACAAAATACAGTAAATTCAATCTCCAAAACAGGGGCAAAGATTGACACAGTTGGCTAGTGCCCAGCCTTCTGGTTCAAGGGGGCCCAAGTTCGATTCCGGGATGTGACCCCAAACCCTTATTATCACTTCGTTCCTTTAATAATTTCCATGTAGCTTTAAAGTAGCTTTAAGTACCCATACAATGGAGCACTGATGGAGAGAGGGAGGTAAAAATAATGAGTGGATTGCGTGTCAGCCGGCCTGTTGGTCAGATGATCACTTTCTCAAGCTTCCAATGTAAAATAAGGAAGCTTTACTTTTTTTCTACTTTTAAGTAAAACTTAAAAGGCAAATAACTTGCATGTACGCATTGTACTTCAAGTTTATTGTTCTTGGTTTGAACGTTTTCAAAGCAGTTTTAATCTCATTGTCCGTTTTCCCAAATCACTAAAACGCAAAATAAATCCAACAAGAAAAAGCAAATGAAACCACATTCTCGTTGGGATGGCAAAAAGGTGGCTGCGGTCGCTTAATAGAGGTAGCCGCTTAATAGAAGTTTAATTCCCCATTCCTTTGTACAACTGGTATTTCAGGACTTTGATTGCTGGCCACTTAATAGATGGTGGCCGCTCAAAAGGTGACCGCTTAATAGAAGTTCAACTGTAATTACCTGTAGTGCAGGAACTTTGAAAAGATGTGCCGTAACTTTTTCTGGTCTTTTTTCTTCTTTTTCTTTTGAAAGCTTTCATCCTACGGAAATGACAACTTAGCGATCAAAAATAAGTTACAAAGAGTTGTTATTTAAAACAATGCTGATCATTCTAGGGAAATTATTTAAAGATACCTTTGGAATACCAGTCTGTTCACAGTAGAAGTCATAAAGCCACTGGGGATAGATTCTGCCATCTCTGCCCTGCAAAATAATAATTACACAGGCATTGTTATGGGATGATCTGCAAGAGCAAGCTATTTGTCTTCAAGTGATCCCCTCATCCTGTCTGAAAATGTTCAGCTGTTCAAGGTTGGGAGATGCCTACAGCATGATGACCTACTGTATGTACCCCAGGGAGGTGACTTCCATATGAAAGGGGCTGGGATCCTCGTTGGCAATTTTGAAGGAATTAAACCCCAAAACAGACCGATTGAGGTGTGGCCCAACCTTTTTTTAAAACACAAATTATGAAACCAGTGACATTTACTGATGGCAAAGACATTATCATCGAATACTTTTACCATAAGCTGAGAGACCTTTACGGCTACATAGAATGTCGTTTTGCCCAGAACACCCTAAGTGAGACCACAATCCAAAATTTACACCCTAAGCAAGATGACGAGCACCCCCACCCTTTCACATGGGAGTCCCCCTCCCCCTCCCCCCCCCTCCCCGGCTACCTACATGTCTGCAGGTCTGCAGGACTTGAAGAATGTCCTGTTCGCTCATCTGGAACAAGAAGATTTTCTTTTGGGGCGAGTAACTTTTGAACCTGAAGGGTCCATGCAAGTCAGTCATCTGGTAACTAAATCATTAGCCAAGGCAGAGAAGCAATGGTCCTGTATGGGTAAGCAAAATGTGAAAGCTGCTTACCCGAAGGATAATTTGGAATTCAAACCTTCTTCAAACATATTTGCTATGTCTTGACAATCTCAATTGTCAAATGCCCACTATTCCTCATTGCTAATGGGTTGGAAGGCTGCGAGGGGATAGGAGGACGTGTTAGTGGTGACGGGAATGCCCAATGGGAATGCCCTATCAGGGTTGTCAGAAAGTTTTGAAGTAGACAGCTGAGTTGTCAAAGTAAGCGGCCAGTCCAGGGATATTTCATTTGAAAACACCATCCATAAAGAAATGCCAAGCAGAGGAGCCGGCTACTTTTGACAACCCTGCCTATTATCAGTTATAAAAAGGTGTAGATTCCTAAGCAGACGTTCCTTAGGACTTTGTCAAAATTCCATCAAAATCCCTATGCCAACAGAATGTCTGCTTGGGAGGCTAAACAGGGGTAAAACAACATGATAGGGTCAATAATGATGCAAGGTCTTTGAGTGCTCTTTATCATAGAGACTAGTGAAAATAAACTACTGTAAACTGCTACTTATAAGCCCTGGACTTAAACATCTTCACAAGGGGTTTTAGGTCAAGGGCTTATAAACACAGGGGCTTCCCCAGGGGTCTTACTTATAACTGGAATAGAAAAAGGCACTCAAAACAAAGTGCTTACTGTATTATTATATACCAATCTTTACTTTAAAAAGCTTCAAAACATCATAATATATCAAATTAGGAAGGGGACTTATAATTGGAGCTACAGCAGGGGTTACAGCTGTACTCTGGGTAGCAGTGATTTTGTTACAAAACACATGTAGTCATGGTGAGTCCTGGGACTCATCCTGCAAAAATCATTAGTCCTAGTCCAGAACCATTGAGTCCTAGTTCAAAAAACAATGAGTCCGAAACTGAATTTTTTGGGGCCTTTATGTAACCATTCAGACAATTAATCTGAAGACAGACTCCAAAACTCTGTATTACAAATTACTGTAGAATAAAAAACCCCTTCTATCATAAAGCCCAACAAAGACTAAAAGAAATATACCTCGTTAAACAACAGCCACAAGAAAAGCCACAGAAATCAAAAAAACAGGATATTGAAAATAAACATCTTCAGACTGATCAATCTTTGCATCCCACGGGATGCATGCGATGAATTATTTTGCATCTTTGGCATTTTCTTAAAAAGGGACATCAGGGATGCAGGACACAGAGGTGAAAAAATCACTGAGGTAGATGGACCTTATATAACTGGAGGACTTATAAGAAGGGGGGCTTAAAAGCAGCTGGTAAACCAACCTGAGAAGCATAAGATATGAGAGCTGGAACATCCAGACAATCCAGTAACAATGTTTGTCCCACTCTATGAACAGCTAAGCTCACTTCAGTATTGGCACTATTAATAATAAAATGACAGGGGAAAACTCCCAAGTGAGTCTTTTGCAGAAGTAGAACATGATACATTTTTTGGGTCAAATGATTAGAATACAGTTTATAAAATAACTAAGATAGTACGCGCACCCTGATTGGCCGAGAGGAGTGTTTGCATGAGAGTATGTAAACATGGTTGTGGTGTCAAGTTGTTTGGCTTTTCGCGCGCTAATCACGCAAGCACGAATTTGAAAAAGTTTTCGAGTTCAAAACTTCACAAGTTTACTTTATTTACCCATTCCTTCGTCGGCTGAAACATGGAAAATCGTTACAAAGAAGGTGAGTCAATTTTTCTTCGCTTTAGCTGACATTTTAAGCGAGAAAAATCCGTATTTTGCAAAGCATCTTTTTGCAAAACAAGAACTGATTACGCGTGCAAGACTTCGTGGACAAAATTTTGCGACTGGTAAGAATTTCTCTTTTAATCAGTGCCATACAAAGAGTTTTGCATTTTTTTCTCGGGAAAGTTATTTTATAAAAGCAATAGAAAACTTTTTTCCTGTGTTTGCATAGCCTGATATAAACACTCAAGGCGTTGGGAGAATTCTCGACAGTTATGAAAACCCTCGACTTCGTCTCGGGTTTGCATAACTGTCTCGAATTCTCCCAACCCCTCTCGTGTTTATATCAGGCTATGCAAACACGGAAAACGTTTTCTGTTGCTTAAATATCACACTAGGACATCCAAGGTATTATTTTAATGCAATATACATGTATATGACATCTGTACACTTCACATCAAAGTAGTTGTTTAAACATGTGTTACTGACCAACTACAAATGTATAAGGTCAAAATGGACCATATCTTTATATGTAGACAGAAGCAATAAGCAGAATAATATACCTGTATGGTATCTTGAGCAATTTCTTGATATTCTGAGTTGAAAAAAGAGTTTATGAAGTTAACAATACAGGCATTTCTGATGCTTATAAACCAACTACAGTCGACAAACCCCACTTCACAGACACCCACTTAATACGGAAACCTCATTATTACTGACAGTTAGCATAAATTTGTCCCTGGGGAAAAAAGCCCTTACATTTTCTCTAAAATTTTCAACCCCCTTAAGATGGAGACCCTGTTAATACGGACACTTTCTATGCCCCCCTCGGTGTGTGTATTAACAGGGTGTGACCGTATAATTATATCAGTATTGCGGTAATTCCCTTGTTTTTCACTGTGCATTGCCTACTGGGCATAGTATTGCGACTTCAAAGGTGGCAATGATTTTCAACAGTCACCTGAAGAGAGATAATGATGGTCCCATTTGTTTAAGTCGAAATGGTTTTAATAACCATTGTGATAACTTTTTCCTGCTAAAACGTTGTTTGTCTTGAAACTCACCCTAGTCCCTTGGTGCAAAATGCTCATTTGAAAATGAAATTGTCCCTTAGTTGTCTTTTTGCAATTACACGAGAACAGTGACCCCCCCTCCCCCCCTTCCCCTTTTTTATTAATTTGTTTTTTACTCATTATGGCTACACAAAAAATAATAATATCTAAAAAAGAAAAAAAATCTGGATAGTACAAGTTGTAATTTTTTAGATATGAATGATGTGAAATTCTGTATTTAGAGCCACAAAGAAGTATGAGATAAAGTTTAAGCTGTCCATTTCTCTCTGTTTTTTCAAGAGCCATTTTGCTCAAAAATTAAAGCCCAGAGAAACAAACAGATTTTAGGTTTTAGTAAGATTCATGGTTTTTGCTATATCACAGGAATTTTTGACGTTTGTTTAAGTTTCGAAACATTTCACACACAACTAAGAAAAAACACTCAGAATTACATGTACAGGCACACAGGTCGAAAATAAGCGCAGTGACCCCATCTTTTTATTGCAGTTTTTGAATGTCCTATAATAATATATTGCTGACCATTGTGCCAAGTTTGAAAAATAACTGCTAGTGCATCCTTTTCAAGGGAATTACATTAAATACTGTTTTGGAAGAAAAAAAATGACTAACAGCAAAATATTCAGTAAAAATCTGCATAATTTCTAAGAACAGGCTATTTTTTTGAAGTCTGGCAAAGTAGGTTCTTGGGGTACTTATTGGCAATTTAGGCTTAGTAGGTTTACTACGTTTCTTGATTTCTGAGAAGGAGATATACTTGTTGACAACCAGAAAACTAAATACACTTGGGTTTGGTCCTAATAAATATACAGTATTTCTGCAATACTTTTATTTGTAATATCACAATTTGATACAGTACAGCTATATGTTCTTGTTACACTTAAATCTAAAATCTTAAAATTACACTCCTTGGTGAAATTGTTTGACATAATTTAACCATAACCCACATTTGTAAGAACCTGCTTGATCTTGCTTGGTTAAACAGGTTCTTGTAATTTTGGGTATTAAAAAGGCCAATTTCTGCCTGGAAGTTTTTAATCTGGACTAGGTTCTCATATGCAGGTTTTTACTGTATTAAGTATGGCATGCTGAAATATTTTGTTGTCATTCCAACTACAGAGTCCACCAGAATTACAAGCAATTTCACCAACTGTATTCTGGTACTGGTACATTTGAATACATGATATTAGTAAAGAATCAATGGAATAAAAAAGGTAAGCTTACTTACCTCAGCATCTGAAATCACATCAACATCACTAATGGAATCAACAAAACTGTGAGCCATGCCAAAACTGAAAAGTAAAAAAAGGGAAATATTACTAGCGGAGCTCCCGCGCGCGCTTCGCGCGCGCGCAGCGGAGCACCATGGGTAAGAAAATCTGGTAAACTATCCATCCCAGAAAATTTGGTTATGACGTAGCGTACGCCCGTCCGTACACACACTTCATGTATGCCGATGTCAAATGTCACAATAGATCTTGCACAACTTGACTAGCCTCTTAGTTATGTAAGCCATCCGTATGAGTACGATTAGATTGACAGCTGTCAAAATCAGACATCCGCTGACAATTATCACATGACCGTCTCGCGGGCTCAGATAAAAGACCAGTCGTTTTGCCCCTATATATAAGCTGATATAATATGTCACACTTACCAATTCAACATAAAAAGGAAACTACGCCGGGCAAGGCTGTCAGTTGGCTGACAGTAGTTTAAAGTTACATTGGCAGGCCAAATTAAGGTCAATTGACAGCTGTCAAAATAGGACATGTGCAGACCGCTATCAGAAAACTAATAACGAGGGCTCAGGTTCGGTCAGGTACACGATCTGGCATTTTCCACTACATGCCGGACGGAAATGTCCTACTCACACTAGTATTCTGTTAATTCGAATATTCGCCATTCTAATGAAGGTTAATTGACAGCTGTCAAACTAAAGTACACGCTGACCATCATCACCTGAGTGGATCGCGGGCTCATTTTTCTATCTATTGAGGTCACGTAGTGTTTAAAGTTTTGCGCTGATATTTTATTTGATCACGGGCTCAATTCGAAGCCCCATAGCTAAGGAAATCTACCCATCCCAGAAAATTTGGTAATCACGTGACCGAGCGACCGAGCGTCCGTCCGCACCACAGGCATACCAATGTTTACTCTCACACTTTCTAGGTACTTTGGGAGCCCAGGAGAAAGCTGATTGCACATCAATGTTGTCATCAATTGACAGCTGTCAAAGCAGGGTATCCGCTGACCACTATCACCTGACCGAATCGCGGGCTCAGGTGTCGACCCATCGAGGTTGAGTATTTTTTGAAGTTATCCGCTGACAATTTACTGGTTTTCAAATGATCGCAGGCTAACGTTTACTTTTGTTTTAAATTCATATCAAATATGTTGTGTTTATGTCAGTATCGCCCCGCACTGTTATGATTTTGATTTCAAACTGACTTCAGACGCAAAAATTCAGCCAGTTTTTTTTAAAATACAGGCGGGGAAGACCTTTTCTTACCATGGTCACGTGTTGGTCACGCTCCACGTCCAATTTTTATGCTCTGATTGGTTAAAATTTGACAGGTGAGTTCATGCGTAAAATTTATGCAGCATCTTGAAAGTTGTTTACTTTGACAGCTGAAGCTGACAGAGTTTTGAGTCAACTTGTGATGTTTTTAGCTGTCTTTTTCCACTGGATGTACAAAATGAAATACAGCTGCTATCAAGAGTGTTCTCTTATTCATGGCTGGTTTGTTTATTGGGTTTTTGGTTGAAAAATGCGTCGCTTGTCAAAGCCGATAATCCGATTTCGGATGGCATCGTTTTTGTTTTTCACCTTGCTGGATGCGTACGAGAATTATAAAGGCTCAAGCAATCCTTGCCTTATTTGATAGCTTTCAGGAGCTGCATCTCGAAATATGGTAAGCCTGAGTAATTATTGTATTTAATCTAATTTCATGAAGTCCAGCTGCGCAGTTTATGAAGCTAGTTTATGCACGTTTGTATTAAGATTTGACTGAGACACTGATCTGACCTCGTATGAGGTTTGATATAGGCTTAAGCTTACAGAACTTTAAAAAGCCTTTAGTCGATATTAATTCACCTTAAATAGAAAGAAAAAACTTTCCGAAGAATATTTAGTTATAATTTTGGCTGTAGAAAGAAAGCTTTGAACGACTTTCTTTTCGTGAGTTCATCTTTGAAAACAGCCAACACCGAGAAACCGGCGGCTTAAAACATAAACATTAAGCTTACTAGTAAAGACTTGAGGATTCTTAGACACACTTAAATACTCATTTGTTTTCGTGAATGAAAATTGTTGTCTCTGTAAATGTTCTATCGAATTATTTTTCTTTATTGATTTTTGGTAGTCTCAAAAGTGTAATTTTCATCGCTTTGCCGTTTGTTTTCAGCCGTTCATAAACATCGCTCGCAGGAGTACTCAAAATGCCAAGCGTATCAAACGCTTTTTAAGATTACACATCGTTATAAAACCGTTAATAAAAAATAGACTCAATAAATTCTTTATCACGTTGAAGCGTAACTCTTTTTAAATTTCTTCGCAAATTTGGCGCTTGTCAAAAGTTAGAACCGGCTGGCCGTATAGGTGATTTAGGAAATTTTTTGAACGGTTTCGCTAATTAAAAGTCCAAGCGTGCCTCTATGGTCCTGAATATTGAATGAATGCAATTTGTCTTGAAAAATTGTGAAATACTGCATTTTGTACGAGGTCTGTATGATAAAAACAGCGCCTCATAGTACTTTTTCTCCTCAGATGTGGTGTATAAAAAAAATAAAAGATTGGTTTGCACGCACCCAGATTTATTTGCAAGAATTTGTAAACTTGTCGAACGCAAAAAATTCGGTCTGATTTGTTTTCCAAGAATTTGTTTTGCACGCCTTATCTACTGTGATCAAGAGCCATCATTGCTCTTAAATGTGACCGAAGACTATTTTATGGGTGTACATGTAAGGCTATATCAACTCGATACAAAATTTTTTTCACTCCAAAATCACTTAGCTTTTCCCTCAAAAGTCAGATGAATGTGCCCTTACGTTAACTGATTTGTGGAATACAAAATTATTGTTTGATTTAAGTTATAAATTTATCAATGGGTGCTTCGCTTTTAGCTGTGGCTAAATATATATATTATTGCAAAAGAAATAGGTACATGTACTCACTTTATGATGATAGTATGAGGGTTCTGGAGAGAAAATTCATCTGCTCAAATAGATAGGATACTACAGTCTAACCGGGAAAACCATGAACACCAGAAAATATTTCTGGAATATATTGTGATGCAAAAAATAAGGCCAATCAGGCATGGGAAATTAAACCTGCAACCAAGAACTAATAATATATACTTATACATTGTGGTTTTGTGGCTAGTTCCTGTGTACTGATCTTTGCTGTGACTGGTTGCAACACAATAAACATTCTTGAAATATTTCAAGTATTCATGGTTTTGCCAGTTTGATGGCCCTTTTTTTTCAACAGGCTATGCGAGGGGAACACACACAGGGGAGAGGAGGCACCTGTAACGAAGATCCTATAAGTTTTCAGTTTCCTAATATGTTCTCTGATGAAGCATAGAATGCCATTGGCTAAGAACACCTTTTGGGAGTTAGTCTATCACTTCAATGCAAATTACTTTGTCACTCAATGGAAATTCAAATGTTCTTGTAAACAAAACACATGTGCCACAAGACAACGGCTGAGTTTTTTAAAGAGCCTATTCAAAGAGATTTTCAATTTGGATTTTAATTTTCGAAAAACATTGCACCATCTATTTTTTTGGAAGATCTCTAAGCAGTATCACAAGCCAGGTTCCGAGAAAGTTTATTTTTCTAGTTATGTATTGAGATGCAAAGACTGGAACGGTCTTCACAAGCATTGTCATTATTTTCAAGCAGCCGAGGTTTCTTCAATGGGCATGCAAGCATGTGGCTTGAAAGGAAACCTGGACTGTTTAAACAAAATACAGCAAGGAAGGGACAACATCGTATGCGTCAGCTGAAGCGGCGACGGGACAAAAGATTGATGAATTTCATTGAAATCGCCATCACTGATTAACATGAATATAGCAGCATCTTTTGTTGACAAAGCTTGGATGGGACTTTATAGGTAAGCATGTTAGGATTAGGGTTAGAATTCTGTTTGCTCTGAATTTAAAATTCATCGTTTGCTTTTTGCAGATATAACCAAAATACAGTCACAAGGTTAGTTTTCTGTTTGAGTCTGATGTCGGTTTCATGTCATTAGAAAATCTTCTTTTAATCGATTTTTGTCATTTGATGCAGCCCATGGTCACATTTCAATTAAATCGGGGGAGGGGGGGGGGGGCGTACATAAGTGGAAAACCAGGGTCTCCGCA
>OZ037996.1:20125478-20317978 GCA_964035705.1 Porites rus
CCCCCCCCCCCCCATCCCCCCCAAAAAAGTTTGCAGATTGCTCTTAGGACGCCAGTTATACTCAAGAGAAATTAGAAACAATGGTTGTCCACTTCTTTTCTTTTTTTGTTTGGAGGGGGGGGGGGGGGGTGGTGGGGGTAATCAAGCCGCATTATGGTCAAGGTAAAAATGGTGAATAGTTCAATACGGGACCAACCAAAGACACGCCCAGAGGCAGCGATTCTTTTGGTCAGCGCCAAGGTGGACGTAAGTGACGAAAGCTCTGGGAACAAGATTGGGTTCCCGGATCTCAGTAACAACTTTAAAAATATCCAATGCCCTCCATGGTAAATACAGAACTTTATAGGTCTGCAATACCTTATAAGGCATGCCTGTCTGGATTGTTTATATGTTAAACGTTTTCCCTTACTAAAAGAACTGACGGACCCAAAGTGACGTTTTTTGTATTAAAAGTATATTTTTTACTTGGCCAATAAATAAAATAATTTCTCGGTTGAGGAATTGTTTGTGTACTTATAGAAAGGCCGTTATCTTTTAGATGTTCACTGCCGAGGGTGGATTAACGTCCGCTGGTACAAGCCGGATTGCTGAACTTAAAGCAACCCGCATGGACAACCAACAGCAATTGAACGTTAATGCTAAAGAAAAGCTCATTGAAAATTTTAAGAAGAAACTAGGAGCATTTCAAAGCCGCTTATCTAGTAGCAATACTGTGCGCTCTCTTGAACTCGGAAAGACAAAAAATACCATTGCTTTTGAAGTTCTCGACGGAAACAAGCGCAAGGAAACTGTTATTCCCTGGGCCAGGTTACCTTTGAGCCTGCGCAGACTGGACGAACCTCCACCGCTGACCTCTGAGACGATCAATGCCAAACTGCTTCGAGCGGAAAGAAACAGAACCAGAAAACTACAAGAAGTACAATCTCGTGCGCGAAACATGTGTACATTGCGCTCAAAATAAGCGTTGTTAAGTTAAATGGCTCCATCTTCTATCCTCTCACTTGCCATTTATAAAATACAAAAATGTGCTGAGTAAAAAAGGAAATAGAACCCTATGGGTTCGGAAGGAAGGTTTTTTTTTTGTTTCGAGACTTTCGGAAGGAGATATATCTACAACAATTCTTGGTTTGAAACAACGTGACAGGGCGGCCATGTTGGTGGTCAATGCAATGGAATGTTTTCTCGAAGAATTGAAATGAAAATAGAGTTAAGTTCCCAGAGGAGAGGAATGCTTTTGTTCTTGAGCACCAACATTGCCACCATGACGGCAATATTGGTCGAGTCACCTTAATGGTCGGAATAGTTAAAATGGAAAATGAAGCAAGATGGTGGAAGATGGAGTTAAGCAAACTCTATTTGTTCAATAAGAAAAACAAATCGTTCATAGTTTTGCGTGTATTTGTGCTTATTAAATTTTCAAGTTTTATTCTCTGTTCGTTGTATATGTTGCACCATTTTGTTTCAATGGTTAGTTTAATTGATCATTACTGTTATTGTAATATAATAAGGGACTGGTCAAATAGTATAGGGGGGGGGGGGGGTGGGCCGGAGCAGAGAGGGGGTGGGTAATGAGGTTTTGAGCCTAGTGCAAGGGGTGGGTCGTGCAATTTTTAGCTACCCTTAGGGGGTGGGTCACCCTATTTTATTACATAAATAGGCAGTAACTACTAACAAGACAGTTGACTACACTTGTTATATAAAACACAGCCAGCTGGAATTATTGCTAAAATACTCAGAAACCTCAGTGTTGTGCGAAAAAATACAAAGGGTGAAAGGCCGCATACCTATACGGGCGTGGAACCCTCTGTTAACCTTTTTTTTGGCTCTAACGAGCATATCCTTTAATGATTTTCCTTTTTTGTAAGGAAATGAAATTGGTGGTTCTTTAAAAATTTTTTGAGGTTATAGTTGGTTTTGTATAAGATTCCATTTTTTCACTCAAGCTTCCTTTATAGTAGACACTGAGGGCTGATATTGTGTCACGAATGGCAATTTTTCTTTTTCCTCCTGTTGTTTTGTTTTAGAAGTTTAGACTCCCTTTGGTGAATTTTATTTCTGATAGTAGGTTTTCTATCAAAGATTGTGGGTAGCCTCCGAACATCAAGCGTTTTTTTTTTAATTTGAATTATTTTTCTCAAAGGTTGTTTCTGAGGAGTTTTTTCATAGGATTCTCAAGGCTTCTTCTTTGACAAATCCTTTTTTAACATTTGGAGGGTGACACGAGGTGAAATGTGTGTGCAAGAAGGTTTCTGTTTGTTTAAAGTGTGTCTTTGCATCAAGGATAGATTTTACCTTAAATCTTGTGCCTTTGTATACAACTGTGTCTAAAAACGCAGTCTCAGTGTCAAATGTTTCAGCCGTGAATTCAATAGCTGGGTGATGTAAGTTTGCTTGTTCAATGAAGGCTTCGATGTCTGGTTTACTCATGTCCTATAGGGAAATATATCGCGTATGTAGCATTTCCAAACTGTTGTTCTGAAGACAGTTTTGCTTGGAATTGTTGTTTCAATATATGCCATTAAAATATTGGTAAAGGAATCAAATCTGCTGTCTTTGTGCCCATTGCAGTTCCATAGTTTTGCAGGTAGTGCTTTGCATTGAAGTGGAAGAAATTTTCTTTGAGGATTAATCGAAACATTTCCGGCAAGTAATGTGTAGGAATGGGTTGTCTTTCTAGAAATTTTACTTTGCTTTGTGACAGACAATTTCAATGTACCCCCGTTTTGCTGTATATTTGTGTCAAGACTCATAATATCCATCGAAACAAGAAATGTTCGGTTTTTCACTTTTGTCTTTTCAGTGAAAGGTATGATTTCTGTGATTTTGATATTGGTTGTAGCAGCTAGTGTGAAAGTGAAGAATGATCATCGCAGTAAATTTTCCAATTAAAGCAGTTGGAAAGAAGAAGCCTGAAAAAAATCAGGGCTTCAACGGGATTCGAACCCGTGACCTCCGCGTTACCGGTGCGTTGCTCTACCAACTGAGCTATGAAGCCACACATTGGGAGCGAGGTCAATTTACTACTACAACCGCAGTTCAAAAATGAATTATTTTCATATATACTTCACATCATTTCACTGCTCACGGGAGACATGAACTCAATAAATTGACCCCGCTCCCAATGTGTGGCTTCATAGCTCAGTTGGTAGAGCAACGCACCGGTAACGCGGAGGGCACGGGTTCGAATCCCCTTGAAGCCCTGATTTTTTTTTTCAGGCTTCTTCTTTCCAATTGCTTTAATTGGAAAATTTACTGCGATGATCATTCTTCACTTTCATCTACAACCGCAGTTCAAAAATGAATTATTTTCATATATACTTCACCGCAGCTAGTGTATCAGCAAATTGTGTCAAGCACAGAACAAGGTTTTATTGGATTATTAAGAGGAAACCAAACATCCATGTTTTAACTAGGGGGTGGGTCATGCAATTTCCAACCTTGCTTTAGGGGTGGGTCAGTCATTTTTGTGCCGAAGGGAGGGGGTGGGTCATGTGTTTTTTATCAACCACATTTCCAAATGCTCCGGCCCACCCTCCCCCCTATACTTTTTGACCAGTCCCTAACCTGCCCTAACATGCATTTGATTTAGAAAATAAAATCTATTGGTTTTCTCCTAAAAAAAATTCATGGCCGCCTCACACAAAAGGGGAGCATCTTAATCCTTTAGATCCTAAGATCAAAATTTGAATTCTCATTTGTTGTTGTTCCTATATACTCCTACAGAAGTAGTGGGGAGAAGTTGATTTCAAACAAATTCATCTCGTGTGATCATGTTTGTAATTCTCATGACCACTCTATTTTACAAAGCATTGATATTACAAGGAGAAATTTGATTCTGATCACTCTTAAGGCTTAAAGGGTTAATATCACACTACTTTTATGCAAATTTTTTCTGTTGGAATCCGGAATCGGGGAAAATTTTACTTGTGGAATCTGGAATCCTGGGTTTTGGAATCCGGAATACAGCTAAACGAGTCCGGAATCCGACTAACAATTGGGGAGTCCGGCATCCAGGATCCAAGTTCCACTGAAAAAGACTAGAATCTAGTACAGTGAAACCTCTATTAAGCGGACGTCGGACACTAAAAAAAGGTATATTTGGCTAATTTCTATTAAGCGGACACCGGACTGAATTGACAAAAGTAGTTTTGGATTACGTCCTTGAAATACGGACTGAAGGCAGTTAATGATTTTGCATTTACAAACAAATTAAAGTTGGTAATGAAAGGTAACGAACTTGAACTTTGGACATCGACTGGATAGCTTCTTTAAGAATATGCAACTTTATCACAGTACAGTGTAACCGTTGAATGTTGATCGTTAACAAACATTGCGCAATTTTTACAACCTCTATTATAAGCAGACACTTGGGAAGGTCCCGAAGGTGTCCGCCTAATAGAGGTTTCACTGTACAGTCTAACCTCTCCTTATAGACACCTCTCTATTACAACCACTTCGTTTGGTCCCAGAAATGCCAAAAACCATACATTCCCTACCTCTATAATACGGACACCTCGAGCTCTGTAAAGTGGACACTTGGTTCTGTCCCCTTGGTGTCGGTATTAAAGAGTTTTCACTGTACCTGGAACCAGAATCCAAGGCTGTCTTGGATTCCCTTACACTGGCGAGATTTGACGAGACAGCTCCTCAAGCCGACACGACAAGCTATCGGGTTAAGTGTGAAAATAGCCTAAGTCACTCAGCATTTACTACCAAAATATTTTTGAGTACCCCAGGGTTTAGCACAATTTAGAAAGGAAATCTTTTCCCTGGTGCTTGTGTCTGAGCTTGTATTTATGCTTTGATCCCATAGTCGGGCAAAGAAGACTGTTTGTTTTGTAGATAGTGAAACCCAAGAGAGAGGCTTGGCAGGTTATGCTACCTGCATTAATTAGGTACGATTCTGCCTAGTTATCATGAATTAATAAAACTTGAATATCCAAAAGGTTGGATATTTAAATCTCTGACGTAATTTGCGTGATGTAAGCTGGTGGCTGACCAGTTCACCTTCCTTCATTATTAAAAAGGCAACCTGTTTCAATGGGTTTTAACTGCGAATATTAAACCATGGAAAAAGTAATTTCAGATTCGCATAAGGGGCAGGAAAGTTAAGGGACAGGAAATTTTCCATGCGGGCAAAGCATGCAGAAAATGAGCAAGTGGAGTTCACAAAAATGGCATAAGCTTATTATGATGTTGTTATGGCCACTATTTCATGTATGCAAATGACTTATTTGTTTTTCCTCTTTAAAAAAACTCATTTTCAAAAAATTATTTTGCGCCGGGATACTCAATTCCTTCAAACTCCGCATTCATGTTTATTAGCAAAAAGAAAGAAAAAATTGGAAACGATTGTGACTCGTGATCGTTTATGAAGTTGCTAATTTCATCGTTACCAAATGATCTAGTATGCATTTTTAATCAACCTGCTTGTCTGCAGACGCGAGATTGAACTTCACTAAGTCTGTTTTGTTTTTCTTCTCTTACTGTTTGGTCTTTGATTAAGCGAGGTTTCTGTGGAGACATTCATTTCATTTTATTGCTTCTCGCTCATTACAACTAGGAATTTTTGTAGTGATAAAAATTGTCGTTCCAAAATCTTTCTCTTAATACGGTTTTGAAAATCTCTATGCATTTTTAATCGCTTGTCTTTAGAGTAAGGTGAGACGACCTAAAATAAAGAGTTCTTTGCCTTTTAGGGTTAGCACAAGAAAATTGCTGGTGTTCGAAAAACTTCCTTTGTTGTATTGTTGGGTTTTTGAAGATCTCAATTATCGGCGCATTTTCGTTTTTTAGTTGTGCACTGGAACGCAACTGTACTGAATTTACTTCTATTTCGTTGAAAAATGCAAACGATGATTCGCATAAAGACTCCACCTTGCACTCTATTCTTTTTGCGGCTTCACTGCTCAGTGTTTTTTTTCGGGGGTCTGATTAGAAAGTAAACAGAAGACGCCTGCTTTAAAATGTCTCTTGTTCATTTACATTTGTTGTCTCAACTGAAAAGAACTGGACCATCAATTTATTTTGCTACCTTCCTTTAGCTCTCATCTCCTCTAGTATTTTAATTAACTGACGAAACCTGAGAAGACGTTTTAAGAGTGTGGGATTTCGACTGTGGTCACAGGTCTTTGCTTTGTATTCTACTGAACTTAATTCTCTAATTAGAGATAATCCAGCTGGAGTAATATAAATTCTAAGAAATCATTCGTAAGAACGAAATACGTATACCTGCCTATCCTGTATAATACTTATTACACTAAATTCAACTGAAAATGTGAAAAAGGAACACATTTCGCAATAACGTTTGTCAGCTACGTTCAGAGGTTGTGAGGAAAACATAACTTTAACTTTATGATACTAATAGCTGCCAACTATTTGTTGGAAATTCAAGAAGATAACAATGCTAACGCACGCGAGTAGTCTATTTTTAAAAACATAGAAATGATGATCATGGGATTTGAAGTCCGGCCAAGCTGTGTGGGCTAAAGAGCTCGCTCTGTAATTAGTGGGTTGAACGCGGGAAAATTTGGCTTAGCCAAGTGAAATTAAGACCTGGTAATAAGAGAAAGTTGCTTAATTTCTTGCGAGACCTTCGCGATCTCTGTCACTAGCGAAAGAGCAAGTAGAACGATACTTTACACTGGAGAGAAATGTACAGCATACATTTGACGACATATTAGCACTGTGATAATCTTGTGTTTCGAAAAAAAAATGATCTTAGTTGGACTTAATCTCTTTTGTAATGTTCTATTTGAGTACTGTTGTGCTAATGTTATAGGAAAAATAAAGGAAAAATGACAAGAAGCTTAATGCCTTTTCGCTACTGGTAATAAACTAAACCCACAACGAAATAAGTCATTTGCAAATTTAAAAAATTGCGTTTGACTGACAGTTCACTTTACAGTTCATAAATGTGTCGTAACAAAACGATGCAGGATCTGTCAAAAGAACTCATTCATCGAACGAGAACGCAATTTAAATACCCCATAGAAAATTTCTCAAAAGAGCGTAATGGACTGTATTGATATAGCCATTAAAGCAGTAAAAAATGTGTTCTTTTTTTATGTCTGTTATAATATATGCTGAGACGTAAAATAATGCTTGCACCTGTTTGTGTGAGTTATGATGATTAACTCGCGCAAACGATATCTTTTAAGACTTCGACAGCTTCATTTGTTGAAATAATTTTTTGTAAACAAAACGAGGGCCCCCAAATCGAGAATTTTACTTCCATTCCGATTCAGCATCTAATACATACGCGTTCGCGCAAGATACAGCACATATGACTTCAAGCCACTAATACTGTAAGTATGAAAAGAGAAATGATGACACTTGTCTTTGAAGTTAACACGTCTCGATTAACGAGTCTTAAAAATGATTTTCTTTTCAAATAAGTTCCACTCTTCAAAAGCGCAAAAGCGATCAAAGTCTCGTACACTCATAAAAGTAATCATAATTATAAGCCTTGTTTCTCAATTATTGCGCCATTGGCAAAACATTTTTCTTACAGTTTTTGCGACCAATACGTTTGTATGTAACGGGAAAATAATCGGAACGCGGAAAGAGTATCATTACAATACACGCCTTGGAGAGATTTCCCGAATTTCTTTTGGTTATCGATTTGTTACGTTTTTAGTGGGATCCTCCGCATTTCGATAGCTAGCAAATATTTTAAGACCAAGAAAATTCATAATATGCAAACGATGAATTTTGGAAATTTAATTAATCCTCATAAAAGTGTTTTGCATTCGAAAGGCGACATTCGTGCAACGCGGAAATGATGTATAACATATTTTACCAGTCTATTACGTGGACAAATAGAAACTGTAGTTTGCACCTTTTATTCGCTCTTGAAATGAATTTTCGCCCCAAGAAACAGTCGGTGAAATTATTTTCCTTTGAAAATTTTGATATTGACTTTTTCCCCCATCGATTTATTTTGTCAAGAAATTTTAGTTGCGCTTGGACCCAAACGATCGCAATCTTTCTTCGTTTGTATCACTTCAATGGGTGTTAAAAATTGGAACATTTTCTACCACAAGTTTAAAAGATTTAAGGTATCAAGTGCGCTTAATTTTTTTTTCAAATAAACAGTGCGCGAGCTTTAATTTTGGTTAGATCTTGTCGATATTTTATCAATCCTAATCCCATTGTTTTAATTTTCATTTTAAAACACCCTTACGCTAAAAGGAGATAGTCAGATCATTGTGGTCGTCTGAGACCGAATTTTGTTTTGTTGAATTATAATAAAGTTGGCTGGTAAAGCTAGTGTAGTAACACCACAAACTTGAAAGCTAGTTATTTTAAATTGCACAATGGCTATCAAGTGTTTCGAGTTAGATGAAATAAAGGCACAGTAGGGATTTTACCGGCCGTGATAATGGCGGCCCTACACCACATAGATCCCCTTTGTTGTGAAAGCATAGAAAAAGCAAAACAATTCTCGAGGAGTTATTGAGGCTTTAGAGACAAACTGGCGACCGATCATAATAATGAATTAAATAAACAAACGTTGGGCCGATAGTTTTGCAATGATAGAAGATAGCGAGTGCAGGATTGGATGGAACTGCAGTAAGATTAATTTATGCTGAGAGGTTTGGGGGAAAAACCTTACCGAAGCCAAAAGACTGAAGGAAATTCAAAATAAACGGTAAATAAATGTCTTCTTCCTTGGCCAAAGGTGGGAGAATTTTGCGGATGCGAAGGCGGACTCATAAATACCATTGAAATGACAAAAAGGATTTCTACACAAAGACCTCTACCAGTGGCCAGTAATAAAGTTAGCTTTAGTTATTATGAACCAAGATCCAATAGGCGGGCCTATAGCCTTAAACATCACTTATTACACCCTAGCGAGAGAGGGATAAATATTTTCAAGAGCAAATTCTTCAGTATTTGCATTTTTATTACAGCGCAACGGGTGTAGAAGAGGTCGACTATACCCAAACCGGTTAACACCAAAAAACGAGTACCCCTCAGAAAAAGTTCGAAGAACTGCGAAAGTACGTACCATGATATTTTGGCCAGAGAATATACTCTTGATTATACCTACGGAGAATTTGTCTGCGGATTTTCTGATAAGAGTATGAAAATTGAAGCCAACAGAAGCAGGTGTTGTAGAGTTATTTTCATATGTGCAGTTTATAAATTATTCAATATGTTTGCAGGTTTCCAGACCTGACGAAATCTGATTGGCCGATAAGTTAATCATCCAAACGGAACACAATGCAGAGATCTATCTGAGTCCCCATGACATAAAGTTGTTAAAAGATTTCGCACTCACTGAGTTGCTATAAGATGAAGCTACACAAAGGAAAACCGCTCAGTCTTACAGATACCAGATTGCCTAAAGATCTACGCTTGAATCGCGCCAAATTTTCTCTCTAGAGGAAACAACTTCGCATCGCAACGGCCTTGACAAATTCTGTTAATATACCGCAAATCTACTGCGATGCCGAGAGCTTTTCTGCTGAAAAGAGATTTTGATGATGGTAATTATTTCAGTGAGGAAAAAATACTTTTCATCCATCAAGGTCAGTTCTGCATTATATACTTCTATTTTCTGAATCCAAATCATTTCAAGTATTCGCTAGAATGCGTTAATTCGAATTGTCTCAAAATTCAGAGCGTCTCTATGTAAACATGTCATAGACCACTTTCATGTTAGAGCTGTGTGTTCATTTTAACATTTTAGTAGAAGTATCATGCATGTCGCGTTTTTAATTCGCAGATGGGGAAAAGTCGACTAGCAAAGATTTCTCAGACGTCAGACGAAGCAAGCGGCCGGGCGGGCCGGCAAAGATAAAGAAAGAAGATGTCGAAGAGGAGTTGCTTAATGCGTTTCAGAAGAAAAAGAAATTATCTTATCCAGCCGATGTCCGAATTGACGGGCGCGTAAATGATATCGGAAAGATTTTGAGGTTTGCAGATGATTTCATTAATAATGAAAAGAAAATGTCGGAGAAAGATGCTCAAAAAAGTAACCTTAGTGAAATTTCATTGATAGCCGGACACAGAATTCTCCAGGGAAACGAATTGTTTCAAAATTCAGGAACAGGTGGATTCGAATCGAGTAAAAAAGCTAACTCATCTTCGGCCGATTTGAAACGGGTGACACCTTCCACGAATAGAAAATTCTCTCCTATGAATAAAGCAAATGATCTGAATGGCACAGGCGCGAAGAATCGCTCAGACAAAACTGTCCACAAATGCAATCAGTGTGGCAAAGTTTTCAAGACCAAGTACACTCTGTCAATCCACTTAAAAATGCCCGATCACACTAAGAGCCGACCGTTTGTGTGTAACGTCTGCGGAAAAGGGTTTCGCCTATCGAGTACCCTCTGCCGGCATAAGATCATCCACACCGAGAAAAAACCGCATAAATGTGACGAATGTGGGAAAAGCTTTAACCGGTCGTCCACCCTCAAAACGCATCTGCGAACGCATAGTGACAAGAAGGCCTTCATCTGCGACATCTGCGGCAAGGGCTTTCACCAGAAGGGTAATCTGCGTAATCACATCATGATTCACACGGGAGAAAAGCCGTTCCGATGCAACCAGTGTAATCGAGCCTTTAACAAGATGTCCAATCTGAAATTCCATATGCACACCCATTCAGATAATTTGCCATTTCACTGTAGGACTTGCCGCAAACGTTTCTCGAAAAAGACAGACTTAAAAGAACACGTTGAACAAGCGCATTGAGAATTCTCAAAGACTTATCCGAATAATTTGTTGGATTCGCTGAAACATGACACAAGCACTTTTTTGTGCTTAATTAACATTTTTTTACTTTGTCGAGGAATTGACTCTAATTTAACTTCTAAATAACAAGAGCACTCATTTATAAGTCAGTTTACTAAATATTTCCAACAACATTTTTCTACCTGGGAATAAAGGCATTTAAAGATTCCATTCGCAAGTGGAAGAACGCGAAAAAATTTTTTAAAAACGCAACTTGCAATTTGTACTTAACTGAAATATTTGTACCTAATCATGTTAACATTATTTAGAATTACCACCGAACTAAAAGTTCGATAAGAAGCACAATGAGCTGAATTTTGAGGTATTTATGCTCTCTTGAATAATATTCCAAATACTTATACTTTACTGAGTATGATAGCGACCAAGAGGCACTGGTGGATTTTAATGGCTATGAAATAAATTATCCTCATTTGTCAAGAACAAGTACAACGAACGATTCAGTAACCTCTTTACAATGTTAAAATTTCAATTTAGTACTTAAATTTATTTACACGATCTTGAATAAGACCGCACTATTGAATATTCTTTGCATGGCAATAAATAAAAGATTCGTGAAAATGAAGACCACAGCTGGTTGTTTTTTGCCTGAAGTTTTAAACCGTCAAGTAATTCTCACACTTGTTAATGACAAAACTTTAAGTTATAACTGCCATCTTCCCTGTTCTAATTGACTAGTGCTGTTTAACCTATTTCGTGTCGTCCCTCGAAGCGACACTTTAATCCCCTTGTTAAAATTCCGTTGAATAAACTCTGGCAGGTGGAATTTTTTTCGCTTAGTTATTGAGCTTTTGAACGCCGGAAACATGTTTTGAAAACATACTGTTCCTTCAATTGTTTAACTGCAAAAAAGATGATTAACTGTTCACAGTATACCATTGCTTTCCCGCCTTTGAAAATTGTTCACCGTCAGGGGTGAATTGAGTGATAAGGCGCTCGCGAGTCTATTAAACCACAACATCTTAACTTATTGCCACAAAAATACCTCCCGCAGGGCCATTTTTTTATTTAGACACCCTGTATCACTCTCCAGACGTAATGGAATACGTTAAATTAATTGGGGCTTTTCTAATACAATGCGCTGAGGAGCAAAATGGATTCGGCTCTCGTCAAGGCAATTAAAACCCCTCCAGGAACCTGAAAATCATGCTGATATTTCGTTTCTTGTTTTTTTTTTGAATGGCAAAGAGGAGAAGCCATTGATATCCGAAAGCAAAGACACCACCAACGTAAAGTTGACCCTTTAAACTTTAAACTGTTTAGAAAAGGGAATATGCGCGATGAAGGCGACTTTGAAACGAAACTAATTTGGGAGGCTAGTGATTCAGATTTCTCATAAAAAACTTCAGCAATTAAATCAAGAGAAAAGGAAACATAGTAGTCGCAATAAAGCCACTAAACAACCTGCTAAGAAAGAGGATGATTTCTATTTTAATGTGAATGCCTTAGTTTAAGAAATAAAATTGTCTACAAAAAAATTTCGTCCCTCGCCAAAAAAAAAATTATTGACGCACAGCCGATAAATCGAAAAGAAGTATTATTATTAGCAATTTTTGTGGGACATAAAACATTTAAAAAGTTCAAGGATAAACAATTTATCTGTTTCTACTGAACAAACTTTCTTGTCAACATTAGTCTCACTCGAAATGTAAAGTTGTTTCCTCTGGGTTCCTCTACAACTGACTATAAAGCATGCAAAAAATTCGGCTATATATTTTTTGATACATTTTCTTTTTTGCGTCGATTGTATCCAGTCTTCAGTATTACCTAAAAGGAAAAATTGCAAGCGAAAATGCGATTGAGCAATCACACCCACAACCGATGCTACACCGAAAATACTCATTTCTCAAGCTCATTAAAATTTAAGAGCCTTAATATTGCAAACAGATAGAATTACTAAGGAGAAAAAAGAAGGGGTTTTATAAGCATTGAGAGTAGAAAAAATGGTGAAAAAAAAAAAAAGGAAAAGAGGAAGAAAAAGAAACTTTATCAGAAAGCTAACATTGGATGCCTGATAGATAGAAAATTATTATTTGGTAAACAAATTAAGGATATTTCAAAACAAATTTCACAAGAGGGACATGCTTAGCCTTGATTCATAAATTTTTAAACTAGTGTATAAACTGCAAAAAGGCAGAGGTTTTTTAAAATGTGACATGTGGAATTAAAGTTCATATATCCTAAATGTTTGCTTGCTTCTTTGTTGTCGTTTGCCAGCATTTCTGGTCATGATGAACCTTGCTAAAAAACAAACAAACACGCTATTGCACTAAATATTTTACGAACAGTTGGTGGTTGCGACAAGAGGATGATCAATTGAATCTCAAGTGAAATAAAGACAATATTTTTTTATTTGAAAAGAACAACAAGCGCGCGTGTGGCGTCACAAGCGTTTTGTTGTTGTTAATTTATGACTTGTTCTTGTGATAATTGTGTGTATTCTGACTGTTCATTGACTCCAAACTTCCCCGCTGATTAGCAAATAGGAAAAGCAGAGCAACCCGCTAATATTTGCACGTATCATTACTAAGAAAACAATGGATGTTCACCTTGATGTTAACATCTATGTTAAATTGTTTTGCTTGTGTTTTGCAACTGCAAAGGCTCTAACCCCAGTTCATTTCCGATTGTTAGGGTTCGTAAGAAACAACACGCGCAGTACACACGCTTCTCACCTTACTGTATCCTGAATCAGTTCTAAAGTACTTTGGGTGAACGCAAAGAGAAATGTTAGAAACTTTTTGCACGGCAAAAAAAATAAAAGCACAACAGGGGATAAAGAAATATAAGCGTCTTGTTCAACAACTTTCTTCTGATTTGACTATTCAATAATCTCGTCCATAAGCTAAGCTTGAACAACACTGTTTGGTGTTTGGAACAAACAGCCTTACGTTCATTGAGCTGGTCTTGAATTCAAAACGAGGCTTCTTTTTTAGGATGCGTAAGCTTAAATTTTGAATCAGTTCGAGCAGTCCCGCAAGCCGTATATTTTTCTTTATATTTTCCAAGTTAAGTGGCTTAGAGATATTTAAGAAGATTATTCCCTGATTCAAATCTTTATTAGGACTTTTGGGCAGCTAATGACTTTTTCAGCTTGTAGCTTCATTTTATAACTGAAACCGTAAACGTGTCTTATATTAGCATAACGATGGTGTGTTTTAAGGCTAAAGGTAGTCTATTTAGAGCCTTTCATGCATGCAAAGTGGAATATCTAGTTGCAGAAAAAAAAATGAATAAAAACAATGTCAGTTGTATCAGTCAAGTTTCAACTGAAAATTGAAGTAGCGCTGAAATTTAATTTTTGTGTTAAATATTTTTGTACTACTCTTGGAAGTTGTAAATAGTGACTGAAACGGCCTGTTGAATTATTACTAATTAGTAACTGAAAATGTTTTACACAGAACTGCAAATATCGATAAAGGGCAGTTCGTTAGTGGACGGTTAAAAATTTCATTCTATAGACGTTTCGTCATTTAATCAAAACTTAAAATACCAGAACCGAAGAGTCTATTTTTTTTACGCAAAACTACATACTGCTGACATTAACAGCGAGATGAATTTGAAATGACTAAGAGGTTATTCTTGAAACAAAAAAACAAAGCTCATTTTGTTAAAAAGATGGTAAATCAGAAAACACATCTCTCTTTTTACTGTATTAGTGATGTACTCTACATCTTTCTTAGTATAAGCAACAAGCCGCAGTTTGGTATCATTTTTCTTAGGTGGAACTTGGCAGAATATTTTTAGAAATGCAACCAAAAATATTGTTTTGATTTTGTGCAGTATTTAATGATAAGTTTTCTCTTACGCGAGAAGTCGTCTAAATGAAAGATATACTTTACTCTTGAAAACAAAGCCAAAAAAAGTAATGTGACTTATTAAAAAGGACTCTGAAATCCTGTCAGGCAATCGTTTTATCGGTTAAAGAGGAGCTGAAACTCTTAAAACTCTGAATAAAAGGTCAGACCCGACAAAAAAACTAACCGACAAAATAACAGCATGAATGAGTCAGGCGGCAAGAACGATCGAAAATGTTGTGCATAAACCAACATTCTGGCTGTCCGTCAAGTGTATAAGATGTGCTATGGTTTCCTAGATGGGAAATGGGAGGACTATTTGATTCCAGATAGAGAAAGGAGAATACGACGGAAGCCATGATTTTAAGTGTATTATACTGAAAGGACAGAAGGATAGTTTTAGATTTTCTTTCTTTCACCAATAACTGAATGGAACAAACTCCCAAAAGAAACTGTGACCAGCCAATATATAATTCTTGTCAATTTTTTAGAAGTAAACTCTTTTAGGTTATCTTTTGTTAGCAGTTAATATTAGTTTTCTTTGTAGTTTTAGCTTTTATTATCTTTTTTTTTCAGAGTTTTAGAGTTGGCATGATGTCCCTGGATGTTGCCGACAGAACAACATTTAGAAATGGCAAACAAAAGTCTAACTTACTTCGTAGCCCTATCATATCAATAAAACCATTACCCATCCTCTATTTCGTTCCCAGTCCCCTTATTTCATTTTCCTTTCCCGGTGGTCGTTTCCATTTACCGTTTCTTGTTTCCTGTTTCCCTTCTCCCTTTCGCTATTTTAGTGGCATCCTCTACGTGAATTTGCACTAATATCAAAAGAAAAGAAAAAGTTTATTTTACAATTTAGTTTGAATTCTGAAATTGGCTTATACATTTCCAGACAATAAAAAGAAGTCTTTATTGTTTTCCGGTATGAAAAATCGGGGATCATTTCCAAGGTAATTCCTGCACTTTTTAATGGCCTTCAATGTACAAGCCTGTAGCTGCATTCTGTAGAAGAGAAAAAAAAAATCTTTCAAAAGGTCATGTTGTTTCAGTTATTGCGGTCCAAAAGACGCATTTTTAAAGACTTTAATTCCGAAATGTGACGTCATGGGTCTTTTGACAAGAGTTTAACATATAACAACCCAGTACTCATTACTAATAGGCCTTTTACAGCCAATCATTTACGTGGTGCAAAGCCCAAAGCCGCCGAATACAGTCAACTTCCTTTATAGCGGACACTGCAGGGACCTTGACTTAGTGTCCTCGTTAGCGAGAGTCCGTAATAGCCGCAATTTTTTTGCCTGGGACTTAGCTGCCCTCTGTGTTATCGGGGTGTCCGTTTTAGCGAGGTGTCCGCAAGGCGAGAGTTGACTGTAACAACTCAGTACTCATTACTAATAGGCCCTTTATTCATTCACATAGTACAAAGCCCAAAGCCGCCGTATATGTTCTGGAGGGTAAGGAAAGGACTGGGACAAGACAAACAAAAGGCTAACATCAGTCAACTGGGCATTTGCTGTTTTAGGTCAATGGAGAGGAGAAGTCGTTACGTCACGTTGCCATGGTAGCAAAATTTCTGGATGACAACAAACCAAAACGTCAGTTAAAAAGTGGATTTGCCCTGTGTCAAACTTCATCGATATTATTTAATTTCATTTAATTTGTCAAATGTTGGCGAAATTTTCTTGGTTAAATCCGAAAGGACCGTATCTAAGTTTAGAAACTAGAAAAAGAAACTTTTTGCGTTGTGCTCACCTACTCAATAAAGCGGGCGCGTGAAATTAGGAAGTTTCATGTCGCAGTCGTGCAACAACGGCTAAGAAAAGCGTGATGCACGTGCAAAGTTGTTTTTTTAGCCAATCTAAACCTGTCTCTTTTTACTGTTCGCCGTCACCGTCGCTGAAACTCCCTATTGTTGTCATCAAGAAATTTTGATACCATAGTAACGTGACGTCACACTTCACCTCTGTACTCTGTGCTGAAGTAATTACTTATTGCCTTTTAGCCCAGGCATGTACACAAACTTCTCCTGTAGAGTTATGAAGAAGATAGGAAACAAATTTCATCAGGGAGCTCTAACCATGATATTTTTTTGGTGACGTTGCAGGCATGGCACTGAAGGCCAACTTTTTCAAATTTCAATCCATGTCCATCCTTGTCATCCCTTGTAACAGACCAGAGACAGGAAACAGTTTCAAAACCGGAACACTAATCTTAAATAACAGAACTGGACCATTTTTATTTTTGGAATTCAACTGAGGCGAAAAACGTTTTAGCTTTTATATAAAACAAAATGGCAAATAGCGTGAAATAACGCCTTTAAAGCCCCAAACAATGTGAATATTGGCTGCGCGCTTTTCTATATTTATACCTGTACGTTATACAGCAAACTCTCCCCTGACAAAGAATCAACGAAACCATTTGACCAAAGACTGTAACAATCCTGTGCTGAAGTCTCACTGGAGTTAGGTATTGGCGAGGAAAACTGAGATCCACTAGAAACTGCCTGATGATGAGGAGGAAACTGGAAACTAGGCAACTCGGTAAATGTTGGCGGCGGGGGAACTGGGAGCTGAGTCGGATTCGGGTACTCGGAGATCCAGGGTCCCGATTTCAATCCTCCGTTTGGATCCATTTCATAAGCGGGTGGGTAAATCAATGGAGTGTTATAGCCATCAGGAATACTGTTCTGAATGGAATCTTTCAGACTTTGGATGTAGTTTGTGGCGATCCGCAGCAGCTCTAGTTTTGTCTTCACGCGGGTTTCTTCGTAGTTCGGAATCGTACTTCGCAGCTCTTCAAAGGCGTCGTTCATTTTTCTGACCCGTTCTCGTTCTCGACGATTTGCTAAGACTCGCTTGGCTCTAGACATTTTTCTTTTCCGGGACTTCTTTGCTCTTTCCTCCATCGTGGAGTCCATGGCTGGGGAATTGGATAATGAAAAAATGTCACATTCAGTAATCTTTTTGTAAGGTTATGTTCACACTATTTCCTTCAAACCATCATACCGGATAAGGTTTTCTATTCACACATAAGAACATTGATTTTGGGGCGATTTTTGTCACGAAAGGAAGCTGCGCCGCGCTGATCTCTAAAGGGAGAGTCATGTATCTGATAGGTGTTCGTGAATATTATAACCAGATACGAAAAGCTATCCAGTATTGTATGAACATAACCTCAAGCTTTTCGTTCTTAATTTTCACCACTATATTCAATGCCGAAGGCGAAATACAGCCGTCTCGGCTCCTCGCTCCTCACGCGCCGTCTTGGACATTTCTCCAGTGGCGAGAAGCGAGCAAGAGACGGCTGTATTCGAAGGTTGATGATTGTGTCGACGAAATTATTTAGTGACTATTCAAATGAATATCGTTAAAGCATTCGAATTATAAAAAATTAAACATTCCTTGGATGCCGAAAAAAAATCGCCGGTAAATGACGTGAAGTCTTTAATACATGTTAATATGAAAACGTAGCTTTACAGAGACTGGGCCGCTGCAACTCTTGAAAACAACTGCACACTATAAGGTTCTAAGGTTTGTTTTTAACTGATTAAAGTCAACTCTCTCGTAGACTCGACCGACATCGGGACCCACAATATGTGTCGGTCTTAATTAGGGGAGTCTTTGGGAGATGTCCGTCTTATTGCAAGAGTCAGCTATAAAATGAGTAAAGAAAGGCAAGGACCAACTCTACGTGTCTGTTTCAGCGAGGTGTCCGTACGGTTAAGACAGAGTTAACTAACGAACACAAGATTTCTTTTTATAAAGGTGGTAGCTAGAATATTCTTAAGTTCTCAGGGAGTTAAGGTGATTCATTTTAATTTCAGCAAGAGGTGACTGAACTTATTGTTTAGTTTCCGAGTACTATTAAAAATATCAAAGGTTTGGGTCATTCAATTTTCATACAGCAGTGACATATGATTGTTTATTTACACACAGGACTGAGAAGACAAATAAATAATCAGATAATACTTCCCTTATTTTTCAGCTGTTGGTGCGATATGGTGAATCTACTCATTATGTCTTTGAGTTATGTTTGTTTTTCATATTTGATAAATGAAGAGATAATTATTTGCAAAAGATTTACTTGAAGTTGCTGTTACCACTGAATTAATGGCTGATAGGCTTTTCATTTGAATCATTTACTTCTCGCTGTTCACGCAGATTGGTGATTTCTCGCTGTTCACGCAGACTGGTGATTTTTATGCCACTCAAATAACCGCCTCCCGAGCATGCCATTTAAAGCAAGCAAATACTCAAAACTACGAATCTGTTTAATTTTTTTGGACAGCATTAACGTAACACTTACAGCTCTTCCCTTAAAAAAAAAATTCCGATCACCAACTAGGGGATGTTTCACTTTTAATTTCTTTTCTGCGGCTGTTGCATCGCAAGACAACAGTTGAGATTGCGAAAACATTGTCCCAACAAAGCAAAACAAATAAATTTCGAGAATAACTGCTTTTGAATCTTTCCGGGAATTAGTCTTTCACTGAAAGATTTGCCTCCCTGATTTACCCAACGCAACTCAGAAATTATGATTAATAAAAACAGCCTTATTTTTGGGTAAATTTTTAAGTAGAAAAGCTGGCACATTATTCATCAATTTGTATCAGACGTCAGCTGACTTACCCAAAAAACATTATTTCCCTTCGATAACAAAACGTGCCGTTAAACATATTTTTATTCTCACTGCTTCTGATTTGGGTATTATTATTACGTTATCGAAATTAATCATTGCAAAAGCATATTTGGCCACACATCGCCCGAATAAATGGTATACTCTATTCACACAAAAATTCTTTCAAATCCGACCTTAACTTGCTTACGTTAAGGATATTTATCAGGCAGGAAGTGGGTCCGGAAAGGCGCCGTAAACGGGTTATTGTCCTCGTGCTATTATGATTCCTCTTTCCTAAATAAATTCCACCGTAAATAAACTTCAGGGAGAAGAAGTAGACTATTTCCGAGTTACCTTAATCTGTTTTAAGCGAGTATAAGTGACAAGCTATTGATATGAAAACGATTTTTTTTTTCATTTTTACAAGTAAGGTTTTGTATTTAGCCTTGTTTGGAACTCGTAAATGGCCTGATTTGGAGGGTGGGAGGTGAGAGTCACTAAATGTAACTGCAACGATTGTGCCTTATTTAGGAGGAAATCTTAGACGGGTTTTAATTGATAATCTATAGCTAACACCACAGTGGCCAACTCTATCGCTGTCGTTCCTTTGGCTACTGTTCACTTTCATGTTATACCATAAATCCTCCATTAAGCCCCCCTCTTTTCAGAGGAAGAAAGTTAATAAGTCCCCCCCCCCCCCCTCTTTTAAGCCCCTCTTTCCTCCCCCGTATTACTGTTCACTAATAAATGACAGACTGTAAAACTTCATTTGGACAGATCTAGGATGGTTTATTCACCAGCTGGAAGTTCAGATTTGTTTTTGATCCTCGGCTGCATCCTCTTGACTTGAGCCTTTCCACTTTGCATTCTAGTTCATTTTGGAGAACTGATACCGTCGTCTTAGCTAAATGAAATAAGCCCCCCCATCAAATAAGCCTCGCGTCTCCCCTCAAAAGTGTTTAAAACAAATAAGAATCCCGGGGGCTTAATAGAGGATTTACGGGGAAATTCTAACAATTGTTAGTACTAAGTAAATGCCCTTTAAACAGTGTAGGTATAAGTAAAAGCAAATAAGTTGAAGTTGATAACCTTCGATTATTTTTGGTGTGCAAACGAAGGCAACATGTACTATCTAACAATGTTGGGAGATGTTGGCCAACAATGTTGCGTCCGTTCGGCACGCGATCACGTTTACCACAAACAGCAAACTTCAGATTCAAGTTGAGAATTTCTCAAAATAGAAAATAGGCAGATAAAAACTGTCCAGAAAAATTCTTATGGATAAAACGGGCGTGAAATTACTAATCTTTTTTGCAGAAGTAAATGATCAGTTAAGGACAATAAGTACAAATTCACGTCGTCACGTTTGGCGTAACTCTCTAACATGTCTGTTGAATATTTTAGATGAGATTTTGAATTAACGAACTTTAATTAAGAAGGGCCGATCTTCGTTCGAGCAAGTTAAGTTTCTAGAAATAGTTTTCACTGAAAATTCTTTAACAGAGGAAAACGGAGGGATATGTTTCCCCTGACAGTTCGGCATTGTTTATTATTTTACCTTATCTTTGATGACTGTGTGTTGTTGTCTCAAATGGCTGTTTTGACTGAGAATCAACAATATGTATTTTATCTATCAAGGTTTAAGCAACTGTGCCGACTTGAAATTCAAGTGACGGATACTCTGGTGTTTCCAATTAAAGATCCAATATTTTAAGTAAATTCAACTCCACGAGAAAGTAGTACTGTTAAAGACCCGTACATTAAAAGTGCATTTTCTCTCCAACTTGTAGAGCAAAATAAACGTTACTACTCAATTAAGTTTCTTCAGCTTTCCCGATTTTGTTTATAGAATCACTGACAGAATTTCATCCATAGTCTCAAAAGTTTGAATCTTCTGAGCAAGGCAATAAATACACTTGGATACAACTTTTCTTCGTGGTCACACTCTGACACAAAAGCTTAGAGCCACTTAAAGTATGATAAAGAATCCAAGGATTGAAAAACTGTTTAAAAGCGGCTAATTATTTGTCTAAACCTTCTGTAAAAGATGACCTGAAAAACCATGACAGAGATCATGCACAGAGTTATCGGAGGGGAAATTGTAATGATAAGGTCAAAAAGTCGACATTTAGAAAAAACTACGAGGAAACATTAGGGTCGGTTATTCGAAGTTTAACTTAAGCCTCGGTTTAACAAATCTTTGGACCTCCAGGTCTCTTCCGTAGTGGGTTATTTTAAGAAGATATAATGCTTTTTTAGCGTACTCTATATTCTTTCACAAAACTTTTCACAATGAATGGTGTTTAGATAAAACCATTGGGCAAATTGAAAATGGCTTAGAACGTGGTTTTGTTAAACACTTGCTAAACTACGTTTAAATAACTGGCCCTTAGTGTCTTACAAAAATTACTCGCAATCCACCATATACTTCATGGTTGACGGCACTCTATCCGGTTAATCTAAAGAAAAAGGATGTCACATGTGACAAACTTCATGCTAACAGAGCAATATTTATTATTTTTTTCCATGCTGAGATCAGGTTTGTCAAATATGAAGCTCTACGCTGGCTTCAGGTACCTGTACCTTATCCGCCTTTTAACGGTCCAAAGCTTACTTAAACTCCGGCCATTTTAGGAGAGCTTCTCTGATGCACTTGCTAATGTAAACGTTGTTGGTACAAGATGCTGCTAGGAAATTCGGATTTGAATTTTTAAATTTCCCAATGAATCGTGAATGATAAAAAGTGATGTTTGATTCACCGAAATCCTTTTGCTCAGTTTTTTTTTCAGTCTCATATGACCAACTCAGAATGCAAAATCAAAATGTAGATTTATTCTTTGTATGAATTTAACCGATAACTGAAATTCAATATTCCATGATGCAAGTCCGGATTACCATCCAATCGAAAGCACAAGGGTGCGATTTTCAGAAAGCATTGGCTCTTGGCCTTGGGATAAAACAGAAACAACCACTCGCAACATAGCAAAGCGGACACGGATCTGCCTCCTTTTAGCGGTTAATTCTGCATATTTCCTTGGACAGTTCTCGATAAATATTTTCTTATCATGCAGTCACAGAGATACCAGGCTTAAAAAAAGACCTTTCTAACCCTCTAGGCGTCGAACCAAAAGTAGTGGAATCTATCAATTCAAGCTCGTTGGGTCGTTTCTTCCCTATCCACAGCTGAGTGCAAATTGATCACAATGTTGTTCAATCTGAGCACTGATCGAAAAGAAGCATGCAAAGAAAGAACTAAAAGTTATTCTTCAGCTTAAGACTCTAGCCTTTCGCCCGTTTGTTTTACAAAACCAACCGTAACATGCACACGTTCGCCTCCGTTCTTTGCTGACCAACGAAAACTGGCGAGCGCTTGCCTGCGTTCGCCAGACCATCTGTAGCAAGAGTCACGTGTTCGAGAGCCCTCGCTCAAGAAAGAGCACCTTACAGGGGCACCCAACGACTATTTTCTGTAAAATATCTGTTCGGAGAAGCAAAAATTGCCTGGAATTTTCTATAGCTTGACTGAAAGCTAAATTTTTAGATGACCGTTTAATTCACGTAATATATTCGAAGCTTATCTAAAAAATTCCCTACAAGATTTTCTGGAGTTAAATTTTTCGCATTTCACTCCAAGGTTAAGTTATCTTTCGTAGACAAAGGAAACCTAAAAATTTCGAATTTGAAAATGCAATAGAGAGAGGAATCAGAAAAATATTCACTTTCGTAAAACGTTAAATAGCATCTTTAATTTTCGGAAAAATGAAACTGAAGCCCAAGAATTGTTCGCCATATTGCCACTCGTTAGGCTGCCTCCAGGTAAGAACATGCTAACTCATAAAGAATGCAAGCGCATATAAAACTGAAGATATATTCATTGACGGAAATGTGTCGACATTATGGCCCAGAATATCTATAGCTTCTGCTTATAAGTTTTATACGAGATGATAAATCTTGACTTGATGTTTTGAGGATAGCAAAAGGGGAATAAAAGGCATTCATGAACATAATTCATAATTGAACTATCTCCCCGAACTACTATCCCTGCGTTTAACACTATTTTTTGATTTTCATCTTAACCCCAGTTGCAGTGAATACTGATCCGGCTCATTACAAATTAAAGCCGTTATCTATAAAAGGCCGGCATTAAGACATCGCAAATATGGAACTTTGAAAGGGACTATTATCAATTTATTTAACATGTCACCATTTTATAGTTAAAATTTTCTTTAAATATCATTTCGCGAATTTCGTTCGTGATAACATTATCATTATAATGGCAAACAAATTGAAACAGATACGTGTTAGAAAGAAATACACGTACCCTGGACTGATTTAACGCCAAAAACTAAGGCGGGTTCATTGATACAAGCATAATTGAGCCGAGAACCACACTAACGCTAAACGAATGCAGTACGGTGGCCGTTGAAATCTAGTAAATGTATCATGCAAGCCTTCAATTAAATCTATGGTAGAAATAAACTGTTTTTCTTTAACGTTGATATCACGGGCTACTTTTACGAGAGCTAGACAGAAACTTATTAGACGGCAAAGATTTAAAGTAAGAAATGCCTTGTTAAAAAGTACTTTTTTGTTCTACAGAAAAGCATTCTCCAACCTCAACTACATTTTTAGAACGTCGGCTTCTTCTCTCGCAGCGAAGTGTATTTGGTAATTCTGTCTCTTATAACCTTATATTTTGTCAAAACTCGACTGACATTAAAGGAGCCGCTGTGTTACGCATTTTACAAAAATTAAACTGTGGCGGAACTATTACCAGATTAATTGAGTGAAACGTAAATATCTAACCGCTAAGAACACATCCTGCGAGCAGTGGTTTCTTCATGTCGGACGTTGCAGCAGCCACTGCTCGCAGAGTACTCAAAACATTAAATGATCACTCGGATGATAAACCTAAAAATGAACTACAAAAACGGGTTGTAGACGTAATTTTTGAAAGGTGTTAGCCCAAAGATTTTTCAAAGTTTTCTTTTGATGCTTGGAACATTTGACATAATTTTTGAAATACATATTTGTTTGCCAACGCAAAGCTGTGATTTTGTCATTTACAGGCAACTTCTTTGCTATATAACGTTTAGTTCTATAACGAGCAAAGACGCGTAATTGGCGAAAAAAGCAGCATAAAATCCTTTCAACTTAACACTAAGAAATTCTAGAATTCTATTAGTAAGATACCTATAAAACATTGTTCCTGCTCAAGGGTGCCTGTTGCAATGGAGGCAAACCGAGCGCTCTTCAAGATTTTTCTCAGCACCTCCTTGATCTTACCTTTAAATCAGAGGTGATCCAAATTTGTCAATTTCTCTGAAATACAAAACGAAGCTCTTTCTATACCGATCTAGCACTTTCACGATTGAGAGGACTTTAACGGAGTCCGTGTAGGGGTGCCAGAACTCTAAAAACTCAACGTTTTTGCCACGTGACAACGTGACTAACTGAAACTCTGGAATGTAAATAAAGGCAGTTTACAAGAACTTTAACTAACCGGCGTAATCATAAAAAATTAGTAATGTAAAATACCAAAAATTAGTCAGATTTTTCTAGATTTCTCAAAGTACAAAAATTCAATACTTATAGCCAGAAGACTAGAAAGTGTTATTCATCGGCAGTGTTATTGTTACAAAAAGGTATTGTTAATGACCTTTGGAGAAAAGGTCACCAAGACTGAGCGTCTGTCCTTACTCAACGCATGAAGATTCCAGAAGATATTCTAAAACCTTTTATTTGCGATTAAGAGTTCTATGTTAAACGTTTCAATATAATTTGCTCTGGCTCTACTCTCAAGTTAATGATTTCCAGATAAGTGGTGTTGTTAGATCAGTGCTTACTCCATTGCAAAAGATTGAATATTCGAAGCATGACACTTGAGCTCCAAAAAAAAAAGTGTTATTTTTCAAAGACCATTGTACCAAAAAAAATAAAGTTTCTCTTACTTAGATTTGAACAAAAAAGACTAGAGCGCAAGAATTTGAAATCTCGAGGTTCGCATTTGGCTAATTATTTCACCATGAAAGGACGTTTTCATAATGTTTCATAATTTCTGCAACAGTTTTAGTGATGAAGGTTTAAGGAGATTCTATTTTTTTTTTTGACAAAATACCAAGTATTTCACTACTTTCTTTGTTCTATTAAAACTTAAAGTTAAGGTGCTAATTATTTTAGTAATTTTATTTGACATGTTAATGATTTTGTGGAGAGCAACCTTCCATGAGGGGGTCGCAGATCGCCCAGCACCATTTTAGCACCAAACCTAAGAAAAAACTGGCGATGGAATTTGAAGCAAATTAGGAGCTTTTGTACCTTTTGAAAGCAATATCTTTATATTTAAAACTTATTTTGTTTACTAGAACTTGAAAAATACAGTTTAAGCGTATTTTGCCAAATAGTATTGTTGTATTGTTGAGAACATGGGTGCCTTTTTTTTAAGGTACATTTGGAAGGGCGTGGCCTTTTGGGTCATTTCTTTATGTTCAAAAACCGCGTTATGCCATCTATGTCTGGAAAGAGTCAAAGCATTTTCAAGCCAATGATTATTTTCCTAATAACCTGTCAAAGCTTTAAAGTAAAGAGATAAGTTTTAGCCAGTAAAAATGCAAGAAAGTCTATCGATTTACTGTTACAAATAAACATGGTCTTTCTCAGCTGGGCAAGGGCTTCCTTTCTCTGAAGTGGGGAGTTTGTTTTGTTGGCGCCGAGCACGAAATATCCCCTAGATCGCCACGCGTTTTTGTGTTTTAACACGACAAGCTTTAAGGCTTCTGGCTCATTCATGTTCAAACTATAACAGACAGAAATTAGTCAAGGAGAACAGTGAAAAAAAGGAAGGACTCTGCTTCCTTATGGATGTAAAGAAGTATTGTGTCCATCTAGGTGGTTCAATTTAGAGGGTAAACATTTCTAATCGCGTCTCAAATTAAGTTCCTTCACAGCTGCGATGGAAAATCTCTACTGAATTAACTTCCACGAATCCACGTGGAATATGTCAAGTATTTTTATGGACTGTGTAATAGACAAGCATTCTCTTCTGGACTGATAGTGCTAGACTTATTGTAAATGACTTCTGATATTTTTAAAGGGTGTTAAGATAGTTACTCGAGAATGATTTATCAATTGCTGTAATCTATGATCTATGATCTATGGCTTGCTATCAGTATAATTAGACATGCCAGGGACATTTTCACTAATTGAAGCTTCATTTGAATTAATATAATGAGTTCAAATCTTCGCGGAAAAGTAGAACTCAAGTACCACTCTTTATGATAACATACCTCAATAACAGTTCCTTAATATGCGGAGAAATAGCTAGAACTTTGCTTGAACGTGTCGATGAGATGAGATGAGACTTAATTCTGAGCAGCCTCGCTTCTGCTTTGTTATATCATGTTACTCTATTCTTTTTTAATAGATATTGAGCTAAGGTACAAGTTGACTCCACCCACCCCTCCCTCCCTTGAACGAAAAGCAATAGATCGGGAGGAGAAGACTCAAACGCAATTTTCTCGTAAGTTCTGCCCTAAAACCCCTTTTGTTTCGCAATCACCTAAAGATTTTTCATGACCACCATTTTCTTTACGTAAGTGTATCGCTGAGTAAGCAATTTCTTGAAATTTCACACGAGTTCGTGCTAAAATATTTGCTTTATTCAATATGAATTTTCGAGAGCCGGTTTTCGCCAGTTTTTTTTCCAGCAATTTCAAATAACGAATTGTGCTTGGAATGTAATACTTTAAATACTCTCATTGTCAGTTTAATTTCTGTGTATTAACTACCCAGCTGGAGAACTAAAAGGATTGTTCCCGCGTCCGGAGTGGAGTCAAAGGAAAACCCTTAACTTACTCCCATGGAGAACTCTCTTGGATACAAAAACATGAAACAAAACGTGAAAACGGACAAAACAATTAATATTTGAGCGTGTGGAGGCATGTTTCAAGGGAAAAAAACATTTGATTCACACTACAAATCTCTTTCATTGTTGCGTAATTCTTGTGAAAAGTTTATAAAGTTTTCCTTTCTTAAACTGGTATTGGATACACTGTGAGGCTTACCGTGACAGTACAAGAATCATTTCAAGGTTTTAATCAGGGACTACATCAAAATAGTAGTTAATGTCCGCAATTAAGGAAACCACAAGAAATAGCCATTAGCACTGGCAAATACTGGTACCGGTGCATTGTTGATTTTTCATGTAAATGGTAGTTTTCACTATTTATTGACAAATCAGTATAGTATTCTTGGCCCCTCACTGGAATCCGGTATTAAAATAGACCTTACAAATATTTGGATAATGGCGATATTGTCAAAGTAATCCATTGCCTCTGTCGTAATAAACTCCTACTCCTACTTAAGCCCGGCTCTCACGATCGTAAAATGATAAAACTTACAACACTTGAAAACTTGTCTCCGCCAGTACAACAATTTCGCTAAAGAATGAGGACGGCTACCGCGCTTTCCCGCCAAAATGACGCTGGTTCACCCGTGCGCACTACTTAGTATTGATAAAATCTCATCGTCTTCAGTCGTCCTTGTTTTAAGGAAAAGTAACATCCCTCAATTACCTTACTACCTTACGGGACCTTAAGACTCAAAGTAGCTAGTTTTATACTTGTTAACTCCAACTAGATGACCATGTATCCTATATGTTGCGCCTATCTTTAAAAAAAATGATGAAAGGAAAACTTTCCCCCTGGCTAACAAAGAGCGTTAAGCAGGAAATGAACATAAGATACCAGCTCCTGAGAAAGGCGAAAAGAGCAAACTGGGAAATTGATATTCTTCCTACAAACGTCCAGGAAACAAAGTTAATCATTTGATCAGGAAATTTAAAACAAATTACATCGTGATCTTCTAGAAGAAAATGTGGCCTTTCCTGATAAGCTCTAGACAACGATTAAAAAGAAATTCCCACAGAGCCCTAAAAGGACCTTGGGTCCGCCCCAGTTCTTGATCAAAAGTTACGGATAAGGGTATCATCCCCAACACTATCTGCAGCTTCTTCACTGAACTTGCGCGCACTTTAAAGAAGACGTTCATTCCACTCTGCGACCCTTTCTGCAAAAGGCCTGTCATGTGTAACATTCAACCAACGCATGAGAACTCAGAATTTAGAGCAATTCCCGAGGGAGAAATCATTAAAGAACTAAAGAACCTCAAGCGAAACAATTCCTCTGGCCTAGAAAATTTTCTCCCCGGGATGCTGAAAAATGCGTGCTGGTGTAATAGCCAAACCTTTGACTCATATAATCAACTTATCCCTAAGAACAGGAACTATACCCACTGACTGGAAGGCGGCTAAAGTTATACCTCTACTTAAATCTGGATCATTGGCCGATATCAATTCTTCCACCAGTTTCTAAAATACAGTAAAAACCCCTGCATAAAAGAACACGTGTTTTGGGGGTTCAGGCTGAATTTGTTCTAGTACATATCGGGTGTTTTCTGCAAAATCAGCCTGAAAATGTTCTTAAGGTGTTCTTAAAATCGTTTCTAAATTAACTACTGCATAGACTGCAAACAGATGAAATCAATGTGCAAGCAAAACATTTTAATTATAATTAATGGATGGAACTAACCTTAACTGCATTAATCATGGTAATAATATTACATTAGGCACAATGTTGGGGGAGGGCTAGGAGTTCAAAATGCACCAGATCCGCTACTGATGGCCACTTTCCTCGTCCCTGAGGTGGAACTCGTGGAACTTGTGAAAAAACCCCTCGATTCTGCCTCCAATAATTAAAAATCATTTGACGAGGCTGATTACCTTATTCTTATTAATAGTCGCGATTTTTCGCGATTTTAAAAAATTTGCGAAATTTAATACCATTTTCGAAAACAAAACAATAAGAACTTTAAAAATGTTCTGAGTCCGCGTGTTTTTTGTAAACGTCTTTCCGGTCTTCATTACGTCTAGCACTCTGCATGATTCACTGCTGTCTTCGACTGCTTGTAATTCAGTCAGTTTACCAGCTGGTATGCCAACGAAACTCAAACTCAAATGCAGACGGGAGATACCAATGAGGAGATTGAAGTTGAAGTTGAGGCTCTCCGTTATCAAGCCTTTACATACAACTTGGCTCTGGGTGTTTTTTGAAAAAGTCCTTTCCGGTCTTCATTACATCTAGCACTCTTCTTCTGATTCACTGCTGTCTTCTGCTTGTAATTCAGTTAGTTTACCAGCTGGTATGCCAACGAAATTCAAATTCAAATGTAGTCGGGAGTTACCAATGAGGAGATTGAAGTTGATCTGAGGCTCTCCTTTATCAAGCCTTTACATGCAACCTGGCTCATAAACTTGTATAACCACCTCACCAGCCGCGAGGGGAAGCGCCATATCGCGAAAGGATGGGAGAAAGCTAGCACTGCATCAGTGGTCAACGGGAAAACCCCTCCTCCGTTATAAAAATCGTATTAAACAACATAAGTCGGGGAAATTCCTCTACTGATAACACTTCCTCCTCTGAAGCCGATTTAGGTAGGAAAACCTGTTTTTCTGCAAAAGTACTTCAACTAATTAATACGAAAGACACTGTTAAACACTGATAGAGGGAAATGAATAATACATGACAATTGCAGACATTTTAAAATTCTTACCAAAGCAAGAGTACAGTTAGCCTGATTAATTGCAGCAGTTTGGTCCGCTTGGCTTAGGTAAATTTCAGCTGTGTATATATGAGGGCTTCCTTTCTTTATTCGATATGGTTCACGTGCTAGCGCAAGAGACATATGGTGTAGACATATACCACGTCATTTTTGTGATTAAATCTTACACAAACACTATGTTTCTGCGCAATTCAGTTAAACAATAGCTTCAGAGAGAAGTTAAATTAACCGATCCCCCCTAACACTCACACCACAATGCTGGACGAGTGGGCACTTTTCACAGACTCGGTCAGTGCTGTAAGAACGGTGGTTGATTTGCAGTGCGATTTGGTGCACGATCTTTATCAAAAGGAAGGATGCATGCTGGCTGGATTATCGCTTCTAAAATAAGATACCTACCTTCTATATCTAGACGCGATGATCTTATTTTGAAATCTAACGACCAAACAAAGATAGCGACATAAGCTGCGGCTGTGATCCGAAGCACACAAGAAAATAGACTTCACCAGTCTTTTGTTTTCTTTACTGGCTGTTAACATTAACCGTGGATGTTTTAAAAACAGGGCAAACGAGCGACAAGAAAATGAAAACTGAAAACAACATGGTATATTGGTTAATTAAGCTACTTATACCGATGGGGTTTGCGGCTTCAAGTTAGCTTTATTCTCATTTTTTCACGTTAGAAGAAGGTTTAGAACACAACCACATCACGGTTAAAGTTGATAGGGTAGAGAAAAATTAAGTTGTTAGTGAGGTGTTTTAAAAGTGAACAGAACATGTAAATGAGGTCACATCATCATGCTATAACTAAAAGTGCTAGTCACTCTGAGAAATATCAAGAATATGACACCACAAGGGACTAAGAAGTATCTTGTTCAAAGCCTCGTGCTATCCAAACCTAACTTTAATGACTCCGTCACTTATCCACTTCCCGCATTTCTGCGGAAAAGAGTACCTACCACGCGTTCAGAATGCTGCTGCTGGTTTTGTTTTGAATTGCTTCTGGTAAGAAAAGAACGTCCTTGAGCTCCGGCTGACTACCTACACTAGAAAATAATCAATTAAACATTCTTAAGCTTGGAAATCGAGCTCTTTTTAGTGAAGTTTGGCCCGAATACTTGCAACTACCTAGGCACAATCCCCAACGTGCACTACGTTCTAGTAATACGCCTATAAAGGTTTCTTTGTTATGGTTACTCATAGCATTTATAGTATTTTAGATTTTACAGTTTAAAAAGTTTTTAAGTGAATTATATAAGTACGGTAGCTTTTTATTAGAATTAATAACTTTGACTTATGGAGTAATTAGTTTCTAATTAGTATGACGGATGTAAAGCTACCAGTAGAAATACTGTCAATAAATCGTTATTATTATCATTATCATTCTTCTTCATCTTCTTCTTCTTCTTCTTCTTCTTCTTCTTCTTCTTCTTGTTATTATTATTACGGTGAATACTATAATGGTGTAAAAATGCATGAGCTAGATATCCGGGGCCAAGTTGTTCAAAGCTGGGTTAAGGTAACCCAGGGTTAGTGAAAATTTGAATTCAGATTTAAAAGCTTAAAAAGCATATTCACTTAAATTCTTTTTATCTACAATATGATGACTGGATGATCTTAAAAGAATAGGGGAAATTATCCGAGAAAATGATTCTGAAAAAAAGGAAAAGAAACCCGGATGAAAATTTAACCTCGGGTTAGCATTAATTGGCCTTTGAACAACTGGGCCCGGAAGTATATTCATGAGCCGATGACCATTTGCACGACGTCATGTGACATCGTTTTTGTGAAAATGAAAGTTATATGATTTTGCCATCGAAAAACGATTAGTGGGTCACATCTTAAACAAAATAATGGTGATTTGGTTTTTCAAACCCGCACCATTTTCTTAAAATGAGTAAGGTCGTAGCTGGTCACGTGATCAAAATGTGATTTTTTAAAATTATGAACTACCTCTTTCTGAACTCAAATTTTGCACTTAAACTTCTAGAAAAATGTTGAAAAGATGATGTGGTAACGTTTACAGCACATCTGAGCGTAACTATAAAACGTTTAACAAGATATAAGCAAGAAGTAGTTTTGGCCGCCATGTTGGAGGGCAAGAGTATGCCCTCCAACATGGCGGCCAATACAAATCATAGTACTTTGTTGAAAAATCAAAGTGCCATAAAATATCTCCCTTAAAGGCATTTACTCTCAAATCTTGGGTGTACGATAATTTTTCTGTGTTCTGTCAATTTTTGGCATCAGCAACATTCCAACTCATTGTTTAAAGGAAGCATTGGTCACGTGACCTCTTAGTGCAAGTGGCCTATTGTCTGATTGAAAAGACTGAGGGTTTTCCAATACTGTAGACATGATACAAGAGGAGAGATACGGTTGTCGAATGGACAAATGTATCTCATTAAGGGGACTTAAAAATTTTGTTGCTTGTCATATTAGCAAGAGTCCCTTTGTAATGGTAGTCGAGTCGTACGAGTGGAGGAAGAGCTTGCCCACCCGACAGAGTAAACTGACGAGTGGACAAATGCATTTCATTAAGGTACCTCGAATACAAAGTAAAACAAAGCAAAAATGATAAACTTCCTTTCCACTACTTGTCGACATTATTGGACATCTGATGTTTGTTGGTGATGCTCTACACAGAACTAAAGTAACCTGTGTCATGTAATGACTAATGTTACTGTGCAACTGTTTTTGTCTTTACTTGTAGTACATCTGTGATTAATAGCACACAACAGAAGCATATGTTATATGCTTCTGCACACAATCATTGGCTATTGTTATAAGTGATCTGCACCATGCCAGCAGAACCTTTCTTTTACTCGCTCAATTTTGGCATACTTGAGAAAGACTCTACACGAATCGAGTAAGATCTTTGTTGAGAATGTTTGACATGTTGCTAGGATACGCTTTTACACCCAAGCCTACGTGATTGTAATAGCCATGCACTACAGTGATCACAGTTACACTTAGGACCATAAGTTTATCAATAACAGATGCTCACAATTGAAAAAAAATACAAGATTTTCTAGTCTAGAAGTTCAGGCTGTGGTGACCTCAAAGGCTTTATGGGACTTATGCAGATTACCTTTTCACCTCCTCACTCAAGAAAATATAAGGAGGCTCTGCTCAGAGACCAATGCCTCCCTTTGGAGAGTAAGGCGCAATAAAGATATACTATACTATACAGGCTGAGTGATCTGCTGTTTATTCATCGTCATTTTTCAACAATTTTTGAAAACTATTTTGTTGTAATAAACTACTGTATGCACTTTAATTAATTTTCTCAATAACTGCAGTTTTTCAAACTTGTCAAGTTAAAAAAGGATCAGGCAAATCTTCCCATCAGCCATTTCAAGGATCAAATTGTGGACACGATAGGAGGTCCTCAAGTCGTAAGCATTACTGGTGATACAGGCTGTGGAAAATCAACTCAGGTACAGGGTTAAAAAAATCACTTACAGAACTCATAGTCCAACAGCTTCAGGTCATGTGTGGCCAATCCTCCATGTCTCCAAAATAGACCTTATTCATGATTAACCCGCCATCTTTGCATGCCCCTTAGGATTGATGGGATAAATGCCATGTCACAGGATTTTTCCAGGGGCAAACAAGTTATAAAGTTTTGCAATAGAAGTAATGGCAGTCGAGTTTGTTTATTCTCTCTCAATTAGACTTTCTGGTAGTTGGCCCCAGCCCACCCGCTCTCTCGCTCGCTTTTGTGGCAGAAACCATAACAAATCTACCGCTAACGCTTAGTGCTCATGAAAAAAAAAGAAAAAAAAAAAAAAGGAGCTCAACTTGTGGGCAAGTCTGTGTCTCGATGTACAACATGTACAGGTCGACTTTCAACAAGTTTTACATCATACAATTCCTTGCTGTAAAGAAATCTACGGTCACAACTGCATTCTGGGTTCTTCATTTTCTGTTGTCTAGATTAAAACAAATTCGATCGTGATTCCTTGTATTGGGAGATTTAATTACTTGCTTGCCCCCTGAGATACCTCGTGACATTGCAGCTATCGCACCAATCTCTACATTGTAAGCCCGTGCAAGGATGGCGAGTCTCGTGAATAAGGTCTATTGGGCGCATAATTTTGGGATAAATACAAATCATCCATCTTGACTTAGAAGGGTTGAAAACCTTATGGTGCACGATTATGACGTATTCAGGGTCAAATACACATGTAATGATCACCGTATTAACATGAAGATTTTCTCATTTTGTCGCAGAAAAAATTATCTTTCGCAAAATAATATCGTGCAACAACATTTTTGCTTTTTGATACTTAGTAGTCCATACTGGTTACAAAACTACACTTTTGTAGTTTATAGCATGTATATTAGGATTTTGTCCACAGTATACTGTTTAATATTGACTTTCAAAATGGGAAGGTTCACAAAGGCTGAAGAAGATGAAAAAGTAGGTAGACAAATTTTAAAAGCGAGAAATATCAGGATTCGTACGGGCCATGGAAAACCTGAAAAGTCATGGAATTTCAGAATTTTATTTTCCAGGCCTCGAAAGTCATGGAATTTAATTGACGGTCTTTGAAATTTTAAGTTCTGTTTGGTAGATTAGTCACTGCAGATGACAAAGCAAGGACAATATAAGATAGAGGGGAATGATTGAACAGGGTAAACGGCACACATTTAGGTGGACACTAGAGTTGGTGTCTGTTGAGCTGTTTAAGGTCAAAAATATCCCAAAACACAAAAGCTTTACTAAGGTCATCGAAAAAGTAATGGAAAGTCCTGGAATTTGAAGAACTTAAAAGAGCACGAACCCTGAATAAGTTGTAAGCTGTAAGACACGAAAAACATCATTAAGTTCTTTTTCAAACTCGTTTTTGTTACTCGGTTCCCCATACTGGTTACAAATCTACTTTAGTATTATTGTTCCGGGTTTACGGCATTATGTAGACTCATGCTTGAAACTAACATGACCGTTTAATCGAACGCACTGAGCCTTTCACGAGAGACTTGAAGTCACTTCACTGGAATACGTTCCCCACCCATCTCAGACAGGACTTAGTCATGTGGTTAATCTCTTGCTCGTTGATCACGTGATTCCAGATGTTGACACCCGTCAATTCACCAATGAAGCACTGACTGGCGTCAAAGGATCCTCTTAGTGAATCTTGTTCTTGACCAAGTATAAGCACCCCACCACTACGAATCACATAACCTGGAAATTTAAGAATTAAAAAGCAACATCGTTAACGCATTTGTTTCTGTGTAACTGACCACCTACCCCTCCCCTAAGTCATAGTGTTGCCCTTAGTGAAAACTAAGTGTTAATTGTGACTTAGGGGAGGGGTAGGTGGTCATTTGCCCAGAAACCCTAATTGATCCCACGTTTTTCTTTGCTCCGTAATTCATTGGCCCTATTCTTTTCTTCTTTTTTTTGAGCGAAAATAAACAAATTTCAAACGCCATCCGTCATAAGGCGCTTTTGTCATCATACTGTTAAGCTTTCAAGTTATTTTACATGTACGTTTACCCTGGCTTTAGGGAGTTGGTGTTATTCAAAGTATTCACCATTCGTCGTGAAATCCACCGCTAGTCGCAGAAGGAAAGAAATACCTGTCTTAAAACCTTTTTCAGAAGCTGCCACCTTGCCATCTTTATACATCTTCCATAATCCAGCGCTGTTCTCCCATGTTAAGCAGATGTGGTGCCATTGGCCATCGTTTGCCGATACAGCTGTTTGTCTAATGAAATATTAAATCATTGAAATGAATTTCACTATTCTCGTCTCTTTTTACCTTTTTTTTAAATTTAAGATGGAGAGCAAAATTGATTTCCCTGACTTATTTTCTGCACGTGGCATTTTTATCTGGCAGAGAATTTGACAACTGGAGCTCCACAATAAGCTATAACCAGTTTTATACTGAGCCTGTTCGTTGACTACAACCTACCTTATCATAAGACAGTGGTACCTGCCGCTACTTCCGATCGCCAAATAAAACTTTTTATAATCGTGGAGAAGCAGTTCATTGCCGTGTTTTGATCCTGAGGCTGCGTAGCTGAACGGTGTTCCACTAATCCCCTTACCAGAAGACTTCATCCAAAGACAAACTGTGACCGCCTTGAGGCTTGGCATGCGGCGTTTGATTACATAGTCACTTGTCCCTTTGCGGGTAAATTGCAGAGCGTAGTCGTTTGCTGTTGAAAGAATAATTCGGTGAAAAGAACGAGCTTGAGACTTATTGACAAAACAGCGAACAGCGTTCTTCACTTGATGACAATTGCACTAGTCTACAAGGACAAACCAAAAATGAAATTCGAGAAGAAAAAATCCTTATCGTAAAAGTTTACTATTATTATTGTACCCTAGGTACCAGAGGTTTTTTTTTTTATCAACTGACTCCAAAAATTTGTACCTTGACTTTCCAGAACCGACTACCTCTGAAAAAATCGCCTGAACCCGAGAAAAGAGCTCTGCGTTTGATTTCTTAACTGACTCCAAACCGTTCAGAGAAAGGAATAATTTTATAAGGTTAAGTTAAAAACATAAAGTTGTATTGTATTTACAGATGTTTCAACACACAAAATTATATCTATCCTTTTCAAAATCTCAGCCTCGGTTAAAATTTCGCAAATTTCAGCCTCGATATTCTTATAAAAAAAAGAGTGTATTCAGAGGACACATTATTCGCAAACATGTTCGATCCGAATTTCATTTGCTTTTATCTGTGTTTGGCGGCTGTACCTCTAATCGCTTGGTCTGCTCGAGTGAACTTAACAGTCTCGGATGGGAAAGTGATAATTTCAAGGAATCATAACGAAGCTGTTTTCATCCACGGATAAAAATAACAAAATTGCGGTCACTTTCTAGATTCTCGACACAACAAATATATATTGAATATTAACATAAAAGAAAAAATACTTGGCTATACGGCTTCAACGCTACTCGTATGGTAAGAAAGTTAAATTAGAGTTTAGATTTATAACAATCTGGAATATTTTCTAGATAAGAGCCACTAAGATTTATGATGTTTTCATCGGACATAGACAATTGATATATAAAAATAGTGCCTTGCAAGACGTATTCGTAAAATTACTGTTTATCGAGTATAGGCTCTCCAAGAAGATATCCCTTGTATGAGAAAGTGATGTGTGTGTACATTTCAACAAATAGTGGAATTCATCACCGATTTCGAATCCCGGGGGGTGGGGATGCTAAAAGAGACCATGTTAAAACACAGACAAATGAGAAAACTTGGATTATATGAATGGAGTAAATAAAACAAATTAAAAATGTACATATCAAATATTTATTTTTATATTTTTTTTGCGTGGACCCTAAACGAGACCTTCACGGCTAAATATAATGGTTTTTTGCCAAGAACACCCTAAGTGAGACCAGAATCCGAAATTTACACCCCTTAGGGAGACGACAAGCATGCCCACCCCTTTCATTTGCGAAGTTCCCCCCGGGTTTCGAATCTATTACAAAGGGAGCAAAGCTCTGTGTATCTTCTTGTAGCGAACAGATTCTTTAGTCTTGTACTAGGGGTTATCCCTCAACCCAATTCTTAACAAATCTCTGCCCAAATGAGTGAATCAGAATGTACTCCGGCCCCAAAATTAGATATTAATGTTGATAATCATCCAAAACAAAATCCTTCTTTCTTTCCTCAACAGATCACTAATTACCAATTCTCTCCGAGAGGAAATAAGACAAATAAGATGCGACAACGGTGAAATTAATTCATTTTTCTAACGAGAAAAAGAAATATCAATACGGACCAAAACGTTGGAGATTACAACGAATAAAGTGCGGTGAATAAAGACTGTTTGAGGTACATCTAGCCAACGTTTATTCCTCAGTGTTTCAGCTGTCAAATAGTCATGGGTGCGAATTCAAATTCAACAAACAAAGTGCTAGTCAGACGTGACTACAGTGACAACAATGTCATTAATCATACATGTGACATTAGGAAATTCACAAGGTTTTGAGATGTATATTAGTGACCGGCAAAGGTACGCAATCAAGGCGGCGGAATCATTTTGTTTCAACCCCATACATTAATTATGTTTATGCAGCAGTCTTATACTATTTTATACGAATAGACTAGAAACGTGTATACATAATAACTGTATGGGGCTGTGCGGAAATTGTAGCTAACCCTTTAATTTCAACTTCCGTCATGTTTGTAGGTTCTTCAGTGCCTTTTACACGCTGGCTTTATTGCTTGCACTCAGCCTCGGCGGATTGCTTGCTTTCATTGGCCAAAAGAGTAGGATACGAAACGTTGAATGAGTATGGATCACAAGTAGGATATCAGGTTAGAGAACATGAACTGAAGCTTGTAGTAGCAGTACTAGCATCTTGTAGTATGATTCAAGCTATGACTAAACTTTTCCAGTTAGCTTTTCCTGCCAACACGATAAGATATTTGGTACAGTCATGAACAGCAACGGCATAGAACTAGAAGTCATTCATGCGCATCAAACATCTTACTGGATCGGTTTGGTGGTCACTTCATATCTTAATTTCTAACAACCCCCAAATCCAATATTTCTCAACTTTTCCAAAATTTTTAACACCCTCGTTAATTTTTACACATTAAAAACATTCCGGAATCATCCAGAAATTCTCAAAAAATTAGTGAACAAAGGACTCCATCTTAATTGAGTAATTTTTTGATTCAATGAAATCTTGGCTAGAAAAAGGGTGGAGATCAACAAAAAACAATGCTTTTAACCAGCCAGCGGATAAATAGTCCAGACCGGTGAGTAATTGAGAGAAACCGATCATTACTTAGAGGGGGGAGGGGAAGGCTTGAGCAAATAGAGGACCTGACATCCTCCTTGTGAAGCACATTTTATTCATATTTTCTTCCCATCTTATCCCTTCCCGGCATCCTTTTGACTATTTTTTCAAAAGCAACTAGACTGCCCTCCTCCCGAGCTTTACGTAATTCATTACTGGCACTGACTCACAAATTGAGCCATATTTCAATCTCTGAAATGCCCAATTTCATAAAATTCCAATTTATTTGCTTTAGAAACTGCTGTTGTGCGGCCTTATTTGAAATCCATGCTTACAATCCGAAGGCGACAAGGCAACGCTGCATTTCTTTTAGAGGAGAGGATCCTGAAAGTACCAGTAAAATGTCGAATAATGAAGAATTTTACGTGAAGGTAAAATTCATTCCGCGTACATAAGCAGATTTTCAAGTAAAGTGCCATGAGCCCATGGATATGGCGTAATAATAAATGCTTTTATTGTTATTATAATTATTATTATTATAGCAGAGTTCTAAACTGGTTGCTAAAAACTTTTTTCTGACCCAAAATGAAATCTGCTTTGTGTAAAAATTAGTTTTTTTAGCTGCCTTACTGACTTGAACAGAGTAAAACCTCAGGAGGATCAAACATTCTTTTGTTTTGAATTTGATGACGGCTTGTGAATACCAGCAATAAAGAATCTGAAATTTTTTAAGCTTTCTGCGTGCGTGACGTAGTTAGAGCGGTTCACTCCGATGAAGATCGATCGAACACTCAAATAGAAATCTCCCGGGGGTAAATTCATTTTATCAGTTTGGTTGATCAACTTTCTTCAGCGATCACTTGGCCTTTTCTCCACGATAATTAGATAAAGTTCGAAAGGACTTAACACGTACAGATTCTAGAGCCATTTTCAGCTTTATTCCTGGAATCACTTGACAGCCTATACATTCAAACTAACGTGCCCAATCAATTCTCCTGGCTTGTAACACCTTCATAGTAGTCATATTAAGACACTTTAGTTAACTTCTCGGTATAAGTCAAATCACAGGTGCTTTAATTCAGTGTTTCATATTTTCCAGTGCTGCCTTAAATTCACTGCCAGAGTGTTTCAATTCATGTTCCCTAATTAAACAATTTTAAAAGCACAATTACAATGCATTTTTAAATCTTACTGGTATTTTAAACCAAGTAGGTTTTTCTTTTACGGTTTTCTGAATTTGTTGTATTTACTTTCATTATTCAAGACCTTTAGGGATTATCAGGGCTCCAAACTGTGATTGGGCCATACACAAACTTAGATGGTCTAATATAAAATAAGAAACGGGTGAGAACAAACTGATAGTAAAATGATAGTAATCCTGTTATGTTTATTGCGTACATCACATGAAGTATGTCTGTTACATACAGAACGTACAGAATGACTATTGATGACTACGTGATTACACACTACGTACAAATAGTAATCAGGTAATCACGAAGTCAAGTTGAGATAATTTATAAACGGAAGAGAAACAAAAAAAGCTGATTTTCAATCTAATTGAGCTATGCCTGTCAAATTTAGAAGAGAGATTTTCGGCAGGCTATATTTTGTAGCCTAGATATTAATTGAGATTATTTTACTTTTGCCCTCCTTCTTCGATTCTGGCCAATTACTTGCTTATTCGTACAGTTGTATTACGGCAAACAGATACAATACTGGCATATCTAAGCTACACAGCTAGAAGATAGAAATAGAGGCTACGTAATCAAACACAAGACCATTAAAGTCCATAGGTCTTCAGCCTCAATGCGAATTTCACTGATCCTCTTCAGCTCCTTTTGCAGGGTACGCTTTTATATTTTCGATCTCATGAAAGTCTTCAACTCAGGGTATTTTGCAAAATATACAGTTGGTCAACCACCGAATGTTTTCTTAGGTAAAAATATCTTTTTGTAACGTTCAAGTTTGCTTTGATAAAAGGCGTTTTCTTATTGCGGAAGGCTAGATATTAGTTCATAAGAAAATCATATATAGATTTCGTAATTAAAGGTGTTACAAAATCATGCTCTAGTGTTGGAGAATTTGAGTGACTTAGTGGCAGTGGCTGGACCCAGTATTTCTGAGGCACACCGTCCATCCTTGAATCTCTTATATAAAAATAAATTGATTATAGAACACATCTATTACACAAAGGCTAAACTTTAGTTTGATATCAGTTTTTGGGAGATTGGAATAAATGTCACATGATAATGACGTCACACGTCAATTATAGTCAATGGCAGTTTTTATACTAAGGACTCATTATCCGACGAGCAAAACAGTCCTGGCTTGCTTTGGTAACCATTGCAAACGTTACGTGTGAAAGAGGGTGGAGGGTATCATTGTTTGTACGCATGAAAAAACCTACAAAGTTATTTTCTGTAGTTGAAAATTCAGTCAAAATTTATTAAACAATATCGGTACAATCTAAATCAGGGAAACTGAAATAAATTAAGAGTCACTGTGCAAGAACTAACCTCGAACTACTTTACCGAAGTATGTTTACGCAAAAAGTTACAAGTTGAAATCTATCAGGCTTGGAAATTCACACTGTTTTTATTTTAAACTAAATTACGTTATTACAAAAGAGAGTGTTATAATTATTCTTTCTTAAAACTTAAGACACTGTCTTAAATCTGATTAAAAACCAAGGTGAGGACAAAGCCTGATAAATGAATGTTCCTGACATTTTTCAGGGGTGAAAACATCAGTGTTCTCTGGAAAAATGAGTTTACAAACGATAGTTGATAATCAAGAGCAGTTTCTTATTACACGTCTAGTGTTTTTAAGTCTAAAAAAAAGTTATTTATTATTCAGTCGCATCCACTTTAAGTTAAACATGGGCAGATCCTGCTTGTTTGAATTGTAAAACAAATTGCAGACGGTATACTTTAGAGCAACATTAAATGATAATGCATCACGTGATAATGACAAGTTGCTCTCAAAGTCTTAAAGTAAATAGTTCTGTCTTCCATCACATGTTACAAAAACAAAACACAACCGTGAAGTGGAAAAGAGACACTTCACAACCTTTACTCCGCTAACATTTTCTTCAGTCTTTTTTTTTTCAGTGAAGAGGGATCGAGATTAATCCATTCATCCATGCGTTAGTGGAATATCATTGGGTCAAAATCTTTCATGCCTACAGCTACAGACTAAACGAATGGGTATTTGTTGAATTCAGGTCTTTATCTCACTGAGCTAGTTATAACTACCTGTAGATGGTAAAGAAAATCCCCATCGAAATGCGAATCGTTGAGACTACTGGAACCTAGAGGCTGTAGAAATCATGGGTTGAGTTTTCAGGACTTTCTGCCACGGGGCTCATCATCGATCTAGAAAATTGGTGAGCACCGATGTGACGTAGTTTGAGTTGGGACGGTGGAAGAGGGACAACTGGAGACAAAGGTGGGCACGGATACTCTGAAATCCGATGCCCCAGTTTAGAGGTTCCGTTATCATGATATTCCATTTCAAGGCTCAGCGGGTACATCAGTTGATTCATCGAGGAGTTGTAGCCGCTATTAATGATGCTTTGATGGTGCTTTTTTAGTGTTTGGATGTAGTTTGTAGCTATACGCAACAGCTCCAGTTTCGTTTTAACTCGGGTTTCTTCGTAGTTCGGAATCGTGCTTCGTAATTCTTCGTAGGCGTTGTTCATTTTTCGGACCCTTTCTCTCTCATGGCGATTCGCAAGGAGACGCTTCTCTTTTGACATCTGCCGTTTGCGCGGATTCTTTGCTCGGTCGTCTATAAAAGCTTCCATTACGTACTAAACAAGAAAACGACGAAAAAGTGGTTAATTTTGAGGTGTTTCAGTATTACTGCTAGAAATTGAAAACGGTCTCTTTCAGGAATAGTCACTGCATTGAACAAACTTTTCTTAGATGTAAAGCTTCCGAGGTCAAAAAATAGCTAAAATTCCATCGTCTAAGTTGCCTAGTCAGAAGGTCATAAATTGAAGCAAACAAAGGGTTCATACAAGAAATTGCAACCATTTTTCAAGGACCTTTCAAGAACCACATTAGATTTTCAAGGACCAGCTACTAGGAATATAATTTCACAGATTGTACAAAAATGCGCATTTCCAGTCTATACTAATAAGACTTAAAGGCTTGAACTGTTTGCTTCACCATCTTCTCTACATTTTTCAGTTGATTAGTCTATAAAACATATAGCACTTTATGTAAATAACCTTTAAATTCTCTGACCTATGATTTATATTCTGACTTGGACAATCAAAAAGCGTCAAAAAAATCTTTCCAGGCCACTACATTCAAAGTTGAAGAAAATTCAAGGACTTTTTAAGGACTTTTGCACAGAAATTTAGGGACTTTTCAAGGAAAAATAGAATTCAAGGACTTTTCAAGGACTGCCCCTAAAATTCAAGGACTTTTCAAGACTGTGCGAGCCCTAAAACAGTTAAGGGTAATCACTGGTATCGTATGTTTAAGTAATGTGCTCTGTCCCTTATCAATATTTCCAATAGGATATGTCGTAGACTGATCGGCCAGTTTCTTTGAGGCTAGAAAATGGTCTATTTGCGAGTTACGACGATACAGACAAGTTAATTCCATAGTTCTTTTTCATCTTACCTTTTAAATGTGCTAGATGTCGGTTAAAAGTCTATCAAGAATCAATTACTGGCATACGCTGGGAAACTGTTTGGTAATCTTCAGTCTAGCCGAAGCTCTCGTTTGATCAACCTCACTGTTTACGAGCGGCGCCAACCGCTTTTATCTCCCCTTTTCACGTTTTCGCACAGACTTTTTCACGTTCACGTTTTCGCACAGTGCTTTATGCTTTATAAAAAGCATAAAGCACTCAAGATTGAATAAAAATAATACGGAATCGCCTTACGCCCCAGCTGGTGTATGCAGTTATTTTGAAATACCAAAGGCGGTATTAATAGTGTATCAGGAGCTACCGTAAAGCCGGCATTACCTCACCATTTTTTTTTTTACATATTACACAGTAATTTTTAGGGAGTTATTATAACTCCAAAAATGGAGAAAAAATTTTAGGTACAGGATAATCCCTTTTTTGGGGGTTACTAATTAACTCCTCAATTAATAACCCCAAATCTGGGGTAATTTTTATTCCTGAAAGAGAGTTCTTCACACTCCTTTTTAGAGTTAAAATAACTAAAAAAAAAATTCCGCTGTAAGGAGTTAATTTAACCCCACTAGAGGAGTTATTATAACTCCTTGCAAAATAGCTACAAGTATTTATCCTTTACCGTTCATCGAACTGACATCAGCACTGAAGGACCTCAACATTTGGCTATAACTAATGCGGATTCCTTCGTTTTATTAGGTAGTTTTGCTGTGAGAGGGAGCAATAATTTGATACGGTTAAGTAAAAAAATATTTTCCAGATTTTTATCACTCAAAATAATCATCCTTATCGAAATCTCAGTCTCGGGTTTGTTCTTAAAATATTCTTGAAAATTTTACAAATTTTTGAGCCTCGATTTTCTTATAAAATATGTACTTATAGAAAAAAAAGAGTGTATCTAGCCTAGCGTAATAAGGAAACGCCTTTTATCAAAGCAAACTTTCTAAGCAATCCGCCACTTGCACATCTCCCATAATGCACCTTATTTGCCCCCCCCAAAATTTTGCGTAAGCATTGTTTTCAATTTCTCTTCGGACGACTGTAATACCCAGGAGAAATGAAAAACTGCTATCTGGGTAATCCCAGCTCGCTAATCATTAAGATGGACATTCCTGGTCCCCCCTCTTTATTTATATTCTATTATACTGTCGATGTTGATTTTTTTGTCGAAATTCTCTGTGAAGACTAGTCTGCTACTCCTCCCCACAAACGACTGCTGAGAATCGAACCACATTCCTTTCCCTTCGTGTTCGTGGTCTAACGAACAAACCAATCATGTATAAGAAATTTGACCATACGAGAGCCACAGGGTGCGAGGAAGAGAACGCGCTTCTCAATTTTCGACAAATCAATCTCTCGTCGCTGAATTTGGACGGGCTCTGAGTCTGCTTGTGGGAAGGGACGAAAAAAGAGATGCCCGGAAAACGCCTTCGTAGGAGGCTATGGTCTGTAAAGGTTAATTTGTTTCAAGCGGTTAACAAAGGTTTGATCGGCCTACGAGACTCTTACCTGGATCGGTTGGCTCTTTTTTAAAACGTGCATATGCACGCTGAATTTCAAGTGCCGGATGTGCTCATTGTGTTGCTCTACATGTGAAGACTAAAATCTCAAGGATACTAACTCAAACAAAATACAATCTTACAGCTATGAATTATCGATGAGCGATTCCCGAAACTATACTCGGCAACTCTATAACTTCTAATAAATGATAGACTCAGCGCGGCAAAAGTGAGATTTAGTCAGATTTTAGAATACTCCGTGCATTGCGTAACCTAGAAAAGAAGGGAAAAGGTAACTCAAAGGTCACGTTTTTAACACTACCACGAGTTTATGAGTTGGTTTAGCCTGTCAACACTTTATTTCAAAACTGTTGATTGGTCACTTACCACGCGAATAAAACAATGGGAAAAAAAAAGGTTGCTCCCGGTTGAGCAGGCATTTTTAACGAACTTTAAGTTTTATTTCCATTTTTCTTTTAGCCCCTGGAGAAGGTTTGTTTTCAAACCGAAATATTGGGCAATTTGTTTAAATATATATGTATTTTTGTTTTATTTTTTGGTTTACTTCTTCATCGCTTTGCCGTAAGGACCAATTTGCCGTTTCATATATTTGTGGAGAGGGACGAAGTACGAGCTCCCCTAAAAACGCCTGCGTGAGAGGCTAAACTATACCCGGCAACTTCTTAAGCACATCCATGTCGTACATCGCATTTGCTCGACTTACTTGCTGCTGCTGCTTATCTCATAAATTTTGAATAGACTCGACTACGACAACACTACTCTAGTTGATTCCTTGTTTTCACGTGACGACTTTGATTGTTCTGTCGTTTACACACTGGACACCGATAAAAGCAAAGCTGTGATTGGAGGAATCACCGTACTGCAAACGTCTCGAGAACACTTTCCAGAAAATGGGAGCTGAATTCTAATTAGCCAACCGCAGGAAAGGAACGTGGTTCGATTCTCAGCAGCCGTTTTTGGGGAGGAACATTGCGTGACGACACTAAAAACGGCTGTGTAGAAGACTATGTAAAGACGAGCTGAGTTGAATACATACTTGGCGGCAACTATGAATTGAATCCGCTTAAACGCTCTAATTCAAAGGAGGTGTTTTTATTTCTCACTCACGTGTAAAAAGTGCTGTTTTACTATTTAAAACAAAGCAACTATCAATTCATTCATCAATTCAAAGCAAACATTAATTCCGGCATCACTAAAGAAAAATAAACAAACGGTTAAAACAACATCCCCCCCCCCCCAAAAAAAAAAAATAAATAAATAAAATAATAATAATTATAATAATAATAATCACGCTTGTGTATGATTAAGAAAGAATCTAGCCACTGAGAAAAACGTGCGAGGCAATAGGTAAGTTTTCTAACTTTATAATCTTCAATTTCGTCAGTTTCTGTTTTAGGTTCCTTGCTGGTGCTAAATAATCAATCACTTCCAAGGCGGGAAAGATTTTTTTTCTGCTTTTTTGTGTGCAGTTTCCACCCTCTTATAAATAGGTGTGGACTGTGATTTCGTGGGACCCTGATTTTACAGTAGTTATTCTTCCTTGTGTAAATCAACCAATACATCATGGGAAACTGCAACCTTGATATCCAAGTTCACAATATTTCTTACAAATTAGGAGGCGATCAGATAAAAACTGTGCAAAAAAATGTTAATATTTGTGTGGTTCAGGAAACGACAAGCAAAGGAAAAACGTGAAGGCGTTTGTCGTTGAGTAAACAAAATTCTTAATCTCACTAGAACACGTGACTTGCGGGGCGCTATCTACAGGCCGAGCTTCACTAGCCTCATGTACGACGTGTCCTTTATACGAGGTGATTTCCCACGCGCTGAAGTGTTTCTCTTCTTTGTTAACTCGGACTAACTTACTCGTGATCTAACTGTCTTTGGTGCCGTAAATCAAAGTGTTCACGCTGTGCAAAACACCGCATTTCGAGGTTGCAAAGGATAAAAATATTTTACCAAAGACACCTTTCACGTTTTCATTCTTCAAACTTAGAATCATCAAAACATTGAGAATCAAACCAAGCTTGTGTAACCGGCGAGGCTATACCCACATATCCACCTGATAAGCCACGTGTTAAGCCCAAGCTGGTACGAAGTGTTCAACTCAAAATACATACATACACCAAGACTGGCGGTAACATAATCAACTTAGGGATAGGAAAAAGAAACTATAGTCGGTCAGGGAATAGTCAGTGAATTATAAAAACCCCGTCTGAGAATATGTTAATTATTGTCAAAGTCATTAGCAGTTGTTACTGGGAATCTATTGACAGGGATTCTTGAACTTTACAAAAAGATATTTTTATCTTGGAAAACATTCGGCCCTTGATCAACTGTATATTTTGCAAAATGCCTCGAGTTGAAGACTTTCATGAGATTGAAAATATAACAGCGTACCCTGCAAAAGAAGCTGAAGAGGATCAGTGAAACTCGCATTGAGGCTGAAGAGTCGGCTTAAGACCTATGGACTCTTAATGGCCTTGTGTTTGATTACGTAGCCTCTATTTCTATTTTACTAGCTGTACACGTGTAACTCAGATATGCCAGTATTATATCTGTATGCCGTACTACAACTGTACTATTAAGAAAGTAATTGGTCAGAATCGAAGAAGGAGGGCAAACGTAAAATTATCTCAATTAACAACTAGGCTACAAAATAAAGCCCAGAAAAATCAATTTACATAAAAATGAGGCAAATCCCCTGTCTGAATTTCACAAGCATAGCTTAATCAGATTGAAAATTAGCTTATTTTGTTTCCTTTCCCTTTATAAATTATCTCAACTTGACTGTCGTAATTACTATTTACTATTACGGCCTCGACGGATAACACCCTCCTCGATCTCCATAACTCTTCATATGATACTCAGCCTCGTTCATTAATTGTTAATTAATGCACCTTTCCTTTGTTTTGAACAGGTTATTATTTTCAATGAATGGAAGGGCAGGTCGCTAACGTGGAACCGGAGGTGATTATTACGAATAATAACCTACTGCTCCATTTTAGTGGCCACAATAATGACCTGCTGCTTCTATTCTTAAGAACGCTTCGGAGCTCAGGCAATATCCTTTTTTGACCAACTTTGTGTATGGCCCAAGAGAGAAATTACAGTGTTTGTATGAGAATCTAAAGTCGAATAATTTCCGTAAAACGGCTGTTCTCAAAAAAATATCAATTGAAAACTAAAGCTACAAAGCAAAGGATTATCCTAAAAATTTTTGGAGTCGTACCTGTGCTTTAAGTTCTCCAGAGGCTTGCGTCAGATTTTCCATATGTTTGTCTGTAATTTTCCCCGGACTTTCCTACAGACAAATGTATAGAAAATTTAAAAAGTGGTTCTAGGTCTTCTAGCGCATGTATCCCCATCAATTTTTTTCAGTAGAATCCTTAGGAGAGAAGCTTTAGTTTACAAATCATATTTTCTTCAGAACAGCTGTTCTACGGAAATTATTCGAAATTAGATTCTCATACAAACACTGTAATTTCTCACGCGTTTGCCTACTCGTCAAGATGGCGTCGAAAACCGTGACAAGGTCTATCCATAAAGGCCTTTATTGAATGACGAAAATAAATGCAGCAAACTCAACAACCTCAAACATAAAGAAAAACCTAGTTGGTTTAAAATACCAATAAGATTAAAAAATGCATTGTAATTGTGCGTTAAATTTGTTTCAGGAGGGAACATAACTTGTTGATGGTTTGACCCTACAGATTATCATTAAGGGCCTGTTTACATGGAGGAGGGGGACCCCAGATAGGTGAGGTAACATGAGTCGGGTCACCCCACCTATCATGTAAACGTGATCAAATTGAAATGAGAGTTTATATTGATAGGCGGGCTACCTCACCTACCTTGGGTCCCCCACCTCTATGTAAACAGGCCCTTAAAACACTAACCTGAGATCAGGCCCAATTTTAGCGGTTCTCATACATTCTCTCTGACGGCTACCGCTAAAATTCGGCCTGATACAAACTCTCTCACGTTTCTGCTCAGTGCGACGCTGATTGGCTGGTGGAACAATAGAGCCATTTATACGAGGAAAAATAAGACGCGTCTTACGTAAGACGCGTCTTAAATAAGACGCGAACTTTCCGTATAAACGGCACATATCGTCTAAAATAAGACGCGGCTTATCTAAGACGCGTCTTATTAGATAAGAAATGCTCGTATAAATGGTACAGTTCGCGTCTTATTTAAGACGCGTCTTATGTAAGACGCGTCTTATTTTTCCTCGTATAAATGGCCCTAATGCCTCAGGATCTAATTGGCTGTTGAAATCAACGGAAGTTGAAAGCGCTTATTCCTCGCGTGGTTGTTTTCGTGAATGATCCGCTGTCGGCGCGAGAAAGGTTGATTTTGCTGTCTTTTTCATTGATTTATGGTCTTATGGTAGGAAAATATGCCTTAATATGTGCCATGGAAATTCAGAAAATTCATATGGTTGTTTATATCTTCTCAGGATTTGCTTTATTCACGGAACTATTTGCAAATCAAAATACTATCCATCCTAAAGGTGGTTTCATTTGAAGGTTTAGCCGGGAATGACTTTTCTGAACGGGGTACGCAAGCGGAGGCTCATTACGAAAGAAACCTCAATCGCTAACCGTGACGTAATAGACGAAAAACATCGCATCGCTGTTCAAGGAATTTTTGTACGCATTATTATAAAAGCTGGTGGCGCTAGTCTTAAGGTAACAGACTTGTTGTTTGCCTTCGCTTTTTGTAAAAAATAAACCAGGAAAACTTATGTCCTCGCTCGTTGGCTGTTTGCTGTTTGTTATTTTCGATTAATAGATATAGCGAGCAAAGGTTTTAGACCTGCAGTAAAACAACACCACAGCTAAAGAGAATTTATATATCCTTTGAAAAAGTTCGCGATATATTTCTGCAAGATTTTTAAAGATTTATGTACTGAAATCGGGGAAAATTACCTTGGAAAATATTAAGACAACAGACAAATAGATATTTCAGTATTTTAAATTCGAGCGAGCCCAGCGAAAATATTAAAACTAGAACATCGTGTAGCCGTCTTTTCGAAAACTTTTTACCTTCTACGCCAACAGAAATAACCTTCGAGATCTCTTTTAATCTCGCAAGAAATTAAATGTGATTGGGCTGACCGTTATATTTTTAGTTGAAAAATTGAGCTTTTACGCCTGTGTTTTAATAACCAGAGATCAGGCTCTATTTTCGTTTCGCTTTGAAAACAACATTCCGGCGGGCAAGGCGAAACGAAAATAGAGCCTGAAACAAACCTTCTACGAAACGTCTTCCGCCCACTTTTTTGATTGATTGACATTTCTCGAATAAGCCAACCAAAATTACTTCCGTTGCTTGTTTTTTAGTATGCAAAATTTTATACGTTGGAAAAATGCAGACTCGCTGACTTGAAAAATAGCTTTTATCTTTTAATTCTAATTGTTCCTTTCCAGTGGTTATGTCTTAACATCTCACTGTTTTCAGTCATACTGTTTTTGCTCTTGCTGTGAATCCCTCACCACCTTATTAAGACATCTTTTCTAGATCATGAAACTGTAATGTGCCAGTTAAACAGACAAACAAACAAACAAAAGGGTAGGCCAAATCTCAAGAACTACAGGATTTATGGAATTCCCTGCCATTTTTTGAACCGTTTTTTTTCTTTTTTTTTTCTTATTTAGAATTGGCGCCACAAAAACAAACTCAGATCTACACAGTTATTTTCAAGGTGTTATAAGTCCTCTAGCGGGGTTAATTTAACTCCTTACCGTGGAGTTATATTTCCCTAAGTGGGCAAGATAAATATTTTCGAATAAACTGTTTATACTGCCTTTCACGGGTATTTCAAAATAATTACAAAAACCAGCTGGGGCATGAGGCGATTTCCTATTATTTACATTCAGTCTTGAGCGCTTTATGCTTGCGAAAACGTGAACGGGGGAGATAAAAGCAGTTGACGCCGCTCGTGAATAGCGAGGTTGATCAAACAAGCCCTTCGGCAGGACTGAAGATTACCCAACAGTTTCCTAGCGTCAGGCGTGTGCCAATACTTGATTCTCAATAGACTTTTAACGGATATCTAGCACATTCAAAAGGTAAGATGAAAACGTTCCATGGAATTAACTTGTCTGCATCTTCGTAACTGGCAAATACACCAGTTTCTAGTCTCAAGAAACTGGCCGATCAGTCTATAACCTATCGTATTGGAAATATTGATAAGGGACAGAGCACATTTCTTAAACATACGATACCAATGATTTCCCTTAACTGTTTGCTTGAAAAATTTATGACCTTCTTAGGCAAGTTAACTTAGTCAATAGAATTTTAGCTGTGCTATGACCTCGGAAACTTTTACATCCAAGAAAAGTTTGTTTAATGCAGTGACTATTAATGAGAAGAGACCGTTTTCAATTTCTAAGAGTAGAACTGAAACACCTCAAAATTAACCACTTTTTCATCGTTTTCTTGTGTAGTGATGGAAGCTTTTATAGACGACCGAGCAAAGAATCGGCGCAAACGACAGATGTCAAAAGAAAAGCGCCTCCTTGCGAATCGCCATGAGAGAGAAAGGGTCCGAAAAATGAACGACGCCTACGAAGAATTACGAAGCACGATTCCAAACTACGAAGAAACCCGCGTTAAAACAAAATTAGAGCTGTTGCGGATAGCCATAAACTACATCCAAACTCTAAAAGAGCACCTTCAAAACATCATCAAAAGCGGCTACAACTCTTCGATGAATCAACTGATGTGCCAGCCGAGCCTTGGAATAGAATATCATGATAACGGAACCTCTAAACTGGGGCATCGGATTTCAGAGTATCCCTACCAACCTTTGTTTCCAGTCCCCCATCTTTCACCGTCCCAACTCAACCTTGGTCACATCGGTAGTCACCAATCAAGCCCTAGCAGACCCCCGTTTTCTAGATCGATGATGAGCCCCATGGTAGAAAGTCCTGAAAACTCAACGCATGATTTCTGCAGCCTATTTGCCGGTAGTCTCAACGATTCGCATTTTGATGAGGGTTTTCTTTACCATCCACAGGTAGTTACAACTATTTAGTGAGATAAAGACCAATTCAACAAATGCTATACGTTTAGTCTGTTGCTGCTGGCGTGAAAGATTTTGACCCAATGATATTCCACTAACGCATGGAAGCTGGGGTGGGTCTATCTCTCCCTGTTTTGCTTTTGTGACATGTGATGGAAGAAAGAACGTGACACTTTTATATACTACTGATATGAAACATAGGGACGTCAGGGAGTGATAAGTGGAGTGGCGTGCGTGATAAGTAATTTGACTGTATGATAATAATAACAGTAATCAGTAGCGGGACCAGACCTTCAGACAAAAGGAAGGGGGGGGGGAAGGGGGGGGGGCGGCGGTCATCTAGACACTGAGATAAGGGGGGCCCCGGTCTCAGTTTAGTCTAAAAATAGGGGGGGGGGGGCTCCCCTGGACCCGCCACTGGTAAGACTACTACTACAAGTGATACTAATAATAATAATGATAATAATAATAATAATAATAACAATAATAATAATAATAATAATAATAATGATAATAATCATAATAATAATCATAATCATAATAATAATAATTAGAGTATTAGAGTTTGATATTATTGTAAATAGGCTTTTAGTAGAGATAACCACATTATGATGGCCTCTTTTAGGTATGAGATAATGAGAGTATAAAAAACTGAATAATTTTGTAAATAGGCTTCTAGTAGAGATAATTATATCATCATGTCTTTGCGTAGGTTTTACAGAGTATAAGAATTTAATAATATTCTAAATTGCCTTTTTAAGTAGAAAGATTCATATCATCATGTATATTAGGATCGTATTAGGTTTCGTACCCAGGGGCGGATCCAGGATTTTTTTTAGGAGGGGGTGCACTCGTCTCTTGCTATACTTCAACACCAATAAACCACATAGTTTTTTTTTTTTTGCAGAATACCAGTTGTATAAGAAAACCGCAGGTCATCTCGGGGGGGGGGGGGGGTGCGCACCCCCTGCACCCTCCCCCTAGATCCGCCCCTGGTACCGACCTTTTTTTACTTCCAAGCATAGCTTCTCAAGTGGTGTAGGTTACAGCATCTGTCCATATTTAACCAAAAGTGTATGAATGCGTGTGATAAATGTTTTTTTCTCAGACGACTTAAAAACACTAGAGGTGCAATAAGAAAACTGCTTGTGATTATAAACTATCGTTTGTAAACACATTTTTCCAGGGAACACTGATATATTCATCCCGGTACATTAAAACATTTTCTTATCGACCTTTGTCCTCACTTTGGTTTTACATTTAAGACAGTGTTTTAAGTTGTCCCGTTAAAAAAAGATTTATTTTGTTTTTCTCCAAACAGAATGCATCATCCACTCTCTACCACGCAAATAACTGAAGCTGAGCAGAGATCCTCCCTTGGAAAAGCTAGTTTTTATAATAAACAAGTAAGAAAAAAAAAAAAAAAAACTTTCTCTTGTAACCACGTAATGTAGTTTAAAATAGAAACAGTGTGAATTTCCAAGCCTAATATATATTTCAACTTTTATTTTTTTCGTAAACGTTCTTCAATAAAATAGTTCGAAGTTAGTTCTTGGACAGTGATTCTTGTTTTATTTCAGTTTCCCTGGCTTAGATTATATCGATATTATTTAATAAAATTAATTATGACTGAATTTTCAACTTCAGAAAATAACATTCCCGTTTTTCTCATACCTACAAAAGATTTGGACATTAAACTTCTTTCGATTTGGCTGTTTTGAATAACCGCCTGCACACACGTAAAGGGGGAGAGGGAGGGGTTTGAGGGGCTACAAACCGTCCGCCTCCCGTACTTCAATCCCCTGCTCCTGCCGCTTTTTTCATGTTGCCTAATTTCCTTCTATTTCTCCCGATTCCCACCCTTTACGAACGCCCACCTGCCAATCTTTCCTCTCCTATCTTTCGCATCCCTTTCTTCTGCCAATAGGCTTTTTGCGTGACTTGATCACGTGATCAACTTTCGGTAAACACGAAAAGAGTTCACTTTTGAAAAACTTTGTTGGCTTAAGCTGAAAAAGCGTATTAAAATTAGGTAACCTGAGCATTTTCAGCCGTATGTCTTAAAAGCAGCGATTGCAACGGCCGCCGAAAGTTGGAAGCACTTGTATGATGAAAACAACTTTTGCCATCCAGTCACGCTTTCATGGTTTTCCATACAAATCCTTGTAATTTCGAAATTTTCAAAACTTTCATGAAATATTTCCTAAAAGCATTACAGGGCTCGAATCTCCTTTTAATTCATAACAGGCAATTTGAGCCCTTAAACGCGTAAGAGAAAGATTTAACGACAGTTTAAATATTTTAGAATTTACAAGGATCTGTATAGAAAACCATGCAAGCGTGACTGGGTGGCAAAGAGAAAAAGTTTATAAATTACGACGAACTGAAGACTGAACTTAATGCAGACAAATTTGCTTCTTCTTGGCTGTTTCCGAAAAGTTTTTATCACTCTTTCGTTTTGCAATTGACCCTTCTACACTCTACAAACCGCTAAACGCAAGTAGACTTGCGCGATTTCAAAAAAACATAAAAATGAACGTGGATCAGCCTAACAGTTTTTCAAAGTTCATATTTGTTGTCTGTAACGTCCGATATAATGCTTGGGAAGAATATTTGTGGCGCAAGAGGCTGCGATTTCGTCGTTTACAAGTTATTTCTTCGCTAACGTTAAGTTTGATAGCGCATAAGGAAACGTAATAGAACATTTTACAGTTATGAGCTAAGTACCCAAGCCCCTGAGTGAACGTATGACTGAGGTTGACTTTGTTTTGATAAAAAACCTCTTTCCTTTTCTTACGAAAATCATGCTAAAAAATACTAGTTAGCATAAGAATAACATAAATTAATATAAAAGAGTGTTTTCACTCACGTGGCTAGCATATATGCAAATTTATTGTAACATAAGAAAGCGTTTGCATAAGAAAAGAGTTCAACTCCCAGGGGACTGGTTTAGGACATCAACATGGCCAGCGTTTCATTGGTTTGGGACACCAATATGGCCCCCGTGACGTCATGTGAAAACACTCTATAAAGCAGGAAGGGTTGTATCAAAACAATGTCAGCTCCAGCCTCGTTTGCACCCGTAACTGTAAAATGTACCACAGTCGAATCTCCCGTAAGAGACCACCCAAAATGAAAAGACTGAGTGGTCGCTTACGGGAGGTGGTCGTTTACAAGCATTGAACCACAGGGGCCTCTTCCGAAAAGAGGTCCAGGCACATCTACTTTATGGAAGATAATTTATTGCATGCAATGTCCAAGTTAGGATATGTGTAGTTCCACGTTGTCACTAAAGTTCTTCTGCATCTTTAAACAATAGCCACCGAAATCATACGAACAGAAAATTCTACCTAAAAATTTTCAAATCGATCGATCGTTCTCTGCGTCCTACGGGACGCATTTCACGAATTATTTTGCGTCTTTGGGGATCATTATGCGTCTGGGACGCAGGACGCAGAGGTAACAAAATCACTGGGAAAATTTTAGTGTTTTGGACTGGCGGTGGATTATGAGCGGTGGTCGCTTACGAGAGGTGGTCGCTTATAGAGGTTCAACTGTACTGGCAATCTTAACAAAATGAACAAGACAGATGAGACACAGCCCCTTTAAGGCAACAGTCCAGAGTTTTTGGAAACTGAAAAGTTTGAATACTCATCATTAGTTTGTTTCTAAAAGCGGCGCTTAAACCGAGATAGCACTAAAATAACGGGAAGGTTGATAAGAGGAAAACAAAAACAATAGGCGGCATCATGGAAGCTGTCTGCCCCCTTCCCGATCCGAATAAATAACAATAACAGCAATAATAATCAGCACTAGCGATGTTAAAAATGGTGAAATTAATAAGCACTCCCGGAGGGTACTCCTGAGATTTCTTGGTGGGGGATGTGCCGCACAGTTCTCCGACCCTATTTCGGGCAAAAAAAAGTCATTTTCCACATACGTTCTCAAACCTAGCCTCTAATTCAGACCTGACATAATTACTTAGATTAGAACGCCAAGAAAATATTTCTAAAACTCCATATTTCTCTCTCTTGAAACGACAAATACGTTCATACACTGCCACTGTTACCTCGAAAACCGTATCCCATTTCAGACAAAAATGGGGTAAGTCTATGGCATTTTCAGACCAAAACGGTGCAGAAAACTCATAACCGTTGGGGCGAAACATACGTACATGGCTTACATGAAGGGGTTCCCTCCCGGGGTAAGCACTACAATTTGCTAGTGGGTGCGGCCCAATAGAGTACTAAAGTGATGACGTCATAAAAATGAAATTTCTGAAATTATGGGATTTGTTAGGATATTCTGAAAGAACAATGTCCAAGAGGCCTACTTGCCAAAAATGAGCATTTTGGGGCAAATTGTCTCTGAGATAGAAGCCCAGTTATACTCAGAAAACTCCATACAAACCCTTCTAATTTTTTTTTGGGTCGACCCAAAAAAAATTTAGAAGGGTTTGTATGGAGTTTTCTAAGCATAACTGGGCTACGATCTCAGAGACAATTTGCCCCGAAATGCTCATTTTTGGCAAGTAGGCCTCTTGGACATTGTTCTTTCAGAATATCCTGACAAATCCCATAATTTCAGAAATTTCATTTTTATGACGTCACACTTTAGTACTCTATTGTGTAATTTTAGGGGGCCCTTTTACAAAAAAGGGGGTCCAAGAAAGGGGGCACCAATCCAAAAAAATCTGAGTGCTTTTTGAGACTTTTGACACTCTACATGGCTCGCTGGACGCTTTGCCGCCACTTTGGAACATTCTGGGCAACTGAAAAAGCCTGGGCTCGAATTACTGCAAAATCCACGAAGTTTGTCAGGTGAAATAATGACTCAAACGAAGGAGAGAAAGGCAATTGAGACATTAAAATACTATAAACGTTCAAAGTAAGTTATAGAGCGGCCATCAAATCAGTGTTGTTGTCGGTGATGTTTTCGAATACTTTATTTCAAAAAAAAAAAATAGTACTTATCCTTGGGTCTATTTTGTTTGCGCCCCATTTAACGCGGCAACGTAAATTTTATGCGGCATTTTTTTTCCAAATTGCGGGAATCCCGCAAGGTCGCGATCTAGAATTAACCCTGGCCAGCTTCTACATATATGTAGCTCAGAAACAAGCCCGCTTTGTCTCGTTAGCTACTTTCAAGGCAACTGATACAGAAAACAAAAGAAAGCCTGCATCTTGAATGTAAACCCTGCCTCCTGGCCTGGTACATTTAATTCTGGCTGGCATTTACAACATGTCCCTCAAAAAACTCTCACGTCGCTATAGTGCTCAGCAAAATGTACAGCTGCAGATTATTTTGCAGTTATCACAAACGTCGACCAATCGCCACAACACAGTGTCTTTGCTTTGTGTTTTAATGAGGAGAAGAAATGGACTTGAGATGGCGTATATTTGCTCACTGTGTCTCCGTGTCCAAGTTGGCCATAATGCCCTGGAACATAAATGTACCATTCATGTACTCTTTTTTTAATTTATCTGGCAACAGCAGAAGCAGTAAGGGGGCGCGATGGGGGCGTGGTTTGGGCGAGCACTCTCCGTTTAAGGAAGGTATAACCAGAAGAAAGTTTAAAAAAGAGCCGGACAAGTCGTGCAGGCCTACCGAACCCCCTTCCCACTAACATTTACTTTATCTTGTTGATGACCGTCAGTTAACTCGTAATTAAAACATGCTGGGCTGACAAGTCGCTGCAAAAGCCCCGCGCTGTTGTACAGCACTTTTGTCGTACCCTGGAATACGGCAACCCACCCTGATCGCTTATCTAACGAGTGGTTTCGCTAATGTTCAGTTTGCTTTCCCGCTAGGTCGTTTATCACCAAAGTGTTATGTCGTGACTTCATGCACGACACGCTTAGTGGCGGGAATAATATGCATATTAGGTATTGTCATGTAACGTGTGAGTTAACGCTAGAACGAACGCAGTAACAAACGGACGTTAGTGGTAGCTTTAGGAATTGTAAAGCATATAAGATGTAAACCCGCCATTAAACAAAGTACAGTTGACCTTTTGCCAGCGGAATCTCAATCAGCGGACTGGGGCCCTCTTTTTAATGTCTGTAAAAGCTACTCAAAAACAGAGGACTGCAAAAACATATTAAGACTAAATTTCACTTCAAATACATCCTTATCATAGGAGATTCTTTTTGCATCCCTTTTATCTGAGAGCGGAAGGGAAGTAAAAAATAGAACTGATGAAATCTTACCCCATCCCCAGGTCCATACACTTCCATCACCTGAAAAAGAAAAGGAAGTTGGTAAAAACGTTGTAGCATCATACTGTACGGTGCATACAGTCGACTCACGATAACTCAAACCCTCGCTAACTCGAACCTCGCGCTAACTCGAACCAAAATCGATTTCCCCTGGATTTCCGTCATACATTCACTGTAATTTTACCCCCGGTAACTCGAAACCTCGATAACTCGAACTCCCACTAACTCGAACCAATCTTCGTTTCCCCTCAGGTCATTTTCTATATAATTTTACCCTCGATAACTCGAACCATGTTTTGAGCCCTTAAAAAGTCGGGAAAAAAGCCGTCTTCTGGCGTCCGAAACATTGAATTTTGGATTTCCCATTGACGTGTTGTAGGAGTATAGTTTACTAGTGGAGGCTGATGTTGATTGTCAGAGACTACGGTGAAGCAGCTTAATTATTTTCTTCTCAAAACAGTAAAACGCATGCTCTATTTAGGCTATGTTTTGTTACGTTGCGTTCTGATTTATAATCTAGAAGTATCTTTTAATATTCACTTGACATTTCTACAACTAAATGTGATAAAAATGTTCAATGTGCAGTAAAAACTGTTTTTTACGTTACTCTCGGCTATTTTCTTCAAACTCCCGATAACTCGAACTTTTTTCGATTTCCCTTGAAGGTTCGAGTTATCGGGAGTCGACTGTACATTTTACACGAATTAGCCTACTGTATGTAGCAGATGCTTAACAGGGATATGGGCTCAAGAAAAAATGGACGTGCAAGGTAAACGTCCCTTCGCAGGTCCCCTTTTTTTGAGCCAATGATTATTCCTTTCAAACACACGCACACACAAAAAAACTAAGAAATGGAGATGATATTTGCTTGATGTACCAGCTATTGCAGCAGTGTGTCTTGATCCACAGCTAACTGTCATAACATCTAAATCACCAGGAAGGTCCATAGGGACAGGGAAGGTCTGACATGGAACTTTTCCACTAGTTGCTGTCTGCCTGTCATCATCAGTGTCATCATGATTGACAGACAAACCCAGCTGTCCTGTCTCGTTCCATCCCCACATGTAAAGATCACCACATTCTATTAAATAGTAGATCAATAAACAAAACACAATGTGAATGAAACATGTGTTGAGCCCTTACAGTGTATGTGACAATTTTTTTTTATATGCTAGATAGAATCTTAACACGGTGTACTGATAAGGAAATATTTTCTGACCAACCAAAAACGCGAAATTTCACTTCCAGTGGGGTACAAACGATACAATCTCTCTCCATATCACATTTTGGGAATGATTGCAACGTCATTTCTGGACATTCTGTTTCACGGCAAGCAGATTTCCCAAGCAGTGTGTGGAGATTTTTATCGTTGTCCCTGACCTCTTTCAGTTAAAAACAGCACAAATCAAAGGAAAGTAGCTAAAGCTTGAATGTAAACATCTGTAGATAAAACAAGAATAATGAGTTCTGAAAGTGATACGAGACATTCAGACATGGAATCGATCCGACCTCACACACACAGTCATTACTGTATTTGCCAGACAGATCTGGATGAAGATGAAGATCAAATTTACTATTCAGATATTTATTTTTTATGTCTTTGATTTGTCTTATTTTATCATTTCTTAGTGCCTTTAATAGTAAGGGGTAACAGTAAGGGGCCGACCATAAAAAACTTTGAGGGTGGGGTGGGAAAGGAGGAAAGACTGGGTGATTTAGTTTAACAGACTTTAAAGAGAACATTTTGACAGACAGTTTAAGTTTTCTCAGAAGCTAAAAATCTGCATTTAAACAGCTGCTTTGATACCATTGCTCTAGTCATAAACAAGTCATCCTCATAGAAATACATGTTTAAGGAAACTAAAAATTACAACAAAGAGAGAGAACGGAGAAAGACCTAAGGAACAGGTAATGTTACAATGTAGGTAGAATACAAATATAGAATAATGGGAATTTGGAACCCAACAATAAGAATTTGTTACTCCATTCAAAATAATGTTCTCTGATGGTTGAAACCCAGTCTAAAATAACCCAAACCATGAGTGTGGGACCAGGGGCAGATCTAGGGGGTGGGCGCAGGGGGTGCGCACCCCCCCTGAGATGACCTGCGGTGTTCTAATACAACTGGTATTCTGCCAAAAAAAAAAAAAAAACTATGTGGTTTATTAGTGTTGAAGTAGAGCAAGAGACGAGTGCACCCCCTCCTAAAAAAAATCCTGGATCCGCCCCTGGGGACTGCTGTATATGTCCAACCATGCAAATAGAGTGGAATGGCTATGAAGTCTGTCAGACTTCTTTGTTATTGTATTTGTGGACCTGATGATGCACAATGTTCAATAGCATCCCTATCATTTTGGTATTATCGCAGCTTGTGAACAAGCTCTCTAGGGCGTTCTGGCGGTGGGGTGGGAAAAGGAAGGAGAGCTTGCAACTACTTACTGGTCTCTGGAATTTGACTATCTGCATCGAAAAAGTTGATGTCAAATGCTGATTGGATGACATTGGTAACGACGTCATTACCCTTGGCAAGTGGTTTTCAATGTTTGTTTACATTCGCGCTCATTTTCACTTCGCGTTCATTTTCACTTCGCGCTGATTGGCGGAAAACTGACAGCTCAGTGGACGGGGAGCCACAGGGGAATTGGAGATGGAATTCAAATTCCAGAGACATAGTTGCAAGTTCTCCTTCCTTTTCCTGCCCCACTGCCAGAGCGCCCTGGAGAGCTTGCTCCCACGCTAATTTTATTGACCAATTAAAATGTCGCATCAGTTCATTCAGTCACAATTTGCTGTTTGCCACCTTTCATAACCAGTCTCCTCGATCTACTAACTACGGTACGACCAGTAATCCCTGACTGAAATATTAAATAGATATAAATAACTGCGCAATTAAGAGAAGAAAATATTTGAAAAAATTAATGAAATGCACTCTTACCACTTATTGCTGCAGAATGCCAACCCCCTGCAGCTATAAACTGAATCTTGATTCCCTCCAGGGCTGGGATAACTGCAGCACTTTGTTCTTCAACTATTAAACCACGTCCAAGTTGTCCTCTACTGTGTGAGAATAATTATTTTAAGTACAGTTAACACCTGTATATTAGCAGGGCAAAAAACTTTCACTCGTCCGCTCAACTGAGACAAATAGGTTTTGGCCTCAGATGACTCAAACTCATAAAGCACTCATCCAACTGGACAAGTAAAATTTATCGTGAGTCGATAGCTTGAATAGAATAAAGTACTGAAAAGTAACTTTGAATTGTCACAGCAGTGCTCGATTCAAATCTTGGGGCCAGCTGATGCCCATTGCTTTATTTTTGGTCACCAGAACAAGTATTCTTGTTGCCAAAAATTGTATTAAAGAATAAATGAAATACGGGAAACTAAATGTCTTTTACTTAGCTTTAACAGAAAAAGAATGCTCAAGTCAGTAATTTAACATTATTTTGTAAGATCTTAAAACCAACAACTTCCTTTCCAGCGGTTTTTGCCAGGCTGTTTTATTAACAATGTCCATTCTTAATTCATAACATCTCTCGAAGAACTCACATACTATGGCGGCATCTCGAATTTCTCGTAAATATATATAATTGTGAGGCATAAATCTCCTCAAACAGGTATTTAAGCTTCAGGAAATGTAGTTAAACAAACACATGCAGTTAAACAAACTTTAGGAATCACAGACTGAAAAACGTATTAGGGTTCAGAAAGAAAAAAAAAATCTGCAAACATTTGTTTTGCGTCCCATATTTGCATTGATGTTCAGAAATTGCCTAGCACATGATCAAAAGTCTCCTCCACAAAGAAGAAAACGTTGCTGATATTTACGGGCAAAGAAGTTGATTTGGTGAGAAGTCTGTTTGACAAACACCCTTACTTCCAGGGGTGTCTTCAACAGTATGTTACTGGAAGTCAATAAAATACAGCAGAGCTTTAATTTGGGTCTTCACAACACGCTCTACGCGATGGGCTTAAAGTTGTTTACAAGAAGTTCAAGAAATATTAAAGTGCCAAGATATAGACAACAATCTTTCTCGATTATTTTTCTGTAATTTTTTATAAGAAAATTGTAAATTGGCAATCGATTGTGCAATCAAGATAGACAAACCGTTTGGGCAAACCTTTTGAAAGTTAGAAAAGCCGTTTGCTATCCGTTAGTTTTCTAACAAATAATGGATCATCATTAGTATACGCTTTCCCAAAGAAGGTAACATAATTATCTTGGGGGCCAGGTTGGCAACCAGTAGTGAAAAGTTGGTTGCCACTTAGTAAAATAAAAAAAACTAGTCGCATTGGTAAACCCACAGGTTGCAAATGTCGAACCTGTTTTGGCAGCATTTTATTTTCTTTGGACGAAGAAAGAAAAGTTTTTGCCCTGATAAGAGCAAGTGGATTACTTAAGAACATCATCAGGCTGAAAATTGGCCAATAAATAAAAGCTCACCATATATTATATTTTAAAGAACCAATCCAGCCTGATAAAATCAAACATGTTCTTAAAAAATAAGAAAGAAGATGCTGGAACTTAATCAGCCTGAAGCCCAAAATCATAGGTTCTAACTGTATATGCAGGTGTTTACTGCTGTTGTTTGTGACAAAGTCTGTAAAAGACCAATATTCATTATAGTAATAATTTTCAGTAGCTTCACTAGGGTAAAAATTAAAAAAAACACACAGAAACAAACAAAAACAAAAACAGAAAACAAAAGAAACAAAACAGAGATGCACTGCATCTCCACACTTGTAAAGATTAAAATTCCCACTCACCAAACACAAGTGACAGAATACCTACACTGTACTAGGCACTACATCTCCAGAACAGTGTACTGCACAACTCCCTCACTATACGGTTTTGAAATGATGAATAAATTAAGGGGTAGCTGGTCTAAATTCCACAACAAATAATCTCTCCATGAAATGAAACTCATTGTGTCATTGAAACTAAACTGCAAATACTTCTATACCCATTTACACAAAATCATGCTATCACCAGAGTACAGTAGGTCAGTTTTAACAAGAGCGTAAAATGTCCAAAGCATTCATTCTTTTTTTCCCCAAGCCATTAAAGAAAGGGGAACATTTTCTGGCAACCACTTTAGGCCAACTGGTGACCAAAAATTTTAAATGTGTATTACTTTGTCAGATGGAGCCTGTATTGAAAAGTCAGCCAATTTCAGACCCTACCATATACCTTCCATTGCCAAGACTGTAAACTTCTCCTGGTGAAGATAAAAGCAGTGCATGTTCCTTGCCACAAGCAACTGATATCATCTGTTTCATCAAGTCCATTGGTCTAAAGATCATTGAAGCTGATATGTTTAAATCTTTGGTGGCATTCTGGTCTTGTTTATGTAGTACATAACCAGCTTGGCCATCATCTGTGCAAAAGAAATGCCTAATTTGAGACAGTTTGCAGATAGATGAGGTATAATGTATAACACATGTACAATCAAAAGGACACAGTAACCAGAACAATAATATTGCCATTCAGGGTTGAACTGATTAAAGAAAGGTGACTTGTGCATTTTCTAAAGGTGCTCCTTCAGATGCAAAAGGTATTTAAGTTAACTGATAAAAGCATTATGGAATTATTCTGCAATAAGGGATTACAATCATGCATGGCACAATTTACAGTAATACACAACCATATATGGGTAGGCACTTGACCAGGTAACTTAAAATGAGCAAAATAACTTGTATTGATGGCAGTCTGATTTCTGTACAATATGTATGCCTCCAGGTATTTCAGAGAATGATCCTTATCCTTGATATTTTAAGCATGAAGTAAAACTTGCCTGATAGAAGTATGCAACTCGATTCTAAGCATCCTGCAGCCTTAAATTTTCTGTTACTGGCCTCAACTTTTCTTGGATGTGACTGTCCGTTGGTGTAGTCACTCCAAAGAACACATTCGCCATCACTCGTCAGAAATGCAAGTCGTCTCCAACTACAGCATGCATCTGTGACAAAATAATCTGGGAGGAGATTCTCTACTTCACCACCTTCTTTTGCTCCAGGAATCCACCCCATGGTTTGGACTGTCCCATTTTCTTATAGACAATAGATTATAATTTTTGAAATTAGATGGTATTCTGGCAACCATGTGGAACTAAAGATAATTATTTTGACACATCTCGTAGTATACATTGAGATTAATTCTGTTGAGTCCAGTCAATTCACTAACAAACAATTCACTTCCTTTGTCTTCTAGCCCTAACTGTTCATAAAAAAGAGAAAGGAGACAAAGGAAACTTAGAATCAACCTCGGTCCAAAAATTTTAACCTGAATTTAATTTTGATCTGTTACAGCTATATTCAGCTAACATTATCAACGTTATCAAAAGGACTTTGAACTTGACACTACCACAGACAGGGTACATAAGAGGCAAACAATTTCCAAGAACAGTCTATTTTCCTAACATTTTCTATACTTCAACCTTGTGATTGTCATAAATGATGTGTACAGTATGATAATTGACATTTAACTAGTTTTAGGGAAGACAAATGCTAATCCCACTTGAACTCATACACAGCAACTGTAATGCAGTGACAAAGGTTCGAGAAGCCCATTTAATACGCAAAGGGAACACATTATTTCCTCTATGAATAAATAGATGCATGGGCTCCTGATAGATGTGATGAGGCTCACTGATATATGATACCACCTAGTCTCCTAGACCAATAACAATCCATTGTTTTTATTGTCACTTTTTCAAATTCTTATTTGTAACGAACTTTTAGTTTTATTTCCATTTCTCTTTTAGCCCCTGAAGAAGGTTTGTTTTCAAACCCAAATATTGGGCAATTTGTTTAAATATATGTTTTTTGTTTTATTTTTTTGTGTTCACTTCTTCATCGCCTTGCAGTAAGGATCAGTTTGCCGTTTCATATTTTTGACCACAGTTACCCCAGGCTCACTGTGTCACATACGGGTTTCATAATATGAGTAAATACAGAGGACATATGGGGCAAAGTTTCTCCATATTTTCTCATGTTACGAAACCCGTACGTGAAACAAACAGTGAACCTGGGTTACCTGTGGTCTGGCATCCTGAATTTGCATTTTATTGGACAAAACCAGGGCCCAGTTGTTCGAAGGCCGATTAACACTTAACCCCGGGTTTTCCTTTCTTGTGTTCAAAAGCATTTTCTGGGATAATTTTTTCTGTTATATTAAGAGCTTTCAATCATCAACTTGCAGACAAAAAAATTAAAACTGAAATTCTTATTAAGCTTTCAAATCTGAATTCAAATCTCGCACTAACCCTGGGTTATCTTAACCCGGCTTTGAACAACTCGGTCCAGAGGGGGAAAAAAAAACCTACAACAACTTCTCTATTCAACCCTTGGAAGTCTAATATTTTTAGTGCCCCTTGGGCTACAGTAGCCTGCGAAGCACAAACATATTTCTGGTCCTCACCTCTCTCCCTTCATGCGAGGGGAGCGATGACCGCAAATAGGTCTGCGCTTTGCGGGCTAGGACTATAGCAGCTTATTGAAATGAAAGAAAAATGATTCAACTATTATTTTAAAAAAAGGGTTGTGTTAAACTTGCGGCCCAGTAAGAAATCTGTTGGCTATAAATAAAGGAACTACAGTGCCCTGTGTATATAGGACACTGCTGTTTCTTTTCGGCTAAAATAGATACTAAGATAACACGCATGTGACTTTTATTATCAAAACTTGAGTGGTATATTATAAGTAGTGGAACACACTTTCCAGACAAACGACCAAATAAAACTGCGTACCTACCTTTTACAAAAACGGTGCTAGACCAGGATGCCACTATACTACTAACACGGGGGACATTCAAAGCCAAGGGATATAATAATGACGACTTAGAAATACAATAAGAAGAGTTCTGTGGAGGCTCTTGGTCACCTTCAAAAATATGCCCACCTAGTTGCTTAAAACCATTGTATCCAAATCCATATACTTCGAAGCTCCCCTCGGAGTTTATTTTGCGCTTTAATGAAGCGTTTCCTTCTGTTTCAGCCATGAAAATGTTTGACAATTCCCTCCCTGTTTTCTTTCCCGCTTTCCGCCATTTTGTTTGCGAAGCGCCCTCGCCTCATTTATGCAGGCCTGGATACCAAGCATACATATTGTTGGCGTTTGATTCGTGACATGGTTACTAGGCCAATTTAATTTTCAGAGGTGAATTTGTGTTCTTAGTTAGTAAATTTGCTTGTATCGCCAAATCAAAACTTTTGAAAACGAGAATGACTGAACTTATACATATCCAAAATCGAGAATTATCCGGCCACTTCTGACGCGACGCGAGCACGTTAGAAAAATACTAAAATTGGATCATAATTAAGTTGGAGTCACCTTATACGTACCCAGAAGGAAGACAATTTCCAAATTTGGGTCATCACAAAAATTTTGGATAGCGCTCTTAGCCTCATATCACCTTCTTCTAATCCATTTCTTTACTGTTCCTTGCCTACGGCAGCATTTCTATTCTTAAGGTATACTACTTTTAGGAAAAGGTTTTTTTTTTTTTAAAACAGGAGGGGATACCTTAATCTAAGAAAATGTTTAACAGAACGAATCTTTTAATTTATATAAGCAAGTTTTTGGTTATCGTTTTCCTTAATGTATGTAGAGTTGAATGTGAGACTCAGTGCCCGCTAAATTTTTGCACTACTTTCAGCATAGTGGTCATTAAACTGCTTATGTGATCATTGAACTACTGGCGTGGTTATTGAACTGTTGTGTGGTCATTGAACTACTGGCGTGGATATTGAACTGTTGTGTGGTCATTGAACTACTGGCGGGGTTATTGAACTGTTGTGTGGTCATTGAACTACTGGCGGGGTTCTTGAACTGTTGTGTGGTCATTGAACTACTGGCGGGGTTCTTGAACTGTTGTGTGGTCATTGAACTGGTTGTCTTTTCTGAGCTGTGCACACAAAACACCAAAAACCGAAAGAAAAAAAAGGATTCCGGTGCCCTAAAGACGAGCCCCCGCTAAAAGGAGAATGTTGTAAGTCATTTTCATGGTTTATTCGATACCAGACGATTAATGGAGAAAACACGGAACACCCACTGCCTCTGTATTGAAGTACTTATATATGGTTAATTGAATTCGGTGCGGCAATAACAGTAAACCGGGCCGGGGCCCGCTAAATTGACCAATCCCAGCAACAACTTAAAAAATGGCTCAACTGCATGTAACTGATAAGCAATGATTCTCCAGCAACATTTGAGTGCAGACCATAATAGGTAAGTAATGTGCAAGGAAATTGTTCTACTATGCATATTGTTCACGTCGAAGACATCTAGTGCAGGTCATATATAGGCTTTATTGATGTTATTTGATTCACAGCAAATAGAAACCAGCTCACATATAACACTGTTGTTTGTATCTAACCTTTGTTTACATATTTCCATCTTTATAACTAGCTGGTCAAAGGCAAAATCCCTTTGCATGTGAAAAAGCCTTCTCTGGTAAACATGTTTGTGGTTTGTGGAAAGGACGCGTCCATGTCCTCACGCTTTATCTGGAAAAACCAAACGACCAAAAAAAAAAACACTGCCGATTTAAACACAGTTTTATTCTAGTTTTACCTAATACCTCAAAATCGTTGAATTGATTCCTGTTGAGCAGTTAACTGCCATTTTGATCATCTGAAATGCCGTGCTTTAGGTCTTACGACTCTATTTGCTTTTTTTTTTTTAAATAGACGGGCCTCTTTTTTGTTTTGTTCTGGTTATGAGGTAGCCATGGGACGTATTTCTGTATATTTCTGGTAAACTTGTATTTTTCTCTTTAAAAGCTGAACTGCGCTTCCTTGACAAACATGATTGCCTGAGATTTGCACGTCATTTAAACTGTTAAATTATATTTCTCAAAGGTACAAATCTACAACAATAATCATGCAGTTTATATATATATATAAATAAATGACGTTACTTGACCAAAGCATTTTTATTAATTTTAATGTTTTTTTTTCTGTTTTTGGTTCCAGTGCAAGACTGAAAAGCTGCAAAGCAAAAATGTAAGAGCAAAATGGCTCAAGTCAAACCAAGTTTACGGTGGCACCGGTCAGGCCTAAAGGGTGGATAAGATTTGCCTCGTTCTTACATCACAACAAATCGATCATTTTCCTCTTAGACCCGATGATGTCACGAGCAAGCAATAACTCATTCACCAGCCTCCTGCTTGTTTAATTAACTACAATTGCCAGGAGTAAAATGATACCGGAAAGATGACCAAATCCAAACAGTACCACATTATTAATATCGTACTTTGGTTTTCCCAGACCCATGAAAAACTTGTTAAATGTTTCCATAAATTATATACTATATCCTATACCAGCTTAGCACTTGAATTTATACTGCAATGAAATATTATAGGTTATTGCAGATTAAAAGTGCTGTTTATATGTCGCGCTAGAACCTTATAAAATGTGCTGTCAAGCCCAATGATGGTAGCATGAAAAAAAAAAAAATAATGTTCTCATCTTACATCAGTAAGTTAAATGCGGTTACATGCTAACCATGCCTTACCATCATGCTTGCCTCTAGAAAAATATCTACCAGAAAGACCTGAATGACTTTGTTACAGGTTTTAGCGCAACAAGCTTAAGTTAATCATACTAGGCGATAAAATAGACATAAAATTAATGTAAATATAATAATGTTTAAAGTTGTCAAGCATAAAACTATTTCTCGACCAAACTAAGAAAATCGTACTACAGATAAATACTCTTTATAACTAAGCAATTTTACTCTCCCTATATGCAAAACTTTCCCAGGAAGTAATACTGAATTATTTAAAATCCTGACGGGAAAAGCACAAGAGTAGTAACATTTGCTTCACCCGTCTTTTGAACTACTGTAAACTTCGTTTCCTTGCAAACACAATTGTTTGGAAGTTCTTTGTCATTTAAAACTTCCACAATCATCAGTAAACTTAACTACAACACTCAAGGCTACAATCCTACAACGGGTGTGTCTGATTGGTTTGTATAACGAAGCAACTGATAGTTTCTGATTATAAATACGTCTTTTGACGTATTTCAGTCGTTCCTTTCTCTTCGTCTGAGTATGTTCTTTTCTGTTTTACTTTTTGTTGAAGCTTTTTATCCCATTAAAATGCCTATATAGGAAAAAAAATAACTTTCACAATTTCCGAGCCGAAATTCGAATCTCACCTGGGAAACCTAATGAAGAAAAAAAAAACAAAAAAAAAAAACACTTCCTTTGAGGTAAGCACAACGATCCAGTTAAAATAAGAACACTACTAGTGAAAAGGAATTCTGGAAAATAAAAGGAATTAATTTAGGGTCTATTGTCGGTCCATAGAAAGTTGGATACAGGTTTTGTACTCTGGTTTGAGAAACCCTAAACGAAAGACCCCGACAAATTCTCCTTAAACAAAAGACGTTAGTGAATCAACTTATGCATTTGGAGAATTATAAGTTCTGTTGTAAACAAGTTAAGCTAAGAAAGCGGGTACTTGAAAGGTGATCGGTTGTCATTTCTCTATTCATTGTTTTGGACAGCCATTATATTGTCACTGCCGCATTATGAGAACCTAAAGTGATTTGTCCTCTGCTATGAGGTACGTTCTGCAGGAAAATTGTCAAATTAAGATTCAGGTGTTTCGAATGTCGTTCTGTAGAACAAGACTACACTTAAGTCTGTAAGTCTCAAATCTTATGTATCTACACTCATCTCACTAAGCTTAAAACCACCTAATTTCATTTGAACTGATCAACGAAAACTATTAGTACAGTCCAACCTGTATGTGCGACCACCGTTTCGCAAGCGATCAGCTCCCATAAACGACCAATTATCCAAAACACCAAAATTTTCCCATTCAAAGCCTTTTAGTTGGAACTTTTCGTAAGAGAACGCAATCAATTTTTAGCATGACAGTTTAAGAGTTTTCCACTGTTCTTAACCTGTTTAAGCAACTGCTAACTGATACAATGGTCTGATCTTTGTGTTCCCTGTATGTACTACGCTACTCAGAATATGAGCAGAAGTTTTAGAGAAAAAAAATAACATGGATTTACATATACTATAACCTTAAAATGCAGTGCAATATATTCTTTGAAAAAATTAGATGTATCCGAACTTCTCAGTCCTGTAAAAAGACCTCCTTTGACTCTCATAACTGACCACACCATGGAAGCGACCACTTATTCTTCGCAATTTAGGGGGTCACTTACGGGAGGTTCGATTGTATAGGTTAAATTAGAGTTAGTTAAGACCCCTTACCATTATCAATAAATTATTCTGTTAAATATTTTGTACAACTTGGATAAGTTGCAACTTGGAACCAAGGTTGCTGTCAGTAAGAGGAAATATCCCTAGTCATAACATTTACTGACTCAAACGAGAGAATGATTTCAATCCTAATTAACGATTCTATACCTTACTTTACCTAATGCTAGATAATCTATTTTTATCCTTCTTTAAGGAGAAAGAAGACGTAGTGGAACTTCATTTTTAACTCGTCAGACACGTTTTCACACTTAGGGTCGGTCATTTAAAGGAGTCTAATTTAGGCCGCAGTTTAGAAAAGCTTTATCCCTCCAAGCAGATATCTTCCTCAGTGGGTTATTTTCAGAAAATGAGTTATTTTCCAGTGCGCACCTCATGATCATGCTTTCAAGAAACCTTTCACGATAAAAAGTGTTGAGATAAAAGCGTTGGGCAAGCTGAAAATTGATGAGAACACGGTTTTCTTAAACACTGGCTAAACAACAGTTTCTCTTTCAATTGTCAAAAGGCCCTGTTCAATGGTTTTCTCGTCAGTTGTTGCCTCCTCTTGTTCTCGTTCTGCACGATCTTCAAGAGTAACATCAACTGCCCCACTCTCCCTTAAAGTACTAGCAATCGTTGGCATCTCGAATTTACCAGTTTGCAGTTGCTGCTTTAGTATGTTCGTGCCAGTTAATCCACTTATCTCTCCTTGTAGTTGATTAAGAGGCAATAGCAAGGCCAGGCAGCAGGATAATGACCACTTTGGATTCTTGCGTCATTCTTTTACAAAGTGGTAAATATACGCCAGATATTGCACTGAAACAAAATAAACACTCGTTCAAATTAAGACTTGGCCTTTATAGATTCAATTTATAGCAACCTTTCATCACAGAGAAAAGACCTGAAGGCGGTAACTTGCACGAGAATAGTACAATGGTGATAATGAGTTTAAAAAACTATCTGTTTTGACAAAAAGCCTTGAAAGAACTGATTTAACAGTTAAAGGTAAATACCCGAAGTGCTAAAGAAGTAACATAATATTGCAACGCACCCTCGTGGAATAATTGTTAATTATTAAAAACGCCCACAAAATCTCGTTGAATCTCCCCGACTAGAACAAACCGGAAAAGACAAGGGACTTCCGCTATTCAGATGTCACACGTCTATCAAAACTTTCAACGCGCGAACGGACTCGCCTGGACTGCATGAATGAAAAATCAAAACATTGTAGCGATGAACATTAGTTTTTTGAAAACTCATCGGGATTCTACGATTTTACAGAGCAGAACAGCTAAAAAACCTGGCAGATAATGTGAAGGAAAATAATTTTTATGTGACAGCCGTCGAAATTACTGTGAATTTGAATTTTCGGTGCAGTTACAAAAGTAAGAACAACGGAGAAAAACTATTACCACGGTCGCTTGTTATGAAGTTGTTTGAAGCCACAAGCTGGTTTTGCTGAACGAGAAAAGAAGCTATACTGCTGCCTCGATTGCTCTAGTGAATGGCTGCATAACCTGTATTTGTAGCTGGTTACTTGTGATTTATATTCTTGATGTCGGATAAACAAGCCGCAGTTATCTATCGGCGAGTGACTCGATCGGCAAATGGCTTCGCAATCAGCTACGAAAGAAGACAATTGTTGTTTCTCCATGGTCAAGGTACTTTAGTTTCATGTGCTAACATGTGTTTTTCGACAAACTTTCAAACAAGCTCTTGTGGCTTTTTTGTTTATTTTTGTCTTTTTGCTTTAGATGAAATTACATTTCTAGTATTCTAAGAAATGAATTAAAACGATTTGCTTCGGGCGGCGTTCTATCCTACGCGAAAAAAAATCTTAGCTATTATAGCTTCCAATTTTAAACTGACGCGTACACAACACAACCTCGTTCCCAGGGTTCTCTCCTACCCGCCCTACGGAGCGAGAGAGGGGGAGAGATTTTACCTTCAAAAAATTAACTCGCTTGTGTGTAACTCAAGATCGTAGATTTCTAGCGATTAGTGTCATCGGTTAAACCGGCGACAACGCTAGTTTTTGATTCCTTCTCTGGTAATTCACTTGTTTATCTGATAGTTTTGTTTAGGCAGAAATTTCCTTTAGTTTCAGTTATAGTTGTAGTAGGGTTAGCAAATCTATCCTGCTGTTGCGATCACTGCGTGAACGTCGCGAGTAAACCAGACAAAAAAATGTGAGAAAAAGGACTCCTCCCTCAGAAATAATTGTTCTGGAGCCACGTGACCAGCGTTTTCCAGGGTCTCGTAGGGCGGGTAGGAGAGAACCCTGGGAACGAGGTTGTGTACGCGTCAGTTTAAAATTGGAAGCTATTTAATTTTTTTTTTTGACGCGTACACCGACTATATATGGAGAGCATGGTATAAATACCTCTTATTAGCCGAGTTCTCGGTCCGTACTGTAAAATACGGATCCTCGTTGTTTTTCCATCGATTTATGCGCGGGCCATAAATCGATGGAAAAAAAACGAGGATCCGTAATTTACCGTACGGACCGAAATATGGCTTCTTCCTGTTTGGGGGACCAGAAACAAGTGCAGGACGCACGATTTGACAGTCATTTGACAGGTGTCAAAAAAGAAAGTTTTTATTGGCGCACGAAAACAATAGCACATAACAAAGGCTTTCTAAGAAAGTAAAAACAAATTCGCCATGCTAAAAGGCTTTAATCGGTCAAAACTAAGAGCACTGTAAGTTTTAGCTCTTTAATGTAACGCTGGTGTATTTTGGAAACCGGACATTGTGTCTGTCTGGAAGTCGTTTCCATCTTTCCTCCGTTTGTTTTTGTGAAAAAACACTGCAAAAGGCAAAGAAGCTTTTCAAGGTAAGTTTGTTGTCATTATCGAAGGATTCGCTCGTTAATTGTTTTTGGGAAAACCTCTCTTTCTGCCAGTTTATTCTCGTCTTCAATTGTCATAATAGTGATCTGCGTTAAAATTTTCAAACACTGACTAGAAGTCTCTTCCTCCGTAAGGTTACGATTCAGTTTCTACAACAGTTTCGTACTCATTAAAAACAAAGCTACGTTAAAATTTGGAAAGGCAAAGTCAACATCCCAGTCCTCAGAGTTTACATACATATTTCAAAGTTCATTCGGTGGAAACTAAGAGCACTATTAAGTATTCACTCGTTAATGTGACGCTGGAGTCTTTTGAAAACTGGACATTATGTGTCTGGCTCGAACTCGCTTCTATCTTTCTTTCGCTGGTCTTTGAAAAAACACTGCAAATGGCAAAGAAGCTTGTCAAGATGATCGGGTGCAGGTATGTTTGTTAGCATATTTGTTGAAGGAATTACTCATTTTCTCTTAGGCAAAGAATCTCGAATCTCTGCCAGTCGATTTTCGTCTTCTAAACTGTGTACTACGATAAAATTTTCAAACACTGACTAGAATCCTCTTCGATAACATTACGAGTTAGTTTATTCTTCATCGCCTTCGTTCACAAATAAACAGAGTTTAAAATGTTGAAGGCCAAAGTCAACATCCAAGTCCTCAAGGTTGACAGGCGTCTTATAACTTTATTTAAACATTTTTTCCGAGGTAAAGAGATTTAGACCTCCGAAATGAGCATTTTCTTTAAAAATTTTGGACTGTATAGCAAGTTACGGACCGCAAATGGACCAATCGCATGGCGAAGACAGACTCAGCCATATAATAATAGCTCATATACCATAACTCGAACTCCCGCTAACTCGAACCAATCATCGTTTCCCCTCAGGTCATTTTCTATAAAATTTTACCCTCGATAACTCGAACCATGTTTTGAGCCCTTTTAAAAAAAAGTCGAGAAAAAGCCGTCTTCTCGCGTCCGAAACATTAAATTTTGGATTTCCCATTGACGTGTTGTAGGAGTATAGTTTACTAGTGGAGGCTGATGTTGATTGTCAGAGGCTACGGTAAAGCAGCTTAATTTTCTTCTCAAAACAGTAAAACGCATGCTCTATATATTTAGGCTATGTTTTGTTACGTTACGTTCTGATTTATAATCTAGAAGTATCTTTTAATTTTCACTTGACATTTCTACAATTAAATGTGATAAAAATGTTCACTGTGCAGTAAAAACTGTTTTTTACCTTACTCTCGGCTATTTTCTTCGAACTCCCGATGACTCGAACCTTTTTTCGATTTCCCTTGAAGGTTCGAGTTATCGGGAGTCGACTGTACATTCTACTCGAATTAGCCTACTGTACAGCTGTATGTAGCAGGTACTTACAGGGATATGGGCTCAAGAAAAAATGGACGTGCAAGGTAAACGTCCCCTCGCAGGTCCCCTTTTTTGAGCCCATGATTATTCCTTTCAAACACACACACACACACACACACACACACACACACACACACACACACACAAAACTAAGAAATGGAAATGATATTTGCTTGATGTACCAGCTATTGCAGCAGTGTGTCTTGATCCACAGCTAACTGTCATAACATCTAAATCACCAGGAAAGTCCACAGGGACAGGGAAGGTCTGACATGGAACTTTTCCACTAGTTGCTGTCTGCCTGTCATCATCAGTGTCATCATGATTGACAGACAAACCCAGCTGTCCTGTCTCGTTCCATCCCCACATGTAAAGATCACCACTTTCTATTAAACAGTAGATCAATAAACAAAACACAATGTGAATGAAACATGTGTTGGGCCTTTAAAGTGTATGTGACAATTTTTTTTATTTGGTGATAGAATCTTAACATGTTGGACTGATAAGGAAATATTGTCTGACCAACCAAAAACGCGAAATTTCACTTCCAGTGGGGTACAAACGATACAATCTCTCTCCATATCACATTTTGGGAATGATTGCAACGTCATTTCAGGACATTCCGTTTCACGGCAAGCAGATTTCCCAAGCAGTGTGTGGAGATTTTTTTGAGTTTTCCCTGACCTCTTTGAGTTAAAAAAGCACAAATCAAAGGAAAGTAGCTAAAGCTTGAATGTAAACATCTCAAGATAAAACAAGAATAATGAGTTCTGAAAGTGATACAAGACATTCAGACACGGAGTCTCACGATCACACGCACACAGTCACTAGTGTATTTTGCCAGTAAGATCTGGATGAAGATGAAGATCAAATTTACTATTCAGATATTTATTTTTTATGTCTTTGATTTGTCTTATTTTATTATTTCTTAGTACCTTTAATAGTAAGGGGTAACAGTAAGAAGCCGACCATAAAAAGTTTGAGGGTGGGGTGGGAAAAGACGAAAGACTGGGTGATTTTAAAGTGAACATTTCGACAAACAGTTTAAGTTTTCTAAGAGGCTAAAAAGCTGCATTTAAACAGCTGCTTTGATACCATTGCTCTAGTCATAAACAAGTCATCCTCATAGAAATACATGTTTAAGGAAACTAAAAAATACAACAAAGAGATATAAAGAAGAAAGGCCTAAGGAACAGGCAATGTTACAATGTAAGTAGAATACAAATTAGAATAATGGGAATTTGGAACCCAACAATAAGAATTTGTTACTCCATTCAAAATAATGTTCTCTGATAGTTGAAACCCAGTCTAAAATAATCCAAACCATGAGTGTGGGACTGCTCTACATGTACAACCATGTAAATGGAGTGGAATGGCTATGAAGCCAGTCAGACCTCTTTGTTATTGCATTTGTGGACCTGATGATGCACAATGTTCAAAAGCATCCCTATCATTTTGGTATTATCGCAGCTTGTGAACAAGCTCTCTAGGGCACTCTGGCGGTGAGGTGGGAAAAGGAAGGAGAGCTTGCAACTACTTACTGGTCTCTGGAATTTGACTATCTGCATCGAAAAAGTTGATGCGAAATGCTGATTGGATGACATTTGTGATGACGTCATTACCCTTGGCAAGTGGTTTTAAATGTTTGTTTACATTCGCGCTCGTTCTCACTTCGCACTGATTGGAGGAAATCTGACAGCTCAGTCGACGGGGAGCCACAGGGGAATTGGAGGTGGAATTCAAATTCCAGAGATATAGTTGCAAGCTCTCCTTCTTTTTCCTGCCACACTGCCAGAGTGCCCTGGAGAGCTTGCTCCCAGGCTAATTTTATTGACCAATTAAAATGTCGCATCAGTTCATTCAGTCACAATTTGTGAACAGACAACAAAAGATCAAGGAAACTGCAGCACCGTTGTTTCTATCTTTGTTGTTTGCCACCTTTCATAACCAGTCTCCTCGATCTACTAACTACGGTATGACCAGTAATCCCTGACTGAAATATTAAATAGATATAAATAACTGCGCAATTAAGAGAAGAAAACATTTGAAAAAATTAATGAAATCCACTCTTACCACTTATTGCTGCAGAATGCCAACCACCTGCAGATATAAACTGAATCTTGATTCCCTCCAGGGCTTGAATAACTGCAGCACTTTGCTCTTCAACGATTAAACCACGTCCAAGTTGTCCTCTACTGTGTGTAAATATTTTAAGTACAGTGAACACCGGCATATAAGAGCAAGTGGATTAAGAACATCAGGCTGAAAATTGGCCAATAAATAAAAGCTGACCATAATAATTGATTATATAAATGTATAATTATACATGAATATTAAATAACAAAGAATTCAGCCTGATAAAATAAAACATGTTGAGGTACAAAATAAGAAAGAAGATGCCAGAACTTAATCAGCCTGATGCCCAAAATCATGGTTGTGATATGCGGGTGTTTACTTTAGTCGTTTGTAACAAAGTATGTAAAAGACAACTTAAAACAAATCCAAATAATTAATTTATTACACCAGTGATAATTTGCAGTAGCTTAACTTGGATAAAAATTAAAAAAACAAAACAAAAAAGAGACGCACTGAATGTCCACACTGGAAAAGATTAAAATCCTGACTCACAAAAACAAGTGACTGCAAATACAACTGCAAACAGTTTTATACCCACACACAAAATTATACCATCACCAGAGTACAGTAGGCCTGTTTTTACAAGAGCATTTAAAATGTACAAAGCATTCTTTTCTTTCCTATGGTATTAAAGAAAGGGGAAATTTTCTGGCAACCACTTTATGCCAACTGGCGACCAAAAAATTTTATTACACAGTACATTGTCAGATGGCCCCTGTATTGAAAAGACAATTTCAGACCCTAGCTATCTACCTTCCATTGCCAAGACTGTAAACTTCCCCTGATGAAGACAAAAGCAGTTCATGTTCCTTCCCACAAGCAATTGATGTCATCTGTTTCAACAGGTCCATTGGTTTAAAGATCATTGAAGCTGATTTGTTTAAATCTTTGGTGGCATTCTGGTCTTGTTCATGTAATACATAACCAGCTTGGCCATCATCTGTACAACAGATATGTCTAATTTGAGACGGGAAAAACTTTGCAGATTGAAGAAGTACAATGTACAATACATGTACAATCAAAAGGACACACCCACCGCAAAAATAATATTGTCATTCAGGGTTGAACTGATTAAAAAAAGGTGAGTTGTGCATTTTCTAAAGGAGTTCCTTCAGGTGCTACACGATGTTAGTTAATTGATAAAAGCATATGCAATTATTCTGTAATAAGGGATTAAAATCATGCATGGCAAAATCTACAGTAATATATACTGGTAGACACTTGAACAGGTAACTTAAAATGAGCAAAAAACATTGTATTGATGGCAGTCTGATTTCTGTACAATATGTATGTTTCCAGGTATTTCAGAGAATGATCCTTATCCTTGATATTCTAAGCGTGAAGTAAAACGTGCCTGATAGAAGTATGCAGCTCGATTCTAAGCATCCTGCAGCCTTAAATTTTCTGTTACCGGCCTCAAATTTTCTTGGATGTGACTGTTCATTGGTGTAGTCACTCCAAAGAACACATTCGCCCTCACTTGTCAGAAATGCAAGTCGTCTCCAACTACAGCATGCATCTGTGACAAAATAATCTGGGAGGAGATTCTCTACTTCACCACCTTCTTTTGTTCCAGGAATCCACCCCATAGTTTGGACTGTCCTATTTTCTTATAGATAATAGATTATAATTTTTGAAATTAGATGGTATTCTGGCAACCATGTGAAACTAAAGATAATTATTTTGACACATCTCGTAGTATACATTGAGATTAATTCTGTTGAGTCCAGTCAAGTCACAGAGTTATAGATCTCACTTAGATGCAAGCTGTGTTACTTTGAGTTAAAGAGCTTTAAATATGTATATTTGTCGCGCTTAATGTATGATAAAGTGAGGAAAGGTCTCAATCAGTTTGTGCCGTTTTGAGCGTGTAAGATCATTTTCTGGTGACATGATTATAAACCTGTTAGTTCTATGCTGCCAAACAGCTAAAGTGGCCACGTTGCAGGTCAAAACTATGATCAGCTTTAAATGTTTCAACCTAGGTTGATTCTTAATTTCCTTTGTCTTCTAGCCCTAATTGTTCATGAAATAGGGATAGGAGAATCAACCTTGCTCAAAAAATTTTAACCTGAATTTAATTTTGCCCTCTAACAGCTATATTCAGCTAACATTATCAACATTATCAAAAGGAGTTTGAACTTGACAATGCCACAGACAGGGTATATAAGTGGCAAACAATTTCCAAGAACAGTCTATTTTCCTGACATTCTCTATACTTCAACCTTGCAATTGTCATCTTAAATGATATGTACAGTATGATTATTGACCATTAACTAGTTTTAGGGAAGACAAATGCTGTATTTATAGCCAAAACCATGGGATCACACAGTTCTTTAGGGGGTTATGGGGGAGGGGTAAGTACTCAGGGCACTACTGACTGAAGGCTCTGACCACAGGTGACCCAGGCTCACTGTTTTTGTCACATATGGGTTTCATGGGGCGAAGTTTAGGTCTGGAGATTTGCTAGAAAATGGAAATTAGAATCGATGAAACTTACCATGTGGCAAATTGTTGTTGTCCTCAATATATACATGTACATGAAGTTTCGGCAAAAAATAATCTCCTTCATCATTCCTTTACTATGTAGACCTAAACTTCGCCCCATATGTTCTCTACATTTACTCATGTTATGAAACCCATACTTGAAACAAACAGTGAGCCTGGGTAACCTGTGGTCTGACACCCTGAATTTGCATTTTATAGGACAAAACCAGAGGGAAAAAAAACCCTACTGCAACTCCTCTACTTAGCCGCTAGGAGACTAATATTTTTAGTGCCCCTGGACTAAACAAGTCTGCGAAGCACACACGTATCTCCTGTCCTCGCTTCTCTCCCTCTAAGGGAGCGAAGCAACAGACGACCGGAAATACATCTGCGCTTCGCGGGAAAGGACTATACTGGCTAGCCTGTGAGATCGTCTGTCTTTTTCTGCTCAAGTTTCTAGTTTCACTTGCTGAGAAAAACCGTTCCTTCTAGGCGGGTGAAACTAGAAACTTGAGCCGAAAAAACCAGATGCTCTCGCAGGCTATATAGTGGCTTATTGAAATGAAAGAATGGTGAGTCAACTATTATTTTAAAGAGGGTTGTGTTAAACAGGTGGCCCAGTAAGAAAACTGTAGGCTATAAATAAAGGAACTACAGTGCCCTGTGTATATAGGACACTGCTGTTTCTTTTCGGGTAAAATAGATACTAAAATAACACGCAAGTGACTTATCATCAAACCTTGACACTCTAAAACCTGTATTTTTCAATTAAGGAGAGGCTGCTTAATTTAATGACGCTTTATTTCTTATTTTAAGAAAACTGAACTTATTTTAAGGGGGTTGTTTTGGATTTAAGTTTCTATCATCTTAATTTAAGAGCACGTATCATCGTTCTTAAATCAAAATTTTAAAACAAGAAATGGATTCTCATTTCAAGATAAACCCAAGTTCTTATTTTAACCATTTTGGATAAAACTTAAAAATGTCGCTTTACAGTAGCCGAAATGACCAAAATTTGTACACTTTTGGAACTTAGTTTAGTGGTTAAGAAGTCTTACTGCGATTTAGAATTAAAATCCTCACAGCAGTATTTCAATATGATCACAGCTCGTCGTTTCACTGCGTTTCATAAACCACTCCCTCATCGTATTCATTGTTGGTTTTTTCCTCGCCTGCAACGACAATGGCAAGTTTTCCTCCTGCCACTAATACACTGCAAAGAGCGTCAAACGATTGTACTATTCTTTCGAAGCGACCATTTTATCGATTCGACAACTCCTCCGCCATATTTTTTGTTTGTTGTTGGCTGCGATTCATGAGAACATGTCACGTGGTTCCCCTTTGAGCCAATCAGAGAAAGTATGAAATTTCCGTTGCACTTCAAATATTCAGGTGCGCAGTCGACATGAGAGCTCGAGGACTTGACTGGTGTGATTTCTAATGGCAAAAAAAAACCTTTTGGCTTTGGTGCATGTGAAATCTTCTCTTCACTCATGTGGCCTGTATTTTTTCCAAGAAACGGACTGGAGAACAATAATAAATTGAAATCATATATGTGAGAAAAAGGTGAGGCCTAGGAAAGTGTAGCTTGAATGAGAATTGTCAGCTAAATTGTTTCTCACAGGATGATCCTGATCGATCTTTGTTTCTTTGTTTCCTTTCACAGCTTCTTAATAAGCTTAAGTTATGTATTTTGTATTAACATGCATACTGTTTTATACATTTACTACTTATCATGGAATAAGCAAAAGGCAATATTTTGCTATGAGCAGTGAGGCTGTGAGTTTGAGAGGTTGTGAGGCTGTAAAGCTGTGACATTAGGTAGTGAGACCTTGAGGTTGTGAGGCTGTAAGGCTGCGAGGCTGTGATATTGTGAGGTTGTCAGGCTGTAAGGATGTCAGACGTAGTTAATCCATAAACTGATAATAGATAGTAATCGATATCAATCATCTCTAAATATCGATTTCCGATATCAATCAATAGAATTCGATAAAGAACAAAAGTTGTGACTTTGACTAATATCAATTAGAAATCGATAGTGATTTTTTATTGATATATTTTAAATTGTTATCAATTACTGTCAATTTCTATCAATTGTTATCGATTTTGTTAATCGATAATAATCGATAAATTATTTTTTCTGTGACTTTGATTTCTATCGATTTCTGATATCAATTGATATTAATCGGCGGATTAAATCGATTAATATCGATCATATTGATTGATTTCTGGTATTGATTTTTATTGATTAACTATGTCTGGAAGGATGTGAGGTTGTGAGGCTGTGCAGGGTTGCGAGACTGTAAGTGTGTCAGGTTGTGAGGCTGTGAAGTTGTGAGGCTGAGTGGTTTCCAGGCTTTGAGACTGACAGGCTGTGAGTTTGCATTTTGAGATTGTGATGTTGTGTGGAACTGTAAGGTTAGGAGGTTGTGAGGCTGAGAGGTTGTCAGGCTGTGAGACTATGAGACTGTGAGACTATGATATGATGCTATTAGGCTTTGAATCTTTAGGGGGGGCTGCGTTTTCTCTTATTCCATCTTTTACCTTCCCCTCATTTAAGAACTCTCAAATAACCCCTGATAACCTAGCATGGTCAGCAATTAGAAGGGATTTGACTTCACAGAGGGAGAGAAGGGTGGAGGTTAAAGGAAAATGTTTATGAGCAGGGAAAGGACTGGTGTAAAATAACCATCACATAGTTGGTTACCATGACAACAAGAAGGATCTGGAGCAAGCTTCAACATCACCAAGGGCCATTACAGTAATTTTGTAAGCTTGATGAAAATTGTTGAGACTTTGTAAGGGTGTCAGGCCTGACAAAAAACCCATCTTTCATGTAAAAATGTATTGTAAATCATGCCTGGTATGATCCCTTAAAACAATGTTGTTAAGATAAGAAACATACTTAATTAAATCTTCATGTGAATTGATTAACATCAAACTAAAAAGTCAAAAGTATGTTTAAAAAGTTAAATAATAAACTAAAAGCAAGTTTTTTAGATGATTTATTTATGTAAAAAGGCCCTTCGCATTAGTTGATTACGTGATCAACTTTCGGTAAACACAAAAACAGTTCGCTTTTGAAAACTTTTGTTTGCACGAGCTGAAAGAGCATATATTAAAATTAGGTACAGTGGAACCCCGCCCTATGGACACCTGCTTAATACGGACACCCGGATATAATGAACGGTTTCGTTTGTTGTGGCGAAAAAGAAGCTCATATATTTTCTCTAAAATTAATCCACTTAATACGGACACTGTGGCATGTCCCATTGATGTCCATATTAACAGGGTTCCACTGTAACCTGTAAATCTTCAACCGTATATCTCAAAAGTGGCAATTGCAATGGCCACGGTAAATTAGAAGGATTTGTATGCGAAAAACTCTTTTTGCCACCCAGCCGTTTTCATGTTTACTGAAAAATGACCACGTGATCAACTAATGTAAAAGGCCTATTTGTTTTAGAGTGGTTTTCGTTTGAGTGTCGTAAAACCAAAACCAAAGTAATTACTCTGGCCAATCACATAGGACACAGACAATACATTGAACTAATCAAAACTCGAAGTAATTACATGTGGCTGACGCAAAGCGCGGGAAAATGCATGCGAGCGCGTCACAATTGGCTTTGGTTTTACTTCTGATTGGATGAAAAGGTGGCGCGAATCTTTTAAGCCAATCGCATCGTGTAGAAAGTGCAAAACCAATTACTTTTCGACACTCAAATGAAAACCGCTCTAACTTGTTAAAACAAACACTCATGACTGGAAAAGAATTGATTAAGACATCAAGGTCTCTACTTGCATAACTCACCACTATGACAGGCTTATATTATGACAAATGACTACTATTTAAAAAAGATACACAAAAATGTAGTCATTTGATATTATATATTATTTTACCCATTTTCAATCCTCACCTGCGAATACATTTTTACAGTGTAACAACCTTTCTGTTACATCTGGACATTTGAACATTGCTGATGAAGTTCATCAGCCTGTATTAGCTGTGAGTTGTACACAATAGGAGACCTCTTATCAACAAATTCCATGTAGTAAATATAAATTTGCATCTCTACATAAAATATGTGAACTAGCTAAAAGTTCTTTCGAATTGAGTGTGTGAGTTTAAAGGAGCTGTGTCACGAAATTCAGCCAAATTAGGTAATTATAAAATGCCCGTTAAATTAAGAGAAACAAAAAAAATAACCGCTTAAAACATTAAACAGATGTCATGGATGGGCAAAACTGAAGAAGATTGAAACAGATTGAAATTAGGGTTTTTGAAAACTGTTCAGCCTTACAGTTTTTCAAAGCTGATCCCTGCTGCTTGCAACTTCAAAATAATGCTCAGGAGACATATTTGTTTGTCTCGAATCTCTGATTTTGTCATTTCCATGTAATTTCTTTGTTTACTTTAATTTCCATAGCGATTGAGGGCGAGTAATAGGCAAAATTAAACAAAATGAACTGGATCACTGCCGTGACACAGCCCCTTTAAAGTTTATTTCAAGGTTCAAACTGGGCAAGGTCAGGTCCTAGTTCTTGAGATTAGAAGAGGGTCGTAGACTTTAAGTTATAAAGATTCTAGAGGGGATCGTATGTCTTAGTTGTTCTTGATATTTGGGGGGAGTGATCTTAGATCTTACTTTTTGAGACTGTGAGGTTTCTCAGGTTTGGCCAGTTGTTCAAGAGCAGGTTGTTACTAACCTGGAGATAATATAATGTGGAATTTAGTTTCTGTTTCTCTTTTTCAAACGTTTTCCATTGTAAAATTTAATCAGTCATTTCAGAGCATCCAAACATATCCTTAATATAGTTTTAAAAGGATTTAGAAGAGGAATTAATGTTCCATGGATGTTCAGATTTGAATTTCAAAGTTCACTCTAACTGCCTTACCCTGCTTTGAACAACCTGCTTATCTATTAAAGGCTTCAAGGGAGAGGAAAACAGTCACAGCCTTGTGTTATGCACATCTTTTGACAAAGCAAAAAATAATAGAACTTTATATTTATCAGTTAGGTGAAATTTGAGTTCAAAATTTAGCAAAAGCTAATCCAAAAGGAAAGTGAAAATAAACATTATTTTGAGTTTAGGAACATTGGAATGTTATCTGTCAAAAGTCTAAAAGATTAAATTCCATCTGATGGAATAACATCCAAGAACAACTTTTTCCTACTGATGGCTTTAGGAGTGCTGATTTGAATTAAGCATCATTTACAGCTGTACATGCTTACAATACAATAATACTCTTTGTTTTCCCTATATTTTCATGATTTTGTCTGAGTTTTATACTGATGCCTGATTTGTATTTGATGGTGTACATGTGCCACCTCGCATTCAGAGGAGCATGTTTTTACTGTATAGACATTAGCTAAGAATTTAATGGTGATTTTTAGTAGTAAGAGTAGGTGAGGTAGAATCTCAGGTGTAAGTGGCACATCATGCCGGAGTTAATCCCAGTTTCCATAGCTTGAAGTGACTAGGAAAATTTCTCTCCCCCTCCGTGGGCAGACAGGGTAATTAGTTGGTGTCTGCCATTTTTGACATTATTTCAAGGGTCACTTGGGTGAAGGCATTAGGCAGCAGTAATTAATGATGTTATCTCTCTAAACATTTTGTTACTTCATTAGTAAAGGTAGAAATGTGGTTGTTTATTTGTGACTTATGATGATCAATGTTGTTAGTCAGTGCTACTGGTTTCTACTACAAAAACTGTGCTTGAAAACTCTGTTTCAAGTTATTATGATGTACTGTTCCATACAATTATTGTATGGAACAGTACATCGTCTAAATAGTCTCCTAGCCACAGAAAACTGAAGAAAAGTATTGAGGAAGTGGGCACAGACTTCTTACTGCTGCCTAATGGGCACAGACTTCTTAGTTTATCTAGTACTTCCTTTGAAACACCACTTGTAAATGGTTTGTTGAATAAGTTGCCATTACTATATTGCTACTCACTGACTAGTGCATTCATTAGCCAATCAGATTGCAGAATTTGAGACAATGAGCTTTTGTTTCTTTAATAACTGAAGTGAAGCACTCCCTGCAACCACTCTTGTAACTGACCAGCTCTAGTTACAACCACCATTGTGAAACCCTGTTTGAAAAGCTAGCTCTTGTAAGCGACCAGAAGCGACTGCAACCACTTTTGGGCCATAACCCAACTGGACTTTTCCTTTGTTTTTAGGCTCTCGTAAGCTACCACTCAGAGTTTTATTTATATAAATGAACATTAATAAATGAAACTGCACTCTGTGCTAATGGTTCTTGTACAGTGTAGTATTGTATTATTTTGTCAAAGAACAAGGTCATTTCCTTAGTGATCACTTAGACATTAAGTTTAGCCGTGGCTATATCAGATGTAAAGATACTAATTAAACATTGATTTCTTTATTTTTCTTTATGAATTATTAATGAGTTTTTGAAGCTCTCGTATAAGCGACCACCCTCTATTGTTTTAACATGCAGTCGCTTACGATCTGATAAGCAAGCAGCTCTATACATAGTCACAACCACTTTCTCAAATTTCCAAGGTGGTCACTTTCGAGAGCTTCTACTGTAGTCAGTAAAAATAGCTATCTAGAATAATTAAGTTTATTTAGTTCAGATGTTCTATTCCGAGTTCAATCTTCATTGTAATAAAAGTTAGTTTTGTAGTAGTATTGCTTATCCTGTGGCAGGTGGTTGTTTTTTTGTGAAAAAATATATTTATTTTGTTTTACAATGCCCAAAATGGGATTACCATTCTTTCCTTTTTAGTCCTATTTTTTTTCCCAAAAACAAAACAAACAGAATCAAAGATGGTGTGATATGCCCATCGATCATGAGCAACCACAATACAAGGTTTTAGTGGTCTTGTAACTATGTCAAACTTCAAGTGTGGAGAAATAAAAGAGAACATTGATTTGGTGTATATTAAACAATGTTGTCACAAGTTTAGTAGTTTGATGTTTGTTTGATGTTTGTTTGATGTTTGTTTGTTTGATGATCGGCTCTGAGCTTTCAGAATCCTTTTTCTTGAAACACGGACTGGTTTTTCTTCTTGAAAAAAGAAATTTTTTCTTAAAAGCAGAAGTTTAACTTAAGAAAATTAAATTCCTAAATAGTTTTTGAATTTAAGAAAATACCTGCTCATAATAAGAATTATTTTTCTTAAATTAAGATTTAGAATGCTTTTACTTAAAATAAGGCCTGTTTCTTATTTCAATAATTTTCCCTTGAAATAAGATTTTTTTTCTTAAAATAAGAAATTTCATTTCAGAAAAAAAAACTCTTAATCTGAAGTTTAATTTGAGAAATTTTGTTCTTAAAATAAGATTTTCAGGTTTTAGAGTGTGAGAGGTATATTATAAATAATGGAACACACTTTCCAGGCTCACGACCAAATAAAACTGCGTACCTACCTTTTACAAAAAAGGTGGTAGACCAGGATGCCACTATACTAACACGGGGGACATTCAAAGCCAAGGGATATAATAATGACGACTTGGAAATAAGCTTACAATAAGAAGAGTTCTGTGGAGGCTCTTGGTCACCTTCAAAAATATGCCCACCTAGTTGCATAAAACCATTGTATCCAAATCCATATACTTCGAAGCTCCCCTCGGAGTTTATTTTGCGCTTTAGCGAAGCGTTTCCTTCTGTTTCAGTCGTGAAAATGTCTGACTTTTCTTTCCTGCTTTCGGCCATTTTCTTTGTGAAGCGTCCTCGCTTCATTTATGCAGGCCTGGCTACAAAGTATATCCATGGAAAATGTAAATGATGACATACGGTATTTGAACGGTCGATATCTTTTTTGTTTTGGTGTGAAATTTCCACATGTTGAAAAGGTATTTTTGTCCATTTTTAGCGCATTTGGGATTTCGGTGGCTGGTTTCATCAAGCTAAATGGGTTTTTTGTGGTCATCCGCGTTAAATTTAACAGAAGAAGAGTTTAAATATATAGCATGATGTGAATGCTCGGTCAGTTGAATGAAACCTAACGGTTTTACAGAGAAATACAGAGTTGTAAGTGTTTCTACAAAACACGAAAATATGGCTAGCAAAAGAACACTTGTGAAACAAAAGGTGACTTATGGATCCGTGGGAGATGAGAATTTACACGACAGTGACGATGACTTATCTGGAAAAAGATCCATAACAAAGCGCGTGTCGTTTGAAAGTCATGAGCTTAGTGACTCGGATTCTGACGCCGAAAACTCCCTTGGAAGGATAAATCGTCGCACTGCGCGAGCGAGAGATTCCCTTGATGGGTTGTTTAGAGAAACAAGCATAAAAGAAGGGGAAGACCATGCGGGTTTGATCAAAGGAATTTTAGGAGAAAGCCAGTCTTCGACCTCAAAAGACAAAGGTACAGTGTATACAGCATAGAAATTAAGTTTAACTAGACACATGCACGAGTCAAGGATGACTGTCCTTGTTATCACCAATTAGAAGCCTTCAGACGGAGACGGTCTTAATTTGGAAGAAGTAGCTTGGGTAATAATATTTAAATATAGTCATAATAATATAGTTTGTTTAAAAAACAGAGTGATCAAATTCAAACGCAGGGCGCCCACAAAAACTGATTGACCGTTAAAGGGAACCTCCACTCTTACTACAGAATAAGTTTAAATCGAATAAAATTATGTTGATAAACAAATTTGTTCGAAATTTGTCCTTAAAAAAGTGTTTATATCAGGAAAAGTGAATTTTAAAATCGCTTATTTTCACTTTCAAATTTCGCGGGCGCCGCCATCTTGAATAATTGTGACGTGTTATGGTTGCTCTATTGTTTGACACAAAGAGCTTTTGTTTAATAACAATAGGGCAACCGTAACACGTCACGATTATTCAAGATGGCGACGCCCGCAAAATTTGAAAACAAAAATAGGCGAATCTAAAAGTCATTTCTTTCGGATACAAACGCTTTCTTTAAAAATATTTTAGATTGACTTGACTGTAACAGTTATTTCCTGTGATTTAAAGTTATCTTTTTGTTGAAGTGGAGGTTCCCTTTAAAGGAAATGTATTGGAATGTAATAAGGTTCACATTATCATGGTATAATGCGATGAATTCTTATTTATATTAAAGATAAAATATGTCTTTTTACAGTGAAATGTTGTGTATTGTTGTTCGTGCGTTTGAAAATGGCAAATTATAGCAATTTGAAGGGTTTAACATTCTATGTTTACCTGAGAGTATTTGCTGCCTTCAGCCGTGAAAGTGACAATACACAACATTTCAGGTTAAAAGACCTTTATTTTAATCTCATATTTAAGAATTCATTTCATTATACCACAACAATATGAACCTTATTATATTCACAAACATTTCCTTTAAGTTCAAACATCAAAACAATCTCCCAGTTTGTGTGGGCCTCCTTGCTGTGAATTCAAATACTGAAATGAGCTTTTTGCTTACATGCACTATCCTTTTACTCCATCCAGGAGAGCCAAAACCTGTTGCCAGATCTCGATCTCGTCCACCAATTTCACCTCGGCGAACTCATTTTGAAGCAAGTCATTCGGTAGCTACATCACAAGTGTCCTCAGATGAAGATAATGTGACTTCTGGAAAATGGCCTGCCAGAGCAAAAGAAAAAAGTCCTGTTGCTCCTCCTAGGACATCACCACGGCAGTTACAAGAAAAGAGCTTGTCATCTGACATGTATTCTTCTCAAGGTGTACCAAAAACAAGGCCTCCCTTGTCATCTAGGAAGGGAGAAATGAAGTCATCTGATGGAGATCACGAATATGATGAATACAAAACAGGAAAGGTTTCTAAGGATGATCATGAATTTCGATATGATAGGAGTAAAAATGTAGCAGAAAAACCCATGGTTCCCATCAGGAGAAAGAAGACAATCGAAGTAGACTCTGAGGGAGATGTTGAAGTTTATGACACTGAACGAAAGAAAAATTTAAGTGAAGAAAAACCGACAGCTCCTTCAAGGAGGAAAATGACTCTTGAAGAAACACAGGAGAGCTACGTAGTGGAAGACAACAGAGATTATGACTATCAAAGGACTAAAAACATACCAGAAAAACCAAAAGCCCCTCAAAGGAGGAAAAAACCTTTCGATGAAACAAGTGAAATACAATATTCTAGACCACAGATTCCCATGATTAAAACTTCAACGTTTGAGGATGAAAGCCCCTATACAGAAAATGATAGAATAGCTGTTGACTATGATGGAAATTTAAGAATGCCTAAGAAATTAAATGGTCGACCCATTGTTTCACGAATTAGGGTAGATTCTTCTGAAGAAATTGAGGAAGAAGTGGACTCAGGAAAAGTTTTGTACAGAAAAGAATCCTATGGTAGTGAAAACTATGCTAATGATTATGATTTAATACGTGGTAAAGCAGTGGAAAAAGTGACTGAAAAGTCTGCAAGTACACCACCAAAGCCATCACCTCGCATTCGTTCAAATGTTAAAAGCTCTACGTCAAGGCAGCCTCAGTTAGAAGAAGAAGTTAAGCAGGCAAAGCGACCAAGAAGTGCACCTGCAATCAAAAAGGCATCCAGTCTTGAAACTCTCTCCTCACAGCAGGATTCAAGGAGGGGATCCTCTGGGGTACAAGAACAAGAGGCCCGAAAGGTGCAGTTAAAAAAGAGCCTTACCCCTCAGAGGCCCACTAGTGGAAAGAAAAGCTCTTTGCTGGCTCAGCTGCGGCAAAAGGCTAGAGCTGACATAACAGATACATTTGAGGAACATGTTCCTTCAAAAGAAAATATTTTTGAGACTGGCTCAGGTCATGGTGACTTTTACAGTACAAGGGGTGATACAGGTAATACTAAGAAGACGAAATGACAATTATAGTAAATTTAAAGGAAGATGTGACAGTTAAAATTGTAAATTATTGCATTTACAAAGTTAGTGTTACTGCGGCACTACACAGATGCCATGGGTTTGAATCGGTGGGGGCGGGGGAGGAGGTTGGTAAGGGGGCTGGGGGGGCTTAGTTTGCAATAATTGCAGATTGTAAGTTGTGATTACAACTATAACTGTCATTATCTTCATTTGAATTTGTATTTCTGCAGTTCATGTAATCTTCATTCTGGACTAAATTTGTACAGGAAAGGTTACTTTTAATTAGCTTAAATTAATCATTAATAGAGCACATTTCCACACCTACATAAAGTTTGGTTAAACTCATCAACGGAGATACACTGTAAGTAAGGGGGGAAGTGCCTTTGAGGCTGGTAGAGCCCTGAACTGTACCTGAGTGCGATGTGTAACCATGATGACCCTGAGAGTGGCATCCACCCAGGCAATGCCAGGTGCTTACTAGCCCGGGGGGGGGTACTCCCATACATTACCTATACGGGTATGTGCCGCCCAACGGGGTCGTGAATTTGAAGCTCCTGATTTAGAACGGGGTATCCATTTCAGAGGCGTTTTCTAGAACGGGGTATAATATTTAGAACGCGCGAAAGCTCCAGTTTTGTAAGCAGCCATTTGAAATTATTCAAGGACAGATTGCTTTTAAAAATACGGTTCAATGCGTTAACAAGCAAATTGTTGTACTCTTGTTGCACCCTAGAACGGAGTATTAAAAATTGGCCCATTTCTAGAAGGGGGTATCAGTTTCAGGGCGAATTCTAGAACGGGGTATAAAAAATTGGCCCATTTGTAGAACGGGGTATCAATTTTAGGGGGAATTTTTTTTAGAACGGGGTGCCAATTTTGAGTCCCGGGCGGCACATACCCACCCAAAAAATACCCAAGTGCCCCCCCCCCCGGGCTTACTAGTGGAACCTACATGCAACAAACTAAACATACACTCGTCGTACAAGTAAGGGGTAGGGTAGGGAACAGTAAAAACACTTTACAAACTCAAGCCATGACACTGGCAGTGACACACAGACATAGTGGCCCGACCTCAAGAGAAAGGCAGTAAAAAAATAATTATTATAACAAAACAAAGCGAAAACAACAACAACAACAACAAACCATGAGCCCCTGAAAAGCGATTAAGGCACCCCTGCATATCTCCAACAAGAGACTACTGACTAGCCATGTCTTGAGCGTTCATTTAGTAACATTAACATGTAACAGAAATTTTCATATCATTGATTGCAGTTGATTCTAGAGCCTGGGAAACACCAAAGCCTCAAAGGTCAGGACCATTGAAAGCCAACCATGGTATTGATATGATAACCAGATCACAACAGCACAAAGAGATACAACACACAGACCACACAAAAGGAGGTTCACGCAGAGGGTCTGTTACACCAAAGAGATCCTCTTCCATGACAAATTTGAGGGACACCAGCCCTGAGCCATGGGGTGGAGACAGTGCAAGAAGCTCACAGTATGGCGAATTAATGGACACTGCATCAATACGCCAGGCAGTGTTTGATGAGTGGCAGAGAAGAAAAAGTGCAAAGCTGAAGGAACATATGGTTAGCAGGTCTTCTGAGAAAAAGAAGCAAGAAGAAAAGGAAAAGGAAGAACGTGAGCGGAAAAAACTGGTAAAGTTCTTAGCCTTTAGCAGTCTTACTGTAATTATGTGTATTTGCTGTTAGTTAGGCTGAACCAAGTCAGTTTGTTGGCCAGTCATAATCATTCTGAGAGACTAAACAGTGTATTAAACCAATCGAAAATTGAATCCAGTGTCTTGCGCTAGGCCTATAATATGCACAACAGTCTCTATAATGGCTATCCTTCAGATTCGCCCCATGAAAGGGAATACCTATTCCGGGGAAATTTTGCTTGTGGAATCCGAAATAATGAAAAAAATTGCTTGGTGGAATGCAGAATCCTGGGCTTTGGAATCCAGAATACAGCTCAAGGACTGATCCGGAATCCCAATTACGATTGGAATCCATACTCAAAGTTCCACTGGCAGAGAATATGAAATCAGTGGGTGAGTGGCACCCAGAATCCGGAATCCATGGCGTGGAATCCACAATCCCAGACTGTCTTGGATTCCTTTAGATGGGGAGATTCAGATCCTTTAGAGTCTGCATCCTTTCAAATGAGGTGACTCACCGTACTGAACTGTAGTGTAATAATTATAGTCAACATACAGTTGCCTGTGCTCAATCATTTCTTCGTTCAAAAGTGACAAAAGGCACATGGACGGGGCTAATGGGTTACCACATTGCAAAATGGTGCTTTTTTCTCATTGGCATGTACAATCCGCCCATTGTATTTGTCTGACTCCACCAGATTTTTCAAATTCATTTAACAATTTATGAAACGAATAGAGAATAACGACCATGAAGGCAGTAAATGTAAGAATGGCTCCACCATAATTGCGCATTTCTTGAAATATCAAGAACTAAGTGTGATTGAACTGAGAAGATACATATACGTGTATAGTGGTGTCTAAAGAAGGTTTTGCCTCTGCGTCCAGGCCGGGAAGTATGGTTGCGAAAACGTTTCTGTGCTAATGGCCTATTCTTTTTTATCCTCTTTTTTTCGTACGCAAGAAAACTGAAAATAACATTGTTGCCTTTTCATCAGGCAAAAAGAGCATTCGAATCCTGGAATGAAATGAAACAAGAAAAGAGCAAAGAGGAAAATGCGAAGAAAAAGGAGGTAATGAAAAAAGAACTTGAAAAACAAACCGAGAAGAATCTGAAAGCTAGGGATGCCAAGAAGTACTTTGAGTCGTGGAAAGCAAAGAAAGATGAAGAACTTAAAGAACAGCATCATAAGAAAACAAAGGAAGAAAGAGAAAAGAAGAGGAAAGGGGAAGAGGAGAAGACAGATAAAAGTAAAATTGCACAGAAAAGTTTTGACAATTGGTAAGTGCCCGATTTTAACCTAAAGAAGTTTCAGCGTTGAAATTATTAACGCGCGCATACACAGGATAAAGTTGTACGAGATGTTTGGATGGGGCCTTGCATGTCTGTGCAACCCCTTTACCCCATTCTCTGGCCTTCTCAACTCAGCTTATACAGCTGTACTTTGTGTTTGAGATGCATGTAGATGTACTTCCCCTTCCTTCATTGTATTTGAGTGGAACGTTGTTTATTCTTAAAGAAATTCATCATTCAGGCTGGAAAGTAGTCGAAATTAATGCGTGAATTCGGAGCATATTAGAGCGGTTTTCACTTGACTGTCGTAAAACCAAAACCAAAGTAAATACACTAGCCAACCAAAGGGCGTAGTAAAACCAAAACCAAACCAATTCCTCAATTACTTTCGATAGTCAAGTGAAAACCGCTCTATTGTGTGCAAGAACAGAAAAACAATTATTATTATGGTCCGATTGGGAAGCAAGTGAAATGCATGTACAGGTAGTTGGGCAAAAAAGCGATAAGTTTGAAAGATCGATACATTAAGGAAAGCATACACATCAGAGCGAACGCACCAACCATGAAGAGGGATGAGGGAGCATATATGTACCAATTATCTTCCAAGGACCTTTATGTGGACCCAAATGATCTCCAGCCCCCAACAAGTGGGTGTGGGGCCGTCGACACAGGCTTAGCACGCTGAATGAGGCCACCACTAGTTTTGAGAAAGATGGCTGACGGCACATATTAAAACTGTCAACATCTGTAAAGAACAAATAAATTTTGGCTCTGTTCAAAGAATCTGTCTATTCAATCTTTTACGTTGTTTATCGCAGGAAAAAGAACAAAGATGGGAAAATCAAAGAGGAGTCGAAGAAAAAGAGGAAAGAGGAGAAAGAGAGTACTTTAAAGCAAGAAGATGAGAATTACGAGAGAAGCATTCAGTCCGCAGAGCGCTATCAGGAATGGGTGGAAAAAAAGGGAAAGCCAAGGAGAGGTCCCCCGCCACCCACATTGACTCAAAGGTATCATCCATACATGCACAGTGTATGTGCACACTCTGCAGGCTGTTTACCCTGACCTTGACCAAATCAGTCTATAGTACTGAAAAAAAAAACCGTTGCCAAAGACTGAAACAGATACCGTAAAATGCCGAAAATAAGCCCTGGGGCTTGTTTTTCAAAGGCCCGTTATGAGGGGCTTATTTTTGGAGGGGCTTATCTACGGAGGGAAATTTGCGTTTTAAAATCAATTGGGCTAGCTTATAGTTCAAAGGAAATTTACCGTTTTTGCTTTGTTTTACTTTGTATTAGAGGGCACTTTCCAAGTACAAGCCCCTGGGGGGGAGGGGGCTTATATTTGGAGGGGTGATTTATCGGTGGGTGTTTTGCGTTACAAGTTTGGGGGGCTTATAAATGGAGGGGCCTATTTTCGGAATTTTACGGTAATTATATCAGGAGAGGATTGACGAAAGTTTAATTCATTGTACTCTAATTTAAATGCTTGGAACATTCTGACCGAGATAAGAGGACTGCACTTGTTTAGCCGGTTCCAGGCTCTCATGTAGTAGGCATAACGCGTTAAGTGAAAGGCACGCTTAAAATTATGAGCCCTAGATCTGGGAAAAGGGGGCCGGGCGGTGGCGGGAAAAATTTCCACTGGGACGACCCGAAAAGTCGTGTTCCATTTACTTTCCAATCGGAATTTCCGGAACGTTTCGTTAACTCATTTTAGGTTGATCGAGCGTTCACTTAAGACAAAGAATATGGGTACTTGTCTTAACTATGACAAATACCGTACAATGCCCATGCATAATTCAATGTTTATCATATTCGCTACAGGAGCTGGTGTCCGAGTGGTAGAAATTCAGGCAATTGCATTCCAGGCAAAGTTGGTGCTGTGATTCAGGCGCCCGCTCCAAACAGATCGCGAACCATGTCAGGATCATACTACTTTAAGACAAATAAGGTACTTCTGTCTAACTACTTTAATAGCCGTGTGGCGGGTGCTAATAACGAATACTTAGCTTCTTCCGCTTCACGCAAGCTAGAAAACCCCCTTTGCGTACCTTTTGTGAAACTGACTTTGTCTCGATTGGGGCGTGTCACAAAGGCAAGCGAAGAAAAACGTATTTGGGGAGATATCGAGCCTAGGTTTGGGGGAGGGGGGGTCAATAAAGAGGTCCTTTTCCTCTTTCTCATTATTAGACACGTAATTCAGATAGTGCCATTTTTGGGATAACCATCGACTGGGATTTAGACCCCGATCGTCGGGACACTCATACTAAACAAGCATAACAGCGCTTGAAGTCAGCTGAGGGGGAACATAGTTTGAGTTTCCATAGTCTCACGTGTTTTGTAAAGGGTTAGCCGAGGTTGTATGAAAGTAAAATAAGAATGTCTCTGTATCCTTTACGTCATTGTAAAATCCATTTCGTTGTTTTTCAGTTTTAAAATACGATTCACGTTAACAAGAAGGACATTGGATAGCTGGACAGCATGTGTGCTACGGATATCTCCTGAGTTCGTGCAATTTCATTGTTTTTGAAGACGAACTATAGTGATATCTTAATAATTTCTCCCCACCTGTAGTGTAAAAACCCACATATAAGAATCTAGAATTTTCGAGGTCAGGCTGAACAGGTTCTTATATTTTAGGGTAGTTTTTTACAGTTCAGGCTGATTAGGTTCTTAAAAGGTTCTTATTTTTCAGAGGTTGTCATAGGGTAGCCATTGGCAAAAAGATTAGAAATATTGTACTACTGAATACATAATGGCAAACAATCAAGGTCCAAGAAGAACATCAACACATTTCTATATTTTTTAAAATAAGATATTAAGATTTTAAATCGTCTATATTGCAAGGTAGCTTTTTGGAAAACATACTTCTAGTGAAAATCCAAAAAAATGTAAATCAAAGAAAACATAACCTTTTGTCAAAAGTTTCTCACACAATTAAAATCGAGAGTTTGTTTTGTATAAGAATCTATTTTTCTTGCCAGTTTGATCACGTTCTTATAATTTTTGGGTATGTAAATGCCAAATTTCAGCCTGTAGGTTCTTAAATCACTAGGCTCTTATATTAAGGTTTTCACTGTAATAGTGAATTTTACGGCCTTAAAGGTGAGGACAAAAAAGGTTTAGTTTTAGGTTGCTTTTTATAATACACTATACAATGTAGGTCGTGCTATACCCGATATGGACAATAGCTATTTCAGAAACAAAGTTTCCATAATAAGGATTCCCAAGCTCATTTTTATTTATTTATTTTGTTTAAAAATTGTGTTCAACTGTACATAGCAAATAACTCTTAACGTGAAACTTACTAAGTCCTACATTCGTAATAGGTAAATTTCCCGCAAAACGTAATTTTTATATGTTGGAGTGTTTAATTAACTTCAGAAAGATTAAAAATAATTCCATTTTAGATTCTTGATAATGATGTTGAATAACGTTACTTTTAATTTTTCTCAGAGTAGATTTGTTCTCTCAACCCTACACCTCTATTATGAATTAGCATTTGTGGAAACTTTAACTATATAAACGAAAACTTTCCTGCTCTTTCGAAACACCAAATTGCCGCATTAAAATGATACACGTAAACATATACATGAAATTTAAAATATTTACTATAAGTATAATATATGATAACATTGTAATGGATATTTACCTCTTTAGTCTTTTTACAATTGATCACCGCTAATACTTTTTGTAACAAAACAAGGAAATACAATACTATATGTCTTTGGTCGTTTAATCATTGAAAGACGGTAAAAATTATATTTGAATTGACAGAGAAAACCAACCTCGTTCCAGGGTTCTCTCCTATCTGTGCATAGGAGACGGGTAGTAGAGAGAACCTCGGAACGAGGTTGTGAGAAAACACGATGTTTGGCTGCATTTTGGAAAAATCAGCAGCATAGGACAATAATAAACTTGCATTAATTGCCCACGTTGGATATGTTAAAATTCTATTATGACTCCGAGGCTTAAGGGACAAAATTGCAAATTTTCACGACTCCATTGTCTCGCAATTCCCAGAAGAGACTTGAGCATAAAGAAATCCAAACCTCAGGGTGAAATGTAGAAAAATGACCAGAAAGCCTCGGAGTCATCTTAGTTTCCACCGTTGCATCAAAATAAAGGCCCCCTTACACCCCGGCACGTTTTCGTCCAACTTGCAAACAAAGTCCCAATCAAATATTTCCTATAACACGAGAAAAATGCGGCGTTCTGGCAACCGTTGCCAAAAGAAGAAATTGGGTTATCGTGTCGTGTAAACGAAAACGCAGCAAGAGGCGTTGTTGAAACTTTTCATGCAATCAGGGCCCAACAAAACTGCGAGACAAGTACGGCGAGAGGAGGCTACTGTCAAAAACGAAGTCTTCAAAGCTACGGTAAAACGGGTAACGTGCAACTTCTTTTGCAAAATTGATACGAAACAAGTTGAAATACTACGTTGGGCCCTTTACCACCTCTGTCTTGCAACAAATCAGGTTGCTGCAATTTGCGCGAATACGGACTTTTGATTGGATAAAATTACGCAATTGTAACGTCACTTGCTAAAAAACAAGTTTGCCTTGGGCCGGTAAACGCGCAACATGTACAGATTTTAATGCAAAAAAAAGACCTACTCTGTACTTTCTGCAACAACCTTATTAATTTTATTGCAAGACAAGTTTGATTGATGAGTGGTGAAACGCGCAACGCTGCTTTTAACTGCCCACCTACCCCTCCCCTAAGCCAACATTAACACTTACTTCTCGTTTACGGCAAAATGTTGGCTTAGGGGAGGGGTAGGCGAGTAGTTTCCCAGAAACCTAAACTGATCCAAAACCTCCACCCTGCGAGCAGAGCCTCCTTTTGTCTTCTTGAGTGAGAAGAAGAAAAGGATGCTCCGCCTGAATAACCTTTGAAGTCGCCCCAGCCCGAACTTCTTCACTAGTCAATCTTGTTCTCTTTCGTCAAATTGTTTTTTTCGAGTGTGTGCATCCGTTTATTGATAAACCGATGGTCGTAAGCGAGCTAGTCAGTTCTGGCCCATCTCTTTAAGTCACGCAACGTCGGGATTGCGTGACATAGAGAGACAGGGGCCGGAACTGGACTTAAACCGAGCCCGCTGAAGCAAGCACATGGCTATTAGGCCTGGGTTTGAAACTTTCTCCTAGCAACATGCAGCGCATGCTCAACAAAGGTCTAATGCGATTTATGCAGAGTCTTTCTCGAGTACGCCAGAATTGAACAAACCAAAGAAGGCCCCGCTGGCAACGTGAAAAACAACAAGAACAAAGCAAAAAGAAAAATGCAATACAATCATATTTAGCGCTAATTTTCCGGGCCACAATCCATCATATCCTGTTCTCCTACAGCATTCTCCTCCTCTTCGTTGCCAAATTTCTCCTCCCTGTCTTTAAGTAATTCTATTTCCAAGTTAGAGCTCTCGTACTCAAAATAACTGGCTATGTGGTGCTGTCAAATGAAACACGAATGATTAGATCGATGAAGGAAGTGAAAAAAAGCAAATAAAATGAGAGAAGGAAACGATCATTTGCCCGCGAACCAAAGTCGGGTCAATAGCGAGCTTTTTCCTGTTCATGACAAAGCCTTATCGGGTGACAGCATTTTACTGTGCAATAATGGCTGTGCTACAGTAGACGGCAAAAACAATCCACACGACAAATTTTTACGACCTTGGCAACAAATGGGTTACGCAGAGTACTGTTTTTGATAAATGAGCGACTTTTGAGTGTTTCCACGTCAGTGTAATAATGGCTAGATGTGAGTGTGAGGTGTCCAGATTGAAGATGATAATGTCCTGTATTAATTCTTTAGTATTCCGTTCCAGTAAAAGGTTCATTTTTGTACTATGTCCATGTCTGTGTAAGTGAATCAGTCTGTCCGTCCGTCCGTAAAGATATTTCTTTTGTCCTCCCAGCGAAAGGCGTTAAAGCTTAACCTTCGGATCCGAAGGTACCGGGTTCGATAACTGCTACCACCCTTTTTTCCCCGACGAATTTAATAGACTTTTTTTTATAAGCCTAACAATTTAATATTATAAAAGTACATTAATCATTTCGAAGATAAATCGATTAAAAGAAATAAATTTGTAAGAAGTTAGTTAGTCACAGTCAAGATCAGCGTTCGATCGATACTCGATGGCGCCTTTTCTTTTCGAGAATTTTGCTAAAGCTGCAGAGACTGAGAGAGTTGGGGGGAGTAAAAAAATTATCCCAAGGGACAGGGAAGGGAAACATTGGCATAGAGTGTCTGCGACGCAGACTAGCTCTGCAGAGTAACGAAGACATTAATTCATCCGTGCTATAACGTTTCTACCACGGCTTCATCCTCATAAAGGCCCATTTCATTTGACCCCACAGGCAGTGGAGAGGTTCGAAGGGTATAAAAAAATACACCTTATTCACGATACCCGCGATCTTTGCATTGCACGCGTATACGGACTAATGGGATAAAAGAATTGTCGCTTGGTGGGAGGGGGGTGGTGGAAGTGGTCATTGTTATTTTACATGATCTCATAGTGAGCAATAATGACTTGTCGAACCTCGAACTGTCCTTTTTGCAAAAACTAACAATTGTCGTTGTCACGTTTTGATGGAACAAACAAACTCGACCACGTTTACTCGTTTTGACAAATTTTAACCGTCGTTTGCACCCTTGAGTACCACGTGACATCGCTTTTATCCCTTCATCCCGAAGGCGCGTGCCAAGTTGGCGAGCATCGCAGGGAATCCACTCGCTAGTAGCTTAACTCGGATTTGAGGCCTGAAGCAATTCCTGAGATGCTACTAAATGTCACTGGTGCTAAAACACGAGAGTTTGACTTCGCATGCTAATTCCTTCCCACCCTCTTGCGCTATGTCACTGATATATATTTTTATTATATGCATACTGAGAAATACTCACCAAAAAGCTATGTCGTAAATTTTCGTACGCAAATTAGTTCTAGCCAATCAGAGGAGCCAACGATGGTTTTCACACGTGAAAAAAATAATACGTCCAATCAAAATCGCGAACGATGTTTTTTCACGTGTGAGAAAAATGACACGTCCAATCAGAAGCCACAGACGTGTGTGAGTTTCGCGCCAAAATTCCCGCCTTTTATTGCAGCTTGCAGCGCTACTTCACACACATTCAACGAGAAAAGTTTTACTCAAAGAGATTTTCAAGCTAAAAAAGTGAAAAACATTTCGGAAATGGAGTGGAATAGTTTCGTTTGTTTCACTGTCGATAAAGAAAACGGTAGAGAGCAAGCGAAAAAACAGCGGAAAGGGAAAAAGAGAACGAGACGTAAGCTTTTGTTGTGCTTTTTGTCGGAGCTACTTTGCCTTTCATTTAAGCTTCAGGTTATATTGAAACCGGCCATTTTACTTAAATTCACTCATTTTCAGTTGTGCATTGAGAACAAACAGTTAAGATTACTTATAATTCTTGGATTACCTCATATCCTTACCGTCATTTATGTTTTTAACAAACGTTTTTACTAAAAAGCTGATACTTCGTTTTCGTTGTTATTTTGCGGTAAGTGTGTAGCGGCAAATTTTAGCATTTTGAAATATTTAAAATAAAAAGGCCGCCAAAGTGATGAATGTCTCGGTATGTGTATGATAAACACAATACCACATGGAACGTGCTTTGTACGGTATTTACGCACGAGTTGTTGACGTATCAGAAATCTTACTCGTTCGCTGCCCTCACTCGTTCGATTTCTGATACGTCAACAACTCGTGCGTAAATACCGTACGCCAGCACTTTCCATGAAGTATTCTCTATATACACCATACGTCCTGGACAGGCCAGATTTGAACCCTGAACTACAGATGGCTAGTCCAAAGTGATAAGGGAGCGCTGCTATTACTTAGATTCTTTGCTTGTAGCTCCACTGAGCGAGGGTCCCGTGAATTCCCTGTATTTTGGTTTCAGTATTAATTGCAGCGGGTGGGGATAGACGTAACACTGATACTAAGACTCGAACATTACACAACTTAGGCGCCGAATCTTAGTTGCTAAGGTTTTATTCCGAAGGGACGATCGATTTGGGCGATCAAACCCACCCTAAAAGAATACCAGTCGGTGCAAAATGCCGTGAACTGTCGGAAGAAGTGACAACCTTTATCTATTTTAACGTTGGGAACAAACTGATTAAAACGCCACTTGTCTGCCGTATTAGCCTTCGGTCAGTACCCTTTTGATTTTTGTGATTTTTTTTTACTTACTATGTACATACGTGAATGTCGACATGAGGTGAGATCGAGTGGAAAGACGTTTCTACAAGAAGACGTACTTATTTTTAAGTTAGAAAAAGGGAATAAGGATCTTATTTTAAAAGTTCGGGCTACATACCTCTCTTGATGGTTTAATACACTGCGCCATGTAAGCCAGTCGAAGAAGTGTCCTCACTAAGAGATCTTTCACCTGAAGAAATAACAGAGTTTATGGGTGACGTTTTCCACGAAGAAACATATTAAGTAATAATACAGGATGCATGTTTTCTTTCTCTCTTACTTTAGTGCTACTTTACCTTGGTTCTGTTCATGAATGCGGCCCTCGGATCTTTGATGTCTCCATTCAATGACCTTAGCTTGTTCGTTAACTTCTCAAGTGGTGCCTTTACGTGGGAAAAAATAACAGTGAATTGTATTAATAGACTTTTCCACGGTTTTTTCAACTTTTGCCATGAGCAAGGTAGGGTAAACCCGTCAACACCACCTTAAAGAGCGTCTTAAAATTAGTAAGACTGTCAAGTTTAAAAGTGATACGTCTTAAGAGAGTGAAGATATAGCTTCGCATAGTTGCGAAATTTACAGACGTTTGTATGGTGGGCGCAAGTTTGCCCCCCCCCCCCTCCCCACCACCACCATACAAACGTCCGTAAAATTTCGCGACTTTGAGAAGTTACATCTTCGTAAGTTTGCCACAAATCAATTTCAAACTTGGTAATCGTATTAATTTAAAGGCGCTCTTTCCAGTGGAGTCGACGGATTTTCCCTAACTTAACCATGTGAAGAGCTGGGAAAAAAAAACCGTGCAAGGGTCTATTCATCAAATCAGAGGTTATCTTTGTGGTTGCTATCCTGGATTCCACAATCCTGACGTCCATAAGAGCCGACAGAAAGCCGAATATTTTTCGAAGTTGAAGTTTTGTAAGTGGATTCCCAACTCGTAAGCGGTTTGTAACAGGTGTTAAAACGACATCTTGTATAGAGCAAATGTTACAAAAACGACGGATTATGCTCGGATATTATTCGAGTTGCATTTGACAATGATTACTAACACTTTGCTTCCTTTCCTAAACAGATCCCATTTACGCGCGTCAACTCACGCAGCGTATTATTGAGTCAGTCTGCATTCAAAAATGGAGATTTCTACATTGTAGCACTTTACTAAGCAAAAAAAATATATATAGTTAAGAATGTCATTTTTTCAACCGTTTAAGCTCATATCTTCTCTCAATCTAAAACTACGTTTAACTTTTTAAATAGCCTAATTCCAGTAGCTTCAAAGAAGTAATGCCGATAGTAGGGATTTGTAGCTGAAAAGGGTAACTACTATAATGCGAACGCAGCGGTTGTTCCAGTTGTCGCTAATCTAGTAACATTTCGGGCGGAGAGAAGCGACACCCAGAAATACGTCTGCGCTTAGAAGGCTAAGTGTATAAGTAGAAAAAAAGCTGTAGCCACATCCACTCGCTCAGGTAGCTATCTTTGACGTAAACGCTACAACTTCCATGATAGGAGTTTACAAATAATATTTAAGTTCTTAGGGTGACGAGCGCGCTCAATGTATTGTTGTACAATCCTTTTATTTATACGGGTAGTTACTGGTTTTACCCTTCGCGATCAAGCTGTACTGAGAGAAAGAGGGAGTGAACGAATCACTTAGCAATGAAAAAGTATACATCACCATATACTAGAAATGACAGGATGAAAAGAAATTCACAATAAAGAGACTGTGGAAGACAAAAGGAACAGGACAGGAGAGGGAGAAGGGGTTCCGCCTCACATTTACCCTCCCTCAATCATCCCGCTCGTCTTAATGCCCCCGCCCCCCCCCCCGCTTTGGATGGCTCCACCAGCCTCTCCACTAGGCCAACATTTTTCTCTAAGTGAAAAGTAAGTGTAAATGTTGGCCTAGGGGAGGGGTAGCTTGGCAGTTTCCCAGAAATGTATAATGATCCGAAATGGCCATTACCCTCTCCTTTGGTGGTAGGTCTTCACTTCCCACTGCAAGGCTCAACAGTGAAATGATGGTGTGCAACAGAAAATAGTCTGAATCCTCCTTCGGTTTTATTTGTTCTACAAGTTTTACAAGGCTTGAAACCTGCATCAAAATAGACAAATAATAAACTATATCAGTACAACATTACCCTGGCAGTGCAATCATCAATTTACTAGCAGTAGTTGTACTAGCACTCTCACTTTGGCCAACTACATGTACTTTCTAACAGTGCTATAGCTAGTCGCACAAAAGGGTCCAAGAGACCTTTCCGTCAATGGCAGATGTTCACCGTAGTATACCCAATGTTACAAGTAGCAGTCAGGCTACATGTACCTTACACGCTGTACATCACGCTTACTGGAACATTTTCCAGCCATGGTGAGATGAATTTAAATCTAAAAAATTGCTTGCCTTTGTACAAGCTGTTGCTGAAGTTTCCCTTTTTCATTAACACTGACATTTACTTGACATCGGCAATAATTTCTCGCAAAGCGAGGGCACGACGCAGCCTCGCGTACGCGAGTTTGTAATCTTGTCGCGCACGAAGCGCGCGAGAAGCGCGTGGGCCCCGCATGGTCTTAGCGGCATGCAAAGTCGGTCGTCTATCGGTAAATAACCAGCAATTTTGCTTAAATGGGGCCGAGTTGTTCAAAGCTGGGTTAAGATAACCCAGGATTAGTGCGAGATTTAAATTCAGATATGAAAGCTTAAAAATCATTTCAGTTTTAATTCTTTTTGTCGACAAGTTGCTTATTGAAAACTTTAAAAATAACAGAGAAAATTATTCGAGAAAATGCTTTCAAACACAAGAAAAAGAAACCCGGGTTAAATTTAACCTCGGGTTAAGCGTTAATCGGCCTTCGAACAACTGGGCCCAGAACAGCAAACGCAACAACTCTGGATTCAACAAGTGGTTGCAAATCCGTGACGGGGAAGATTTACCACCGACACTCTCCTGGAGCAAGAACGCCAAACTGAAATTCACTGTAAGCAACGAAGAAGACGATGACAGCAAGAAACCCCTCGGCAGAGAGAATATCGCTTTGCAAAGCGAAGAAGAAGCCGTCAACAAGAGACAGAGGACACTTACAGACAGCTAGTGTACAGGGCAGCGACAAAATACCGCAATTACAATGCCACCGTTCGCAAAGAAAGCGATCAGGAGAGGCAATGCTTACTGGAGGTTTACAGTCAAAATTAAGCAACGATAGGTAGCAAAAATTACACGATTTGTTAAATACACGTGAGCGATATCTTGCCAACGGACTGAGCTGAGGATAGACGATCAGCCATTACACCATGACCAACAATGGGTTCAAAAAGTGATCCTTTACAGTAAGCTTACTACACTCTTTTTTTAATCATAATATTATAATTATAAGAATCTTGTTTTTCGGACCCAGGCTGAATATTCTTATTTTCCTGTCGATTTTAGGTTGGAAATATTCTTAAATTATTCTAAATTCTAAATTATAGCTAATGGCATTTCGGCTTTACAATAAATAGGGGTCTCATTGACCAGTGTTCTTGCCGTTTAGTGAAAGGAATAATTTTCTACGGTTGACTTAAAAACATAAATTTTACTGTATTTACAGATTTTCAAACACAAAATTGAGTCCTTTTCAAATTCTCAGCCTCAGGTTTATTCTTAAAAATTAATATTCTTAAAATTTTATTAATTTCAGCCTCAATATCCTTATAAAATAATTCTTATCGGAAAAAGAAGTATATAGACAGTCTAGAGGTTCTCGTGAGGATCTTCGATACACACATTTCTAGTATAATAATTATTATTGCTGCCCCCCTAAAGCGTCTATCAGGCAGCACTTTCCCCATGCTCTCCAGCACCTTTTAGGTCCCTACATTATCAGTTTTACTACACCCTTTATTTTTACCTCAACAGTGTCTGGTACAGCTACATCACATCTTTCATCATCAGTGCGTCTACCAGTTTCTTGTTGTTGACCAAATTTCGGCACAAGCCAATGTAGCAGAGTCACGCCCAGAAGACGTTGAAGTTGGATGCCGCGGACTGAAGGAGGCTGGATTTGCACAAGGTGCAACAGGTTTCTATGGTCCGTACTCAGTTTTGCCATGACTCTGCACAATTCTTTAATCTGAAAGTTGTAACATGTACTAAGATAATATACGAGTGCAAGTAGTTTCCTCTATTCTCCGACACAAACAAACTATTCTGCCATGACCACTTCGGGGCCCTGAGCTTAAATCTTATGCAACATTTGTAAATTAATATTGTAGCCCACTTGATTACTTTCTGCCAGTTGGGTTTCCTAACTTTCTCCTCCCGACTTAAATATAGATTTTTGTTTTTGCTATTGTTTTTGTGTTAACTCTTGTGTTTTATCAAACCGAAGTTGAAATTATCACAAAATATCTCAAATTAGGTAGTAGTTGTGATTCACTGGCAAGAGAACTTTTGAAACGTCCAATTCAATCAGTAATCATGTATAATTAAACAAATCAGACTCTTGCTATGCTATCATCTAATTTTGTTTAATCACTCAAAGGAATGCTAACTGAATCGAATTTTCAATTCACTCAGTCCTGTGACCATTATAAACAATGAAGAGGCTTAACCCTTTAAGCCTCAACAGTGATCAGCACGAAATTTCTCCCTGTAATACCAAAGCTATATGAAACAGAGTGGTCATGAGAATTGAGGACATGATCACAGTAGATGAATCGAATTGTTGCTTCAGCAAATTCTCCCCACTACTTCTATTGAAAACGTATAAGGGCTGGTCATTTATTACCATCTTGCGGAGGGTCATTTAAAAAATTTTGGTTGGTTTTGGAGTCATTTTCAGAAAAGGAAGCATTATATGGGGAGGAAGGTCCTTTAAACACATTTCAGGAAAGTAGTGCAAAGCAGTAATGAGTGTGGAAAAAAATTGAAATTGAATGTAACAGCCGTAAATAAGACGGATCTTTATATAAATACTGTAGATAAAGTATGTGGCTAACTTCGGTACGATTTGTAGTTAGAATATTTCTAGTTTCCACAGCAATCAGATGGGAGGGGCGGGGGGAGCACTTTCACAACATGTTAAATTTATGTGGGGAATTTCTAAAAATCTACAATAACATGAATTGGGGGATATTGGTTTAAAAATCTTCTAAGCATTTTCAAAATGGCCTGCCCCCATCACAGGTACATTGTAATAAACAACCAGCCCCACAGGGACAACAAAATTAAATTCAAATTTGAATTTTGATACTAGGGTGTAAAGGCTTAATGTCAAACCTCATCAGGCCACTGCATCTCTCCAAAACAGTTCAGCACAGCTGCCAGGCACATCTCAATATCAAACACCACTGTCTGAAGCCTAACATCCAATGCTAAACGACACAACAACACTGCAAGGTTTTGCAGCTCCTGGACTACATAACAACGAGGACACTTTTGAAGACAATGTGTGAGAAACTGCACAAGATGCATTATGTTCACAAGAGGAAAGCGTTCAGTCTGGGGTTTGCCACTGCCAGTCACGTCTTCCATGTCTTCAGAGGGTGAATCTGACAAAATTTCCTTGATGTTTAGTTGGGTAACAAGATCTCCAGGAAAGAGTCTAGGGACCCTTGCACCTAATGAAAGTAATTCTTTTATAACTTTCTTGATACTTGGCACCCATAATGAGCCTCTTGGGTCTTGGGGAATATCTTCTCGGTTCTGAAAGTGCAGATTCACAGTTAGCCTGTGCCACAGACGAAACTAAACTCTGGTTAAGAGAAATAGTGCCAAAATCCCTGTCCTGGGTCTTTACCTGTATACCAGGATTTGAGTACATGCCATGATTGGCCTGTTTAAAATGCCATTGTCAAATTTGCCATTTAAGGTGAAAGGAAATTCAAAATGCTCTCCTGGTAATTCGTTGAGTCCGCTGGGGGCCTAGAACTAGGATATTGGCCCTGCTTTGCAGACGTTACTAACCGAGGTTAAATAACGTTTGCGATGCAGGCTAACAGTTTGATGATGATGAAACGGCAGATATTAATGAAATCAATTAAACCTCTTATACTCTTGGACCTTTTCAGAAAATTTTTTTTTTAACTCAAATCTGTTCTTACCCACAGTTTAACCCTTGAAGTTTTAACATCCTGTAAACAAACCCCTGTCACTGAGTCTTACAGTAAGGAAACAATTATCGGTGGAGATAATGTCTTGTTATTGGATCAAGTATTAAAGGACTTAAAATCCTCATTGTCAACATGCTATTTAAACTAAAACCTTTTTTTATTAATCAGTAACTCACACAGTGTGGTCTTTAGATTTTCATCCACTGATTATTCTTACCTTGCTTACATGCACATTCAGGACCCATCCATCACATTGGCCAGTAATTAACCATGCAATAAGTAAATTGAAAAATAAAGAATTGAAATTTTATTTTAGGGATGGTTTGTCATCCACACACAGTAGTGTTGTTATCTGCCATTCATGATCAAATCAGTATTTGCCAAAAATAATTATTTCTAATTAACAGTGTGATAGTGATTATTGTTGTTGTTGTTAATGTTAATGTTAACGTCTTTGGTATTGTTGTTGTTGTTGTTTTTTATGGAAAGTTGAAAACCAGACCAGGGACGGATCTAGGAGGAAGGGTGCAGGGGGTGTGCACCCCCCCCCCCTGAAATGACCTGCGGTTTTCTAATACAACTGGTATTCTGCAAAAAAAAAATGTGGTTTATTGGTGTTGAAGTAGAGCAAGAGACGAGTGCACCCCCTCCTGAAAAAAATCCTGGATCCGCCCCTGCAGAGTACCTGGGGAAAAAAACCCTTAGAGGAGGGGCAAGAACTAACAGCAAACTCAACCCATGGAAAAAAAATTGCATTGCTTCTGTGATTCAAACTCAGGTCATGTTAGTCGGTGACAAGTGCTTAACCACCATACCACTATTGCTCCCAAAAATGGTACCATCAACCTTGGTATAAACACTACATGAATTCTACAGCCTCGGCATGCAGCATACTTTTGGTTAAATCTCAAGATTATTTAAGTAGCCTAACTGACCTTTAAATACGACACGGTCAAACATGAACTTACCTCAGTAGCTGTTTCAACCATCACCCACATGACTTGAAAAGTTGAACTAATCACATGCTGATCTTGGTGTCGGCACATGACCTGAAACAACCACTCAGATACCTCTGATGGACAGGGCCAGTCTAGATAATGTTGCAATATCCATCCTCCACAGATTAACTCTTGCAGATCAGCATCTGAGCCAGACACCACCTTTGCTTCAAAAGAGGAATTCTCAGGATGAGGGAGCATTGATAGACGAGGAAAGTCTTGTGACTGAAAAACAAAAGAACATCTATTAAGATAACAAAATTGCATGTACAGTATAAATTGCCCGGACATACATGTACATTGTACTGTGTGCATGTGACACTCAGATTTTATCGCCAGCCCAAGCAGTACATATCCGTAGCCAGTGAAGTGTGTGTGATTGGCAAGCTAATCCTCCATAGCACCAGAATTGTAATACCTAACAAGTTGAGACCATGAGTCCTTACGCTGGCTCATGAATGGCATTCCGGTATTGTCAGTATGAAGCAGAGGTTGTGATCAAAAGTACAGTGGCTCGGGACAGACAAAGAGACAGAAAGATCCTGCTCACCCTGAGCCAATCGGGTCAACCCCCTTACCACAAGGTCCACGGCAAGACTTGGCTCTGGATTTATTAGGTCCTTTTCCCGTCAGGTGTCTCCATGTAAGCTGTGGTTAACTATTTCAGCATGCGTTCCACGACATCTGATAAGATCATTGAGAGACTGGAGAGAATCTTCATGATTCATGTTTTACCACCATCAGTAACCAGTGACAATGGGCCTCAGTTTGTTTCAAGTATGTTCGAAAGATATTTGGAAGAATGTGGTATCGAGCACAGCAAGACCATGCCTTTATGGCCCCAAACAAATGGTGAGATGGAAAGGAAGAACTGATCTCTTTTGAAAAGGTTGGGGAGTGCACAAGCCGAGGGCAAACAGTGGAAGGAAGACATTCACAAATACTTGATAGCATACAGATCAACTCCTAACACCACCACCCGAGTGAGTCCAGCTGAACTTCTGTTTGGAAGGAAAAGCCAGACCAACTTACCTGAATTCCATGAAGACCGTTTACTGAGTGGAGGGGGGCTTAATAAACGGAGGGGGAGGTTTTTTGACTTTCTTCCCCTGAAAAGTGGGGGGGGGGAGGCTTAACAGAGGGGGGGGGCTTAATAGAGTATTTAAGGTATAAACTGCACATCATCCCTTCAATTTTTTTTTTATTTTAAAGACCTTACTGTGACATAAGGATGAAACATTGGAAAGATGTCCTCCCCTGGTAGGTCCTCAGTAAAGTCATGAACATCCACCAGAAACTTCTTGATGTCTTTTGGTAGAGTGCAGTCCTTGAGGTCTCGTCCATCTAAATAAATTCAAAATTGAAAATTTCTCAATGTTCTCACACAAATGACATGACTACAGTTGTTGTCTGACTGTTAATAGAGAGCTTAAGCAACAACAATGATGACAGCAGCAAACTTTTTAAAAAAAAAAAAGTGACCTCATACTGTTTCAACATTCATCCCATCTTATTCTATGTCATTCAATTTGTCAAATATTGGGCAAGTGTTCTGGATTTTAATTCTAAAGGACTGACTAAGTTTAAAAATGAATGAACAAGGAAATTGTTGTCTTGGAAAGTCTTTACAAAACATGCCGTGTCATTTTTTTTTTTGCTTAAGCTGACATTTTAAGTAAGAAAAATCCGTATTTTGGAAAGCCTCTTTTTTGCAAAACAAGAACTGATTACGCAAGCAAGACTTTGAGTACAACATTTCACGACTGGTGAGAATTTCTCCTTTAATTAGTCCCATAACAAAGAGTTTAGCATTTTTTCTTGGGAAAGTTAATATATAAAAGCAATAGAAAATTTTTTTCCTATATTTGCATAGCCTGATATAAACACTCGAGGGGTTGGGAGAATTCTCAACTGTTATGCAAACCCTTGACTTTGTCTCGGGATTACATAACTGTCAAGAATTCTCCAAACCCCTCGAGTGTTTATATCAAGCGACGTAAACATGCAATACATTTTCTATTGCTTAAGCATAGTGCTCCTTTGGCATGGACCCTTTATACCAATATTTTTTATACAAATAATCTTTAACCCAATTGCACCTGAACTACCCTTTAACTCATCCCTTGTAGAATGTTCCCATGGTCATTGACAACCTTAACACCTAATTTGCAGCGTTCCAGCCAGAGTGCGCCATTGTGTGAACCTCACAAAAGAGCGAGAGATGACCCCCACCAAAACCGTTCAAGGGCAGTTATGGCCCTTTCCTCCTTTAATTCCCTGGGCTTAAAAATGTCTCTGTTACTTCAACTACAATAATTTTCCAATAAAACACAATTTTTAATCTATAGAACAACGACTCCGTACCGTTATACACAACATGAAAATCAATTGATGAATCTTCTTGAGTTTACCTGATTTACCGTGAGTGGTCTGGAGACCACTGAGCCTCGACTTGGCTTTTGTTATATCACAGGAGCTGATGGGTATCCATCATGGCGTCTCGAAAAAGGACGAACCTGACAAACGCATTTTCGAGGTCTATCGAAAGTTTTTTCTCCGTAAGTAGCAAAAAAGTGGATAGAGGCGAAGCAGTTCAGAAGAAGCAAAAGGAAGCAGATCTTGACAGCGAAGTGGAAAATGAGGTGAAAAAAATTACTAACTATTTTTATTGCATACATTCTGATTATACTCTTTGCTTTATTACCGAGGATTTCCTCTATTGTGCATGAAGTTTAAATTTGAGTTTGGGAGCACTTGTGCTACCAGATGTAAATTTTTACGTGCACTGCCGAAATTTTAGGCGTACAGCTGAAAATTTAAGGAGCACAGCTTATAATGTTGGGAGCGTCTATTTCAAAAGAAAAAGTAAAAAGCTTAACAGTGCCACGTTTATTTGTCATCTTCAGTTTGTTACTTTTACTTCAGTCCTGTGATTGATAAAACACAGCCGATTTGCAATGAAGTAATACTTTGTGATTTTTAATACTAATTTCTCTTTTTGAAAAACAATTCAAAACTGACAACGAGTGTGTTGAACGAGAATGAAAATTAATCTTTAACCCATTCGCTCCTGGAGATTTTGCCGAAAAACACGTTTTGAAGCTAGTCGAGTGGTTTTCTGGTCACTGTCGTGCTATAAAGAGCTAAAACTTACCACAAACCGGTCTACAGGTCGTACACTTGGCGGCCTTCTGATCCAGATGCAAAACACCAGCTTGCAAAGTTCGGGCATGCGCAGAAAGCAAAATTTTGAGATAGTTTTTGGGTTTAAAAGTGACACAGTAGGTCTTGACTTATACTTTTCTCTTTTTCTCCTCCCTTCTTTTTTCGCTTTTCTTGCCTCATTTTTTTTTTCTCTTGCTGGGCATTTAGTAGGCTTCATTTTGGTGGGAAGAGTTTTTAGGAAAGCTTTTAGGATCTTAGGATTAGGTGAGAGGAAAGGTAGGTGGGTAATGGAACAAGATTTTCATGGAGATTTTCAGGTCAATGTCACATGGTTTTTTGCTTCTTTCTCCGGTGTCCTTGACTGAATTGTATTCATTCTGGTATGGTTTGAAAGATCTCTTCACTCTACACAAGTTAGCGAAGAAAGTTGTCCTTGACCGTTAAAACTGATGACGTTACAAAGGGTAGAAAGGACCTGGATCTGCACGGGCGGTTACAGTCGGTTCAGGGGCGAATGGGTTAATGAATTTGTTAAATGCGCAATGACTCACATGTAACTGGAATACGACTTAGAAAACTTTCTTACCTGGAAAAAAAGGCTCTTAATCTGCACTGTTTTTGTTTTGATGGGCGTTAAAACTGAACGTTCGACATGATTGTCCATTGCGCAAAAAGTACGTGTTTCGTTCGTAGCATATATTTTCATGTGTCAGCGGTGTTTATTACAAAACAGAAGAGTCTGGGATGGAGTAAAACATCGAAATGAAAAAGAACATTCAAGTTTGTTGAATCCATTGGGAGAAAAGACCAATTAAACATACACGGTCTTTCTAGTTCGAGTTCGTAAGTATAGTCGGATGTAAGTCAGTCGCACTGTGCTTTGGGTTTTACAGCACACAGGTGCGATTACACATGAATTTTGAGGTGCACAACAAAAAATCCAGTCGCATATGTGACCAGTTAGTCGCTAACTTTGAGCCCTGAAGGTATATATAAACAGACATAAAAACAGGCGAAAATCGTGGAAAGGAACTCAGCAACGTGTGAATGAATTTTTCACCAACTGGCGGCCAAAAACCTGAATGTCAATGCAGTACAATGATCTATTGCCAGCATAATTTGGTATTCCATGGGCAAAAAAAAATTATGTATTCATTATTTCACTGGCCAAAAGCGGGGTTTGTTCGGGCTAAAAAATATTTGGCCAGTCACCATGACCGGCAACCTGCTGTCTGTTATTTTGAGCCCTGCAATAATGTCCAGCAAAAAAACAAAAACAAAAAACAAACAAAAAAATGGGAGAAGAAAAGCAACCTAAACAGGAAGTAGACAAAGTGAAAAAGGTATTAGTAGAGGAGGTGTGGCAGTGTCACTTTTAAACCAAAAAACTATGTTGAAGTTTCACCTAAAGCTGTGAAAGTCCCAAAAGCACAGAGGCCACAATTTAGGATCAGGAGGAGAAGGCTCCATTATTTAAACAAGAGCACTATTTGGGCAGTTTTGGATCTTTGGTGACTGGAAAAAAGCTGTGCTAGCTTCAAATGGTGTTTTTCAGAAATATATCCTAGGGCAAATCACAAAACATAATTATGAATATGTACTGGTCTTTACCATCAGTGAGTTCCTCCTCCGATTCAATATCACTAAATGAGCTCGGTACTTGCATTTGAGCAATGCCCCCTTTCTCTAGTCCTCTCTGCAACTCTGCTTCCATTTCAGCAAGCTCGGCATCTTTCTCTTTTCGTTTTACCTTCTCCTTTATTAGCTTTTCAAAGGAAAGTTTGTATTTGGTTTTATCTTCTTTTACTACATCCTTGATGACTGGGGATGGAGTAGAAAATGCCGGCACAATACCCTTTTCTGGTGTCCTGACATTTGGTTTCAATTGTAGTTTTTCATATAGAAATCTTGGAGGAGTTAAAAGATCATCATCAGACTCAGAGCCTTCAGAAATATCGCCATCACTTGTGGGTACATCACTATCCAAGCGTATCTTATTAAATGGCTTGCTAATATGGTTGCATTCCTTTTCATATTCCTCTTTTTGTAAAAAATCACTATTTTCGTCTTCCTTGCAATCACTTGAAGAATAAGATGCTTCAGGAAGAACACCATAAATGCCGCAAGGCTTGTTGATCTGATTACAACTCTTATCAGATTCTTCCCTTTTTAAATCATGACAATCGTGAACTTGCTCATCCTCCATAACACTGTCACAACTACTTCTCCGGTCTTTGTCAAGATCTTCATTTTCTGACTGTTCTGATGTATTAACATCTGATTCTTCAACCTTTAACATTAATAGATTGTCTATCTGGGCTACAGTTTCATTGCATTCTTTGTTATCAACACCATTGCTACTTTCACCTTTCTGTAACTTGTCAGTCGTTGATTCCTTATGCACATTAGATTCTTTGATTCTCTTCAAGCTGGCATCTAAAAAATCTCCTTTGCTTGTGGCATTGTGTTGGGCTGCGAATGATAGATCTGTTAAACTTTCATGACATGTATCATAATGTGAAATATCAACTTCTTCAGTTGCTGAAAGGAAGGTTTCATCACAGTCCATACCACTGACATCCGCAAGATCACTCCTTGGTAACTGGGTATTGCAATTAATCAAAGCATTCTTACAAATGGCAACATCCCCAATGGGTGTAGAGTTTTGTACCCTCTTTTGGTTACTCAAAGCTGGATTGCTACCATACCCAGCTTTATTTTTGTCTGGACTAGAATGACATGTTTGATTTATTGGTGAGGCTGAGTTGCAGCTTTTTCCTTTGTCATTTTCTGCATTGTCCTTTGACAAAGCATTACATGTACTGTCTTTAGAACTTGTTTTGGAAGTTTGAAATTTCTCAAATAGTGATGTTCTGAATTCCTCTTCCTTTGTAGTTTTCATTTTCACAGGGTTATCCACTGAGGGGTGACTTTGTTTTGTGCCTGAAATAAAATAAACTAAAGTAAGAACAGTAGTCTTTACACTAGAGCCTAAATAAACTAAGAAATATTTCAAGACAAGTATAGTTTAAATTCTTCAAGTAAAAGGAAGCTTAAAACACAACCTATCTTTGTTACTTCAGGTTAACTTAAGGCTATTTTCCCACACAACATAATTAAGGTTGATTGGCATGCTTCACCTTTCTCAAAGCTCAAGAAACCACAGGTTCGCAAAGTCTGTTTTAAGGATGGTTTTGAAGTCACTTGAAACTTTTCTTGAATCGTTTCAATTTTCTGTTTTAATGAGATGCAAAGTAAAATAACTTAAGATTTTTATTTAGGCCTTCACACATGTGTCTTGGTTAAGTAAAACTTAGCAGCTCTTAAGTGTTACTCAACGGCCTAGTGTAAAGACAACCAATGATGATACCATCAGGGTTTGAGCTACATATTCATTGCTAAGGGCCCTTTAGCCTGCAAAGCAAGCATTCCAAATTGAGTTATTGCGAGAAAGTTGGTGAAGACCAAACAAAAATTCATAAATCAGACTACTTAAAACAGGGCTCAAAGTGTAATTTGAGTTTGGTAGCACCTGTGTTACCAGATATAAATTTTTAGGTACACTGCAAAAATTTTAGGCACACAACTGAAATTTTTAGGAGCACAGCTTATAATGTTGGGAGCATCTAGTTCAAAAGAAAAAGTAAAAAGCGCTTAACAGTGCCACGTTTATATGTCATTTTCAGTTTCTTTTATTTTAGTCCCATGATTGACCATTGTGATTTTTAATACTTACATGTATTTCTCTTTTTGACAGTACAGTTGTGACTAAAGAAAACTTACACTTAAAAAAAATTGAAAACTGACAACAATGAGTATGTCGAACGAGAATGAAAATTAATCTTTAATGAATCTGTTAAATGCGCGTTGACTTCAGGGTGCAAAGAAAATCAGTTTTACAGCCTGCCATTCGGGCAAGCTGAAGCTCGCATGTACTAGCCAACAAGTCATTCTTACTAGCCCAAAAACCCTTTTTGACTAGCAGGATTGATTACAATCCTTCTGTAATTTGAATTTCCCCCCAAAACAGCACTTGCCCGTCTGGCAAGTTAAGAACAAAAGTCACTAGCCCGACAGCAAAACCCACTAGCCCTGGGCTATCGGACACGACAATCTTTGCACGCTGGACTTACATGTAACTGGGATATGACTTAAAAACTTTCTTACTTGGAAAAAAGCCTTAAAACTAAACGTTCGACATGATCATCCACAGCGCAAAAAGCACGTGTTTCATTTGTAGCATATTTGCATGTGTCAGCGGCATTTATTACAAAACAGAAGAGTCTGGGATGGAGTCAACATCGACACGGAAATGAATATTAGAGTTTGTGGAATCCATTGCATTGGGAGAAAGGACAAATTAAACATACACAGATGAAAAAAAAAACAATGTAACTTCATTGTATAGAGCCTGGTTGTGCTATTACTTTAGACTGCTTGCAGTCCGCCTTTTCTCTTAAAATCCGTATAGTTCTTATCTCATCCAGCGAGATTGCAAACCACGACATTATTATTACAATAAGGGATAAGACCAGACGAGAAAAGACGGACTGCTGACTCTTTTGTAATAAACAAACCCTCCATCAGCCCAGAAACAGAGTAACCGATTGGTCAATTGCACAGCTGTTGACAGATAATTGACTGGTCTGTGGTGAGATTGCAAGCAACAAAAATTGTCACACGTCGCAACCAACTGCAAACAATACTGCGAACCAAGCAGTAATTTCAATAATAAATTTTTTAAGGATATCTTTCAGAAGGAAACTGCTGTGAATTTCCTCAAGGGAAATGAATTCACAGCAATCTTACCGGATTTAAAGAAAGTGTAATTTTTTCAGTTGTTTCTTCTCGGGCTTACGCCCTCATTTCTCGTGGCTCGCGGCTTTGCCTATCGTGTGCCTAGGTTTCACGTGCAGTAACTTTGCAAAGAAAAATAAGAGACTGCTTGCAGCATTACTTTTACTTTCATTGCTTGAAGCTACTGTTTAAAGTCCTACTAGTTCCAGTACGTAAGTATGGTCAGGTTAGAAAGTAGCGAGGGAAGCAAGTCATTTGCACTGTGCTTTGGATTTTATGGTGCACAGGTGCAAGTACACATGAATTTTTAGGCGCACAACCAAAACTCTAGTTGCGTATGGGACTAGTAAGTCGTTAACTTTGAGTCCTGTTAAAAGTGAAGCAAAATGTTTCGTTTACTTTACTTTCGAGAAACGTTGATCAGTAGACATGGTGTTAAAATGCTTTTAAAGTTTAGTCCTTTAAACCTTAAGAAATCAATTTCATACCTAAAACCCAATGCAAAAACCCCTTTAAAAAGTAAATAAACCATTGCAGTGAATTTTTAACGCTATCTAAGTTTAAGCTCTGCTTTTTGTTTGACTAATCTTGGGTCTTGTTCTTGGAAGTATTCATGAAAATATCCCCCCCCCCCCCCCCCCCCACTCCAACCCAATTTTGGCAACAACAAAAACAATAACAATAACAATAATAATAATAATAATAATAATAATAATAATAGCAATAATAATGGTAATCATAATTCAGTTACTTAACTCACTTACCTTGAGGAGTTAATGCCTTGAAAAATTTGGTTATTGCTTGACTGCTAATAGGATAAACATATAATGACTCAATGAAGTATGCTTAGCTTAATTTGCTCTATCCAGCTTTATCCACTTGCGTGCAGTACAGCTCTTTAATTAGAACACTACAGAATTTCAGCTTGGCAAAACTTCACTGATAAGAATTCTACGTATGTGAATTATCGAAATAGATACAATAAAACCATGTCTGAAAGTATCACGATCTACATTCAGTGCTCTTACTGTTTCCGTAAACTTATGCTAGACCCTACCACAAAAATACAACTTACAATTATAAAACTTAAAACTTACGCTTAGCGGAGACCGGAACCTGGTAAACTTCGGTAGAACGAAGTGAAAACAAATAATAATACTTAAGTTATTAAGCTGACTGTCTATCCTATCCTGTTTGATCTGTTGTTTTTCTAAGTAAGATTACGACTTCTCCTTATCATAATCGAGATGCTTAAGTTTTACGAAAAGGCACCGTTTAAGTCTTACCCCTTCCCCTTCTGTGAAGAGGACAGCTTTCTTTTCATTTTCTACAAGAGAACTTCAGCAGCTCACACTTGCCGCCATGTTGTTTCTTCCGAGCGCCAAATGCACCTTGTTGTGCGCTTGCGTCAGATATTTTTACGCTGACCAAAGGTCGGATGATATTGCGTACACATTCACCTATATCGCGCGCTAGGCTAGGCTTCGGATTTTTCGGGGACGTTCACACTAGGTGCTCTAGACTTGCCTACAAGTCGAGCTCAAATCACGAGCGCGAAGCGCGAGCGGTAGATTGTTTATTTACCTTTTTTATGTTTTCTGTGGCAAAAGCGAGCGAAAGATCTCACTGGGGCCAACGACCGGAACCGGAAATGAGAAGCGAAGGACTTTTAGAAAGTCTCTAAGTGCCCGAACATGAACAGTAGCATTTAAAGGCGTTGTGTTCACTTCTTAAGTACCCCTTATGTAGTTGTGAACATAATTAATTTTAATGTTTTTGCCTCGTCTGACGGTCTCGAAAACACCGGGCACCGTGCCCAAATTCTGCCAAGGTTACGTAAAAAACAGTGTCTTTTACGTTAGAGTAGCGTATCACTGCCTTATCCCAAGGGGTGCTGGAGGAAGGACAAAACATGGACCCTGGGTCTAAGGCCCCTGTTTTGGACCGTCCGTGGACCTGGCTAATTTTATTAACCCGAAAAACAGATCAAGAAGAAATTATAGGTAATAAAGTAGAAATAAACAATGCGGCAGCGAAAAGGAAAATCTCTCGAAGACACTATAGTGAGACCCAAAGCTATTAAAAAAGAAATGTTTATTGACAGGTGTCTTGTTTGCCTGTCAACACCTTTTGAAAATTATTTCATTATTCATTTATCTTAGTTCATAATTATGTCGAATTATGTTTTTTTTGTTCTTTCTTACCCTTGGCACGTGTTTTTCAATGTTTGTTTACATTTGCGCTCGTTTCCGCTTCGTGCTGATTGGCGGAAATCTGACAGCTAAGTCGACGTTGAGCTACGGGGGAATTGGACGTGGTGAATTCAAATTCCAGAGACGTAGTTGCAAGCTCTCCTTCCTTTACCCGCCCTGCCGCCAGAGCGCCCCGGAGAGCTTGGTCGCAGGCTAACGATTTTGACCTATGTAAGGCCTGTAAGGTAATCCGGAATCTGGAATCCTAGCCTGTGCTTTGGAATCCGTAATTAAGCTCAAGGCATCCGACTGGAACTTGGAATCTAAGTTCCACTGACAAGGAGTGCTAGAGTCCAGTTTATCATGAAATCCGGAATCCACAGCAAAGTTTCCAGTGTCCAAGACTGTCTTTGATTACCTTGCAAGGGGTGACACGGTCCCTTGGCAGTTCTTAACTTTAACACCTCGGGGACAGAAGAAAAAGGCCGTTTTAGAGAGGTGGCCATTCTAGAGAGGTTTAAAGACTCCAAATAAGAGTCATTATTATTCATTCAAAATGTTTCCCCGATTCTGATTGGCTAAAAGCCTGATAATTCACCATACCCAGCTACTGATAACCAAATTTGGAAGAATCTTGCGATTAATGAACCGATAACGTCAAAAGTGCACCTTCAAGGAAGGTTAATGCACCGTTAACCGAGAAGACTTGGGGACGAGGTTGAGTTTTTTTCATTGTGAAAACAAAAATGGCGGACATTTCACTGGTTTCAATAACAAGAACTAGGCAAAATAATAGCTAAAAACATGGCAAAAACAGCAAGAAGACAACTCGAAGAACGACATCTGCTATTTGGAGAATATTTGCGGAGCTGACTAACCCTAAACGTGCACTACCGAAGATGAACTTAACATTTATGGAGCTAAGCATGTTTTAGCTATGTTTTTAAACTAGAAATTATTTTAAATGAATAATAAAAAAATTATTGAATTCGGCTTTCGTATCAAATGAACAATTAATGGAGATAATTCTTCATGAGATACACAGCCTCATTCATTAAATAAATTGTTAAATGTATTGACTGTCCGCCTGAAAAAGTGGCCGTTGTGGAGAAGTGACCGTTAGTGAAGGTTCAACTGTATTTCAAACACATTTTTGAGAGAATTATAAAGAGAAATCAAGCATCAAGAGGGAGAAATAAGGGTCATTTTTGTAAAGGGTACTAGGTCTAATGATATAAAGATTTACTTTCAAATGAAAAGGTGTATTTTCATATTTTATTTTATTACAGTGTAACAAGGGTGATTGGTGTGTTACAAGCCAGCCTTGCTAAATACTACGCTGTAAATTAAACTTGCAGATCTGTTTCAGCACAGGGCGTCTATACTCACAAGAGCCTACTGGAAGCCAAGTTAAAAGGATTTGTATGGAAATTTATCGTAAGATCAATAGAACGGTTAAAATAATGTACATAGACAGCTAATAAAGTATACATACCTTATAAAGAATGGTTTCTGTGTTGTTTTCTTACTGTTTCCTGCTCTTAGCTATAAACGCCACTAGTTAGCAAGTTAATAGCTTTTTACAGTATGTGCATTTTAACCTTTTTATCAATCTTACGATAAATTCCCATACAAATGGACTTATCATTTGGTATCTGTCCAGTGGGCTGTTGTGAGTCTGGGTACCCTGTGGTACAGTCGCCAAAACTAAAAGCCAGTTTTAATAACCTGCAGGCCTCAGTCTAACTTAGTCTCTTCTGGAGCCATTTAAATTTGAGCACAGTTCACCAAAAAAGCCCCATCACATGTCAATTCCGGTCGACGCTAGGGCTCATTTCACCCCTTGGGTGTAAAATCAGTCCTAAGTAATTGGACTGCATTGGCAGCTGCATATTGGCCCTTATTAAGGGAGCCAGCCACAATAATGGTTGTGTATTTTACTCAACGAAACGACCTCAATAATTTTTAGGGCTAAAAACGATCTTTTTTATTTACAGTGTTTAGTGAGGACAGTAGTCAATGAAAAAAGAGGTGCAGTAACTACAGATGAGCATCGTTAAAATTGCGTTTACCCAACTAATATCAGGGGCGCAACAACTATTTCTGTAAAATAACTGTTCGAAGCAGCAAGTATTGCCCAAAAAGTTACGAGGGATTTTGGGAGGTTCTATTTTCAAAGACCTCCTTACAATTTAGATATTACGACAAAGGGGTGTCCTAGAATCTTCTAACAAAGTACATTCGGCTAGTCCATGTGTTCGAACTTCCCACTAATATATTGCGGGATGCACAACTGTAACTGTAACTGTGAATCTTCATAATTAATTGAATTTCATTTGAAAGCTGGAACAACGACGTACTCATTCCGCGCGTCGTATCGTGGTCGAAGCGAGGCTATAGCAGGTGGCGATGAGGCCCGAGTTTTCTTAAGCTTCCAGCAAAACCAAACAGGAACGGTGATAACAGTGATAATCACAGTTACCAAAAGTCCAATCAAGAGCCAGGGGTATCTTAAACCATCAATCCAACTTTTCTTCTCTGCAGGCCTCTCTCTTTTCTGACCACCAGCTTCGTTCGAATCTGTTCAAGACAGAAAATAGAACTTATAAGGACTTCAATACTTTTTCATCTCAACGGAGGTTATGCATGCATGTTTATTTGCTTGTGACCTACAATGGGTACCATAATGGCACCATTTCGACTCTTTTGAATTCAGCTAACCTGAGTTCGCTGCTAAGGTCGTGGAGGTACTTCCGTCTTCGCCACGGATTTCGTCTGCATGGAAAACAAACAATTTCTTAGTGCCCTCACGCATTACGTATTGATCTAATTTGCAGCATTGACTAGCTAATGGCCTAGCTATTCCGGTCATAAATAATAATAATAGTAATTAATAATAATAAGTAATAATAAGACCGGCCTTAAGCGGGAGTTGAAACGGATCTGGAAATTGCGCAGAGTAACTATGGTGCCAGTCATAATTGGTGCAATAATAACTGCAATAGAAACTGTCTCGAAAGGCATAGACAAGTGGTTAGCAGAGACTGGTGTTACCTGTCTTTTAGAATCATTGCAGAGAGCGTGCTTAATTACTGGGTACAGCCAGAATCCTTCGCAAAGTCTTAGACACCTAAGGTCACGGGCAGTGACTTGATGCTTAAGGGAGACTTCAGCTAGACATCCAGAAGCTGCGTTTAATGAGTTATCATCATCATCATCAATATCGTGACCATGATAATGATCATTATCATTATTACTATTATTATTATTATTATTGACGTCGAAGCTGTTGAAGGAGTCATTCAATCGGACTAGTTATGTGTTTCCTTACTTTTAAATGGCAAATATTCGTCATTAACACATTGTGAACGCTATTTAATTACCCCCTTTTTTAGTGATTTGTTTTTAGATTGTCTTCGTAAGAATGCAATTGACCTTGAAAATAGTTTCGTCTTTTTCTAATCGAAATGAATTGTTTTAATTCAAGTGAAATGTTCTTAATTTGAATAATTTTTGTTTAATGTAATGAATTTTTTTCTAATCAAAACTAAGTGTTTTTTTGACGAAAGGAATTGACTGTAAATAGTCTTTCGACGAAATAGTTTTTTTTAAGTGAATTAATTGTAAATAAGATTTTAATACTTAAGATTGTTATCAATAGAATTATTATTATTATTGAATTATTATTATCATTATTATCATCATTATAAACTATAACGATATAAAAGGAGGGAGAGATGCTGGGATATTGAAAAAGACCCTCAACTAATTAATTTGGTATAGACTAACGAGAGTTGGGTAGATTACAATGGAACCTCCCTATTAAGAGGACCTTTAAGGTTCAGAACCTTAGAGGTTCACGTTATTGCTAGAAAACTGAAAACTGTTCCCCCAACAGTGCTCTTGCTCTCATCAAACAATAAAAATCACTAACTTCTGACCGGGCAATATTGCCCAAAGACTATGACGTTAGACGATAAAGGTGAGTTTCCACTGCCGCGTAATTTTTACCGCGTAAATAAAATAGAGGCAATGTATTCAAGGTCGCGCTTAAATGTAAAAGTTGAATGACCTTCCATACATTGCCTCTACTGTGGAAATCCACCCTTGTGTTGGGTTTTATAAATTTGCACTCTGACGTAGAAGTTTTTCTTTGTTGGCTACAGCTTTTTCAAACAAACGATGTCGGAAGAAAAACAGCTAGAAAACCTGTAAGTCATGAGTAGTAGTAGTACTGGTGGATAGTTTCAATCCTTCTTTCGCCAGTAAAACTGAAATCACTCCACTAACTTCGCGACGCCACCGTTTGTGTACTTGAGAAATGCCGTCTGAGGAACAGAAATATCTGTAGAAATTCCATACTGATGACGTATCATTAGCCAGAATTGGGTGTTGCTTTTGATTGGTCATGCGGGGGGAAAATTTTCTTCAACTAATCAGAAGCGCCATTACACAGATCTGCATAGGTAGTGATACGTCACAAGTGTGGAATTTCTGTGCTCGTTTCTCCGACGTAATTTCGCGAGCAAACCTGTTTTCCCAGGCTAACCGATGACTATATATGGTTTACTAGATGTAAGACTGTTTTGTTTTCCTTCCGACGTTTAACGTTTATCAAAATAGCTGTATAATTATGATAAATAACTTAATCTCAGTGATTTTGCTTCTGTTTTCAATGCAATTTTTGTGCAGAAAAATACGAAAAATTCACTTTTTGCTGAAAATAGCTCTGTGGCTAGACCTCATGTCACCAATAACGGCTATCTCGTAACCATGGCAACAGGGTGTCATTGACGAGTGTGAAAATTCTGTCTTACTCTCTATGAAAATATCTGTCTGTTCAAAAGTAAATTTTAATACTCATTTTCAAAATTAAATGATTATGCTTTACGCCTTGCTTTGCCAAGAGAGTATCTCGAAACTCAGGCCGTACAGGAGCCCATCGTAGGCTACTAGCCGTATATGAATGTATACTGAGAAGAAAATAGCATATAGTTAGAGCGTTCTTTAAAAGAGTTACAGTAAGAATTAATTTCATGAAGTTATCCTATTTGTTTTTAATGAGAAGCCATTACTAAATTCACACGACGGAGCTAGGCCCGTCGGGCGTTGAATTGCTGCTTGGGAAGGATTAGATAGATTAAGTTTCGCTTGTTTGACGGTTTTTTTTTTTCATAATTACGATTACGGGCAACCACTTACCAATCTTTTCGCGAACTATTATGTAAGCGTTCCCCATAGAATAACCAAAAATGTTGCTCGCACTGCAAGTGTACTTTCCTTCACTTTTCTTTGTAACGTTTTCCAAAGTCAAAGTGACTTCATGGAAAGCTTGCCTGTTTTTCTTAGTGGGAAGGCTATTAATGGAAGCTTGCTGGTTCTGTTTTATGACTTCATACTGAAATTTGTTGCCTTCAGTGCTGTTACCAGAGCTGTTGAAATGCAATGGAAACCATCGTAGCCACTGGAAATGAAGCATAGCATGACTATATACCCTGCATAGCAACGTGGCCCTTTCGCCAACAAAAGCAGTTGCGTTTATCATCGGAACGAAAACTGGCTTGGCACGGATTCGTTCTATGTTTACGAAAGAGAAAAAAAAAATGGTCATACTATGAGAGTATCGTTGAAGTAATGACAAGCTGAATGACTACATGTGTATATATGCACAATAGACTCGACTGAAGGAGTGTCTAAAATGAAACGCCCAGATTTTTCTTCCAATTCGCCATGGGCTGTAAATGCTTGTGAATCTGAATTAGACAATCATGTAAAAGTGAAGTCATTTTGCAGACACATGCCCTTTTTTTCACAAAATCGAATTGCTTCAATTTTGAAGTGTTAATTTTACATTGTTTTTAAGTAAGTAAGTAAGTAAGTAAGTAAGTAAGTAAGTAAGTAAATAAGTAAGTAAGTAAGTAAGTAAGTAAGTAAATAAGTAAGTAAGTAAGTAAGTAAGTAAGTAAATAAGTAAGTAAGTAAGTAAGTAAGTAAGTAAGTAAATAAGTAAGTAAGTAAGTAAGTAAGTAAGTAAGTAAGTAGGTAGGTAGGTAGGTAAGTGAGTAAGTAAGTAAGTAAGTAAGTAGGTAGGTAGGTAGGTAAGTGAGTAAGTAAGTAAGTAAGTAAGTAAGTAAGTAAGTAAGTAAGTAGGTAGGTAGGTAGGTAAGTGAGTAAGTAAGTAAGTAAGTAAGTAAGTAAGTAGGTAGGTAGGTAGGTAAGTGAGTAAGTCAGTCAGTCAGTCAGTCAGTCAGTCAGTCAGTCAGTCAGTCAGTCAGTCAGTCAGTCAGTCAGTCAGTCAGTCAGTCAGTAAGTAAGTAAGTAAGTAAGTAAGTAAGTAAGTAAGTAAGAACTTTATTATAATGTCGAGGTCGCCAGCATATATAGACAGGGCTGTCAATAAGGGCCGGTAGCCGGACAAAACCGCCGGCTAGTTAGCCATCCTTGGCCTGCTGCCATCATCTCCTTCTACCATAACTGCTAGAGTATGACTCTCCTGCCCTCTCCTGTAGGCAGGAGAGTCATGTTAAATGCTCCCTCCTCTCGTACCTTGCATTCCCGGCTCCAGCCGCCTTTTTGGCTTCCTCCCTTTAGCCGTTTTTCTTTTCGATTGCGAAATATAAAGCATCACTGCATAGTTCCTCCCTAATTCTCCTGCTTCCCACACTTATAGAACTCCCAACTCCTGCCCTTTCCTCTCTCGCCTCCCCTATCTCTCCCTCCCCAAGCAATGAAGCTTCTGACAAGAGGGGTTGTGGCTGTAGTTCATGCGAGTCAAAGCAATACCTTACCATGCACGTCAACATAGTATGAATGGTTGATCCACCCAAGATGGTTACTGACGTTACAGGTGTATCTTCCAGTATCTGACGGTACCACGTCCTTTAAACGCAACACATACTTTCCATCCAAGTATAGGAAACGACCTCTTCTCTCGTTAAAGGGGTTTCCGTTCTTGTACCATGCTATCGTGGGGTGAGGATATCCTTTAGCAGAACAGTCAAGTTTTACTGAGTTACCGACCGGTAGGGCTAACAGCTCCTTCTGTAGCCTGAGTTTTGACACAGTAAACCTCGGGGCCGCTGTAAGAAGAAAGCGAAGGGTGTTTGTGTTAAAAGAGAAACCATTGCCTGCTTGTTAAGCTATAAGGAAGTGCCCTACTCGTTGCTATTCTTACCTGATGTTAAATTCCTGTTCACTGTAGGTGTAGGCAGCACTTTAAACAACAACAACAATTAAACAAAAAAGAATAATCATAGTCAGAAACTTCAAAACAATTTCAAAGAGTCAAAGCGACTAACAAAACTGCCATCACAATACTAGAACCGACGCAAGCAGCCGGCAGCGCAAGATCTTGTCTGTATTTTAATTACAACGACAACAACTCCAGCATTTTGTTGGACAAATTACTCTCAGTCGTTTTTGGGAAGAAATAACGTACCAAAACTACCGAGAGTTGCTTGCGTTTGAGAGCTAAAAGATTTCCTCATGTATATATGGCTGCGGGGAAGAGGGGAGATCGTAGGCTTCGCCTCGTCTTTGCCAACAGTGTGGCATAGACGAGTTCAAATACCATATTGCATTTAAGGTTTATCGGCATTCATCATGCCCTCCCATAAAGTATATGCAAATAAGGCATAAGCTAAGCCAAAACTTACAGTGCGGGGGCTTTCCATTCAACCCAAAATTCCGGACATTTTGGTTTGGTTCGACTGGAATATTCGGGTGAACCTCTTTGACCTTTCTGGTCATTTCAGTCGGTGGGACCGAAAAGTCCCTTTCCATTTGACAAAATTGTTGTCCCCTGTACCGCTCTGTGGCATCCTGTTGACAAGAACAATAACAAAACGCGCGGTGGCTTGGGTCGGGTCTTTGCAACCGGAATGTACCGTTCCATTGGGCCCGTGGAATTTCCGAAATTTGAAACTGAAATTTTTGCTCAATGGAAAGCGACCTGCGACTACTCTAACCGGGGCCACTTAGACAAAGTTGACCAATTGGATTACAGGAAAATAACAATACATTCCGAGAAAGTTAGTTGTCAGTAATAATTACCAGGAAACGAAATAAACAACATGGATCGAAATCAACCAGTCAAAACATCAGGGGCACCCAAAGAGGATATAGTTCAAAACCATTTAACATAGCATTGTTGAACGTATTTCAGTATTTAAACGGTAGATATAGGCATATTTTTATCCCCTAAAAACTTTTCATCTGTTCGGATTTCCTAGCTGAAAGTCTAGTGATCCGAAAATCATAGGGATCAAAACTTACCTTTTCGAAAATTTCAGCCAGGAAAAGGCTCCCGAACATTCTAGGTGGCCTTTTTTAGGGTAAATATCCGTTTAAAATGGGTAATTATACCATTTTGAAGATCTTCGAAAATCCTAGGAGAGGCAGGCAAGCAAGAAATTTTACAACAAATGTTCCGAAAATTCTAGTTCTCAAATCGTCTTCCGAACAGATATTTTCCCGAAAATTGCCGTTGGGTGCCCCTGAAACATGAACTTTTGAACGCGCTGAACAAAGCCGGTGTCTCCTGAGAGGTCTGTTAGAGTGATGAGGGAGGCGAAAAGCGTAAACGTTACTAATAATTTTGGCTTGACCTCCCATGTAGTTTTAAAGCGCGGCAATGGTAGCAAAGAAATTGCTAGTAGATCACGAAATAACAGCTTGTGTCAAACAAGTAATGTCTTCTAAGTGCTTAGGGGGCAGTCTGGTTAAAGCCGTTATTTTTGGTTGATTTCTACCCTTTCTCTTAACATTAAATATCTAGCCAAGATTTGATTCAATCAAAAAGTGACTCAATTAAGTTACAGTCCTTAGTTCAATAATTATTTATGAATTTTTTGATGTTTTTAATGTCTAAAATTTAGAGGAGAGGGGGGGATGTTTGAAATTTGGAGAAAAAGGGAAGATATTGGATTTGGGGGTTGTTAAAAATTGAAATATGAAATAAATAATTAGTAGCAGACAATTACCAGATTGGTCAACTAAGTCTAAGTGCCCGTGTTACAGTAGTCACACTGTAAAGCAAGCTGGCTCACCTGATATACTTGATATAAATATGCCCTGATAACCTGGACTGAATAATGAGGAAAACAAGAATACCTTGTCATTCCCCACCCCACCAAAACAAACAGCCAACCCACAAACACACGCTTGGTAAAATTTGGAATATCAGTACTTTTCGTTTAAACTATATTATGTCTGAGTGTAGATATCAGATGGTTTACGCGAGGGTTTTTCTGTGTCAGTCCGGGCTTTTACTTGATTTAAGCGACCGGGATCTCGGAGCCCCCACCCCACCCCCCTCTGTTACTTGAAAAGCGCTCATGATATGGCCACTAAAACTCTATAATGTACTCGAGAATAATGTACTCATCATCTCTAAGATCTAGGAATAACTTGATGGCCACAGCAAAAAACAAAAATTGATGTCATTATGATCCCACGTTTTTTTTTAAATTTTTGACAGAACCCAAATTTCATCGATTTACCGTTAAAGTGACCTTAAAAGGAAAAATACTTCGTGATAAGGTGGCTGATAAAATTAAGAAGTTAGCTAACACATTATTACCAAAAATATCATGACGCCGATATTTGCTATGAAAGAAATAACTGGAACTTTGCTTAAAATCCGTAAAAATAGAGGTTATCCTGATAGAAAATTTGATATGTGTATTCAAGAAAAAGGAAGTAGAAATTTGAAATTACACTTTGGTCATTTTAAATTCATGTTTCGATCTGTTTTTCACAAATTATTCACTAAAAAACGAAACAAAACCAAATCTTTTTTTAAAGACAAAAGCAGATTTTGAAAAATAGGCTGTCAAAATTCAGTTGCTATGTTAACATCAATTTTGACGTATACGTCACGACGGTTCTCGATAAATTTGAGGAAAACTCACTCAGTTTGGCGGTCGTAACTTGAACGGTTTTGAAGTTATTCAAATTTAAAGCGAGGGTGTCCTCTAAAGCGTCCCCCCTCCCCAGCAACGGTTTGAATAGGGTTTTAAGGTACACTACATACCGTACTTACATTCTCGGATATACAGGCGAATGTGAACAACGTTCCTCCCTCCACACTTGTTCAGAACAATAAACGAGTAAAGACCAGCGTCGTCTCTCTTGACATTCTTTATTTTTAACCATCGCCGCCTGATAGTCAATCGTTTATCGTCGGCTGCTCGGAGTGTTTTATTGTCCTTCTCCCAGTGCACTTGGTACACTTCTTGACCTTTTCGTCGGATGTTACAGGAAAACTTTACATCGGACTTTTCGCTAGCATAAAAAGAACCATTGCTATTTGGCTTCACACGGATTTCAGGAGCTGAAAAAAGATAATTTCCTCAAGTAACCGGCCTGGTATTGTAAACGTGGCGCTAGCTGCAACGGCAGTGAGGGTAAGGACCGTTTTAGTGTGAATTCATTCGCAGCAAACTCGTATAGCAGTCGTCGCATTCGCCCTCTCATGGTAATAAATAACATCAGTTTTCACAAGGAAGTTTTTGCTCTCACAACTTCACTTTGAAACTGATAGTTTTACGAACCATGAAATGGCCTATTGATACTTGAAGTTGAAAAAACAACAACAACAACAACAACAAAAACTTCCAGTGAACAATGCAACGGCTATACGCCAATCAGGCTAAAAATGAATCCACTCCCTTAACCCTTTGCTGCACTAATCAAGATAACTGATATGCCGACTCAAGAAATGTAATATCTGACGTTTGAGAGACATGGGAACGAATAAGTCAGAAACTAATATTCTGACGGCACAGTTAAGAGGTGCCCTGGGGTTTGTATTCTCTCCTCGCTTCTCACCATTCACAGGCTGATTATTGTGTCCAAGCAATTGTGAATAAAATGGTTGAATTAAATAAATATGAGTCTCGTTTACTGTGTTGTTCAATCCATTTTCCACGTTCACCATCTGGCGAGGTTCCTTTTGTTGACTGGAACTAGAAGGGTAATCTCTGATATGAAACCGGGTTTTCATCAATCGCATCTCCAAGGTAAACCCACATGTTCGCCACCACTTCGTACCGACGGTTGCTGTTAGTTTAGCAAAGTTTATTTTCCAGTGGATCTTATATTCTTTCGAGTTCGGAATAACCGTGTTTGGGTACTGGTTTAGGTATTTAGGCATTTGATCCTGTGCTCCTTTGGAACTAGTTCTTTTTGGACCGGACTATATTGTAATAAAGTATTTCGCCTTCTATGTTTTGGCTTCAGTCCTTTCCCCGGGGTTCCGTAGCACTGCATTAGTAGAGGAATACGTTTTCACAGATTTTCTGGTCACTTCTCAAGGGTGGTTTTTAGTGGTTCTTTCGTATCTGGTGTGTCACATGTTCTAGCTTAGAACATATGATAGTGTTTTGCTACAGCTATGGCATTGGTGTAACTTAACTTGGATACACCCAATGGTATCGGATGGCTGACTGAAGCATCCTAAATAAACTTTTCACTTTGAATGTCTCTTGTTAGTGAAGTCAGAATCCATATCGAATGAAGATGGAGCTTTTGTTTACAGCTAAAAACGGGGACTTCGGCGACACTGCGTTGTTCTAACGGGTCTACACATATCAGATAGGTTTTTGTGCCACATTTCTTTGGCAATGAACAGGGGTTCTCACAGGCCGGAGTATTTTTCATAACGACAAGCTAGTAATACAAGGCAAATGGCAAGCAGCAATGCATATCTCTTGGAAGAATAAACTTAAAGATGAAATTTGTACTTGTTTCTATTCATAATATCATGGGTGATAAATTACTTCTTAATTTTGGCGCGAAAATTCAGCGTTTAATTAGTATAAACAGGAGCCCATCAAATGGAGCCTCCATCTCCATTAATTTCTTGAGTCAACCCTTTCCCGAGTAGATTTATTAATAGAACGGCTTGTTTCCCGCGAAAAGTGTCATATTTCCGTGAGTCTAGTATGTCACCGTGAACCAAGTGAAGTTTGATGAAGTGGAACTCAGAAGTCTGTCCTTCGACCGTTTTTCTTTTTTACTATACGTCCATTTTTACAATTTTACAGCCGCTGGGATCTGGGTATCATGAAATAAATGTTAATGAATTACCCAACTGAGACTGAGCATGAAGCGATGGGACAAAGGCAAAGGTTATCTTTGCGAGTGTTTTTTTTTTTGCCGCTTTACATCCCACATTTCAGCATGCACCTTGAAAAGAGTCGATGTTTAGCGTTCTGTGGACGATTTGGAACTTTTCGATGATCAGAGCCGAAAAAGTGCCAGGATCATTTGATTTTTGTCATCACCGTGGAGTGGATTTCGCCAGTTAAGCACCGCATGCAAAAGCGATGACCTAAGTAGCAACTAACGAGGAATGCTTCAGTTCCGAAATTTGAGAAATTGCAGTCTTCCTTTACAACTGACTTGTATCACCATGAGAGTTGCCTGATAAAACTGGCACTTGAAAAGTTGAACAGAAGACAACAGTAGCTCGACCATGAATAATTTGCTAACATCGCGCTCCTCAGTCCAAAGACCCACTTATCTCAATAAAAAACAAAATGGATTGTATCTGCGCCAAAAGAATTATGACTGACTAACAGGACAATTCTCAGCAGTTAATGCAGAAGTTTAGGCTCGGTTCTTTCCTCCGAATTCGCATCTGTAGATCACTTTTTTGCGAGAAAACAATAGCTGGGCCCTGCGTTACAAAACATAGCAGGGAATCATCACACTAGCTGACGGACAAAACAACCACAAGGACTACAAGTATTTATTTAGATAAACGTATTTCGGAAAAAAAGCCTTGAAAAACTAGAAATTTGATTAATATTGAGTCATTTAGCCGAAATAAGAACCTTAACGCTAAAAAAAATTGGCTAAAGAAAACGAATCCATTGCAGGTAGTAGTTAATCATTATGCATGTAACAGACCAGCTTCATGGCCTCTTAATGTGAGACAAGCAACCAAAGTTAAGATTAACATAGTCAGAGTGTAAAACTCTCCACAGTATAATCTACCCACTAGAAAGAAAAGAAAGAAAATCTTTGAGGGATGAAAACGCTAAAGTCACGTTTCACTAGCTTGTGATTGTGTTTGGCCTGTCAAAGCCGAATTTCCTGCTGTTTGATGGAGTACAATAGCACTGTCATTTCGTCGTTGTGATTGGCTCTTCCCACTGTCGGCGCGTGAAGTCTCCCCTGGGAACCGTTCTAATTATAAATCTACTCGGGAAAGGGTTGACTCCAAGGGCTTGTATGGGAGATGGAGGCTCCATTTGATAGGCTCCTGGTATAAATTAACGTTTGTTGGAGTCTATGAGACAAAAATTATAAATCACTACCTCTAATGACAATACAACACGCCCGAGCATACCAAGCTACGTATTTGAATTTGTGCCTACACCTTTGGCTTCGTGGGGTGTTGTCCTATTTATTGATGAATTACTGGATTACAAGTTCATAGAAACGTCCTCTAATGAGGCATTCCAATCTTTGTGGATCGAAATATTTTTCTCCACTAACAAAAATATAATACGTGGAATCATTTACCGTCACTACAACTCCTCTGACGTTTTTCCGACAGATTTCGAAGAAACTCTTGAAAGTTTTCTTTGACTAACAAAGCCTTATATATAATGGGCGACTTCAATATAGACCTGCTTAAATGTGAGAGATTCCACTTCAGTCACAACTTATTATTACACCTTCAGAGTTGCTATCTGATTCCAACAGTTGATAAGCTATACGAGTTCACAGAGCCTTAGCATTCCTAACTGATAACATTTTCGTTAATTGCCAAAATAAAATTCTTGGTAGTGGTAATATTGTTACGGATGTTAGCGACCATTTTTCACAGGTATGTGTCAAAATCAGCGATAGATAAATCTAGATAAATACAAGCAAGGTAAAACTATTAAACTTCGCGACTACTCACAATTTTCTGTTGGTCGTTTCAACGATGATCTTTCCAAAGTTTACTGGGATGACAGTCTTAGTAGCCGTAAAAATAATGCGGACCTGTTGTTTTCTTCTTTTTATAACAAGTTTAACACAATTGTTAATAAACATGCTCCTTGACAAAATTATCTAGTCGCCAAAGAAAAGTGTTTTCCAAGCCTTGGATTACCACTGGATTAAAGGTATCTACAAGGATGAACAACAAACTCTACGCATCGGGCGATGAGGTAAGGTATATAACTGTTATAGAAATAAAATTTTAAGTCTAATACGTATCAGCAAGAAGTATTACAGTGATTACTTTGAAGCCAACATGTCAAATAATAAAAAAACGTGGACAGGTAATATATAGATTTAGCCAGGGCTAAAAGCGAAGCTCTGGTTAATGATACGTGTAAACAAAAAAAATTAAATCGTGTAATGCTAAACGCGGACGACAATGAATATGGCTTCAAGACTAATAGATGTAATTAGCAAAAAAAAAAAAAACAAATTGCACGTGCAGCACACTTTTTCTTCTAATTAGCAAAAAAAAAATTTGCACGTAGCACGCTTTTTTGTCTTTCCCTTGTTGTTGTTTTGCACGACTACAACGCTGTTTTGTACGGCTAAAACGTCAAACTTCCTAGTTACACATTTTTTTCATGGAGGAATTGTCGTATGTGCTTACCCAATATTGTGTCTCCTGTGTTCATGTTCGCTTTTATTTTTCATTGCCGCTCATTTTCACCTTGCTGGTCGCTAGCATTTCTCATTTTCTCACCGCCGCTTTGAATTTCCATGTTTTCTTCCTAAGAAATTCGTCTTCTTTGTTTTCAATAACTCGCTCTAGCTCTTTCACTGTTGTCCACGTTAATGTAAACATAAAAAATAACGCCGGGAAAGACATGACTATGTTGTTGTTTTTTGTTCTAAATAAAACCTTGAGTCGCATTTGGGTTGCCATACCTGTTGATTGAGTTATTTTACATTGGTATGCCTGTGGTGCGGACGGACGGTCGCTCGCTCGCTCGCTCGCTCGGTGTACGGTCACGTGATTACCAAATTTTCTTGGATGGGTAGTTTACCACATTTTCTTACCCATGGTGCTCCGCTGCGCAAATCGCGCGCGAGAGCTCCGCTATTAATGAGGTATCGTTTCGCCGTAAGAAAAAGCTCAACACTGTTATTGTAATTAAGGACCCTATCTGTAAGAATAAACTCGTCAAGGATTTTTCACATATTCGTAATATTGCCGATGAACATTTTGCGTCTGTTGGGAGTAAACACGCAAGTAAGATTCCTTCTTTCCAACAACATTGGTTGTCTTTACACTAGGCTGTTAAGTAAGACTTAAGAGGCCCTGACTGTAAATATCGAGAATCCGCCGACAGTTGCAAAATTTCATAATTTATTTTATTCCACCCAAAAGACCCTTTTGGTGAACTATTTTCAAAAATGGAAATAAAAAGTTCCATCGCGCTTTGCTTTTTCTGAAAAATCCAAAAGTTCAAATTACGCTGAGGCGGCACCCGACGCCCCGGAAAAACAATGAAAAATTCTGAAACTTCGCTAACTCCGTACGCGACAAGGCGTTGAATTCCCGGTTTGCTCTTTTGGATATTGGTAAAAGAACCCTTTGTCTTTTAAAAAATGTAAACTTCATGTAATTTTGTCAAGTTTAAGACAACATAAAAACCCGTTGAAATAACCCACTTTCAATCTTTTGGGTTGAGGTGAGATAAAGGCCAACTTTAAAGGCCTATAAAAATCCTAGTATATAAATTTACGTGTCATATTGTACATCAGGTGAAAGCTTTATCCTCGTAGGTCATTATCTCCAACTGTCGTTTTTGGCCCGCAAAAATTAGCGCATCCAGTTCGAAAAGAGTTCGGGCTATTTTGACCAAAAATTCGATGCAAATTTCTGAGCGGATGTCACGCAAGAGGTCACGGCCAATCCTTCAGTTTGCAAATAATGCATCTTTTTTCTCTTCTGATTGAAAATGTCAGCAAAGAGCGCCTTGAAGTACTTCAGTAACCTTTCATTATATTCAACGATCATAAAAGCACGCCTCATATCATTTTATTAATCTTAGATCTAAACGAAGGTAACGGTCGTCGATCGCGTTGATGCGTAGTCCAATAAATTGACATAAAATTTGATTCACATACACAACGAAACGTATCACAAAGTTGAAGAGAATAGGGTAGATGGTTGTTACTCTTGTTTTAGAATAACGCGATGTAATCTCAGGAGCTCCCTATCTTACTCAATTTTTCACAGAAAAGGTCAACGAAACAGACTGACAAAACAAATGATCAATGAAGAAGTGTGTCCTTGCAGTTCTTGCTTACCGCAATTCGTTCATAAATGATAAAGTCAATCACTCAAACATTTTTCTTGCCTGTAGAAAAAAAATTGAAAAAAAAAAAAAAAGAAACCAATCAAGAGTAAAAGCAAAACTTACGACCTTTTTCACCAAAAAACCGCATTCCAAAACGAATGTCACGCAAAAGAGTTGCACATTCCATGACATTCTGACAACATTGTTGTCTCGTTGTTGTAAGGTGCTTTCTTTTTTCCAACGTTTTCAGCAGGATTTTTCGCTTAAGAATTCTCTTTTAACCATGAACAGCACTGTTACGAAAAGGCACTAGTACCATGCATTGCGTCGAGTAAAATATTACAAACATGTCAAATCTGATTTGTGTTATAACGTCACGTGACGTAACTGTCCTAGAGAACAGCAATTGACCAGATGGATGTTCAGTTCCAGCAGAGACTACAGGACATGTTTAAGTCCTCTACAACTAAAAGGGGACTGGGGAATTAGTAGCAGTGACTCAACTTTCTTCTTATCAACCATCGAAACCCTTTCTTCTATTTGGGCATGGTAGTAAACCCCTTTCAAAGTATACCCGGGTACATCGGCTCTGGGATACCCCTAAACGAAGGACTCTTTTGAAAATTTTGGATAACCCGGACAGACTTCAAGCGACGGAAGTGATCCAAAAGAATTGCAATCAATCGATCATACTTGTCACTTGAAAAACCGAAATGCCCCGAAATATATATTCATGACAAAAGGATATTGAAGTTAAAATTGCTTTGATCACTGACAGATATCGGTATTGGGGTTTGCGTTAAATCTCAGAATAGAGGCGTAGAAAGCGGTGTATTACATTTGCAGACTGCAGACCGCAGACTGCAGAACGCAGACTGCAGACTGCATGAGGCAGCAAGACTGTTAATTGAATGAAACCAAAAACATCGTAAATAAAGGTGGGGCCCCCACCTGTGTACTAGGACTTGAGTATGAGCAATGATTGTCCTATTTAGAAATTCAAAATGCAGTTCTGGTAATTCGCCGAGTCCAGGTAGGATCTGTTCGTTTTAGATTATTTGGCATATCCCTAAATACTGCTAAGATGAAATACGTCATTTAAAAGGTGTTAAATGTCCTTGATCTATCCCAACTGTTTTCGTCTACGTAACCGTAGTGTGCACGAAATGCTCGCAATCTAAAAACTTTTTTTTACAGAAGACTACTATTTAGACAGGCATTAGTGGGCATTGCTACTTGTCATTATCAATTCACAATAATCAAAGAAGAATAAAGAATCAACGCAATTAGTGATATGCCCAGTGAGTTGAGAAAGGGTCGAAGAAGAATAGCCAACAACATCTTGGGAATGAGGCCAATGTAACTTTGCGCAAAAATATCAACCTTGTTCCCAGGCTACTTTCTCACTTTCACACGATGTTATATTTTTGATGACGTCACCTTTATTAGGAAGATTTTTGGTGCCATTTAATTTTAATCTGCACTCTGTGATCTGCAGTCTGCAGTCTGCAGTCTGCAGTCTGCACTCGGCAGTCTGCAGTCTGCAGTCTACAGTCTGCGGTCTGCGGTCTGCAGTCTGCAGTCTGCAGTCTGCAGTCTGCAGTCTGCAGTCTACAGTCTGCAAATGTCATACACCGCGTAGAAAGAAGGTAGCTTACCGTACGTGGCCGTACCCTTCTCCCAGGGGGTAAAAACCAAAACGGCGGAGGGTACAGTTACACCTTGGCAAAGGGTAGGCTCAAGCGAGCTATTCTCTTCAAGCAGTAAGCGATGCGAGCCAGCAAAGAGCGCTAAACCGGAGCGACCGCACCCCAGTCATTTCGCGTTTCTCTTTCTGGTGCCCCTCGCCTCTCTCCTTTGCAGAGGCTCCCGCTTGGTATTCTAGTAATAATAGCAATAATTAAAAAGAAAAAAATGGTAAGAGTGTTGTGAACGTTCGTTCCATCGTCTCTCGCCCGCATTTCGTGCCTCTAGGACACAAACATGCTTCTGCGGAGGAGACATGCGAGTGAGCACCAGAAAGAGACGCGAGATGGCCGGGACGGGGTCGCCCTAGCCTGCCACTTACGCGCTCTGTCTTGGCTCGCGTGCGTTGCTCTCCGCTCGAAGAGGTAGCTTGCTCGATGCTATCCCATCCTATTGCTTGGAAATGAAGATCTGGGGATGGGTAGAAAACGACAACATCAGCCCTAAGACCCAAAAACGAAAATCAACTCGAAACGGCTATCCTGATCAGTGTAAGGAACATCAAGATCATAAATTATCAATGAATCTGATCAATTTCTTCATTTTCTTCAAAACCCCACCTAAAGTAAAAAAGGAAGACCCCGTCAAAGTCCCCTTGAAATCGCTGGAAGCTCGCATGAAATAGGACTCTCGACTGAAGCAAAAGCAAGATGCAACAACTAGAAGGTATGCAATTAACAAGACGAATAGACGCAATTCACATGTTGCCAGGGTCCCTGCCTCCAGTTCCGTAAAACGGGCTGTAAGATATATCTTTGGAGCCTCTATTCTCACCAATCTAATCACAGTTTATCTTTATATTAAAAAAAGACCGTTTACAAAGGCGGAAACACAATTTACATGTTGTCACACATATATCAAGTTAGTGCTTTTTAGAAGTGGGTGTTCGTTTTTTCGGTTTTTTTTTTTATATTATTATTATTAGAAGACGAAGACCCGCAAAACGTTCGTAGCGGGCGGCGAGGAAAGGAGAAATGGCTGTCATTCAGATTCATTGATATTGGAGATCTTACACGTATCATGCCGTTTAGAGCTGAGTCCAAGTGACTTTGACTTTTACTTTCGGAGGGGTCTTGTAGAAAATCGGAAAGCCTGGTCAAATTCATTGACCAATACTAGGATCGAGATAGCCATTTCGAGATGTTTTCAGGACCGGATTTTGAGGAGAGTTACGCGAACATCTGGTCCTTGCTGTTCTGCAGACAAATGGTAACTGTTTTTCATGGTTAAAAAAGAATTCTCAAACGTTGAGAGAAGAAAGAACCTTAAAACAGCCCATGGTGAACAACGAGTCGATAATGTTGTCAGAAAGGGCTACTCCTTTGCGTGACATTCGTTTTTTTTTCTTCATTTCTTTTCTTCTACAGGCAAGAAAAAGACGTAAGCAATTGGCATTATCAGCAGTTTAAAATGTATGAGCGAATTACGGTAAGCAAAAACTGTAAGGACGCACATCTCCATTGATCATTTTGTCTTCAGTCTGTTTTGTTGACTTCATCGGTGAAAAATTGAGTAAGATAGGGAGCGCCTAGGATTACATCGCGTTATTCTAAAACAAGAGTAACAACAGTTAGTAAGTCTACCCTATTCTCTTGAACTTTGTAATAACTAAATAAGTTTCGCTTTGTATGTGAATCAAATTTTAGGTCAATTTATTGGACTACGCATCAACGCGATCGACGACCGTTATCGTTCGGTTAGATCTAAGATTAATAAAATGATGTGTGGCGTACTTGTATGATCGTTAAATATAATGAAAGGTCATTAAAGTACTTCAAGGCGCTCTTTGCTGACATTTTCAGTTAAAAGAGAAAAAAGATGCATTATTTGCAAACTGAAGGATTGGCCGAGACCTCTTGCGTGACATCCGCTCAGCAATTTGCATTGAATTCTTGGTCAAAATAGCCCGAACTCTTTTCAAACTGGATGGGCCAAAAACGACAGTCGGAGATAATGACCTACGAGGATAAAGCTTTCACCTGATGTACAATATGACACGTAAATTTATATACTAGGATTTTTATAGGCCTTTAAAGCTGGCCTTTATTTCACCTCAACCCAAAAGATTGAAAGTGGGTTATTTGAACGGGTTTTTATGTTGTCTTAAACTTGACAAAATTACATGAAGTTTACATTTTTTAAAAGACAAAGGGTTCTTTTACCAATATCCAAAAGAGCAAACCGGGAATTCAACGCCTTGTCGCGTACGGAGTTAGCGAAGTTGCAGAGTTTTTCATTGTTTTTCCGGGGGGTCGGGCGCCGCCTCAGCGTAATTTGAACTTTTGGATTTTTCAGAAAAAGCAAAGCGCGATGGAACTTTTTATTTCCATTTTTGAAAATAGTTCACCAAAAGGGTCTTTTGGGTAGAATAAAATAAATTATGAAACTTTGAAACTGTCGGCGGATTCTCGATATTTACAGTCAGGGCCTCTTAAGAGCTGCTAAGTTTTACTTAACCAAAAAATACGAGTGAAGGCCTAAGTAAAATCTCAAGTAATTTTTCTTTGCATCTCATTAAAGTCGGAAAGTTGATACGATTCAAGAAAGTTTCAAGTGACTTGAAAACCATCCTTGAAACCGACTTAGCGAACTTGCGGTTTCTAAGCTTTGAGGAAGGCGAAGCATGTCAATCAATCTTAATTATGTTGTGTGGGAAAATATGCTTAAGTAAACCTGAAGCAAAAAAGATAGGTTGTTTGTGAAGCTTTCTTTTACTTGAAGAATTTAAAATTTACTTGTCTTGAAATATTTCTTAGCTTATTTAGGCTCTAGTGTAAAGACTACCATTATCTCGACTTTGTTAACAAAACTATGTCTCCAATACCATCTTCGCTTTTTCAACCAATAACATATGATTGCCCGAAGACTGAGATATTACCTCTGCCTAGTAAAACATCACACGGTTTATACTCCTCTCCGACAAAGCTACTAAAATGCTGAATTGGCATCATAGCCCTTGTTCTTTCGGAACTATTTATTATTTCTATCAGCCTAGGGAGATACCCTACAAAATTGAAATTGTCCAAAAATGTGCTTGTTTTTAAATCTGATCACGAGAAGGACCCAAATAATTATAGACCTATGTCTTTATTGTCAAACTTCAACAGAATATTTAAAAGGCTTATGTATACTAGAATGATGAATTACATTGAGAAACACAATTCAACTTTCTCTTCCCAGTGTGGCTTTCGCAAAGGACATTCTACTTAACATGCTATATAAGACATCGTTAATGCAATCCAAGCCAATATGAATCAAGGTCTATACTCTTGTGGAGTGTTTATTAACCTCAATAAAGCTTTTGACACCACTGATCATAATATTCTACTTCGGATAAACTCAACTTCTACCGCTTTCGCGGATTAGCCAACCAATGGTTTTCCTCATATCTCAAAAACCGCACCCTAACCACTCAAATTGCTGATCACATAAGTTGTGAATCCATACATTGCGTTACGCTCGTTGCTTTTTGGTTAATTCGCTAATTTTTTTCACCAGTTTTGACATTTATCATTATTATCACAGTTGACTAGCCTCAGAGTTTTACCAGATCTCATCGGAGAATACACGAAGTTTTTTACGGAGTTATTTCATTTCAATTTTTGCTATTTTGTCGTTCTTTTCTTTTCTACGCTTGGAGGAACAATAACTTCTCACCATATGCTTCTACGGTTTTACAATAAACGAACCTTAATCAATCGCGGAGCGTCAGGTTGAACACTGCGAACTCCACCCGTGGGAGCGCGACACAGATCAAATAAAGCCACAATCAGCTTTGGAGTTCCTCAAGTTTCCGTTTTAGGCCTTCTTCTCTTTTTTCTGTACGTTAATGATTTCCACCAGTGTTCTACTAAACTTCGCTGACGATACCAATATAATTTTTGCTCAAAAAGTTGAAAGTTTTTAAAACGGTTGTCAATACTGAATTGGGCAAACTCTACGACTGGTTAACATCTAATAAGCTGACTCTTAATATTTTTTAGTAAATGCAATTCTGTAATCTTTCATCCTAAACGAAAAAAGCCTAATTATCAGCCTAATATATGTTTATTTGATGACGGAAAAATGAATATGCTACTCTTGAATGCAAGAAAAATATTAAATATCTTGGCATTTTGATTAATAAAAAACTTATCTATTACCTGGAAACATCATATTGATAATCAGCAAAACGGCTGGCTTACTTGCGAAATTGGGTCATTTTGTACCCCGGCAAATTCTTCTTAAAATTACATATCGACTTGCTGCTTAAGGCCAAGCAGCGAAGACACATCTATGTATTTACATTCGGCGGAGCTAAACGTAGTGGCAGTGACAGAGAATGTAAATACTTTCCTATTGGTATTAACGCACGTGAGCCGCTATGGCGTTAATTGACTCTATTGTTATTAGGTATATAAGGTTTTGACAGTTGTTATGTGTTCATCTCAGCTCTCGAACTATCAACTTTTATTTTTATATCTTACTTTATTCATCTATCAATTGATTTTTTACCTTTAACCCCCAGAGGTTGTGCGACCGCATCGGTTGGGGAATACGTTCTCAATTTTTTCCCATTGAGTTTTTGGGTTTTCGTATCAGGCGGCGCACGTGAATAGTTTAGCCTGAGTGGCTTTATTTAGGAATATTTGTATACCATTCTTTAGTTGTGATGTTGAACTTTGTATGTTATTTGGACGGCATTAAACACTCAGGCTCCATAGTTCGAGCTGCACACCCATTCCCGTCTTTTAGTCGTGAATATAAATAGGAACAATTCAAGAAAACCGTATTGCTACAAAAAAGAGCTCTTCGGATAATAGACTTCTCGGACAGACGCGAACACACAATATCTCACTTCATTGACGCCAACGTTTTACCCTTGAATTTTTTATATTATCAGACTATATCTAATTTTATACATGATGTCCATAACAATGAGGTACCTTTTGGCATTCTAAATCTATTTAAAGAAAAAAACAAGTACTTGCCACTCTTACCAATGCAAGAGCATCGGCTTCAGGAAATTTTTTATGTTCACAGTTCCGATCTAGAATCATATAAACTGTCTTTATTTCGCTTTGGAGCAAAGCTGTGGAATGAAATAACCTGTCACATCCGACATCTCTCGAACAATAAATTCAAAAAAACACTCCGCAAGTTACTTTTTGACATTTTAAATTCAGAATAGATCTATATTGATACGCCCACCTTAATTAAAAAGGTAAAATTAGCCAAAAATGTCGAAAAATAAATTCTTCCATATTAACCAGTAGTTTCTTCTTTTTACAATTTATTTATTTAATTCTTTCTTCTTTATCGTGTTATCTAGTCTTCATCTATATTACGATTTTTATTTCATCTATTTGTAACCTGTAACCGTTAGTCTTAATTTCATATTTTGCACGCATTGTCCCGCCACGAATAGCCTTGCTAGCTGCGGGAAATGCTTCTATAATATAATCTGTTTATTAGTAAAGTTTGTTGTTGTTTTTACAGTTTTAATGAAGTTAAATTCTTCATATAGATAACTTGTTTACTACAAAAAGATATTAAAAGTAAAAAGAAGTAAGTAAGTAAGTAATCGGTTTAATAACAGGGTTTCCACATTGTGGCTCTTCATGCCATCTGTTCCTTATAACTAAAAATATAAAATATATATATATATATATATGTATCAAATATTTACAATAAACAATATACTATGAAAAAAATAATAGACCAAAAAACGATTTAAACACAAAGTGTTTACAATGATCGTATGAAAAAAACTTTAACTACAATTAAGATAAGCTGGCCTGTGCCCGGTTCTTTAAGAATTTACGAAATGCGCGAACTAAATGGCTTAAAATTCGTCACACTTCTCTTTAAGATTATCAGGATCGAAGGTTATTAAAAAGGGTAGCCGCAGTGTCCTGGACATAGAGACCGAAGAGCGCAAACTTCTAGACATTTATTGTGAAGTCATACTTCAACACTCTTTTGCGTTACGTGTTATCAGTGACATTCTGTGGAGCAGTTGTTTCAGTGAAAGTTATGGACCAAAATTTTATCGACACTCGTTAAGCGCAGAAGAAGTTATAAGGTGCGTATAACTGTGTATATACTAGGAGTAATCGGAGATTAGAAGATTGCGTTCGATATGTTTCTAAGGCGTACAGGTAGGAGTTGAGGAGGAAGGGTGGATGGCTATTGCGATAGATTAAGCGCGGTTTCCATATGATCGCTACGATCGCTGTGATCACTGCGTGAGTTAGTTCGTCAAAGTGAGGCAAAACGTAAGCAAGCGCCTCAAAGCGAGGCAAATGTGTGTCGACGACGACGACAAATGCAATCTTTATTAATTAAACAGGGAACCCAATAATGCACAGAACACCCAACACAAATTAGGGGTTACGTTCTCGTACCTCGAACGCAATAAACACTGGGAGAGTTTGCCAGACACGAGTTCACAAATCTTTCATTGGAAACCTTGCCAGACACTCTTTCTCTCTCTTTGACCGGAATAACACTTAGCCCCAAACAAGCAAGACGAGTGAACAACGGCTAGCTTCTCACTAGCAGAATGATGGACGATTACAGAAATTCGCCGACAATCAAATTCTGTGCTGACTTGTTCCCTGCTCACAGGTGTCCTTCCGCTATAAAGTTTAAAATAAGACTAGAATGCGCGAGTGTGAATTGCTGGTTTTCAGTGTCACGCCATTCAAAATAGATCAAAATAAAAATCAAAACCGTTCAATAGATAAAGTCCAGAATCTGGGAAATGAAAGGAGGTTCATATACAAAGACCCTCGCCAAGATTCAGGTCAGAGGAATATTTCGTATACGAGATATCCGAAGAAATGTTTTACCCAAACTTATAGAGATTTGTACGGAGACGCTATGCTGGTGCTCACCTGGATGAGTTCCAACATGGTGGAAACCAAGAGAAACATCTGTTACCGAGGTTTGCTACAAAAGCGTGAATTTATTCTTCGAGAAACTCATAAACATTAAAGTAATACTTTTTTTAATACATGAACTGTTTAGATGGCAAAATTTCCTGAAATACGTCATTTTTTTAGAAATAGCGAAAAATTCAACTTCTTATTAAATCTTTTCCTATGGTTTAGAATAAACTATTCTAGAAACTGAGAATGTTTTGATCAAAGCTGTGTAAATCGACCTGAAACTGTGCATGGAACCTTGCGTTTCCTGTATTTATCTCACCTGTTGTATGAAATATGTGTGAAAATCTTCCTCATGAATCGGTATATTTCAAAGAGCTACACAACGAGCCGACAATATACAGGCGGGGGCAGCTGTAGTGTCAACTGTTACTAGTTTATTTTTGTATAAAACGCTGAAACTCAGACTCTGGTCCTTGCCTGAATCTGCAAGAGCTATTTGGAGTACTGTATTCCATTCGTTCAATCAGATCAGATTAGACTGAGACAACACCTGAGCAATTCAGTCGCTGTAAAAAACAACCTAACCTGAAATAATTCCGTACGGGCTTGACCGAGAATTAAAACATTGCGATGACGGGACGCACTTCTCTATCCATTGAGCTAATCAAGAAAACTGGAGAGCTAGCCATGCGAGTTCGTAATATGCCCGTTGGTGGAAATGAGATGAACCGAAATATATAAAAAGAATCATATTTTGAACTGCAGATAAAGATATGCCTGTCGGGAGATATGAAACGGTAAACATGATCTTCGCAGTAAAATGAGCAACATACCTACCTGAGCAAGTTGTGCAAAATGATTCTTTAACCGGTATCAAAGCCATAAGAGCTGCTAAAAACACCCTCTGTAACGGCATAAACATGGTGCAAGCTAAGGCCTAGGTTTTGTTCCTTAACTTCTCACCTTGATACAGCCAGACAACACTAACCTGCAAATAAACTTGGAAAGTTACGTGAGTGGCAGCCATGATTCAAGATTTCTACAATCATGCAAAGGAGACGCGTCACTCTTGATTGCTTCTGTAGTTTTAGGTGATGAAAAAGTGGAACAACATGCAAGTTTTTTTTAGCCACTGCTCACTTAATTGCCGACCTCATCTTGCTGAAAATCAGGGGCGCGATTTAGCTCAGTGTTTTAGGTGTGACCTCGTCTGCGTTTCCGTCGGAGTTCAGCACCTAAAACACTGAGATACCCTCCAGAATGAACACGTACTTTAAGAAGGAGAGTAGTTTTCTAAACAGCTACTGATACTAAATGCAGTCAGAAATTACCTATGATAGGTCGGGGTAAGCTCTAGTCTTGCAACTTACGTGCCGTGATCTTGAATACCAAGATAAAGAGTATATTAAACACAGGATGTTGTTTCAGGCACCGGAAGTGACAAGGAGGAAATTGAATATTATTATCTCCTGTGACCCTCCTGTTTTTTTTTTTTTCACTTTTGCCTCAATTTTGTCACAAACTTGTTTAGTTCCTTTTTACGTAGGATGCGTAACCTTCAAAATAGGGAGTTTTAGATAACCTGGCATATGTTCAACTCACTCAATTTGTCAAATGAAAGTGAACTCTCCCGGGGTTACACAACGAAGAATCATATCCAAGTTCCGAAGGAGAAAGAAAAATTAAGTGGCCGTTTGTTTGCTTTCCCCTTAAACCTCACATCGGAGTCGTGCAGAGAAAGAAAAAAGTATAGTAAAAATCTTAATACACGTGCAGAGTTGTTGTTTTGCTGAAAATAGCCATGAATGAATGCTGAAATACCTTTGACTACTTTTAAGTGTTTTAATTTCCGGCACTAACAGCCACAACTTGATATTCTAATTGTTCTCAATCAAAACAAATATTAAATTTTGAACTTGTAACTTTACTAAATGTTTATTAAACTTTGAATGGACAATTCATGATAACAAATTGATAACGAAGGGTAAAGTGACAGAAATTTGAACTCCGTCACGTGCGTTAAAACTGCTCTTAAACTACATGTATGTAATGGATAAGAAATAAATCTGATATTGCCAAAGACTTAATGATTTATTTTTAAAATAGTCAATTAATTAATAGAATAAACGGGGCTACAATTGACGTGGCTTGAGTATGACTTGTAAACAATGAAATAATGAGGGATTTTTTTCCAATATCTTATACATATACATATTTTATTTTTCATTTTTCATCCATTCGTATATCCTTAATGTCTTCAGAGTGACCCAGCGTGTGTACAGTCACCCCCCCTACCCCCTACCCCCTCCCCTGTCTAAAGGAGTCCTAGAAACACAAAAACATTAATCAACATTAAAATGAAAAAACAGTAATAATGAAAACTTTAATTTTTAAAGACCGATTCAGGCACATTCCTAGTTTAAAAATCGTAAAAAAAGCGCCACATACTGAGACAATCATTATTTTGGCGGCCTTTTTATTTCAGATCTTTCCAAAATGCTACAATTCCCTGCAACACACCGCGAAATGAAAACGAAATCGTAGTATGAGCTTATTAGGAAAAACGTTTGTAGATAGTATTACATTATGAGGCAAAGTACCTCCGATAAAAAGCACAACTTAAGCTTAAGTCTCGTTCTGTTTTTCCCCTTTCGGCTGTTACTTAGCTGGCTCTCTACATATCTCTTCATCGACAGAGAAAGATGGGAAACTATTCCACTCCAATTTCCGGGATGTTTTTCAGTTTTTTTACGAGAAATACTCTTCGAGAAAACCTTTTCTTGTTGAATGTCTGCGAAGCTCTCGCAAAGCGAGAGCGCTGCAAGCTGCAAGCGCCTATATATAAGGCCTGAATTTTGGCGCGAATGTCACTTGTGATTGGACGTAACATTTTTCTCACTCGTGAAGAAACATCGTTCGCTCCTCTCATTGGCCAGAACTCATTTGCGTATGAAAAATCTATATAATAAAGTTGAATAGCCATCTCTGCGAGCAGTTATATGTATGTTTTGTTTTCCCAATTCAGACCACGTGATTTTCTCTAGGGAATTTGCTTTATGTCTTTCCATAAATCATGTTCAAATATGCGCATGGATGGGACGAAGTTTGAAAAAATTCTCCGGGGCACGATCACGTGATCTGATAGAACAAACAAAACAAACAAGCTGAAAAGGACTATTTGACATAGGGTTCTGGGAATGGAAGTGGATTTCTGCAATTTGAATGGTCTGTGCTGCTGTGTTGACTGAGAGTGAAACACCTTTAAAAAGGAATGCAGTACTTACTTTTTATATTTCTTCAAGTAATTCCATTCTTCTACTTCTCTCCAGCTGGTTTACCACTGTAGCGGGTCCTTCTCCAGCCTGTGGGCATCCGCCTATCACGCTCCTTTAAAAAAACGGGAAGAGGAGGAGAAGATGGAGGCAGGAAGGAGGAGGGAGGAGGAGGACAAGTAGGAGGAGGAGAAGGGGGGGAGAGAACAATAGAAATTTGGTGGTGTTGGTTTTGTTGAGAGATATAAAGAGTTTGGCGGAAAAAAGAAAAAGAGGAGAAGAGAGGCGAGACAATTGAATTGTGAAGGCATAAGAAGAAAAGAGAGGGGTAAGTAAACTGTTTGTTTAAATAAATATCTACTTTACCTTGGCTCTTATCAATATGCAAAATTTGTAGTGACTCGGAACAGGACCTTCTTCATTTTTTCATTGGAGAAAGGGGACAGGGAATAGGATTTTCATAATTACGTTACGGTGTGTGATTTCAAGTGACAGACGAAGAGACGCACATGGCTTAATTACTATGTCAAAATGGATATTAAACCCATCGAACCGGTTAAACCACCCAAAAATAGCACGGTTTTGGGCTCGGCCCCTCGAAAAGTGGTAGTTACACCCAGAATAGTGACAGACGCCAAGATGTTGATCTTGTACTCGAAAACACCGGGTACCGTGCCCAAATTCTGCCAAGGTTACGTAAAAACATTGTCTTTTACATTAGAGTAGCGTATCACTGCCTTATCCCAAGGGGTGCTGGAGGAAGGACAAAACATGGACCCTGGGTCTAAGGCCCCTGCTTTGGAACGTCCGTGGACCTAGCTAATTTTATTAACCCGAAAAACAGATCAAGAAGAAATTATAGGTAATAAAGTAGAAATAAACATCGCGGCAGCGACAAGGAAAATCTCTCGAAGACACTGTAGTAAGATCCAAAGCTATAAAAAAGAAATGGTTATTGACAGGTGTCTTGTTTGCCTGTCAACACCTTTTGAAAATTATTTCATTATTCATTTATATTATTTCATAATTAAGTCCAATCATGTTTTTTTGTTCTTTCTTACTGTTGTGAAATCGTATATTGCGTTACGCTCGTTTGTATTTTTGTTTAATTCGTTAATTTTTTACCAGTTTGACATATATCATTATTATCACAGTTGTCTAGCCTCGGAGTTTTTACCAGATCTAATCGGAGAGTACAAGGAGTTTTTTACGGAGTTATTTCATTCAGTTTTTTCCTATTTTGTTGTTCCTTTCTTTAATACGCTTGGAGGAACTATAACGTAAGTTCTGTTCTATTTTTGTCTTTCATTTTAGGTTTGATTTACTGTCGATTTCCTTTTAATTTTAGTTATATTTTCTTGCGTAACGCGTGTCTATGTATGTTTTCAGTTCTCACCATATGCTTCATTGATACTGCAATAAACAAACTTTAATCGAGTACGGAGCGTGTGGTTGATCACAGCGAACTCCACCCGTGGGAACGCGACAGTGAGAAGTTTTAGTGAGAAGATTATTTCGACCTATTCTACTGGAGTTCTAAGAATCGCAACAAGCAAGCAACTTGGTTATGCAATAGCACGTGGCGCACCGCCCCCAAGATCAGTATTCGTATATTTTCGCCGATATATGTTAACATGGCACAAAGGAGCGGGAGTTTAACAATAGGAAACCATTCGGAAAATCCCATGGAGCCACTTTTAAACGAAAAAATGGATTCTGCTTCGCAAAGTTCTCGGAAACATTCGCGAACGCGTTCAACCCTCTCGTCTCGCGCGTCTACCTCGTCTAGCGCGGCAAGAAGGAAAGCCTTGGCCGAAGCCGCTGCAGCGAGACAAGAAGCGGAATATGACCGATTACTGGCCGAGAAAGAAAGGGAGAGAATTGAAATGGAAGCCGAAGAAGAGAGAAAACGTCAGTCTCAGAGGGCAAGATTCGAGTGCGACAAAGCCGTGTTAACAGCAAATAAGAAGCTGGCAATCGCAGAGGCCAAACTAAAAGCTATTGAGTAGTCTATCGAGGACGAAGACGAGAAAGCCACTATGGTTACTATCCCAGGTTTGGACAACTCTATCGACACACAAGAGATTACGCGAGCCTGGATTAATGCACAAGGGACTATGGAGACACTGGATCGCACAGGGGACCCAAGCCCCCAACACGACTCGGGAAAGGTATCACACACTAAGCTCATTCAAAGCGAACTAACGAATGCTCGCTCATGCGCAAAAGAAGAGCCCTTACCCAGCACAAACGCTGCCAGCTTTGAAAAGTCACCGCCAGGGAAAAGTGTTACAGGAAACACGCCCCTTTTTGGCCTCCGAGGAACAAATCCCTTCGCGTCGACTCCCACAGATGATCTCACGACAGTAAATGAAAGGCTAGTTGCAACGTTAGCGCGACAGAACCTTCCTAAGTGCCACCCGGAGATATTCACAGGAGACGTGACACTCTTCCACCCATGGAAAAGTGCTTTTCGTGCCATGATAAAAGATGCAAACGTGTCACCGGATCAGGAGATCAACTACTTAAGAAGCTATACAAAAGGAGATGCACAAAAAGTAGTTAATAACTACCGTCAGAGGCAATATAGGAATCCTGCCGACGCCTTGCGCGACGTGTGGAAGGAGCTGGAGAGACGCTTCGGGAATACCGCCGCCATCACTAACGTTCTCTTATTACGACTTCAGACAGCGGCCAAATTTGGAGAAGAAGACAGCGACAAGCTTCAGGCTTTCGCCGACGTATGTGCTGACGTGGACAGCCAATTGGATTTTCTTCCAGGACTCGGGTGCCTGAACTACTTAACCGCGATAGGCCCTATTGTCGAGAACTTACCCCACTCTCTTCGCTCGAAATGGGAGAAGCGTGTAGTCCAGTATGCAGAGAAATACGAAGACGCCTACCCTAGCTTCAAAGACTTTGCTGCAATGGTCCAAGAACAAGCTCGATTAAAGAATCACCCGAACGTCTTGGCAGCAGCTCAGTCTAGTAATCGTAAACCGAAAGGCCGCGAACACAGACCACGACCTCCCGAAACAGACGCTGACCCAAATAGGAGAGTCCTCAAGACAGGCTTGGACGGCAAAAACGAGCCAAAGAAGGAGCCCGAGCTTGGAGAAGAGAAGTACTGTCATTATCACCAGCGAAAAGGACACCTTTTAGCTGAATGCAAAGCCTTCGAAAAACAAGCACTAGAAGTCAGAAACGAATGTGTTCTCAAAGCAGGACTGTGTTTTCGCTGTTTATCAGCAGGACATAGATCGAGCGAATGCAATGCAACCGTGAAATGCGCCAAATGCGGGGACGACCGTCATCCCACGGCACTTCACAAAGAGAAGCCTGGCACGACACGTATGGAGCACGGCGAGGAGCTTAAAACGGCCTGCACTTCGATTTGCCACAACCCCTTCAGCGGCGGAGTGTCTTGTAGCAAGATTGTTCTCGTTGACGTTCTCTGTGAGAATCGCCCTCAGCAGTCCCATCGCACATACGCAATCATAGACGACCAGAGCAATGCTTTTATGATAACTCCAAACCTAGCGAATAGGTTGGGCGCAACCGGACCGATTGTGAAGTACTTCCTGACTACCTGCAGCGGTGGAAGAGAAGAAAAGTCTGGACGGCGAATTTCCGGTGTTGTGCTACGCTCTCTGACTGGCATAATTGCGAACCTACCCCAACTCGTCGAGTGCCCAAACATCCCTGAGGACAAGCGCGAAATCGCAACACCAAAGATGGCCAGACAGTTTTCTCACCTCAAGGAGATTGCCGATGAAATCCCGCCTTACGACCCTAAGGCGAGTGTCGAGATCCTTATCGGAAGAGACGCGCCGGAGTTGTTGAAGATAAGAGCTAGCAGAAACGGACCTAAAGGAGCGCCATGGGCCCAGAAACTAGACTTAGGCTGGACATCTCGGGTCAAATGTGTTTAGATCGAGTCGGTGGTCCAGTCCACATCTCAGCACACCGCACATCATTGGAGCGTTTAGACAGGCTTGTTACCAGTTATCCTCGGAACGTGCAAGCTTCACATCATGCTGACGAAAGTGAAATCGTGCCCTGCCCAAATCATTTCCAGGTCAAAGAAAGATATGCAGAGAAAGGAGAAATCGGAGACAACCTCTTTCAATCGACATCCGGCGACAATTTGGTCAGTATGTCGCAAGAAGACAAACGCTTCCTGAAAATAATGGAGACGGGGACTCGCAAGAACCAACAGGGAAACTGGGAGATGCCGTTACCGTGTCGCTCACCTACCGCCTCGATGCCTAACAACCGACCTTTGGCTGTCAACCGCCTTAACGGCCTGCTTCGCACCCTCAATAGAAAACCAAAGATGAAAGAAGATTACTTCCAGTTCATGGGCAAAGTCTTCGAACGCGGTCATGCGGTCCTAGTGCCACAGTATGAGTTGTTAACACCAAACGACCATCCCAATCGGAAAGAACCATTGAAACTCACCGAATCGGAGCGAGAGCACGTGGCAGGAGTCAGAGGCGAGGGACGCACATGGTACTTACCTCACTTTGGGGTGTACCATCCCAGGAAACCGGATCAGATCCGCGTGGTGTTCGATTCGTCAGCCGAGTTCCAAGGGGTCTCCCTCAATAAAGAACTTCTTCCAGGTCCCGACCTTATGAATAGCCTTGTTGGAGTGTTAATCCGCTTTCGTCAGGATAACATTGCCGTGATGTGCGACATTGAACAAATGTTCCACTCGTTTCACGTGGACCCAAAGCATCAGAACTTTCTTCGATTCCTTTGGTTTAAAGATAACGATCCGTCCAAGCAAATCATAGAGAACAAGATGACAGTGCACCTGTTCGGTAACGGGCCAAGTCCTGCTATAGCCACCTTTGGGCTACGAAAAACAGCAGACGACGGCGAGGAGAAATACGGGAAAGAAACAAGAGACTTCGTCCACAAAAACTTTTATGTAGACGACGGGCTGACCTCACGCCCCACGGAGAACGAAGCTATTACTCTCATCAGAAACGCCCAAGCCGTGTTAGCGACCGCGAATTTACGCCTACACAAAGTAGTCTCCAACTCGGTCCTCGTCATGGAAGCCTTCCCAGCAGAAGATCGCGCCAAGAACATCAAAGATCTAGACCTACGCCGCGATGTACTACCATCGCAACGCTCTCTTGGGGTCCACTGGAACATCGAGAAGGACCATTTCACCTTCCATGTCTCCTTGCCAGAAAAGCCCTTCACGCGGAGAGTTCTGTCTGTCATAAACTCGGTGTACGACCCTCTGGGATTTGTATCCCCAGTCATCCTGGAATGGAAACTAATACTACAGCAACTCGTTATCATGGGGAAGAAGGTGAACGGCAACGATCCTCTTGGATGGCACGATCCACTTCCGGAGAAGATGAAACACCGCTGGTGTGGATGGAGAGACGCACTCCCCAAACTGGAAGAAGTATTGATTCCTCGTTGCCATCACCCCAAAGGATTCGGCACTGTCACAAGAAGGGAGATACACGCGTTTTCTGACGCAAGTAAGGAGGCCATCGGAGCTGCCGTGTACCTGCGCGAATTCAACGATGATGGAGTTGTAAGCGTTTCTCTTCTGTTTGGACGATCTAAGATGGCACCAACTCACACGACGAGCATCCCTAGACTAGAGTTGTGCAGCGCAGTACTTGCAACACAAGCCGTAATGATGATTCGCAGGGAGCTTGACGTTCAAATTGATGAAGAAATCTACTGCTCAGACTCGAAGGTTGTACTTGGCTACATACAGAACGAAAGTAGAAGATTCTACGTCTACGTCGCGAACCGCGTCCAGCAGATCCGTAACGCAACTGCACCAAGTCAATGGAGATACATCGACACTGCAAGAAATCCTGCTGACCTCGCAACTCGCTGCGTTACCCCAGAGAAACTGGCAGAATCACCATGGATACTTGGACCTGAATTTCTACGAAACCCGCAGCTCCAGCCTCAAGCTTCACTCCTGGAGGTACCCCTCAATGAAAGCGACCCAGAGGTGAAAAGAGAAGTTATCACCTGTGCCACTGCAACACACTCACCCCAGAGTCTTGGCTGCGAGAGATTCAAGCGCTTTTCCAGCTGGTCCTTCCTGAGGCGCGCAATTGCAAATCTTATTGCGTTCATAAGAAAGTTCAAGGAGAGAAATCAAGCACTCTCAAACAAGCCAGTCATCCCCCGGCCTACTCCGTCTGCAGCCGAACTCGAACAAGCTGGCCAGGTTGTAATCAAGGCAGTACAGAAAGAAGTCTTCCCCGCAGAGCTTAAAGGGTTGTCGTCCGCTAAAATAGAGAAATCAGTTCCAAAGCATTCAAACCTGTTGCAACTTGATCCCTTGGTAGATTCTAATGGACTACTCCGCGTCGGAGGCCGTCTCGAAAACTCGACGCTCGAATATCAAGAGAAACACCCAGTCATTTTACCAAAAGGTCATCATGTATCAGAGTTGATCATCCGCCACTTCCACGAAAGCGTCCATCACCAAGGACGCCTCATCACGAGCGGGGCAGTTCGCGAGGCTGGTTACTGGGTTGTCGGAGCTCATCGAATGATATCCAGCCTTATTGAATCCTGTTAAATTGCAAGAAGTTGAGAGGAGCAACCTTGACGCAACACATGGCAAACTTACCACCAGATCGAACGGAGACCAGCCCGCCCTTCACAAATGTCGGCTTCGATGTCTTTGGCCCCTGGGAAATCTCAATAAGAAGACTCAGAGGTGGTGCAGCAAACGCAAAACGCTGGGGTCTCATCTTCACCTGTCTGAGTAGTCGTGCCATCCATATCGAGGTACTAGAAACTATGGACGCCAACTCGTTCATCTGCGCACTGCGACGTTTCTTCGCCATTCGTGGATCAGTGACGAAACTCAGATGTGATCGTGGCACTAACTTTGTTGGAGGAAAATCACAGTTGGAACAAGCACTTTCGGAGACTGACCAAACACGAGTCCAGAAGTTTGTAGCAGAACAAGGTTGCGAGTGGATATTTAACCCTCCACACGCATCGCATTTTGGAGGCGTATGGGAGCGACAGATCGGCACCGTACGACGCGTTTTGGACGGAATGTTACTGGGGATTGGACGCGCACAGCTAACCCATGAACTACTAGTGACTCTCATGGCAGAGGTGACTGGAATCGTCAACAGCCGCCCTATTTCAGCAGTACCCTCTGACATCCACGAACCGCAACCACTAACCCCTGCCATGCTGCTTACGATGAAGACTCGCCCTCTAGCACCCCACCCTGGTAACTTCGTGCCACAGGACCTGTATGCCCGTAACAGGTGGAGAAGGGCACAATACCTGGCCGATCAGTTCTGGGTCAGATGGAAAAGAGAGTATCTGCAGAACCTTCAAAACAGATCGAAGTGGCAGAAACGCGAACGCAACCTCTCTGTTGGTGACATAGTCCTGGTTAAGAAGGACAACACAACCAGAACCGACTGGTCGCTCGGAAGGATTTCAGAAGTAACGCAGAGCACCGACGGCAAAGTGCGGAGTGCCAAAGTGACTTCATGTAGAGCGGGAAACGTAAAGACCTACGAACGACCAATTTCCAGTTTCGTCGTTCTACTCAAACGGGAAGACGAAGCCTAATCTTGCGGACAATATAATTTGATTCCACGGACTTGATTTATATAATGTTGACGGAAGCAAAGATTTTCAATCCTTGGGCGAGGAGTGTTGTGAAATCGTATATTGCGTTACGCTCGTTTGTATTTTTGTTTAATTCGTTAATTTTTTACCAGTTTGACATATATCATTATTATCACAGTTGTCTAGCCTCGGAGTTTTTACCAGATCTAATCGGAGAGTACAAGGAGTTTTTTACGGAGTTATTTCATTCAGTTTTTTCCTATTTTGTTGTTCCTTTCTTTAATACGCTTGGAGGAACTATAACGTAAGTTCTGTTCTATTTTTGTCTTTCATTTTAGGTTTGATTTACTGTCGATTTCCTTTTAATTTTAGTTATATTTTCTTGCGTAACGCGTGTCTATGTATGTTTTCAGTTCTCACCATATGCTTCATTGATACTGCAATAAACAAACCTTAATCGAGTACGGAGCGTGTGGTTGATCACAGCGAACTCCACCCGTGGGAACGCGACACTTACCCTTGGCACGTGTTTTTCAATGTTTGTTTACATTTGTGCTCGTTTCCTCTTCGTGCTGATTGGCGGAAATCTGACAGCTAAGTCGACGTTGAGCTACGGGTTAATTGGACGGGGTGAATTCACATTCCAGAGACATAGCTGCAAGCTCTCCTTCCTTTACCCGCCCTGCCGCCAGAGCGCCCCAGAGAGCTTGCTCGCTGGCTAACGATTTTGCCTGATCTTTGGAATCTAAGTTCCACTGACAAGGAGTCTAGAGTTCAGTTCATGAAATCCGGAATCCACAGCAAAGTTTCCAGTGTCCAAGACTGTCTTTGATTACCTTGCAAATGGGTGACACGGTGCCCTGGGAGTTCTTAACTTTGTTTAATGTTGAACCTCTCAACAACGGCCACCTTGGAAACAGAAGAAAGTGGCCGTTGCCGAGAGGTGGCCATTCTAGAGAGGTTTAAAGACTCTAAATAAGAGTCATTATTATTCATTCAAAATATTTCCCCGATTCTGATTGGCTAAAAGCACACGCTAGATTTAACAATACCCAGCTACTGATGACCAAATTTGGAAGAATTTTGCGATTAATGAACCGATGACGTCAAACGTGCAGCATCCTTGCAGGTTAATGCATCGTTAACCGAGAAGACCTGGGGACGACGTTGAGTTGTTTTAATTGTGAAAAAAAAGGCAGACATTTCAGTCTTTTCAAGAATAAGAATTAGGCGAAATAATAGCTAAAAACATGGCAAAAACAGCAAGAAGACAATTCGAAGAACGACATCTGCTATTTGGAGAATATTTGCGGAGCTGACCAACCCTAAACGTGCAATATCGAAGATGAACTTAACATTTATGGAGCTAAGCATGTTTTAGCTATGTTTTTAACTAGAAATTATTTTGAAAGAATAATAAAACAATGAATTCGGCTTTCGTATCATATGAACAATTAATGGAGATAATTATTCATGAGATACTCAGCCTCATTCATTAAATAAATTGTTAAATGCACCGTAATTTTTAGAGAGTTATTACAACTCCAAAAATGGAGTAAACATTTTAGGTACAGGATAACCCCCTTTTGGGGGTTACTTTAACTCCTAATTTAACTCCGAATTTGGGGTCAAAAGAGTTCTTTTTACTATCAGTCTGGAGTTAAAATAACTCCGAAATGAGGTTATTTTTACTCCTTACATGGGTTGTTTTTACTCTTTTTGGAATTAATTTAACTCTGAAAGTGGAGTAAAACTTTTAGGTACAGGATAACTCCTTTTTTGGGTTTATTTTAACTCCTCAATATCAGGGGTCACTTTTACTCTTGAGAAAGAGTTCTTTAAACTCCTTTTGGAGTCCACTGTAAGGAGTTAAATTAGCCCCACTAGAGGAGTTATTATAACTCCTTGAAAATTACTGTGCGTATGGACTGTCCGCCTGAAAAAGTGGCCGTTATAGTTCAACTGTATTTCAAATTAAATTTTGAGATAATTATAAAGAGAAATCAAGCATCAAGAGAGAGAAATAAGGGTCATTTTTACAAAGGGTACTAGGTCTAATTATATGAAGATTTACTTGCAAATCAAAAGGTGTATTTTCATATTTTATTTTAGTACAGTGTAACAAGGGTGATTGGTGTGTTTCAAGCCAGCCTTGCTAAATAATACGCTGAAAAATTAAAAAGATCTGTTTCAGCACAGGGCGTCCAGACTCACAAGAGGCTACTAGAAGCCAAATTATAAGGATTTGTTTGGAAATTTATCGTAAGATCAATAGAACGGTTAAAATAATGTACATAAACAGCTATATAAGTATACATACCTTATAAAGAATTGTTTCTGTGCTGTTTTCTTACTGCTTCCTGCTCTTAGCTATAAACGCTATTTTAGCAAGTTAATGGCTTTTTACAGTATGTGCATTTTAACCTTTTTATCAATTTTACGATAAATTCCCATACAAATGGACTTATCGTTTGGCTTCTGTCTAGTGGGCTGTTGTGAGTCTGGGTACCCCGTGGTACAGTCGCCAAAACTAAAAGCCAGTTTAATAACCCTGCACGCTTCAGTCTATTTAATCTCTTCTGGAGCCATTTGAATTTGAGCACAGTTCACCAAAAAAGCCCCATCACATGTCAATTCCGGTCGATGCTAGGGCTCATTTTACCCCGTGGGCCTAAAATCAATCTTAAGTAATTCGACTGCATTGGCCCTTATTAAGGGAGCCAACTCCAAAAATGGTTCTGTATTTTACTCAACGAAACAACCTCAATCATTTTTAGGGCTAGAAACGATCTTTTTTATTTACAGTGTTTAGTGAGGACAGAAGCCGATGAAAAAAGAGGTGCAGTAACTACAGATGAGCATCGTTAAAATTGCGTTTACCCAACTAATATCAGGGGCGCAACAAATATTTTTGTAAAAATAACTGTTCGAAGCAGCAAGTATTGCCCAAAAAGTTACGAGGGATTTTGGGAGGTTCTATTTTCAAAGACCTCCTTACAATTTAGATATTACGACAAAGGGGTGTCCTAGAATCTTCTAACAAAGTACATTCGGCTAGTCCATGTGTTCGAACTTCCCACTAATATATTGCGGGAGGCACAACTGTAACTGTAACTGTGAATCTTCATAATTAATTGAATTTCATTTGAAAGCTGGAACAACGACGTACTCATTCCGCGCGTCGTATCGTGGTCGAAGCGAAGCTGTAGCAGGTGGCGATGAGGCCCGAATTTTCTTAAGCTTCCAGCAAAACCAAACAGGAACGGTGATAACAGTGATAATCACAGTTACCAAAAGTCCAATCACGAGCCAGGGGTATCTTAAACTATCAATCCAACTTTTCTTCTCTGCAGGCCTCTCTCTTTTCTGACCACCAGCTTCGTTCGAATCTGTTCAAGACAGAAAATAGAACTTATAAGGACTTCAATACTTTTTCATCTCAACGGAGGTTATGCATAAATGTTTGTTTGCTTGTGACCTACAATGGGTACCATAATGGCACCATTTCGACTCTTTTGAATTCACCTAACCTGAGTTCGCTGCTAAGGTCGTGAAGGTACTTCCGTCTTCGCTACGGATTTCGTCTGCATGGAAAACAAACAATTTCTTAGTGCCCTCACGCATTATGTATTGATCTAATTTGCAGCATTGACTAGCTAATGGCCTACCTATTCCGGTCAAAAATAATAATAATAGTAATTAATAATAATAAGTAATAATAAGACCGGCCTTAAGCGGGAGTTGAAACGGATCTGGAAATTGCGCAGAGTAACTATGGTGCCAGTCATAATTGGTGCAATAATAACTGCAATAGAAACTGTCTCGAAAGGCATAGACAAGTGGTTAGCAGAGATTGGTGTCACCTGTCTTTTAGAATCATTGCAGAGAGCGTGCTTAATTACTGGGTACAGCCAGAATCCTTCGCAAAGTCTTAGACACCTAAGCTCACGAGCAGTGACTTGATGTTTAAGGGAGACTTCAGCTAGACATCCAGAAGCTGCGTTTAATGAGTTATCATCATCATCATCATCAATATCGTGACCATGATAATGATCATTATCATTTTTACTATTATTATTATTATTATTGACGTCGAAGCTGTGGAAGGAGCCATTCAATCGGACTAGTTATGTGTTTCCTTACTTTTAAATGGCAAATATTCGTCATTAACACATTGTGAACGCTATTTAATTACCCCCTTTTTTAGTGATTTGTTTTTAGATTGTCTTCGTAAGAATGCAATTGACCTTGAAAATAGTTTCGTCTTTTTCTAATCGAAATGAATTGTTTTAATTGAAATGAAATGTTCTTAATTTGAATAATTTTTGTTTAATGTAATGAATTTTTTTCTAATCAAAACTAAGTGTTTTTTTTTGACGAAAGGAATTGACTGTAAATAGTCTTTCGACGAAATAGTTTTTTTTTTAAGTGAATTAATTGTAAATAAGATTTTAATACTTAAGATTGTTATTAATAGAATTATTATTATCATTATTATCATCATTATAAACTATAACGATATAAAAGAAGGGAGAGATGCTGGGATATTGAAAAAGACTCTCAACTAATTAATTTGGTATAGACTAACGAGAGTTGGGTAGATTACAATGGAACCTCCCTATTAAGAGGACCTTTAAGGTTCAGAACCTTAGAGGTTCACGTTATTGCTAGAAAACTGAAAACTGTTCCCCCAACAGCGCTCTTGCTCTCATCAAACAATAAAAATCACTAACTTCTGACCGGGCAACATTGCCCAAAGACTATGACGTTAGACGATAAAGGTGAGTTTCCACTGCCCCGTAATTTTTACCAGCGTAAATAAAATAGAGGCAATGTATTCAAGGTCGCGCTTAAATGTAAAAGTTGAGTGACCTTCCATACATTGCCTCTATTTTATTTACGCGCGTACGCACGTAAAAATGTTCGCGACAGTGGAAATCACCCCTTGTGTTGGGTTTCATAAATTTGCACTCTGACGAAGAAGTTTTTCTTTGTTGGCTACAGCTTTTTCAAACAAACGATGTCGGAAGAAGAGCAGTTAGAAAACCTGTAAGTCATGAGTAGTAGTAGTACTGGTGGATAGTTTCAATCCTTCTTTCGCCAGTAAAACTGAAATCACTCCACTAACTTCGCGACGCCACCGTTTGTGTACTTGAGAAATGCCGTCTGAGGAACAGAAATATCTGTAGAAATTCCATACTGATGACGTATCATTAGCCAGAATTGGGTGTTGCTTTTGATTGGTCACGCGGGGGGAAAATTTTCTTCAACTAATCAGAAGCGCCATTACACAGATCTGCATAGGTAGTGATACGTCACAAGTGTGGAATTTCTGTGCTCGTTTCTCCGACGTAATTTCGCGAGCAAACCTGTTTTCCCAGGCTAACTGATGACTATATATGGTTTAATAGATGTAAGACTGTTTTGTTTTCCTTCCGACGTTTAACGTTTATCAAAATAGCTGTATAATTATGATAAAAAACTTAACCTCAGTGATTTTGCTTCTGTTTTCAATGCAATTTTTGTGCAGAAAAGTACGAAAAATTCAATTTTTGCTGAAAAATAGCTCTGTGGCTAGACCTCATGTCACCAATAACGGCTATCTCGTAACCATGGCAACAGGGTGCCATTGACGAGTGTGAAAATTCTGTCTTACTCTCTATGAAAATATCTGTCTGTTCACAAGTAGATTTTAATACTCATTTTCAAAATTAAATGATTATGCTTTACGCCTTGCTTTGCCAAGAGAGTATCTCGAAACTCAGGCCGTACAGGAGCCCATCGTAGGCTACTACCCGTATATGAATGTATACTGAGAAGAAAATAACATTTAGTTAGAGCGTTCTTTAAAAGAGCTATGGTAAGAATTCATTACTAAATTCATTCGACCGAGCTAGGTCCGTCGGGCGTTGAATTGCTGCTTGGGAAGGATTAGATAGATTAAGTTTCGCTTGTTTGACGGGTTTTTTTTTTATAATTACGATTATGGGCAACCACTTACCAATCTTTTCGTGAACTATTATGTAAGCGTTCCGCACAGCATAACCATGTGTGTTTCTCACAATGCAAGTGTACTTTCCTTCACTTTTCTTTGTAACGTTTTCCAAAGTCAAAGTGACTTCATGGAAAGCGTACCTGCTATTGCTAGTGGGAAGGCTATTAATGGAAGGTTGCCGGTTCTGTTTTATGACTTCATACTGAAATTTGCTGCCTTCAGTGCTGTTACCAGAGCTGTTGAAATGCAATGGAAACCATCGTAGCCACTGGAAATGAGGCATAGCATCACTATATGCCCTGCATAGCAACGTGGCGCTTTCGCCAACAAAAGCAGTTGCGTTTATCATCGGAAGGACAACTGGCTTGGCACGGGCTCGTTCTATGTGTACGAGAGAGAAAAACGTAGTTGGTCATACTATGAGAGTATCGTTGAAGTAATGACAAGCTGAATGACTACATGTATATATATGCACAATAGACTCGACTGAAGGAGTGTCCAAAATGAAACGGCCAGATTTTTCTTCCAATTCGCCATGGGCTGTAAATGCTTGTGAATCTGAATTACACAATCATGTAAAAGTGAAGTCATTTTGCAGACAAAAGCACTTTTTTTCACAAAATCGAATTGCTTCAACTTTGAAGTGTTAATTTTACATTGTTTTTAAGTAAGTAAGTAAGTCAGTCAGTCAGTCAGTCAGTCAGTCAGTCAGTCAGTCAGTCAGTCAGTCAGTCAGTCAGTCAGTCAGTCAGTCAGTCAATCAGTCAGTCAGTCAGTCAGTCAGTCAGTAAGTAAGTAAGTAAGTAAGAACTTTATTATAATGTCGAGGTCGCCAGCATATATAGACAGGGCTGTCAATAAGGGCCGGTAGCCGGCCAAAACCGCCGGCTAGTTAGCCATCCTTGGCCGGCTGCCATCATCTCCTTCTACCATAACTGCTAGAGTATGACTCTCCTGCCCTCTCCTGTGGGCAGGAGAGTCATGTTAAATACTCCCTCCTCTCGTACCTTGCATTCCCGCCTCCAGCCGCCTTTTTGGCTTCCTCCCTTTAGCCGTTTTTCTTTTCGATTGCGAAATATAAAGCATTACTGCATAGTTCCTCCCTAATTCTCCTGTTTCCCACACTTATAGAACTCCCAACTCCTGCCCTTTCCTCTCTCGCCTCCCCTATCTCTCCCTTCCCAAGCAATGATGCTTCTGACAAGAGGGGTTGTCGCTGTAGTTCATGCGAGTCAAAGCAATACCTTACCATTCACTTGAACATAGTATGAATGGTTGATCCATCCAAGATGGTTACTGACGTTACAGGTGTATATTCCAGTATCTGACGGTACCACGTCCTTTAAACGCAACACATACTTTCCATCCAAGTATAGCAAACGACCTCTTCTCTCGTTAAAGGGTTTTCCGTTCTTGTACCATGCTATCGTGGGGTGAGGATATCCTTTAGCGGAACAGTCAAGTTTTACTGAGTTACCGACCGGTAGGGCTAACAGTTCCTTTTGTAGCCTGAATTTTGACACAGTAAACCTCGGGGCCGCTATAAGAAGAAAGCGAAGGGTGTTTGTGTTAAAAGAAAAACCATTGCCTGCTTGTTAAGCTATAAGGAAGTGCCCTACTCGTTGCTATTCTTACCTGATGTTAAATTCCTGTTCACTGTAGGTGTAGGCAGCACTTTAAACAACAACAACAATTAAACAAAAAAGAATAATCATAGTCAGAAACTTTAAAACAATTTCAAAGAGTCAAAAGCGACTAACAAAACTGCCATCACAATACTAGAACCGACGCAAGCAGCCGGCAGCGCAAGATCTTGTCTGTATTTTAATTACAACAACAACAACTCCAACATTTTGTTGGACAAATTACTCTCAGTCCTTTTTGGGAAGAAATAACGTACCAAAAATACCAAGAGTTGCTTGCGTCTGAGAGCTAAAAGATTTCCTCCTGTATATATGGCTGCGGGGAAGAGGGAAGATCGTAGGCTTCGCCTCGTCTTTGCCAACAGTGTGGCATAGACGAGTTCAAATACCATATTTGATTTAAGGTTTATCGGCATTCATCATGCCCTCCTAACAGTCACATAAAGTATATGCAAATAAGGCATAAGCTAAGCCAAAACTTACAGTGCGGGGGCTTTCCATTCAACCCAAAATTCCGGACATTTTGGTTTGGTTCGACTGGAATATTCGGGACCAGCTTTGAAGGTGAACCTCTTTGACCTTTCTGGTCATTTCGGTCGGTGGGACCGAAAAGTCCCTTTCCATTTGACAAAATTGTTGTCCCCTGTACCGCTCTTTTGCATCCTGCTTACAAGAGCAATAACCAAACGCGCGGTGGCTTGGGTCAGGTCTTTAACAGGAACGTACCGTTCCACTGGGCACGTAAAATTTCCGAAATTTCAAACCGGAATCTTGTTGAATGGAAAGCGACCTGCGACTGCTCTAGCCGGGCCACTTAGACAAAGTTGACCAATTGGATTACAGGAAAATAACAATACATTCCAAGAAAGTTAGTTGTCAGTCCGATAATTACCACGAAACGAAATATACAACATGGATCGAAATCAACCAGTCAAAACCTACAGACGAGAACGATTGAACGCGCTGAACAAGGCCGGTGTCTCTTGAGAGGTCCGTTAGAGTGATGAGGGAGGCGAAAAGCGTAAACGTTACTAATAATTTTGGCTTGACGTTGCATGTTATTTTAAAGCGCGGTAATGGTAGCGAAGAAATTACTGGTAGGTGACAAAAAAACAGCTTGGGTCAAATAAGTAATGTCTTCTGGGTGTTATATGGAAAGCAACGAAAAGAAATTAAAAACGTTGTCTGGGGAAACACTTTGCTTTCTTGAAAAACGTTTGCTACCAATATTTCTTCAGGATTTACGAGCTGCTGATTGGCCCACAACCAACTTTCTTAGAATATATTGCTATTTTCCTGCAATCCATTTGGTCAACTATGTGTAAGTGCCCCGGTTACAGTAGTCAAGCTGTAAAGCAAGCTGGCTCACCTGACATAAATATGCCCTGGTAACCTGGACTGAATACCCTGTCATTCCCCACCCCACCCAAACAAACCGCCAAACCACACACACGCTCGGTAAAATTTGGCATATCAGTAGTTTTCGTTTAAACTATATTATGTCTGAGTGTAGATATCAGATGGTTTACGCGAAGGTTTTTCTTTGTCAGTCCGGGCTTTTTCTTGATTTAAGCGACCGGGGATTTCGGAGCCCCACCCCACCCCCCTCTATTACTTCAAAAGAGCTCATGATATGGCTACCAATAATCTAGAGAATAATGTTCTCATCATCTCTAAGATCTAGGAATAACTTGATGGACACATCCAAAAACAAAAATTGATGTCATTAAGATCCCATGTTTTTTTAAGAATTTTTTGACAGAACCCAAATTTCATCAATTTACCGTTAAAGTGACCTTAAAAGGAAAAATACTTCATGATAATGTGGCTGATAAAATTAAGAAGTTAGCTATCACATTATTAGCAAAAGTATCATGATGCCAATATTTGTTATAAAAGAAATAACTGGAACTTTGCTTAAAATCCGTAAAAATAGAGGTTATCCTGATAGAAAATTTGATATGTGTATTAAAAAAATTAAGAAGGAAGTAGAAATCTGAAATTACTGTTTGGTCATTTTATATTCATGTTTCGATCTGTTTTTCACAAATTATTCACCAAAAAATAAACAAAACCAAACCTTTTCTTTAAGAGAAAAGCAGATTTTGAAAAATAGGCTGTCAAAATTCGGTTGCTATGTTAACACCAATTTTGACGTATACGTTATGACGACTTTAAAATGTTCTCAGATAAATTTGAGGAAAACTCACTCAGTTTGGCGGTCATAACTTGAACGGTTTTGAAGTTTCCTAATGAGAAGCCACTATTAAGTTCACACGACGGAGCTAGGCCCGTCGGGCGTTGAATTGCTGCTGGGGAAGGATCAGATAGATTAAGTCTCGCTTGTTTGACGGTTTTTTTTTCCATAATTATGGATATGGGCAGTTACTTACCAATCCTTTCGTGAACTATTATGTAAGCGTTCCGCACAGCATAACCAAGTGCGTTTCCCACAATGCAAGTGTACTTTCCTTCACTTTTCTTTGTAACGTTATCCAAAGTCAAAGTGACTTCATGGAAATCATGCTTGCTATTGCTAGTGCGAAGCCAATTAATGGAAGCTTGCTGGTTTTGTTTAATGACTTCATACTGAAATTTGCTGCCTTCAGTGCTGTTACCAGAGCTGTTGGAATGCATTGGAAACCATCGTAGCCACTGGAAATGAGGCATAGCATCACTATATACCCTGCATAGCAACGTGGCGCTTTCGCCAACAAAAGCAGTTGCGTTTATCATCGGAAGGACAACTGGCTTGGCACTGACTCGTTCTATGTGTACGAAAGAGAAAAAAAGATGGTCATACTATGAGAGTATCGTTGAAGTAATGACAAGCTGAAGGACTACATGCATATATATGCACAATAGACTCGACTGAAGGAGTGTCCAAAATGAAACGGCCAGATTTTTCTTCCAATTCCCCATGGACTGTAAATGTTTGTGAATCTGAGTTACACAATCACTTAAAAGTGAAGCCATTTTGCAGACAAAACCACTTTTTTTTCACAAAATCGAATTGCTTCAGCTTTGAAGTGTTAATTTTAGATTGTTTTAAAGTAAGTGAGTAAGTAAGTAAGAAATTTATTATAAAATTGAACGAGAAAAAGTACAACATTTCCTCCATAAAACGTGTAACTAAGAAGTTTCTGGAAGTTTCACGTTGTACTCGTGCAAAACTACGGCAAAGAAATGTACAAAAAAAGTGTGCTGCACGTGCAAAGTTGCTTTTGCTAATTAGACCTATTGCTGTTTTTCACCGTTCTCCGACGTTGCCTTCGCCGCCTAGCATTACACGATTTTATATTTTGTTTGAACAAAATATAAATATTATCGAGAGCTTCGCTTTTAGCCCTGGCTAAATCTATATATTAGTGTTGACGTCGCTAGCATACACAGGGCTGTTAATAAATGCCGGTAGCCGACCGAAACTGCCTGCTAGTTAGCCATCCTTGGCCGGCTACTTTCATCTCCTTCTACCATAACTGCTAGAGTATGACTCTCCTGCCCTCTCCTGTGGGCAGGGGAGTCATGTCAAATGCTCCCTCCTCTCGTACCTTGCACCTTGCATTCCCGGCTCCAGCCGCCTTTTTGGCTTCCTCCCTTTAGCCGTTTTTCTTTTCGATTGCAAAATATAAAGCATTGCTGCATAGTTCTTCCCTATTTCTCCTGCTTCCCACAGTTATAGAACTCCCAAATCCCGCCCTTTCCTCTCTCGCCTCCCCTACCTCTCCCTCCTCAAGCAATGAAGCTCTTGATAAGAGGGGTTGTGGCTGTTGTTCATGTGAGTCACGGCAACACCTTACCATTCACTTGAACATAGTATGAATGGTTGATCCATCCAAGATGGTTACTGACGTTACAGGTGTATCTTCCAGTATCTGACGGTACCACGTCCTTTAAACGCAACAAATACTTTCCATTCAAGTATAGCAAACGACCTCTTCTCTCGTTAAAGGGTTTTCCGTTCTTGTACCATGCTATCGTGGGGCGAGGATATCCTTTAGCGGAACAGTCAAGTTTTACTGAGTTACCGACCGGTAGGGCTATCAGTGTTTGTTGTAGATTGCGTTTTGACACAGTAAACCTCGGGGCCGCTGTAAGAAGAAAGCGAAGGGTGTTTGTGTTAAAAGAAAAGCCATTGCCTGCTTGTTAAGCTATAAGGAAGTGCCCTACTCGTTGCTATTCTTACCTGATGTTAGATTCCTGTTCACTGTAGGTGTAGGGAGCCCTTTAACCAGCAACAACAATCAAAGAGAAAAGAATAATCATAGTCAGAAACTTTAAAACAATTTCAAAAAGTCAAAAACGACTTACAAAACTGCCATCACAATACAAGACCCGCCAGCAGCGGGCAACGCAAGATCTCGTCTGTATTTTAATTACAACAATAACAACTCCAACATTTTGTTGGACAAATTACTCTCAGTCTTTTTTGGGAAGAAATAACGTACCAAAAATACCGAGAGTTGCTTGCGTCTGAAAGCTAAAAGATTTCCTCCTGTATATATGGCTGCGGGGAAGAGGGGAGATCGTAGACTTTGCCTCGTCTTTGCCAAAAGTGTGGCATAGACGAATTTTTTATACCATATTTCATTTTTAAATGAAATATGGTATAAAAAATTCGATAAACCTTAAAAGGTTTATCGGCATTCATCATGCCCTCCCAACAGTCACATAAAATATATGCAAATATGGCATAAGCTAAGCCAAAACTTACAGTGCCGGGGCTTTCCATTCAACCCAAAATTCCGGACATTTTGGTTTGGTTCGACTGCAATATTCGGGATCAGCTTTGAAGGTGAACCTCTTTGACCTTTCTGGTTATTTCGGTCGGTGGGACCGAAAAGTCCCTTTCCATTTGACAAAATTGTTGTCCCCTGTACCGCTCTTTTGCATCCTGCTTACAAGAGCAATAACCAAACGCGCGGTGGCTTGGGTCGGGTCTTTAACAGGAATGTATCGTTCCATTGGGTCCGTGGAATTTCCGAAATTTCAAACCGGAATCTTGTTGAATGGAAAGCGACCTGCGACTACTCTAACCGGGGCCACTTAGACAAAGTTGACCAATTGGATTACAGGAAAATAACAATACATTCCAAGAAAGTTAGTTGTCAGTCCGATAATTACCAGGAAACGAAATAAAAAACATGGATCGAAATCAACCAGTCACAACCCACAGACGTGAACTTTTGAACGCGCTGAACAAAGCCGGTGTCTCCTGAGAGGTCCGTGAGAGTGATGATGGAGGCGAAAAGCGTAAACGTTACTACTAATTTTGGCTTGACGTTGCATGTTATGTTAAAGCGCGGTAATGGTAGCGAAGAAATTACTGGTGGATGACAAAAAAACAGCTCGTGTCAAATAAGTAATGTCTTTTGGTTGTTAAATGTAAAGTAACAAACAGGAAAACGTTGTCAGGGGAAACACTTTGCTTTCTTGAAAAACGTTTGCTACCAATATTTCTTCAGGATTTAAGAGCTGCTGATTGGCCCACGACCAACTTTCTTGGGATATATTGCTGTTTTCCTGCAATCCATTTGGTCACTTATGTCTAAGTGTCCCGGTGACAGTAGTCAAGCTGTTGCCTAGTCCCTAGGCCTCATTATTATGCGCGGCCGATGCGTTTCGGGTCACGTGGTCCGAGAAAGTTTTTGAGGCCTAGACAAACTCGGAGAAGTGAGACATTTTGTCTCACTTGGGGCGGAGCTTTTGGAAGCGGGCGAGCTGTCAATAACTTTTCCGCGCTGATGAAAGATGTCTAGCAGCCATGGAGATTACAGAGGATAAAGAGTTAACCGAGCATTTTTATTCCATGCACGTTTTCATTGTTGAAAGTCCTTTGGCCTTTCTTTTTCATTTATCTCATTAAACTAATTTGAACTTTATTTCATCTCAAATACTATTTGTAGGCTAAGCAAAACAGCGTCGCAAAAAATTATTTGATCAAGAATCGGAAGGTAAGCTAAAGAAATAAGTTTATATTTATTCTTGGATATGAAAAGCTATCCATCGTTTCTCTATATTCGCTTGCTCCTATAAATTTCTCGTTATCATTTCACTTCGAAACTGATTTTATGTAATTTAATTCTTGGATTTGGAAGCTTATCAAACTAATCGGACAGGCTGTTGAATTTGGCCTCTAAATTTGGTAGAATGTCAACAAACTACTGTTTCAAATCTGTTTATCAATAAAGAAATGTCATTTTAATGGTTCATTTGAAAATGAACTAAAAGAGAAATTACTTGAACGTTATACAGTAGTATTCTTTCCGATTCAAAGTAATATCTTTGTTCTTTGATAACAGAAACCAGGTTAGTGCCGATCTTTAAGCGAAGGATATTCACGCGCAAAGTTATTTATAGATTATTTCAGTTGAACGTGGGAACTTTTCAAAAATGCTCACGCATGCGCACTCCAAGATTGTCTAGGCGTCTCCCGGCCGTTCGTCTCGGATACGTCACCGAAATGCATTGACCGAGAGGGCCTGGAAAGACGCCGTATAGGGACTAGGCAAGTCAAGCTGTAAAGCAAGCTGGCTCACCTGACATAAATATGCCCTGGTAACCTGGACTGAATACCCTGTCATTCCCCACCCCACCCAAACAAACCGCCAACCCACACACACGATTGGTAAAATTTGGCATATCAGTAGTTTTCGTTTAAACTATATTATATCTGAGTGTAGATATCAGATGGTTTACGCGAAGGTTTTTCTTTGTCAGTCCGGGCTTTTTCTTGATTTAAGCGACCAGGGATCTCGGAGCCCCCACCCCACCCCCCTCTACTACTTCAAAAGCGCTCATAATATGGCCACCAATAATCTAGAGAATAATGTACTCGTCATCTCTAAGATCTAGGAATAACTTGATGGACACATCCAAAAACAAAAATTGATGTCATTAAGATCCCACGTTTTTTTTAAGAATTTTTTGACAGAACCCAAATTTCATCAATTTACCGTTAAAGTGACCTTAAAAGGAAAAATACTTACTATACTTCATGATAAGGTGGCTGATAAAATTAAGAAGTAAGCTATCACATTATTAGCAAAAATATCATGATGCCGATATTTGATATAAAAGAAATAACTGGAACTTTGCTTAAAATCCGTAAAAATAGAAGTTATCCTGATAGAAAATTTGATATGTGTATTAAAAAAATTAAAAAGGAAGTGGAAATCTAAAAATTACTCTTTGGTCATTTTAAATTCATGTTTCGATCTTTTTGTCACAAATTATTCACTAAAAAATAAACAAAACCAAACCTTTTCTTTAAGAGAAAAGCAGATTTTGAAAAATAGGCTGTCAAAATTCGGTTGCTATGTTAACATCAATTTTGACGTATACGTTACGACGACTTTAAAATGTTCTCAGATAAATTTGAGGAAAACTCACTCAGTTTGGCGGTCATAACTTGAACGGTTTTGAAGTTTTTTAATGAGAAGCCATTATTAAATTCACACGACGGAGCTAGGCCCGTCGGGCGTTGAATTGCTGCTGGGGAAGGATTAGATAGATTAAGTTTCGCTTGTTTGACGGTTTTTTTCCATAATTACGATAATGGGCAATCACTTACCAATCTTTTCTTGAACTCTTATGTAAGCGTTCCGCACAGCATAACCAAGAGTGTTTCCCACAATGCAGGTGTACTTTCCTTCATTTTTCTTTGTAACGTTATCCAAAGTCAAAGTGACTTCATGGAAATCATGCTTGCTATTGCTAGTGCGAAGCCAATTAATGGAAGCTTGCTGGTTCTGTTTTATGACTTCATACTGAAATTTGTTGCCTTCAGTGCTGTTATTAGAGCTGTTGGAATGCATTGGAAACCATCGTATCCACTGGAAATGAGGCATAGCATCACTATATACCCTGCATAGCAACGTGGCGCTTTCGCCAATAAAAGCAGTTGCGTTTATCATCGGAAGGACAACTGGCTTGGCACTGACTCGTTCTATGTGTACGAAAGAGAAAAAAAGGATGGTCATACTATGAGAGTATCTTTAAAAGTAATGAGAAGCTGAAGGACTTCATGCATATATATGCAAAATAGACTCGACTGAAGGAGTGTCCAAAATGAAACGGCCAGATTTTTCTTCCAATTCCCCATGGACTGTAAATCTTTTTGAATCTGAGTTACACAATCACTTAAAAGTGAAGTCATTTTGCAGACAAAAGCACTTTTTTTCACAAAATCGAATTCCTTCAGCTTTGAAGTGTTAATTTTAGATTGTTTTAAAGTAAGTGAGTAAGTAAGTAAGAAATTTATTGTAAAAGTGAACGAGAAAAAGTACGACATTTCCTCCATAAAACGTGTAACTAAGAAGTTTCTGGAAGTTTCACGTTGTAGTCGTAAAAAACAACGACAAAGAAATGTACAAAAAAAGTGTGCTGCACGTGCAAAGTTGCTTTTGCTAATTAGACCTATTGCTGTTTTTCACCGTTCTCCGGCGTTGCCTTCGCCGCTTAGCATTACACGATTTTATATTTTGTTTGAACAAAATATAAATATTATCGAGAGCTTCGCTTTTAGCCCTGGCTAAATCTATATATTAGTGTTGACGTCGCTAGCATACACAGGGCTGTTAATAAATGCCGGTAGCCGACCGAAACTGCCTGCTAGTTAGCCATCCTTGGCCGGCTACTTTCATCTCCTTCTACCATAACTGCTAGAGTATGACTCTCCTGCCCTCTCCTGTGGGCAGGGGAGTCATGTCAAATGCTCCCTCCTCTCGTACCTTGCACCTTGCATTCCCGGCTCCAGCCGCCTTTTTGGCTTCCTCCCTTTAGCCGTTTTTCTTTTCGATTGCAAAATATAAAGCATTGCTGCATAGTTCTTCCCTATTTCTCCTGCTTCCCACAGTTATAGAACTCCCAAATCCCGCCCTTTCCTCTCTCGCCTCCCCTACCTCTCCCTTCCCAAGCAATGAAGCTCTTGACAAGAGGGGTTGTGGCTGTAGTTCATGTGAGTCACGGCAACACCTTACCATTCACTTGAACATAGTATGAATGGTTGATCCATCCAAGATGGTTACTGACGTTACAGGTGTATCTTCCAGTATCTGACGGTACCACATCCTTTAAACGCAACACATACTTTCCATCCAAGTATAGCAAACGACCTCTTCTCTCGTTAAAGGGTTTTCCGTTCTTGTACCATGCTATCGTGGGGCGAGGATATCCTTTAGCGGAACAGTCAAGTTTTACTGAGTAACCGACCGGTAGGGCTATCAGTGTTTGTTGTAGATTGCGTTTTGACACAGTAAACCTCGGGGCCGCTATAAGAAGAAAGCGAAGGGTGTTTGTGTTAAAAGAAAAACCATTGCCTGCTTGTTAAGCTATAAGGAAGTGCCCTACTCGTTGCTATTCTTACCTGATGTTAAATTCCTGTTCACTGTAGGTGTAGGGAGCCCTTTAACCAGCAACAACAATTAAACAAAAAAGAATAATCATAGTCAGAAACTTTAAAACAATTTCAAAGAGTCAAAAGCGACTAACAAAACTGCCATCACAATACTAGAACCGACGCAAGCAGCCGGCAGCGCAAGATCTTGTCTGTATTTTAATTACAACAACAAAAACTCCAACATTTTGTTGGACAAATTACTCTCAGTCTTTTTTGGGAAGAAATAACGTACCAAAAATACCAAGAGTTGCTTGCGTCTGAGAGCTAAAAGATTTCCTCCTGTATATATGGCTGCGGGGAAGAGGGGAGATCGTAGGCTTCGCCTCGTCTTTGCCAACAGTGTGGCATAGACGAGTTCAAATACCATATTTGATTTAAGGTTTATCGGCATTCATCATGCCCTCCCAACAGTCACATAAAGTATATGCAAATAAGGCATAAGCTAAGCCAAAACTTACAGTGCGGGGGCTTTCCATTCAACCCAAAATTCCGGACATTTTGGTTTGGTTCGACTGGAATATTCGGGATCAGCTTTGAAGGTGAACCTCTTTGACCTTTCTGGTCATTTCGGTCGGTGGGACCGAAAAGTCCCTTTCAATTTGACAAAATTGTTGTCCCCTGTACCGCTCTTTTGCATCCTGTTGACAAGAACAATAACAAAACGCGCGGTGGCTTGGGTCGGGTCTTTGCAACCGGAATGTACTGTTCCATTGGGCCCGTGGAATTTCCGAAATTTCAAACCGAAATTTTTGCGGAATGGAAAGCGACCTGCGACTACTCTAACCGGGGCCACTTAGACAAAGTTGACCAATTGGATTACAGGAAAATAACAATACATTCCAAGAAAGTTAGTTGTCAGTCATAATTACCAGGAAACGAAATAAACAACATGGATCGAAATCAACCAGTCACAACCTACAGACATGAACTTTTGAACGCGCCGGTGTCTCCTGAGAGGTCCGTTAGAGTGATGAGGGAGGCGAAAAGCGTAAACGTTACTAATAATTTTGGCTTGACGTCCCATGTAGTTTTAAAGCGCGGCAATTGTAGCAAAGAAATTGCTAGTAGATCACGAAATAACAGCTTGTGTCAAACAAGTAATGTCTTCTAAGTGCTAAGGGGGCAGTCTGGTTAAACCGTTATTTTTGGTTGATTTCTACCCTTTCTCTTAACATTAAATATCTAGCCACGATTTGATTCAATCAAAAAGTGACCCAATTAAGTTACAGTCCTTAGTTCAATAATTATTTATGAATTTTTTGATGTTTTTAATGTCTAAAATTTAGAGGAGAGGGGGGGATGTTTGAAATTTGGAGAAAAAGGGAAGATATTGGATTTGGGGGTTGTTAAAAATTGAAATATGAAATAAATAATTAGTAGCAGACAATTACCAGATTGGTCAACTAAGTCTAAGTGCCCGTGTTCCAGTAGTCACACTGTAAAGCAAGCTGGCTCACCTGATATACTTGATATAAATATGCCCTGATAACCTGGACTGAATAATAAGGAAAACAAGAATACCTTGTCATTCCCCACCCCACCAAAACAAACAGCCAACCCACAAACACACGCTTGGTAAAATTTGGTATATCAGTACTTTTCGTTTAAACTATATTATGTCTGAGTGTAGATATCAGATGGTTTACGCGAGGGTTTTTCTGTGTCAGTCCGGGCTTTTCCTTGATTTAAGCGACCGGGATCTCGGAGCCCCCACCCCACCCCCCTCTATTACTTCAAAAGCGCTCATGATATGGCCACTAAAACTCTAGAGAATAATGTACTCATCATCTCTAAGATCTAGGAATAACTTGATGGCCACAGCAAAAAACAAAAATTGATGTCATTATGATCCCATGTTTTTTTTTTAATTTTTGACAGAACCCAAATTTCATCGATTTACCGTTAAAGTGTCCTTAAAAGAAAAAATACTTCGTGATAAGGTGGCTGATAAAATTAAGAAGTTAGCTAACACATTATTAGCAAAACTATCATGACGCCGATATTTGTTATAAAAGAAATAACTGGAACTTTGCTTAAAATCCGTAAAAATAGAGGTTATTTTAATAGAAAATTTGATATGTGTATAAAAAAAAGGAAGTAGAAATCTGAAATTACACTTTGGTCATTTTAAATTCATGTTTCGATCTGTTTTTCACAAATTATTCACTAAAAAACGAAACAAAACCAAATCTTTTTTTAAAGACAAAAGCAGATTTTGAAAAATAGGCTGTCAAAATTCAGTTGCTATGTTAACATCAATTTTGACGTATACGTCACGACGGTTCTCGATAAATTTGAGGAAAACTCACTCAGTTTGGCGGTCATAACTTGAACGGTTTTGAAGTTATTCAAATTTAAAGCGAGGGTGTCCTCTAAAGCGTCCCCCCTTCCCACCAACGGTTTGAATAGGGTTTTGAGGTACACTACATACCGTACTTACATTCTCGGATATACAGGCGAATGTGAACAACGTTCCTCCTTCCACAATTGTTCAGAACAATACACGAGTAAAGACCAGCGTCGTCTCTCTTGACATTCTTTATTTTTAACCATCTCCGCCTGATAGTCAATCGTTTATCGTCAGCTGCTCGGAGTGTTTTATTGTCCTTCTCCCAGTGCACTTGGTACACTTCTCGACCTTTTCGTCGGATGTTACAGGAAAACTTTACATCTGACTTTTCGCTAGCATAAAAAGAACCATTGCTATTTGGCTTCACACGGATTTCAGGAGCTGAAAAAAGATAATTTCCTCAAGTAACCGGCCTGGTATTGTAAACGTGGCGCTAGCTGCAACGGCAGTGAGGGTAAGGACCGTTTTAGTGTGTTAATTCATTCGCAGCAAACTCGTATAGCAGTCGTCGCATTCGCCCTCTCATGCTAATAAATATTATCAGATTTCACAAGAAAGTTTTTGCTTTCACAACTTCACTTTGAAACTGTTAGTTTTACGAACCATGAAATGGCCTATTGATACTTGAAGTTGAAAAAACAACAATAATAACAACAACAAAAACTTCCAGTGAACAATGCAACGGCTATACGCCAATCAGGCTAAAAATGAATCCACTCCCTTAACCCTTTGCTGCACTAATCAAGATAACTGATATGCCGAATCAAGAAATGTAATATCTGACGTTTGAGAGACATGTGAACGAATTAGTAAGAAACTAATATTCTGACGGCACGGTTAACAGGTGCCCTGGGGTATGCATTCTCTCCTCGCTTCTCACCATTCACAGGCTGATTATTGTGTCCAAGCAATTGTGAATAAAATGGTTGAATTAAATAAATATGAATGTCGTTTACTGTGTTGTTCAATCCATTTTCCACGTTCACCATCTGGCGAGGTTCCTTTTGTTGACTGGAACTAGAAGGGCAATCTCTGATATGAAACCGGGTTTTCATCAATCGCATCTCCAAGGTAAACCCACATGTTCGCCAGCACTTCCTACCGACGGTTGCTGCTAGTTTAGTAAAGTTTATTTTCCAGTGGATCTCATATTCTTTCGAGTTCGGAATAACCGTGTTTGGGTACTGGTTTAGGTATTTAGGCATTTGATCCTGTGCTCCTTTGGAACTAGTTCTTTTTGGACTGGCCTATATTGTAATAAAGTATTTCGCCTTCTATGTTTTGTCTTCAGTCCTTTCCGCGGGGTTCCGTACCACTGCATTAGTAGAGGAATACGTTTTCACAGATTTTCTGGCCACTTCTCAAGGGTGGTTTTTAGTGGTTCTTTCGTATCTGGCGTGTCACATGTTCTAGCTTAGAACATATGATAGTGTTTTGCTACAGCTATGGCATTGGTGTAACTTAACTTGGATACACCCAATGGTATCGGATGGCTGACTGAAGCATCCTAAATAAACTTTTCACTTTGAATGTCTCTTGTTAGTGAAGTCAGAATCCATATCGAATGAATATGGAGCTTTTGTTTACACCTAAAAACGGGGACTTCGGCGACACTGCGTTGTTCTAACGGGTCTACACATATCAGATAGTTTTTTGTGCCACATTTCTTTGGCAATGAACAGGGGTTCTCACAGGCCGGAGTATTTTTCATAACGACAAGCTAGTTATACAAGGCAAATGGCAAGCAGCAATGCATATCTCTTGGAAGAATAAACTTAAAGATGAAATTTGTACTTGTTTCTATTCATAATATCATGGGTGATAAATTACTTCTTAATTTTGGCGCGAAAATTTAGCGTTAACAGGGTTTGCAAATTTTATTGATGAGTGGAGTCAGTGTGACTTCCGCTTCACAAATTTTGGAGTCATTTTGGAATATTTGGAGTCAAGTATCACAACGAAAAAAGCCATTTTCAGACTTTCCAGCACGTGGTCCTGGCATGTATACACTATCGTGAGGGATACACGAAGTAGCTGTGGCAGTCCGCTGACCTGGAAAGCTCAAATCCATGATGGCTGTCATTGAGTAAACTTTGATAGTAATTTACCCTCTTCCTGTTTTACTTTACTTTCGATGATTTAATTAAGGTTTACAACATTTATAATTAACATAAATTGTATTTGTTGCGAAAAAGGTAAGATCAAAACTGTGTTTGTTACCGAAAATTTCCGGAGTCGAAGTGGTTCCCTGTTTGTTACTGAAAATTTCTGGAGTCGAAGTGACTCCCTCCGTAACCTCAGTGGAGTCATCTGAACAATTTTGGCGTAAAATACGCCAAATTTGGCGTATTTGCGAACCCTGAGTTAATTAGTATAAATTAACGTTTGTTGGAGTCTATGAGACAAAAATCACAACCTCTAATGACAATACAACACGCCCGAGCATACCAAGCTACGTATTTGAATTTGTGCCTACACCTTTGGCTTCGTGGGGTGTTGTCCTAAATATTGATGAATTACTGGATTACACGTTCATAGAAACGTCCTCTAATGAGGCATTCCAAGCTTTGTGGATCGAAATATTTTTCTCCACTAACAAAAATATAATACGTCGAATCATTTACCGTCACCACAACTCCCCTGACGTTTTTCCGACAGATTTCGAAGAAACTATTGAAAAGTTTTCTTTGACTAATAAAGCCTTATATATAATGGGCGACTTCAATATAGACCTGCTTAAATGTGAAAGATTCCACTTCAGTCACAACTTATTATTACACCTACAGAGTTGCTATCTCATTCCAACAGTTGATAAGCTATACGAGTTCACAGAGCCTTAGCCATCCTAACTGATAACATTTTCGTTAATTACCCAAATAAAATTCTTGGTAGTGGTAATATTGTTACGGATGTTAGCGACCATTTTTCACAGGTATGTGTCAAAATCAGCGATAGATAAATCTAGATAAATACAAGCAAGGTAAAACTATTAAACTTCGCGACTACTCACAATTCTCTGCTGTTCGTTTCAATGATGATCTTTCCAAAGTTCACTGGGATGACAGTCTTAGTAGCCGTAAAAATAATGCGGACCTGTTGTTTTCTTCTTTTTATAACAAGTTTAACACAATTGTTAATAAACATGCTCCTTGCCAAAATTATCTAGTCGCCAAAGAAAAGTGCTTTGCAAGCCTTGAATTACTACTGGATTAAAGGTATCTACAAGGATGAAAAACAAACTCTACGCATCGGGCGATGAGGTAAGGTATATAACTATTATAGAAATAAAATTCAAGTCTAATACGTATCAGCAAGAAGTATTACAGTGATTACTTAGAAGCCAACATGTCAAATATTAAAAAAACGTGGACAGTTATTAATGAGGTATCGTTTCGCCTTAGAAAAAGCTCAACACTGTTATTGTAATTAAGGACCCTATCTGTAAGAATAAACTATTCAAGGATTTTTCACATATTCCTAATATTGCCGATGAACATTTTTCGTCTGTTGGGAGAAAACACGCAAGTAAGATTCCTTCTTCCCAACAACATTGGTTGTCTTTACACTAGGCTGTTAAGTAAGACTTAAGAGCTGCTAAGTTTTACTTAACCAAAAATTACGAGTGAAGGCCTAAGTAAAATCTCAAGTAATTTTACTTTGCATCTCATTAAAGTCGGAAACAGGAGGGGCTGGCAGCGAGGTCTGGAACCGAGTTTACATGATCGCCCCAGTTAAGAAATTTGGCCGAGTGAGACTGAGTACCAATTTTCCTTCAAAACAAATATGGCGGAGAATGCGGACATGGAAAGATGATGAGTTTTTGCTCGGTTTTACGTTTTACGGCGTCCAAACATCAAGAAAAGGTTTTCATGAACATTTTTCATGAAATTTGTGGACATCAGGAGGCGTGATGTATCAGCAGTTCATGAGTGACTTCGCTTATCGTGATTCGGCACCTTGGCAAGTTCAGTTATTTATAAGCTTCGTGAATTTTCGAGCGACCAGCCTCAGGGCGGCCTGCTCCATCTCTTATATATTTTTTCACCTACGGTGGTATTAAGAACTCTCTGCCTTATCCTAAACATATGCTACGAGCTCATTATAGTATGAGTCTTGCAACAGTCATATGGGAATGTTCATTAAACCAATTTTGTACTTCGCTGTTCGTAAGTTTGTTTGTACACCGGGAGCCACAACAAATATTTGTGAGCGTAAATACAGAATACAGGGCTAATTTAGTAAAAGACAGGTTAAATGTTCCAATCACTTTGCTTCACATACACTGGGTCTGTCAGTATAAGCTATTTTTAATATCAAAAGGCTACAGGGAAGGGCTTACTGAATCTTCAAAACCTTCACTGGAATATCGTGTGAGTGATAATCAATAAATATCTCCAACAGCAATACCGTATTTAGTAGTTTTATATTAGATAGTGACTTCGGTTTTAAGTACTTCCTTGAAATTGTTTGTACAAAAATTACCCCATAGTTTTGAATTATACTTGAATCTGAGTGTGGGGACAAGAGGTTAATCCAGTTGCTAATAAGAGTGAGTACATCAGAGAGGGGTATGCTCAGTATACATTGAGAAAATCCCTCAAAGGACTGAAGTACAAGAAACAGAAAAAGGAAAATTGAATGTTTTGCAAAGTTTATAAAGAGAATCAGAAGGACCTTGAAAAATGTACAACTTATATTGTTTGTGTAAGTTATGAATCTGATTTACAAGTAAAATAAACAAGGTAAAATTGACTTTTTATCAACCATCAAAAGAAGTTATTGTCCCTTGAGCCCAATCCCCTCAGCAGTTCTTTCTACATACTACCCTTGGCTTATTTGGCCTAGATGGGTATGTGCTGCTTAATTAGGGTGGTGACCATTTCACCCTTTAGAGTTTTGAACAGGGTGTCTGTTTAGGCTGTGAAGGTTGATGAAGAGCAGTCTGTAGTTACATTTTTGGTACCGCCAATTTTTTCCCCAAGTTTTTCCATCTTTCTAAGTTTAAAAGCTAACTTAATTCTGTATGCTAACTGAAGTGAATCAGGGTTATAAAATCAGGTCTTTTGGCATAAAAAGGGTGGGGGAAATGAACAATGTGTCCTACTACTCATACTCTCTTTCAGTGCAAGCCCAGGGAGGTGATCTCACATTTTAATACCCTTTTACCACTTGTTTTAACAGCAAAGTCAGTGAAGGTATATGGTCTCTGAAAAATGTTTTTGCCTGCCTCAACACAAGTTTCTAACTGTTATCGTTGACTACAAAATTAATAATATTATCTTAATAATCATTTTACATTTTTTTCCAAGATATCCTTTGGTGTTTTGCATATCCACTAGTACAAGGTAATTTTTAAGTTGAGAGGGTTTGATTTCATTAACTACATTTTTATACAGACACAAACTAACCTGGCAGGTTGATGTCCAAAAGAGTAAAAAATTACATGCAACTGTATGGCAAAAAACTGATCATCGTGGGCAAAGGAAAGGCAAAAATAGAAATGTCACCATTTTCCTGACTTTATACATTCCCTTGGAAGCATATTTAGCCAGATGTAGTCCTTGTCAAAACATGCAAACTTGAAGATTTATATTCTGAACTTAGCTAATCTTTTTTAAACCATAATCTTGTTCCAAGGGGTAGTGTAGTTTTTAAAATTTATAATCTTTTTTGCAACAAAACACACGAATTAGAACTCAAACTGAAGGCAGTGTAGTAACTGCTGTCATGAAAAGAGAATTCCAAACACAAAAGATAATTACCTTTTCATCTGCCTAAGATTCATTTGTTAGAAACTACGGTAAAGTTTAAACTAAATCGCACGAAGAAAAGAACTTAAGCATATCAACATGTGCAAAATCAAGAGAGAATGATCTCTTGGCAAAATTTATTTAGCTTCTAGTACATAAAGAAATACATGAACTACCAGATTTGACCATGCCACTCAATCATCCAACGCCACTCTGCCAGGATAAGTTTACAATCAAGGATGTAGAACTGAGAATCTCAATCATCATTTCTTGTCGTCTTAAAGGTGTAGTGAAGCCGTAAACAACTCTCAGCTGAACTCTGACAACTCTTCTACTCAACCACATGCCAGTCACTGCCCTTTTTTTAATACCACGAAGAATTAATTTTGGGCCTTTCGATTGAAAACATAAACTTTTCTACATACGTATTGGAGGGTTGGTCCTTCTTTTACTCTTGCAATTCGTGGGTCGTCTCAACAGAAACAAATCATCAAAAGGTCGGGCATCGAGAAACATGTTCACTGGTCTCGTTCTTACCGTAGTAAACCGGGCCGCATTTAATGACAAACGCAAGACCAGAAGAAAGGAAAACGTAAGCTCCACATTACCGCGGAACAAAACGAAGAAACCCAATGACCAACGGGACCAAAAGCAACTTCACTTCACACTGCCGAATCGCTGCGAAGAAGCTGCTAAGACGAACTTGTTTTCCCAACCCGTTCCGCGCATGCTCGCTACAGTTTTCGGATGATTGACAGATTTCTTAACTGGGGCGATCATGGAAAGCCGAAAAGCGGCATGATCAGAGGCCGTTGCCAGCCCCCCCTGGTCGGAAAGTTATAACGATTCAAGAAAGTTTCAAGTGACTTGAAAACCATCCTTGAAACCGACTTAGCGAACTTGCGGTTTCTAAGCTTTGAGAAAGGCGAAGAATGTCAATCAATCTTAATTATGTTGTGTGGGAAAATATGCTTAAGCAAACCTGAAGCAAAAAAGATAGGTTGTGTGTGAAGCTTTCTTCTACTTGAAGAATTTAAAATTTACTTGTCTTGAAATATTTCTTAGCTTATTTAGGCTCTAGTGTAAAGACTACCATTATCTCGACTTTGTTAACAAAACTATGTCTCCAATACTATCTTCGTTTTTTCAACCAATAACATATGATTATCTAAAGACTGATATACTTTCTCTGCCTTGTAAAAAATCACACCGTTTATACTCCTCTCCGAAAAAGCTACTAAAATGCTGAATTGGCATCATAGCCCTTCTTCTTTCGGAACTATTTATTATTTCTATCAGCCTAGGGAGATACCCTACAAAATTAAAATTGTCAAAAAATGTGCCTGTTTTTAAATCTGATCACGAGAAGGACCCAAATAATTATAGACCTATGTCTTTACTGTCAAACTTCAACAGAATATTTAAACGCCTTATGTATACTAGAATGATGAATTACATTGAGAAACACAATTCAACTTTCTCTTCCCAGTGTGGCTTTCGCAAAGGACATTCTACTCAACATGCTATATAAGACACCGTTAATGCAATCCAGGCCAATATGAATCAAGGTCTATACTCTTGTGGAGTGTTTATTAACCTCAATAAAGCTTTTGACACCACTGATCATAATATTCTACTTCGGATAAACTCAACTTCTACGGCTTTCGTGGATTAGTCAACCAATGGTTTTCCTCATATCTCAAAAACCGCACCCTAACCACTCAAATTGCTGATCACATAAGTTGTGAATTCATACATCGCGTTACGCTCGTTGTATTTTTTTTTAATTCGCTAATTTTTTACCAGTTTTGACATTTATCGTTATTATCACAGTTGACTAGCCTCAGAGTTTTACCAGATCTCATCGGAGAATACACGAAGATTTTACGGAGTTATTTCATTTCAATTTTTGCTATTTTGTCGTTCTTTTCTTTTCTACGCTTGGAGGAACAATAACTTCTCACTATATGCTTCTACGATTTTACAATAAACGAACCTTAATCAATCGTGGAGCGTCAGGTTGAACACTGCGAACTCCACCCGTGGGAACGCGACACAGATCAAATAAAGCCACAATCAGCTTTGGAGTTCCTCAAGTTTCCGTTTTAGGCCCTCTTCTCTTTTTTTCTGTATGTTAATGATTTCCACCAGTGTTCCACTAAACTTAAATTCTATCTCTTCGCTGACGGTACCAATATAATTTTTGCTGAAAAAAATTGAAAGTTCTTAAAACGGTTGTCAATACTGAATTGGGCAAACTCTACGACTGGTTAACATCTAATAAGCTGACTCTTAAGATTTTTTAGTAAATGCAATTCTGTAATCTTTCATCCTAAACGAAAAAAGCCTAATTATCAGCCTAAAATATGTTTATTTGATGACGGGAAAAATGAACATGCTGCTCTTGAATCCAAGAAAAATATTAAATATCTTGGCATTTTGTTTCATAAAAACCTTATCTGATCTTATCTATTACCTGGAAACATCATATTGATAATCAGCAAAACGGTTGGCTTACTTGCGAAATTGCGTCATTTTGTACCCCGGCAAATTCTTCTTAAAATTTATAAATCACTTATTTACCCATATATTACATATCGACTTGCTGCTTAAGGCCTAGCAGCAAAGACACATCTATGTATTTACATTCGGCGGACAGAGAATGTAAATACTTTCCTATTGGTATGAACGCACGTGAGCCGTTATGGCGTTAATTGACTCTATTGTTATTAGGTATATAAGGTTTTGACAGTTGTCATCTACTCATCTCAGCTCTCGAACTATCAACTTTTCTTTTTATATCTTACTTTATTCATCTATCTATTGATTTTTTACCTTTAACCCCCAGAGGTTGTGCGACCGCATCGGTTGGGGAATACGTTCCCAATTTTTTCCCATTGGGTTTTTTGGGTTTTTATATCAGGCGGCGCACGTGAATAGTTTAGCCTGAGTGACTTTATTTAGGAATATCTGTATACCATTCTTTAGTTATGATGTTGAACTCTGTATGTTATTTGGACGGCATTAAACACTCAGGCTCCATAGTTCGAGCTGCACACCCATTCCCGTCTTTTAGTCGTGAATATAAATAGGAACAAGAAAACCCTATTGCTACAAAAAAAGAGCTCTTCGGATAATAGACTTCTCGGACAGACGCGAACACACAATACCTCACTTCATTGACGCCAACGTTTTACCCTTGAATTTTTTATATTATCAGACTATATCTAATTTTATGCATGATGTCAATAACCATGAGGTACCTTCTGGCATTCTAAATCTATTTAAAGAAAAAAACAAGTACTTGCCACTCTTACCAATGCAAGAGCATCGGCTTCAGGAAATTTTTATGTTCACAGTTCCGATCTAGAATCATATAGACTGTCTTTATTTCGCTTTGGAGCAAAGCTGTGGAATGAAATAACCTGTCACATCCGACATCTCTCGAAGAATAAGTTCAAAAAAACACTCCGCAAATTACTTTTTGACATTTTAAATTCAGAATATGACTATATTGATACGCCCACCTTAATTAAAAAGGTAAAATTAGCCAAAAATGTCGAAAAATAAATTCTTGCATATTAGCCAGTAGTTTCTTCTTTTTACAAGTTATTTATTTAATTCTTTCTTCTTTATCGTGTTATCTAGTCTTAATCTATATTACGATTTTTATTTCATCTGTTTGTAACCTGAAACTTTCCTTAGTTAGCCTTAGTCTTAATTTCATATTTTGCACGCATTGTCCCGCCTCGAATAGCCTTGCTAGCTGCGGGAAATGCTTCTATACTATAATCTGTTTATTAATAAAGTTTGTTGTTGTTACAGTTTTAGTGAAGTTAAATTCTCCATATAGATAACTTGTTTACTACAAAAAGATATTAAAAGTAAAAAGAAGTAAGTAAGTAAGTAATCGGTTTAATAACAGGGTTTCCACATTGTGGCTCTTCATGCCATCTGTTACTTATGACTAAAAATAAAATATATATGTATATGTATCAAATATTTACAATAAACAATATACTATGAAAAAAATAATAGACCAAAAAACGATTTAAACAGAAAGTGTTTACAATGATCGTATGAATAAAACTTAAACTACAATTAAGATAAGCTGGCCTGTGCCCGGTTCTTAAAGAATTTACGAAATGCGCGAACTAAATGGCTTAAAATTCGTCACACTTCTCTTTAGGATTATCAGGATCGAAGGTTTTTAAAAAGGGTAGCCGCAGTGTCTTGGACATAGAGCCCGATGAGCGCAAACTTCTAGACATTTATTGTGCAGTCATACTTCGACACTCTTTTGCGTTACGTGTTATCAGTGACATTCTGTGGAGCAGTTGTTTCAGTGAAAGTTATGGACCAAAATTTTATCGACACTCGTTAAGCGCAGAAGAAGTTATAAGGTGCGTATAAATGTGTATATACTAGGAGTAATCGGAGCTTAGAAGATTGCGTTCGATATGTTTGTAAGGCGTACAGGTAGGAGTTGAGGAGGAAGGGTGGATGGTTATTGCGATAGATTAAGCCCGGTTTCCATATGATCGCTACGATCGCTGTAATCGCTGCGATCACTGAGGAAAAAAAATTCAGCGATCACATGGAAACCACTCTCCGGCGATCGCAGCGACAACCATCGCTGAGATAGAACTTTTTGTATCTCAGCGATTGTTGTCGCTGCAATCGCTGGGAAGTGGTTTCATATGATCGCAATGATCGCTGCGATCGCTGAATTTTTTTTTTCTCAGCGATCGCAGCGATCACAGCGATGGTAGCGATTTATAGAAACCGGGCGTTAATTTGATCGTGACATATTTTAAACGTAAGGATTGCTTACAGCGAAACCTTTATTTAAATTGTGCATCATTATGAAAAAGCCTTGAAGGCTAGTGATATCGACGGTATGGCCCGTCTCAATAAGTGCAGTAGTTTGGTCGAGTTTGTTGATTTCAGTGACTTGCGTGGAGCTTCTGTGGGCTGTTTATAAGTTTTTCCAAATAAATAACATAAACCTAAAATCAAATGTTCGTTTGTCCGGTGCCGAAAATATCACAAATCATGATGAAACGGCGCCGCCGAGCTTCACATCTCGGTAGATTTACTTTGTGGCACAACGGCCGCCGAGCTACACAACTCTGTAGATTTACTTTGTGGCACAACGGCCGCAGAGATACACAACTCTGTAGATTTACTTTGTGGCACAACGGCCGCCGAGCTTCACATCTCGGTAGATTTACTTTGTGGCACAACGGCCGCCGAGATACACAACTCTGTAGATTTACTTTGTGGCACAACGGCCGCCGAGATACACAACTCTGTAGATTTACTTTGTGGTACAACGGTCGCCGAAACTTTTGAGAGATGAACGTTTTGAAAGATTCAGCAAACACAGATCGATAGTAGACCTTCAGCAAACTCTTGAAATATGTAAGCTTTTTGAAGATTCAGCAAACTTTTAAAAGATGAACGCTAAAAGTCCTCAGCAAACGCTTGAGGGCGCAGGAATCACCACCTGAGTTAGTTCGTCAAAGTGAGGCAAAACTTAAGCAAGCGCCTCAAAGCGAGGCAAATGTGTGTCGACAACGACGACAAATGCAATCTTTATTAATTACACAGGGAAGCCAATAATGCACCAAACACTCAACACCAATAAGGGGTTGCGTTCTCGTACCTCGAACGCAATAAACACTGGGAGAGTTTGCCAGACACGAGTTTACAAATCTTTCATTGGAAACCTTGCCAGACACTCTTTCTCTCTCTTTGACGGGAATAAGACTTAGCCTCAAACAAGCAAGACGAGTGAACAACGGCTAGCTTCTCACTAGCAGAATGATGGACGATTACAGAAATTCGCCGACAATCAAATTCTGTGCTGACTTGTTCCCTGCTCACAGGTGTCCTTCCGCTATAAAGTTTAAAATAAGACTAGAATGCACGAGTGTGAATTGCTGGTTTTCAGTGTCACGCCATTCAAAATAGATCAAAACAAAAATCAAAACCGTTCAATAGATAAAGTCCAGAATCTGGGAAAGGAGGTACATATATCTGGGAAAGGAGGTACATATACAAAGACCCTCGCCAAGATTCAGGTCAGAGGAATATTTCGTATACGAGATATCCGAAGAAATGTTTTACCCAAACTTTAATATAGAGATTTGTATGGAGACGCCATGCTGGTGCTCACCTGGATGAGTTCCAGCATGGCGGACGGAAACCAACATAAACATCTGTTACCGAGGTTTGCTACAAAAGCGTGAATTTATTCTTCGAGAAACTCATAAACATTAAAGTAATACTTTTTCTAATACATGAACTGTTTAGATGGCAAAATTTCCTGAAATAAGTCATTCTTTTAGAAATAGCGAAAAATTCAACTTCTTATTAAATCTTTTCCTATGGTTTAGAATAAACTATTCTAGAAACTGAGAATGTTTTGATCAAAGCTGTGTAAATCGACCTGAAACTGTGCATGGAGCCTTGCGTTTCCTGTAGTTATCTCACCTGTTGTATTTGGAATATGCGTGAAAATCTTCCTTATGAATCGGTATATTTCAAAGAGCTACGCAACGAGCCGACAATAAACAGAGCGGGGGCAGCTGTAGTGTCAACTATTACTAGTTTATTTTTGTATAAAACGCTGACACTCAGACTCTGGTCCTTGCCTGAATCTGCAAGAGCTATTTGGAGCACTGTATTCCATTCGTTCAATCAGATCAGATTATACTGAGACAATACCTGAGCAATTCAGTCGCTGTAAAAAACAACCTAACCTGAAATAATTCCGTACGGGCTTGACCGAGAATTAAAACATTGCGATGACGGGACGCACTTCTCTATCCATTGAGCTAATCAAGAAAACTGGAGAACTAGCCATGCGAGTTCGTAATATGCCCGTTGGTGGAAATGAGATGAACCGAAATATATGAAATGAATCAATTTTGAACTGCAGATAAAGATATGCCTGTCGGGAGATATGAAACAGTAAACATGATCTTTGAAGTGAAATGAGCAACATACCTACCTGAGCAAGTTGTGCAGAATGATTCTTTAACCGGTATCAGAGCCATAAGAGCTGCTAAAAACGCCCTCTGTAACGGCATAAACATGGTGCAAGCTAAGTTTTTCTTCCTTAACTTCTCACCTTGATACAGCCAGACAACACTAACCTGCAAATATACACGGAAAGTTACGTGAGTGGCAGCCATGATTCAAAATTTCTACAATCATGCAGAGGAGACGCGTCACTCTTGATTGCGTCTGTAGTTTTAGGTGTTAAAAAAGTGGAACAACATGCAATTTTTTTAGCCATTGCTTACTTAATTGCCAACCTCATCTTGCTGAAAATCATGGGCGCGATTTAGCTCAGTGTTTTTGGTGTGACCTCGCCTGCGTTTCCGTCGGAGTTCAGCACCTAAAACACTGAGATACCCTCCAGAATTAACACGTATTTTAAGAAGGAGAGTGCTTTTCTAAAGAGATACTAATACTAAATGTAGTCAGAAAGTACCTATGATAGGTCGGGGTAAGCTCTAGTCTTGCAACGTACGTGCCGTGATCTTGAATACCAAGGTAAAGAGTATGTTAAACACAGGATGTGGTTGCAGACACAGGAAGTGACGAAGCCTCTAAAGAGGAAATTGAATATTATTATATTATCTCCTGTGACCCTACTGTATTTTTTTTTCACTTTTGCCTCAAATTTTTCACAAACTTGTTTCGTTCCTTTTTACGTAGAGTGCGTAACCTTTAAAATAGGGAGTTTTAGATAACCTGGCATACGTTCAACTCACTCAATTTGTCAAATGAAAGTGAACTCTCCCGGGGTTAAATAACGAAGAATCATATCCAAGTTCCGAAGGAGAAAGAAAAATTAAGTGGCCGTTTGTTTGCTTTCCCCTTAAACCTCACATCGGAGTCGTGCAGAGAAAGAAAAAAGTATAGCAAAAATCTTAATACACGTGCAGAGTTGTTGTTTTGTTGAAAATAGCCATGAATGAATGCTGAAATACCCTTGAATACTTTTGAGTGTTTTAAGTGCTATTGTCTGAGAAAACCGGGCAGAGGCCACGGATCGAGGTCAACCGATTCCTTTCATCTTTCGGCTGTTTTCAACCTTCATTGAGACAGGATGAATGGCAGTATTCTTAAACTTCATCAGCTTTTAGTTTCCGAGATCAGACCACCCCCCCTAAAAACCAGCCGACGGCAACTGAAAATACGTTTAATTTAGATGCTTAACTTCGGCAACGCGTAAAATTTTTTCTCGCGCTGCAAATACCTCCAACTTCAGGATACTATTATTTCGATAGACCTGCTATGATTCTAGGTCATCAACGGCCACTTCCAACCATTTATCAATGTCTCAAAGGCAAAATAATTTGCACATAGAAAAATTTTGAAATATTATTTGCTTGATGAACCACTTTTTCAAAAATCGTTTTCTCAAAAAGGCGGCAGTTTGTGAGGAAATGAAATACTTCTTTGTACTCATTATTACCCTTACTATACATGTAAAAAAACCGAAGTTTGGGACCTGGTAAATTAGAGGCGCTGTCAGCGATAGTTTGAGGTCCACTTTATCACCGATGAGGGCGATATGTCACGTCACGGCCAGTTTGTCACGCACTGTTTGATCGCACATAATTAACATTACTCAAAGAAATGTTAACTCCTCGATTGTTTATTGGTCAGAAAGGTAAAAACGTTGAACATTTATCTCTATTCATACAAAAAGGAATTAAAAAAAAATAAAAACAACAACAACAATAAACGCATAATGCGAGCGAATTGTGGAACCCGTTTCGAGCAGAAGTGAATGATGCCGGTATCAAATTGCATAATTCTTGATACTGAACAAAATGACCGCCATGAACTCGGTACATGTTCCGTCGTATAAAATCCCTTTACATGTACTTATTCTTATCAGCTACTGAAACGAAGGATAAGTGCCGAGAATAAAAAACTATTTCGCAAAAACATACCCTCTTAACCATGACCAAATTAAGACATGGCAGCCATGGCTGAGATACCTGGAAGAGCAAGGCAAGCCAATTTCCCACATGGAAACCATGGATAAAGAGGGGGCCTCAGAATGAAAAACTAATGATTGGATAAAAGAAATCCACATTTTTTTCGCCGCCGAACACTTGGATAATAAATAAAACACTTTTCCCAGAAAAGCAGGCGCATGAGGAGATCATCGGAGATTGTGACGCACGTAGGTTACGAATTTAATGGTTTTGAGCTAAAACATAAAAATCAATTGGCGGGATAAGCTAGCTAGGGATATCCAAGTTCACACCGCTCAATCCCACAGATGGTGATTGGTTTATTCGCAACCAATTAAACCGGCCTTAGCAAACCGCGGCGTTTTAACAGGGCTCCAGAGCTTAAAAAACACCTTCCTTGTTGTAATTTTCATGTGAGTTGGATTGACCTAGCTAGCAGGTGAACGAAAGGGTCTACCGGGCAGACTCTGCCACGCTGTTTTGCCTAGTGATTTCGTTATCCACAGTTTTGCCTTCATCTATGGTCAGTCAAAAAAAAAAGGAAAACAATCGTGCCCGCTTCTAATAACAAGCCATACCTTACCCTCATTTAAGTCAAAAGGTAAAAAAAAACGGGTTAGAAGGTCTTGGTTAACCATACGCCCCTAATTAGCCTAAATATTCAGTAGAGCGATTTGCGTATGACCTTGAAAATCGTTTCAGTAAGTGTTCGTTATTTGTTTTATAAGCCAATGGATGAAAAGATCGAAACATGGACTATTCGTTTTCCCGCCAAAGAAAACCCAATGAAAGGGAAGAAAGCATTGTTTGATTGGCCAATCTTGTTGCAGCATGACAATTCAAAGCGAAGTATCCCATTGATTTCTTAAAGTTCTCGGGCATAAACTTTTTTTACCCGAGCGTTTGCTTAACCAACCAAAAGTCACGTGCGTTTGTATCCGTTCGATAAACTAATCAAACCGCTTTATTTCTGTTCCTTTGTTGTTTTCGTTTCAAGGTTATACGAAAATCGCTCTACTGAATATTTAGGCTAATTAGGGGCGTATGTAAATAAATAAATTTACATAAATTTACATAAATTTGTAGCGATTGTTAAGGTGTCCTTAATACACACTCTTAACTACTATATACGATGTCAAAATGCCGTAATAGCAATCGTAAAAAATTGCATCACCACTGAACTGGTCTCTGACTGAGTCATCTAGGCTTCTCTCATACTGTTTCAAGTTAATCTACCCCGATACAGTCGATGTCTTACACCAAATTGCTACATGAACAAGAATTAACTAACTCCTCAATGGCGTTTATGAAGGTAACTTTTCTTTGCTGATTTCCAGTGGTCGTCAAAGAAAGATTTGTACAGATTTTCTTTAGGTCTACCACTTTGAGATTTTTAAGCTTTCTTTCTTTTGCCATCAAGCAAATATTGTGGCCTTCAGAATAAACTGGGTGTTGAAGATCCACTGCACTGTACACTTCCTTCCGTATACTCTCTACTTCTAAGTGACCTTCCCAGCTCCTAAGATCCTCTTCATCGACATTTTCTTCATCACGTAATGTTACTGAAGCGACATGACTGCTTTTCTTTAATGCTGACAGTCGGGAAAAAAAAGCTGCTTATTTGCCGTGCAGTTTTCCAGTCCTCTGGCAAAAATACAGGTGAACCATTCGAGTCCTTAGCTTCCTGCATCTCCTTTGCGACTTCTGACGGATTTGCCTTCTGGCCACTAAGGCCCTCATTGAATTTTGCAATCAAAAAACTTTTAACGTTCTCGGAGGTCTCAGTAGCAGTTTTTTGACCTTTTAGTGCCCAACCCTGCGAAGTGGGAGCTTCATTTCCGTTGCTTGTACGAAGCGCTCGGGTTGATGTAGTTGGCACGCACAGAGTCGTCCGGGAAGCTATTTCGGTAACATGCTGCGCCCATTTTCTTCGCACACTGTCGTAAAGTGTTTCGCGTTCCAAAACAAGCTTATGAACTCCAGCGTCCATATGATTTTGTGCTTTGTTTTCGTTTTCAAACGTTACCACACAGACCTTATTTTTGGCGGATCGCTCTTTATAAGTGGGCCTCGTGTTGAAAATGCCTTGGGCCTGGGGTATTGCCCCAAAAGGTTGTAACAACTTCAATCCAGTCTTTCCCTGTGGTTTCATTCCTTCACACGACACCAGTTTTCCGGGACCAATTTGGTATGCACTCCAACTGCGAATTCCCTCTTCTGTAAACTCAAAATTGTTGAGCTTACTAATTCCTTTGATTTTGTTTGTCCCACCAGTTTCATTAGCACATGAATGCAATTAACACAAAATTGTTTTCGCCAACTTACTAAGAGTATACAGCTATTTCGAGGAAGGTTGTCGGAAAAAGTGCACGCGACAATCCCGAAAGGTATAGTTGTGGGTGGTTTTGAGTTTGCTGTTCTTTAAAGAAATTTTGAAAGAATGGCACGAGAGAGGCCATGGGGGTATGTTTGCGAGTGCTAAAGAAAAGCAACAAAAGTAGGTTTGACAGCTACAGTGTCAGGATCAGTGTATTGATAATATCCCAAACCTTTCAGGATTGTCGCGTGCACATTTTTTCCGACAACCTTTCTCGAAATAGCTGTTAACAGCAGAGGATAAAGGGGACAGAGAAGGCATCCCCCATACATACCCTATTCCATAGGAAATTCGTCTCGAGTTATTTTTAGAATCGGGATAAAGTTACCTCGCGCGCTGCGTGGATGTTTCGTGGAGGTTTCGCATGACTAAACGCCGTGCAAAACATGTCGTAACCTCAGTGCTTTAATAAAATGAGAAATTTCGCCGGTCGTTTGTACAATAAAGCAAGTAGGAGGCCAATTGTTATTTTTGTTGAATAATAAAAGACTAATAAAAGAATAAATATCAAACCAGAAATTGCTCTCTTCAAACTGTAAATTATAAATGATCCTGAGAGAATATTCAGTGTGTTAAGGATTTCCCTGCAGTACTGTTAGCTCTATACAAGAGAGGAAGGGCGATTTTTTTTAAATTTCCGTTTCGCTGGCACAGCTTTAGGAGAAATCTGTCTGCAGTCGTTTTCGTCGACAAAACGAATAGCAATATCGATCTCCTCGTCTTCCGCCATTTTGTTCTGCGTCAATTCGTGAAGGATGCGTGCCTCTGAGCGTGGGTCATCCACGCAGAACACATTCGCGCTATTTGATTGGCTGTTGTCTAATCCCCCTTGAGATCTGTGGTGTTAAAAATAACTCGAGACGAATTACCTGTGGAATAGGGTGTGTATGGGGGATGCCTTTTCTGTCCCCTTTATCCTCTCTTGCTGTTAAGTGTTCATTAATGCACAACATAGTCCCCGCAAAGCACCCCCGCAAAATTTAGCATCCACGAGAAAAATTTAGTGCCACACGGTAACCACTATGCGTTTTATTTATGTGATTTAGTTACATGTGTCATTCGCTTTTCAAATTTAACTGTAATGTAAAATTGCTAATCAAGGTAGTATGAACTTACCACTACAGTTGTCTCAAGTTGCTTTACTTATCGTATCTGGTAGTGTCTTCTTCTGCACTTTGTACATTTAACTAACGAGGCCAAGGCAAAATAAATTAATAGATAAATAAATAACGTGTCCTGATTTTGTTTTCTCTCACAAAAAATGCTGGGGTGGAAAAATAAGGATCATTCACTCCTTTCTCACTCTTTACACAGTCGTGATGGAAATAAACTAGGGTTTCTACTCAAGATACCAAAAAAATAAGATCCTTTCTGTATAATCACAGGCTACCCAAGCTCAGTTATGATAACCGTAAGTCACTGATAATGTTCTCCAGCAAGAAGTGTTCTATCAATGCATGTACTAATGTTTTCTCATACCTGCTCCAAGTAGAACTGAATGGTTTTCTAAGAAATACATGCTTCTCGACATTTCCAGGTTGACGCGTCGAGCATTATTCTGCTTCGTGAGCTTTCCCAGATGATCAGGATGAAAACATGTCAATCGCTTTCTACCCGGCCATCCATAGGTCAAGAGATATCTATGCCGTGGGCACTTAGTCAATTCGTCTACCTGTTTTTGGCTGGGCGCGATAAAACCGCCACGGTTAAAAAGGACTTCAGCTTCGACAATTTGCGTATTTCCACTTTGCGTTTTTCCACTTACACCGAGTGCGGACAGATGGTCAAATATATTATTCGCACACGACTTTACTGGAACGATAGTAATATCCTCTTTTCCCGGTGCAGGTCCACAATGTGAATCTTCGGGAAAAAAGGAGCAACTCATTTTGAAGATGCTATCGTTTTTTAACATCGACAGAAAGTGATGAATATTTTCCGAAGCGTGTGTGAAAATTTTGTAATTAGGATGACTGACAGGTGAAATCCAAAAA